>CM028132.1:34295000-34895000 GCA_016271365.2 Neoceratodus forsteri
GAACTTAGTTGTAGGTTCTAATTATAACTACAAATAACAGGCAGATAGGCACTCTTGCTGTAAACATTAACATAGATGCATAGGCCTCAGATGAAATCTGCACAGCACTAAATGGTATTACATTACAGAGAGAAGCTATACTATTCAGTATACATAGGCAGTTACAGAGGGAGGCCTTGCTGACCCCTTCGGGAGCAGCATGAGCGGCCGAACAGCTGACTCCAGGCAGACTCCCAAGTTGCTGATACGCTACAGCCTTTAAGCAATTGGATCACAGTGGAGGACCACTAGGCAACAGCCTACAAATAGGGAGAAGTAGGCTCACCCCCAGCACCAATCGTGTTCCCGACTGGAGCACAGAGCAAAGGGGGGTGGGGCTCGCAGTCAATTTCAAAGACTGCTGTTTGCTACCAGCAGTCGTCAACTGAAATAATCCACAAGCCAGTGAAGCATTGTGAGACCCACAGCTGATCACACAGGGCTCAGTCCAAGTCAGTGCAGGCGCTGACACAGCAGTGAGACGAATGCTGCCAATTGAATACAGACTCTTTACAGCAACCCCTCAGCATGCATCCAAAAAATGGAGAGCTAAAAAGCACCTTTACGTTCTTTAGGGGCACCAGGCAAGGATCCCCCTGTTCCCGTTACTATGTGTGCTTTTTCTGGAGCCTCTGGCAGCCGCCATTAGACCCCATCCCTGGATAAAAGGTTGCCTCATGATGGGGGAGCATCCACAAAGCTGCATTGTTTGCAGATAATCTTTTGCTGTACCTGCAGATCGCATCTGAGGCCCTCTATGAAGTGCACTATTTGCTAAGAGTGTATGGTCTTGTCTGGTCACAAAATCGGCTGGACCAACAGTGAAATAATGCCCATAGGCAAGGTACTTCGGGAGAAAGTGGTGGATAGCCCCATGGGGCTGCAGGTGGTTCAGGTTATGAAATACCTATGGGTATATATATTCCAGTACGCCTTTCTCACAAGAGCAACTTCCCCCAGCTATTGGCAGCAATAGGGTTCGACGCATGTCAGCAGTGGGAGTCTGTGCCTTGCTCTATAATTGAGAGGGTTAATACTCTGTAGATGTGTACCTTGCCAAAGTATGTCTACCTGTTCCGATCCATTCCAGTACATATTCCTAATGTATTTTCTCTAGGCTGAACAGCATAGTAACTAGATTTCTGTGGAGAGGTAAGTATGCAAGAGCAAAGAGAGCGATTTTCCAGCTACCCATACGAGAGGGCGGCTGTGCTCTACCCCACTTTAAACACTACTATTGTTGGACTTCTCAGCTCAGCTTCATCCCAATTGAGTGTGAGGCATGATATACCTCATGGGCAGCAATGGAGCAAAAAGAGCGGCCCCTTCCCCCCATCACACAACCCCTTCACCATTTCCCTAGCCAGATTTTGGGCAGCAGCCCGCAAACCCCTGAACTGGTCTCCCACCGTCTTGGGGCAATCAGCTGTTAGAATTGCCCAGATGAGGATGCCTCACTACAGTGTTTCCCATCATCAAATTCTACTTAAATGGGAGACAGCAGGCCTTTCTCATCTCTCTAGGCTGTATGTGGGTGGTTTCCTCATGAATTTTTCACCCTGTAGAGGGAATGGGTGCTGCTACCCCGGGGGGGGGAGCTGTTTGCCCATCTCAGGGTCCAAATGTACTCTGAGCTAATGTGGAGCAATAGAGTAGCCCCATGGACCCCACCCACTCTGCCCCCCCGATGAGGGGTACTCACCCCCACCCCTGACGAAACCCCTTTCTGTCTTTTTTGTGCTTGAAATGTCGTGCTGAGACTGGTATCTTCTTGCATAAACGGACTTGCCCCAAAGTTAGTGGGTTATGGCACTGAGTCCATAACATCATGGAAAGGGTTTGAGGGTGAGGCTACCCAGGTCCTCCTTGGAGCTGCTGGGTGTGGAGAATATGCTCAGGCCCCTAGGTTCTACCAGTTCTTTATGGTCCATTGCCCTCATTAACACTTGAAAGACAATAGTACAGCAGACAATCGCTGATGGTCCCCCAACCATCTGCCAGCAGGTTAACAGTGTAGGCAGTTGTCTTTAAGAACCCAACTCACAGCCAACAGCAACTTTTTAATAAGATATGGGACCCCCTTACTGGCAGCCATCGAGTCAGGAATCTGACAATCTGCGGATTGTTCCTATACCAGTGCTCATCAGCCCGAAATTGCATCTCCAGCCCTGGTAAAGCCTAACTCACCTGTATCACAGAAAATTGTTGAGCACCACTTCCTGTTGTCTATACATGATATTCACTTATTTGAGTTTTGGTGACCGGGTAAATCCACTGAGACAGTTGCAGTCCCTTTTCAGGGTTGACCCGGGGTTGAAAAAAGCAGTACAGAGACAGTGCAATAATACAGAAGAACAAAATAAGATGGTAAAAATGGAACCTACAACAAAATAATATATACAACAATATGACAAAGCATTGAATATACACTTCAATAAAACCATATTTACAAGGCATATACAATAGAAATTAAAGGCTACAGAACTAAAAGCCGAAAGAAAAATGATGGGTGGGGGGGGGGCAGGTAATGAACAGGTAGTAAAAGAGAATAAGGACAGAGGGCGGGGATAGGGGCGAGGTTAAGGGTCAGTCAGGAGTAGGAAATTGGGCGTAGAGAGATGTGTCATCAGTGGAAACAGGAGCAAGATACAGAGGCTGAGAGAGAGGCAGACAGATTAGATTGGAACATAGGGAGAGAGGAACAGGATGGAGGGAGGAAGAGGGTTCCAGTCAAATACAGCCACAAACACAACGGACCTTTGGGTAACGGCTAGACGCAGTTTAGGATTTATTAGAAGGAGGAATGAGGCAGATCGGAGGGCACGTGGTGCTTGTTGTAGGCATATAATCTCATTGAGGCAAGGAGGCGTGAATTTGTGGACAAACTAAAACGTGAAACTTGGGCGTGAATACCTTAATTAGCTTTATATGTGTAACCCCCAGGCGGCGCTATCCCAAGGGTTACTATCCCTGCCTGCTGGACTACCAACAGGTTGAGGGGCCTAGGTTCTATGGCGGATGCCTCCACCCAGAGGTCAGGGTTTGTAATGGTTGGCCTAGTTTGGTCACAGCCCTCTGGGACACCGAGACCCCCTTCTAATCCCTCTAATGACCCACACAATGCACAGGAGTTACAGTACCAATGCCCCACATGTACACACGGTTCAGTCATAAGGTACCACTTACCCTCGAGACTGATTCTGAAGTTCGGCTCTGAGGACCCCCTGTAAAATAACGTTAATCAACATACACAGACCAATGCAATGACTGCTATATAGGTACTGACACTTCAGACAGTTTAAAGTCAACAACATCAAAATTTGGTTTATTTAGGGGGAATGAAACATGGGAGGGGGAGAGCAAGTTGATTGGCAGAATTAAATCACAGTACTGTGCACACATACAGGGTCTTAAAAGTCACACTCTGGGTACCCAGGTTGGGGGGGCTAGCCAGGTCTGTTGCTCGGGGTTGGCCAGCAGGTGCAGATGGATAGGGCCCTGTAGAAAAAGATATGCACAACACACAGTTGTAATCCGGAGCCGGATGGCTCAGTCCTTGAAGAAATGAAATAAAGAAAATTAGATGACACACTGGTGATTGTTAACAGGTCGCAGGGGAATGCCCTGATTTGTACTCACACTACCCCAAGCTGAGAACCTGATGAAGATGGTGGTTCTGAATTGCCAGACAAGCAAGGCATGGAGATGAGATTCTACTGGCCAGGCCCAACTGCTTTGACTAGTAGACGGATTTAGTCTGATTAAATTTAATTCAGCTTACAATGCACGGTGAAAAGAGAATTGGAATAGCTATCCCTCACAAGCATTCAACACATTTATATGTAAAGGAAATTACTATACCAGGCAGCTGCTCCTAGATCCCGATTGCAATTATTGCACATACCCGGGAGTTCACAGAGCAGCTTCAGTTCCTGACAGACCAAGCGCGAGTCAACAATTTCTCCAGTCTTCTACAGGTGAGCCTGGTTTCCACTTTTCAGCCTTCCTTACTTTCAGTCACCTCGGATTCAATCCGATTTAAGCTTGGGACAGCAACAGACTGACTTCAAGGCCTCTCATGCACTTCCCGCGCGAAACTATACATCGCAGAAGCACAGAGCTCCTTCTCTCTTCATGGTCACAACTGATTTCACCTCCCAGTCGCAAGGCAGAGCATTCCCTTCGGGCGCCACCAGGTCCAGTTGGTGGACTCAGCTGTCAATCATTCCTAAGCTCTCTCAGTTGGTGTAAAAAGGTGCCAAGGTCCAAAACTACACTTCCCAGAATTACTAGCTATACATTCCACTTGTAAGCCGGCTCCCAGGAGAGTCCAAATTCTGGTTGGTCCAAACAGTCTCCATTTTATAGCTCCCCTAATCCCATTGGCCCAGCACAGCAGTTTAGGTCCAAAATGGAGGGGCAACACACACAAAGTCCCATCTGCAATAAAGGCAGGTTAGACAAACTACAGTATTACTAATGCTTTAACTGATTACAGGCTAACAGTTATATCTTTCAGATGTGCTCCCTTTGTGCCTTCAGCGACCGCAAAATGGAGCGATTACTCCACAGTTCAGGTGGGATTCGAGCAGGGAAACACCAGCCCCTCTGGAAAAGCATTAATTATGTCTGCAAGCAGACAGCTCTTAAAGAGACAGCAAGTGGAGGCTCTACCAGCACTCACAGTGCCATTCTAACGGCTTAAATGCTGAAAGCCAGCAGGCAAGGGGAACATTAAGCAAGCTCCTAGGAGGCTTTTAGGAAACCCCATTTGTAGGGGGGTTACATATGGTAATAGGCCCCCAGTGAGGAGAGGACATTACAGTGGTGGGGGCAGGAATTAGCCCCCCCTCAAGGCAAACTTTCCCACCCTGTGGTAAGCCTGGGATAGGACAGACAGGGATAAGAAATTTGTTGAGAGCAATAAAGGAGCACCATAAATCAGGAGACAAGGAAGGGACGATGAAGAGATCTTAAGGCAGAGGTGATGAATGGATGGATGCGACAGGAGTCTCAGTTTCTGTTTCGGAGATTTAGCGACGATGGAGAAGTGTGTTAAGGAAGAGCGCAGAGTCCAAGGTGATGCCCAGGTATTTAAAGTAATGTACAGACTGAAGGGTATCACTATTGAGAGAGGTTATGCTAAGAGGGAGGAGAGTATACTTGGAGGGGGGGTCAGTGGGTAAATAGCATACTTTTTGTTTTTTTCATAATAAGAACAAGGTGATTGTGACCGAACCAGAAACATGGAAGTTGACGGCAGATAAGGACCACAAGGCCCATCCAGTGAGCCCATTTCTTTTTCTGCCTTATAAATGTGCCATCGGCCTTTGGCCTATCTATTCACACTCATCTGTATTGCTTCCTTATGCCTATCCCATGCCTGTTTGAAGCCCTGCTCTGTATTCATATCCACCACTTCCTGAGGTAGGCTGTTCCATGCATCCACCATTGTTTCTGTCAAAAAGAACTTCCTCACATTACCCCTTAATTGGCCTCCATCTGATCTCATGCTGTGTCCTCTTGTCCTTCTGTTTTTCTTATATTGAAACATGTTAGACTCTTTCACCTTGTTAATGCCCTTAAGGTGTTTGAATGTTTCGATCATATCACCTCTCTCCCTCCTTTGCTCTAGGGTATACATATTGAGCTCCGTTAATCTGTCCTCATGTGTTTTCTGTTGCTGTCCCTGCACCATTTTGGTTGCCCTTCTCTGGACTGCCTCAGTTTGGTTAATGTCATTGTGAAGGTGTGGCCTCCAGTACTGCACTCAGTACTCCAGATGGGGCCTAACCAGTGTCTTGTAAAAAGGGATTATTACCTCCCTCTTCCAACTTGTGATACTTCTGCTAATACACCCCAACATCCCTCTAGCCTTACCTACTACTTTAGTGGTCTGCTTGGATGATTTCAGGTCATCAGTGATGATGACGCCCAAGTCTCTTTCTTGCCTTGTGACTGCCAGCAACTCCCCTCCCAGCCTATAGGTGGCTTCAGGGGTTCTCTTCCCTATGTACTTGATCTTGTACTTCTTTACGTTAAACCCCATTTGCCACTCTTCCGACCATTTTGCTAGTTTATCCAGATCTCTTCTCATTCTGCCCACCCCATCTGGATCATCTACTCTGTTGCAGATCTTGGTGTCATCTGCAAACAGACAAACCTTACCTTCCTCTTCCGACTTGTGACACCCCTACTAATACACCCCAGCATTCCTCTAGCCTTACCAACCCACAAGGGAAGCAAAGTCAGAGGTAAGTTCTCTGTTAATCAGATCAGTATCTGGAGAGGAGCGATAGATGATAGCATCATCTGCATAGAGGTGTACAGAAGCCCCTCCACAAAAGTTGGGTAAGTCGTTAATGAAAAGTGAGAACAACATTGGACCCAGAATTGATCCCTGCGGAAAGCCATGAGCTATGGGCCTTAGATCAGAGACGAAACCAGTCACTTGGTACACTGAGAACCGTGACTGGGATGTTAACATACCTGGGTACACAATCTACAGGAGAGACAGGGAGGGGAGAAGAGGGGGAGGAGTAGGTCTCTATATAAGGGAAGGGATAAAAGCAACAGAACAAAAAAGTAAACGGAGGAGAGGAGGCACTGTGGGTCACCGTAGAGACTGGAATTGGCACCACACTCCGCACAGGGATTGTATACAGACCCCCATCTTGGGGAGGGAATGGCTAAGGATATGATAGAAGGCATCCTTAGGATGGCAGAGAAAGGGGAGATACTGTTGATGGGTGACCTGAATGTGCCAGATGTTAACTGGAATGCCTTTGCTGCAGCCACATCCAAGAGCAGGGCCATTCTCGATGCCCTACAGAGGGCATGCCTCAGACAGCTAGTTTTGGAACCCACTCATGAGGGAGCAATCTTAAACCTCGTACTCTCAAATGGGGACAATGAAAGGATCTCAGATCTAGAAGTGGGTAGCCATCTGGGAAAAAGTGACCACCAAACAGTGTGGTTCATGATAAACTCAGCTACAGAGTCAAGCCAAACAAAAGTGAGGGTACTGGACTTCAGGAGGGCTGATTTTTATTTATTTATTTTATTTGCGTTTGGTAACCAGGTAAGCACACTAGACAGAAAGTGCCTATTTTCAGGTGCGACCTGGGAGAATCACGGGGTAATTACATAGGAGAGATACATTGATAACATTACAATACAGGAGCAGACAATACTCCAAAAGTGATACAGAGTATCAGTTACAAAGTAAACATTTTTCAGGTGCAACCCAGGAGAATCACAGGGTAACTACATAGGAGAGATACATTGACAACATTACAATCCGGAGCAGACATATTCCAGTACTGAGACAGAGTATCAGTTACAAAATTAACATTACAATAGGGAGCAGAACGAGCTCCAATAGTGGGATGAACAAAAGGGATTTATAAGGCAGGAGAACAAGCCTTTTGTCAAGATAGGAGAGTGCCTTAGAAAAGCACTAGCAAACAGGCAAGAAGGAGGTGTGGAGCAACAATGGGGAAACATCAGAACTGCCATCACAGAGGCAACAAGCCTTTGTGTGAAGCAACTAAATCAAAACGAAAGAAAAAGCCACTATGGTTCTCAAAATAGGTGGCAGGGAAGGTTAGGGAGAAAAAGATAGCATTTAGGAAGTATAAGGAAACAGAATGAGCAGGACAGAGAACTGCACCAGTTAAGCAGAAGGAAGCAGGGAGGGAAGTCAGAATAGCAAAGGCCCAAACTGAGGAAAAGATAGCCAGCTCGGTTAAGAAGGGGGATAAAACCTTTAATAGGTACATCAAGGAGCGTAGAAAGACAAAGGGAGGGATAGTGAGGCTGAATAGAATGGATGGTGGGTGGACAGAGAGGGACAGTGAAAAAGCAGGGATACTGAACAAATACTTCTGCTCAGTAATCACAAAAGAGGAGGAGGGGGCAGTACCTAATCCAATTAACAGAAGCACTCTGGATGGGGGGGGGTCGATCACAGTGCTTTCACAAAAGAAAGGATTCTGAAAGAACTCTTAAAACTGAAGATGGACAAAGCAATGTGGCCTGACGGGATTCACCCCAGAATTCTAAAAGAATTAAGGGGGAGAACTAGTGACACCGCTGACTACCCTTTTTAACAAATCATGGGAGGATGGTGTGGTACCTGAGGACTGGAGGAAGGCGGATGTGATTCCCCTTCACAAAAGTGGGAGCAAGACAGAGGCAGGAAGCTACAGACCTGTCAGTTTGACCTCTGGTAGGGAGAGTGATGGAATCGCTTCTGAAGGAAAGAATTGTTGAGTACCTAGAGACCAGTGGGGCACAGGACCCAAGGCAGCATGGGTTCACAGCGGGAAGGTCATGTCAGACGAATCGAATCGATTTCTTTGACTGGGTGACCAAAGCAGTAGACAAGGGAGGGGCTGTAGACATCGCCTGCCTAGACCTAGCAAAGCATTTGACACAATCCCACACAAAAGATTAATAAACAAATTAACCAGCCTGGGAGTGGGTCCCAGGGTGGTAGCCTGGATAAAACATTAGCTGGACAACAGGACACAGAAGATAATTGTAAACAGAGTCCATTCTGAAGAAAGGGGAGTTACTAGTGGGGTACCGCAGGGTTCAGTACTATGGTCCTTTTTAATGTCTTTATAAGTGACATTGCAGCGGGACAGGAAGGAAAAGTATGCTTCTTTGCAGATGACACAAACATCTGCAACAAGGTTGATACACGAGGCGTGGAAAGGATGAGAAGGGACTTGGCAAGGTTGGAGGAATGGTCAGAAGTATGGCAGCTTAGATTCAATGCAAAGAAGTGCAAAATAATGCACCTGGGAAACAACAACCGGGGAAGAGTACACAATGGGAGGGGGTTAGTAACAACAACAAAATGGAAAGGGACCTGGGGGTAATCATATCAGATGACCTTAAGGTTGGCAAGCAATGTGAGAAGGCAGTAGGGAGGGCTGGGGGATACTGGAATGTATAGGGAGAAGCATCACCAGCAGAAAACAGGAAGTTGTTATCCCTCTGTATAGACAGTTGGTGAGCCCCCATCTGGAGTACTGTGTCCAGTTCTGGAGACCCCATCTCCACAAGGACATAGACAGGATGGAGGCAGTCCAGAGGAGGGCAAATAAAATGGTGCATGGTCTGCAAGCGAATCCATACGAGGAGAGACTAAAGGAGCTTAATATGTATACCCTTGAGGAAAGGAGGGAGATGGGGGATATGATTGAAACTTTTAAGTACCTCAGTGGAATCAACAAAGTCCAAGAGGGCAGCATCTTTCAGAAAAAGAGATGTGCAAGAACAAGGGGACACAATTTAAGATAATGGGGGGATGGCTCAGGGGCAATGTGAGAAAATATTTTTTCACAGACAGGGTGCTGGATGCATGGAACAGCCTTCCTGAGGAGGTTGTGGGGTCTAAAACTGGGAGAACTCAAGAATGCAGGGACAGACATAAGGCAGTTCTTGGGGGGTAGGAAGAAATAGGCTGTTGGTTAACTAGGCTCTGCAGCTTATCTTGTAGGTAAGGAAATGGACAGACTAGGTGGGCCAAGCGGTCCTTATCTGCCGTCAAAATCTATGTTTCTACTTAACTCTTTGGGAATGGCTGGACAGATAGCTTTTGTCCCAATTCAGTGCACTGGTGTCCAGACCTAGAACATGAAGCTGATGGAGTAGAAGACCGTGATTCACCAGGTCAAACGCTTTAGTGAGGTTGACGAAGATGGCACCTGTGGCATAACCTTCGTCCATTGCCTGGAATATGCTTATCAGGGCAGTTAGGGTACTGTGATTCCTTCTGAAGCCATGTTGATACAGTGATAGAAGATTGTGATGTTCCAGGTAGTCCTGAAGGTGGTTATACACCATAAACTCTTCAGTTTTAGCCAACGGACAGAGGATATTCATTAGTTCCAACCATGAAGTTTTAATACATAAGTGTACAGTCTTCCAGGAATCAATCTTCACCATTGATTCGCACCAATGGATTATGGCTGTAGGCACTAAGACTTTGCAGGAGCCAGAATTTTAAGGAGGGCTGGCGCCAAGGCAAGTTACACACATATATGGCACCGCAAGAGTAGCTTGTGGTGTCAGGCTTACCTCAGCACCAGCCCTCAACCACCTCAGTTCCTTTTTTCCCTGGTGTCAAGTGCGCATCAGTGACAACTTCGCTTGCCCGCCAGGAGTCAGAACTTCATGTCTGTATGACAACAGCATTCAGTTCTTAGCTTTACTGTTTAAAGCTAGAGTTTGTTCTTTTTATATCAGTTTAGTGATTTTATGAAAGTTTGTCCCTCATCCCTACCGAGTCTACGGTCATCAGCTTTGCAGGATGACGGTAGGGAACCTTTCAGGCAGGCTGCTCTGGCAGCAGGGCTGTGTCTGGACCAGTTTTCTGGTCAGAGAAGGGTTCTGACCACGGGCAGTCCTGTGCTCAGGAGGAAGGACAGTCCTATCAAAAGCACAAAACTGTGGGCCTATTCCCAGTTCTGGTTGGGCTCTCAACTTCACTCAACTCCTAGTTTTTCCTCTTTCATTTGAAATGGTAAGGAACAGTACCACTCGAGATTGGCCTCTGGGAGGTGTGCCGTGAGACTCTCCATCTCCTGGAGCCAGAGGCCATGTTGACATCGACGGGGGCCTCTGGTACTGAGATGTCGAGATCTCAGGCCCATAGTCCCTCCCTTTCTAGAAGTGGGGATGCCGGTGGGTAGTTCCACCCTCGAGCAGCTCTTTGGAGCAGTGGGTACAGTGTCAGGCTCACGTGTCTCTGCCAGTGGATCCAGTCCCTGGCCTTCGGGTTGGTGGAATGGGAGCTACGGGCAGAGCCTTTAAGCTGGATAGAGCGCTTGATTCCAGCAACAGCTTTCAGCCCTTGTCGGTGACTGCACCGCCAACTCCTGTCCCACTGGCCACACCCCCACCTTGTGTCACTTTGTGGGAGCATCTGGGTACCATTGCTGGTCACTTCAGTGCCAACTGGATCATTGGCATTGGGTCTGGACCCTTCAGGGCCTGGTCTGGTTCCAGTTCTGATACTGGTCTCCAGTGCCGGTCCTAGCACAGGGAGTTCCCGACACCATGTCGGAGCAGCCCTTGGCACCAGGGATCTCCTAACACTGGATTCAGTTCTGGTTCTGGCGCCACCTCTGGCACTAGCCCTTCATCCTTGGGGCCAATGTCGGCAGTGTTGCAGGAGCTGCATTTCTGTATTAGAGGGCCTGCGATCCACCCCTCTCTATGCCCGTCCCTCTGGGGAGGATTTTTAGGAGGATGAGTCTGACCCCAACCTTGTCTTTTCTGAGAGCAGTGATGATGACTTTCTTAGCCTGGATTCTTCGGACCCAGGCCCTACTGCTGTGCCTCAAGAGGATGAAACTTGCGAAGCATTGCTCAGAGATATGCTTCTTCACCTAATTCTGAGACTACAGCCATTTATCAAGGTAAACGTCTCAGTCTGCAGAGGTTTAATGTTTCTACCATGCCAATCAATTTAGTTTTATTGCACCTGCATTTAAAACCCTATCTTATGTGGTCTGGTGTAGGCCTGCAGCAGTTTGTTTACAAAAAAGTATATAGCCATTAGATGGTACAGTGTATGTTTCTTAATCTTAGCTGATGCCGGTGGTATTCTTCTTGGGAATGACAAGGCCATTCTCCCCCAAGAGGTCACCACATACCCTCTTATAAGGACTCATGCAAGTTGAACACTATGGGAAAACGAGCCTGCACAGCAGCTACCCATGGCATGTGGATTGCTGGCTTCAAGGGCATTTTTCCTTTTGTGACTATCCTCTTTGGAGCCAGCTTAAATCTTTTGTAGAGATTAAAATAGGATTCTGCTGACTGCCATATACGGAATTTAATCCAGCAGTCATCAAGTGTAAGCCACTTGGATGTGTTTGCTTCTGCTTCTCGCTAGGCATCTGCATCAGAAGACTTCTCTGGCTCGGACTGCTGATTCACTCACAGGGGGGCATGTGCCCCTTCCTCAGCCTTAGAAATTTCAATTTCTTGAACTGAGAAATTTACAATTCTTTCTTCCAGGATCCGTTAGCTCCCTGGATGTGCAGGATGCATACCAGCACTTTTTGGTACACCCCAGCTGCCACAGATACCTGTGATTCTTTGTGGTGGTACAGCTTATCAGTTTAGAGTCCTGCCCTTTGGGCTTACCTCAGCAGCTCAGCTCTTTCCAAAATGCTTTGCAATACTTGAAGCGCACACCTGAGAAAATTAGGACTCCTAAGTTTACCTATACCTGGATAATTGGCTGCTAGCCAGTCCAGCTAGGCACAACATGGAGCAAGGAGTGGCCACGGCCTCTCATTTCCTTACCTCCATGGGGGCTTCTGCTGAATCTGGAAGTTTCAACTCCAACCCTCACAGCAGCTGCTGTTCAGTAGGTGCTCTTCTAGATATGACAAGCCCAAGCCTTCCTTCCAGAGAGCAGAATGCATGCTACATTGTGGAGTGCAAAATATGTTTAAGCCCACTCCGTGCAACACATGCTAGGTCTTATAGCTTCCTTATTGTTCACAGTGCCCCTAGCATAGTTACACATGAGAATGATTCAGTGGATGTTCAGTGCACAATGGGCACTAGCATCACATCCACAGACCTACCCCATTCAGGTGACCAAGCCCCTGGTTCAGTCACTTACATGGTGGCCACTGGAAGACGGCCTCCTCCAGGACTTTCCGTTCTCCCACCGGAGCCTCAGGTGACTCTCACCACGGATGCTTCCCTGTTTGGGTGGGGAACCCACCGTCAAGGTCTTCAAACATAAAGTGTCTGTGACCCATCAGTGACTCATCTCCACATCAGTGTGTTAGAGATTCAAGCTGTTTTTGCACAGCCTACGAGTCCTATTGGCTCTCTTCAACTACAAAACAGTCCTCCAGACAGACAGCAAATCTGTGGTGCATTATATCAACAAAGAGGAGCACACTCTTGCCTTCAAGCAGGGGGTCCTGCTCCAGGCCATTCATATGCCAGAGTCCAGAACACTGTGGCAGATGAGCTCAGCTGAACAGAGGGTGATCCTTATGAGTGATCACTAGGTCCAGATGTCATGACATCACTGTTCGACGAGTGGGGCATCTCAGATGCAGACCTTTTGGCATCCCCACTCAGCGCCAAACTGTCTGGATCCTGCTCCAGAAATCCAGGATGTAGCGTTTTCTATCAGGATGCATTCAGACTGCAGTGGCAGCTTTTTTTTTCTATGTGCATTCCCTTCAGTCCCCTAGTGCAGATGGCATAACTCAAGTTGAAGGTGCTTGGGGGCAGGATGATTCTGATTGTCCTCGGTTGGCCAGATATGGGTTCCTCTGTTTACTTATTTATTTAATTGAAATAATCGGTAGCAACCTTTGAGCACAACTTGCTCATTTGCAAAGATTCCATGTCAGATGGAGGAAAAATACAGAGGACAGTAAACGGTTTAAATCAGCTCGAGAGGAGCCTTGACAGTAGGCATTACAAGTTTTAGGAGGTACATACTGGTATATCATGTTACAGTATATTACAGAGTAATTCAAACATATTGTACAGATTTAGTAGCCTGAAAATAGGGGTGGCATGATATATCATAGTACTGAGTATTCACAGATTGTACAAGCAATTTAGGATTAAGGATTGCAACAAGTCAAACGTGGTTTAGTAGATTACAAGATGTAAAAGAAACAGATTAGGCCGGGCCCGGTGGTACTGAGGGTTGAGGCGCTGGACATCACACCTCGTGCCACGCCGGTGACCCGGGTTTGGGAACGAGCCTGGATTGCCGGGGATCGGCAGGGGAGGGGAAGGATTGAGCATCCGGAGGACAGCTCTACTTCCTCAGGAGGGCCAGGGACGATGCCTGGCACCGCGGCAACCTGTGGTGGAGACCGGAGGTACCGCAGCGCTACAGGGCCAGAGAAGAGGGTTGCGGAGCCATGGCAAGACATTCCCTGGCGTCATTGCACATCGGGGCTCCATCAGGGGAGGAAGAGGGAGTACTAAGAGGGGAAAAACCCGCTACGTAGCTGATAGGCGATGGCGCCTTCTCCCGCAATCCACACTCCCGTAGTCGGGCTTGGTCCTCTCCGCTTCCCCTGCCTTCTCCGGCCCAGTTAGCTCAATACTGGAAGAAAAAGCACCCTGGGTGGGGGCGACCCTTCCCCGGAGGGCAGACCCGGGGGATGCCCGGTGCCGGAAAGTAGCGGAGGAGGACACAGTGCCACGCAGGGAGGTAGAGATGGCGAAAAGGAAGGTCGTCAGAGAGAGTTTAGCTGTGGGGGATGAAAAATAGAGTTCGAACAAAAAAAAGAAACAGATTAAATTAGGTAGAGAGCCGCGTGGGTGCAGTTAGTTAATAGTGGGCAGTAGTTAGTTTTATTGAGCCATAGGTCATGCACCCAGGCATAGTTGACTTTAGTGGAAGGGTACTACAGTGAGATGGAAAGTAAACTAGTGTGGGAGCAGAAAAGTGGTTGAGGGGTAATTGTTGTTCAGGTCGGGTCAAAGCAGTGACAGCTTAAAAGACAGCAACCAAGAATCCTTGCACTTAGGATGGACTTACCGACTTGGGTCACCTGGTCCATCCCAACCTGTGCTCCTTTCACCTTTAGGCCTGGCTCCTGAAGAGATGGAAGTGAACAGGTACAGAGTATCTCAGAAGGTCTCTGAAATACTTTTGACTGCCTGTAAACTTTCCACCAGGAAGACTTGCACAGCCAAACAGAAAAGGTTTTCCATCTGATGCTCCAAAACCAGCATGGAGCTCTGGGTGCCCACCTGACAAGGTTCTGTAGTACTAGCTGGACCTTTTGTTGTTTGTTCATTGTTTTTTGTTTTGTGTTTTTACTTGCTGTTCCAGCCGTCCTTCTTTCCTACCAGTCCTCCCTACCCTGGCTTCCCCCAGGGTTTACCTCTCTTGTAGTCCCCAGTGGCTTTCCCTCCATGGCAGGGTGGTGGGGAGTCACTCAATCTGCAAGGACCAGATTCAGATTCCGGGAGGAGCCTGAGTCGCCAAGTGCGGAGCCTGTGGAGGACTGCTGACATCTTGCGTGGTCGGGATTTTTCCTCTTTTCATCCCCTGTGGGAGACTCAGCATGCAATGACGTCAAGGCACACACACCAGCTTATGCTACCCTTCCCCCACCTTTCAGCTCGGGCTGCCTCTCTCCCCCGCCCCCCTCCCAGCTTCCGCAGGGGCCAGTCGAGTCCCCCTGAGGAGGAGCGCAATCCAGTGAACGCTTGATCCTCCTCTCCACGGCCGGCCCTCTGACACCTCGGGCTTGCTTCTGATCCCAGGTCATTAGCATTGTAAGCGGTAGCGCTATGCTGCACCGGCGGGCTGGCTTTCTGATGCTGGCCTGCAGTATTTCACAGTTAAGATCCTCTTGTGTTCTGTTTTTGCATACCACAACCCCATCAGTACCGTCTACCTGGCACATCTGCCACTGTTCAAGAGATTCCTTAAGGGCATCTTGCACTCATGGTCTCCCATCAGGAAGTCAGTGGCTGCCTGGGATATAAACCTTGTGTTGGATATGCTCACCCGCAAGCCTTTTGAGCCCCTTGCGACATGTGAGCTGAAGTTTTTAACTTGGAAAGGAGTTTTTCTTGTGGCCATCTCTTCTGCACGCAGAATGTCTGAAACCATGCCTTGGTCACAGATACACCGTATACCGTTTTCCACAAGAATAACGTAGTTCTCCACAAACTCTAAGTGCCTTCCTACAGTGGTGTCGAAGTTTCATCTGAATCATCCAGATCTTACTTCAAGAGGGTTCCTGCAGTAGGTCTTCACATATAGGACTGTGCCCCCTGGCATCAGGTTCAAATGGCAAACTTGTAGCTAGCAATCATCAGCGAGACTGCCCCCCTGACATCAGGTGACACGACGTCATCCCGACTGTAAGAAGTGGCAGTCCCATGCCCGCCCATCAGTTCATTTGACAGACGTGGTAGAACAGCGATCAGTCGCCAGCTTAGTATTCAACGTTTTTCATCTTTTTCTGTACCATTTCTCCAAATTTCTCAAACGAGAGTTATGTCATCTCATCTTACAAAGAAGTGCTCCAAGTGCAGTGCTCAAATTCCACACGGGGACGACCGTCAGCTGCCTCCTCTGCATGGGGCCTAAGCACAGCTCGGCCGAGTGTGCTATTCGCCAAGGGTTCAACCAAGCCCCACAGACCCAACACTCTGTCCACTACTGCTGGCCAGATGCCTTCTCCCCTTCCTGCCGAGGTGTGTGGGCAGCCGAGGGTCACCTCTCTCGAGGTCTCTCTTAGTTCTCCCACTCGTAGCACCACTGATAAGTCACCCTTCAGCTCTGCCACCAGGCGCCTGGCCAGACCAATAAGCCTGGCTGCGGTCCTTCTTCTGCAGCCAGCCCAGTCATGACTGGTAAGCTGGACGATGGACTCTGTCAGCCGCACAGCCGCATCTACTCTCCCGTCAGGCTCCCTTGAGGACCTCGACGTCGGGCTCCCTTGAGGATCCCGACATCGGGTCAAGTGTGTTCATGGGGGACCCTTCAGCCCTGCCGGTCTCTACCCCCAAGGATTTGCCACCTGTTCCCGACCTTTCTCTTCCATCGGGAACACTCCTAGACCTGTCATTGGCTCTCTTCCAGAGCTCCCCCCTTTGATTGGTTCTTTTCCGCCACTGGATCCCCCCCTCCTCCCAGGGATACGGATCGGGCTCTTTCAGGTATGGACCCTCCTCCTTTGGGACCCTCGGGCCCTACACCTGATCCCCTGCCGCTACCCAGCGTCCCTTCAGCGCCTCCCCCGGTCGGGCCTTCAGCCCCTCCTGCTGGACCCTCTGGAGGTCTTCCGGGGCCTGACCCCCATGTTCTACCACTGGGCCTGGTGTCTCCTATGCCGGGCTTCCCGACGCCGGGTTATCCACTGTCCAGATACCCGTCATCAGGTTCTCCTTTGGGGTTTGCAGGGTACCAATACCCTTACTGGCATCATCCCACTTACCCGCCTTTGGGCAGGTATCCTGGGTACCAGCCTCCACCTCCTTCTCCGCCACCACTGCTTCACCGTGAAACTATCCCAGTGTGGTGGCAGGATACTAGGACGCAACTTCTTACAGAACTTAGGCAGTCCCAGCCACTTGGAGGAATTCCTCTACCCAGAGCACCACCTCCCACTCCAGTTCCTTTGGGATGTGCTGCTGGTTCTCTTCTGGTGGGTGACACGAGGTGGATCCCTCCCTCCCTTCCTAGTGTGTTGGATTCCACAGATTTGGATGAGGACTCCAATATCACCCTCTCTGAACTTTGTTCACCAGTCAAACCTCAACCAAAAGAATCCCCAAAATCCACTCCGGAGGATCCTTATTTTGGAGATCTATTGAGGACCATTCAAACAGCAGGGGGCTGGCTGTCCAAGGAGGTAGATTCTCAGTGAAAAAGGCTTGCTGAACATTTGGACTTGTCCACCGCGGACCCTCTACCCATTCCCCCTTGGATGAGCCTGCACGAAAATCTAGTTTCCATAGTATGGCAACAGCCTTCTTCCATACCAGCTCTCTCCAGGAAGACTGATAGAACCTACTTTCCCCCAGAAGGGATCTCTCACCTAACTTCTCACCCAAGAGCCGACTCTATGGTCATCGTGGCCACGCAAGACCACTTGGCTCAGCCTAAGCACTTGAGTTCCTCCCCACCAGACAAGGACTCAAGACAACTTGACCAGTTCAGCAGGAAGATCTACTTATCCACCTCCTGCACCATCTAGTCACTGAACTATGTGTCCCACATGGTGGCTTTTCAGAAGTCCTCTTTCTCAGAACTGGAGAGGGACCTTCAGGACATCCCTGATGAAAACCTCAGGGCTAAATTGCTGGACAAGATTTGCATGAATAAATCGTCCTGCCATCACGCACTCTGGGCCACTTATGATTCTGTGGACTTGGTGGCTCGGGCTGCAGCCTCAGGAATCTGCATTCGGTGCCTAGCATGGCTGCACCTCACAGGTTTGGCACAGGATGTTCAGTCATCCCTCTTGGACGCGCCTTTCAGGGGTCCTGTCCTCTTTGGCTGCGACACGAAGGACATTATTACAGGGCTGCAAGAGAGCGGTATGTCCCTCAGAGATGTACGCTCCATGTATCGGACAGGTCAAAATAAACAGCCCTTTTGTCACCAAAGAAGATGGAACAAGAACCAGAACAAGCGTCAAGGTAAAAGACGCGCCACTGGCTCTGGAGCCCAAGCTCCTCAGGCTAAGTTCGTCCAAGCAATCTCTGGAACCAAAGCTCCACTCCCCTCGGCATTCTGACTCGCTTCCCTTCTTCCCGCTCCCTCCGTCCCCCTCAGGGGAATTGGTAGGAGGGAGGTTCAGCCTCCACCTGGAGAGGTGGAAGGATGTCACCGCAGACGTATGAGTTTTTCAGCTCATACAAAGAGGTCACTCAATTGAATTCCTGGAGAATCCACCTCCAAAGCCTCTGGGAAGGTCCTTTTATGCATCAGGTCGGATCCCCATCATCCATCAAGAAATCCAGGCTCTGCTACAAAAAGTGGCCATAGAACCCCCTCCCTCCAAACCAACTAGGAAGGGGATTCTACTCCCATTTGTTCCTAGTTCCAAAAAAGACTGGGGATCTTCGACCTATCCTGGATCTCAGCACGCTCAACCTCTTTGTAGAGTATAAGAGGTTCCACATGCTGACTCTTCAGGGACTCCTGCCCCTGCTCCCGTCAAACACATGGCTGTGCTCCCTGGATATGCAGGATGCTTACCTTCATATCTCCATCCTCCTGGTCCACCGCCGCTTTCTTCAATTCTCCTTCCGGGAGAACCATTTCCAATTCAAGGCACTCCCTTTTGGCCTGTCCTCAGTGCCCTGGGTTTTCACCAAGTGCCTAGTAGTGGTAGCGGTGTTTTTCTGCCGAAGGGGCATATATGTGTTCCCATACCTGGACAACTGGCTCTTTTCAGTCCCATCTCTGGACAGCCTGAAGGAGTCTCTCTCTCCTTCACTCTGGATCTGTTTGCCCAGTTGGGCATTTCAGTCAACCTTCCCAAGTCTCAGCTAGTACCCTCTCAATGTCTCCAATTTATTGGAGCGGTACTGGATACAGTCCAGAGCAAGGCCTTATTACCATTAGATCGAGCCGAGACCTTGGTTTCTCAGGCCACTTTGGTGGCCAAAGCTCGATGGACCCCAGTGCACTCAGTGGTCCATCTTTTGGGTCTTATGGCAGCCGCCATTCCTACTGTCCCCCTGGCCAGGCTGCACATGAGGGTTACCCAGTGGTCTCTTCGAGTCCAGTGGGATCAACGATCAGATGACATGAACCAACTGGTCATGAGCTCCAATAGCCTTCAGACAGCTCTTCTCTGGTGGCAGGACCAGACCAACTTGTTGGTGGGAGCCCCCTTCCACTCTCCAGCTCCCTCCCAGACCCTCACCTTGGGTGCTTCCGATACGGTTTGGGGAGCCCACTTGGGGGATCACAGAACTCAAGGTTCATGGTCTCCTCAGGAGCAGAATCTTCACATCAACATCCTGGAGACCAGAGCAGTCCTCTATGCCCTCCAGGCCTTCCAGTTGCTACTCCTCCCCGGAACACTTCTTGTCCAGACAGACAACGTGGCAACTGTCTGGTACCTCAACAAACAGGGAGGTACCCGGCCATACCCTCTTTGCAGGGAATCAATGAGAGTATGGTATTGGGCTATTCAGCAGGCCTGTTTCTGACAGCAGTCCATGTGCCAGGCATTCACAACGTCCTGGCCAACAGTCTCAGCTGATCAGTGGCCAGGGCTCACGAGTGGGAACTAAAACAGGAGGTAGTCGAAGACCTGTTTCTTCGGTGGGGCCGGCCAGATCTAGATCTGTTCGCCTCCCCATTCAACACAGAACTACCCAACTTTTGCTCGCTCGTTCCCGGGCATGGTGCTTTTTGACGAGACACACTGTCTCTCTCTTGGACAGGGAGGTTTCTGTATGCATTTCCTCCCTTTCCTCTAATTCAGAAGGTTCTGTTGAAACTCCAGGCAGAGGGGGCCCATTTTATTTTGATTGGCAAGGCAAATTTTATTTAAGAAGGCGCCCATCCCAGAGGCTCTGGGCGCCAAACATATTTAACTTTAATTATACAAATCATAATAAATACATAAACAACATGCTATAAACATAAAATACAATATTCCAACAATTAAAACAAGATTTTATAAATACTGCTACCCTCAGCAGCAGCAACTAGACTCAAAATAGCCATGGGTTAATTTAAACCTAAAATTCTGAGACCAGGGCTATGAAAGGCAGTCCAGGAAGGCTTGATTATACAGGAAGGCCTTCAGGCAGGCTTTGAATACCTCAACAGACCCCCCCCCCTTCCCTTCCCTCCCCCTTTCGCTTTGGGTGGGATTCTGTTGGTAAGTGCAATGGTTAATGGATATTAATTCAATTCAATGTGAACCTATTATATTTATAGATATATAGAATGAAGTCAGTATATACAATGAAGTCCTCATTAAGGGAATTCAGGTCTAAGGTGTTCCCCCTTCACTTTTTGCCTTTATCCCCTGTCACTTAGTTCTCCTATCAAAGTGTGGTTTATCAGGTTCTTGTATAGATTCAGTTTAGTCTATTTTTTCTTCTTTCCTCCCCTTTCCCCTTCCCTCCCCTCCCCTTCCTTTCCTTCCCTTCCCTTGAGGGTATGTTGACCTTGTACTATTGGTGGTAAGACGTAGTTTATATCATGTCTTTTCCTTTTTATTATTTTGGACAAAGCAGAAGTAGTATTGCTGGATACCTGTTTCTGTAATTCATTAAATCCGAATAATAATGTTAAAAGATCTTAAGGTCCACTGGGATTGGCCCCTATGTAGGTAGTGGGCCTTGCGCAGGTAATGTTTTTTTTTTCATTACTGTGGACATTATATTGGTACATGTTTCTTTTTTGGATCTGTATGGAATGTGCTTTTATCAATAAAGATGAAATATATAAAAAAAAAAGAATACCTCAACAGAATGGGCCTCCCTAACAGCTGGAGAAAGCGAATTCCACAGGAGGGGGACGGCGACACTGAATGCTGTCGCCTGCTGTTTTTAACCTCGTCCTGGGAATCGCAAGGAGGATCCTAGAGGAGGAGCGGACCAAGACAACAGGTGTAAGCAGGTCTTTCAGGTAGCCAGAGCCCAGGCCGTGTAGGGCCTTAAAGGTGAGCAAACCCACCTTAAAGAGGACCCTCCACCTAACCGGCAGCCAGTGCAGTTGATGCAGCATCAGAGTGATGTGACAGTACTTAGGCTGTCCTGTCAACAGCCTAGCTGCCGCATTCTGCACCAGCTGCAGTCGGTGCAGGGAACCCCCACAGACCCTGAGATAGAGCGCATTACAGTAGTCAAGCCTGGACGTCACGAAGGCATGCACCAAGGTGGGGAGGTCCAGCGGCGGAACTAGGGGCTTTATCCAGGCAATTTTCCTCAGATGATAAAAAACTGGTGCGGACAACAGACACCACCTGAAACTCAAGTGTCAATCCGCTGTCAAGAATAATGCCCAGATCACGCACCCTAGAGGAGGCCTTCAGTGGCATAGAGCCAAGAAAAAGACCTGTCTCTGCACCAGAGGCTAAACTATCACGCCCTGTGTTCGACTCTACCACCAGTATCTCCGTCTTATCGGGGTTCAGTCTCAACCAGCTGGAGGCCATCCAGTCGTTAATCTCAACAAGGCAGCTGTTAAGCACTTCCACTCTGCAAAATGTTCCAGGGCCAAAGGAAAGATACAGCTGGGTATCATCAGCATAGCAATGAAAACCCAGACTGTACTTTCTAATGAACTGTCCCGGGGCAGCATATACACAGCAAACCACATGACAGGAGGCCAGAGGAGGAGGAGGAGAAATTCGCCATCACTACTCTCTGCCTCCTGTTAGACAGAAAACACTCAAAGCAGCAGATAACAGTGCCTGCGAGTCTGCAGAATTCCCTTAGGCTGTCCAGTAACACTCAATGGTCAACCGTGTCAAATGCTGAAGAGAGATCGAAGAGAACAAGAATTGTCCCCTCCCCTCAATCTCTAGCCCTAAGGAGGTCATTATGCACCCAAACTAGTGCAGTTCCTGTGCTATGCCTCACATGAAACTCAGACTGGAGCGGGTCGTATAGATCATGGGCCACGAGATGCTCCTCAAGCTGAAGCACCACCACCTTGTCCACAATCTTACCCAAAAATGGAAGATTGGAGATGGGACAGTAATTTGCCTTGACAGCAGGGTCCAACAATGTTTTTTTCAGAAGCAGTCTCACCAGTGCCTCCTTCAAGAACTCGGGAAAGACCCCCTCTGGCAAGGAACACCGGACAATCAAGGCAAACACCGGGCCAATGGAGTCAACACATCCCATTAAGAAATGAGTTGGCACTGGGTCCAGTTCACAAAAGGTGTGCCAAAGCTTGGAAGCAATCTCAGTGACCTTAGCCACCTCCACCAGTCTACCCCAACCAGGTGGAGAACTCTCTGGTCACCCAAGGCAACCACTGTCTGCCAAACTCTGGCCCACTGGTAAAAACCCTGTATGATGGCAGACACCCTGTCTGAGAAGAACCAAGCAACCTCCTCGCACAATGCATTCGAAAAGGCTACCTTCATCTGTAGACAGGAAGGATGTAGAAGCCTGTCCACAGTCTGAAAGAGCACAGTTGGTCAGTTCCTCCCGGCAGCAATCTCCCTGGACAGGAATTCTGCTTTCTTATGATTGATTGCCCCCGGTATGTGCCATAATGCACATGGTGGGCCAGTTTGTCCAGGTCGGACTTCTGCCAGCGGCGCTATAATCTCTGACCCAAGGTCTTCATCGTCTTGTATTCCCCATCATACCAAGGGGACCTCAAGTGAGAAGACCTGGGTCATACACAGACTGGTGCGAGCGAGTCGAGTGCACCAGACAGCACCTTATTATAGGCATCAACTGCCACACACACACTCCCAACGTATACACTGTCCACACTAGATAGGTCAGCCACCGCCAAAAAACCCTCAGGGGTCAACCCCCTCAAAGGGCAGTAGCTGACCATCTCTGCAGGTGGAGGGCTCTCAAGGGGGACCCCGAACAGGAACTTCACCATGCAGTGATCAGACCAAATGACCCGATCCATCCTGAGACTATCAATCTCGAGCCCCAGTGAGAACACCAGATCCAACATGTGGCCGCCCTGATGGGTCACGGAAGAAACTCCTTGCACAAGGCCCAGAGATGACATCGTCTGGAGGAAGTTGTAACCAAGCCGAGAAGAATTGTCGTCAGCCCAAACCTTAAAGTCCCCCAGCACTAAACATCTGGGGGCCTCCAATGTTTCACTGACGATGAAATCGACCACCTCCTGCAGGAAATCTCCCACCGCTCCAGAAGGGCGGTAAATCAGAAGAATCCGTCAACCTGTGCCCAAACCCACACAGACGGCCACACATTCAAATGAGTGTGGTGCTCTCACTGGGTGCAGGTTGAAGCTCAGCTCAGATGTAAAACAGATGGTTACCCCCCCCCCGCCCTGCGGGACGGTGTCCTCTGAAAACGGGCCAGCATCATCACCGATCCAGGTTTCTGTGATG
Organism: Neoceratodus forsteri; assembly: GCA_016271365.2. Taxonomy (NCBI): domain Eukaryota; kingdom Metazoa; phylum Chordata; order Ceratodontiformes; family Ceratodontidae; genus Neoceratodus; species Neoceratodus forsteri. The sequence continues at coordinate 34,318,610 of CM028132.1, forward strand.
CATGCCAGATTGGCCAAAGAAACCAAGTCCGCTATAATTGCAGTCTTGTTTCTGACCGATCTGGCATTGCACAGCACCGCCCTCGGGATTGGTGGACAGTGCAGCCCCTCTGGTTACCTGCCTACTTGGTCTGGTGGGAACCCTGGTGACAGGAACTAAATACGTCTGACCTTTCCCTAGGACCTATCTAACCCCAGGGTGCCTTCTGCACCCCACTACCTCTATCCTACCACCCGCCGCAGTGCACGGGGCACCCCACTCTGCTCGAATTATATGTTTCCTCCCTGTTCCAGCCTCCATCTGTGGCCCCAGCAGATTTGGTTCCTGCTGTTGTAACAACTAGTTCTAGAACTGCCAGTCCCTCTGCCACTGTCTCATGACCTTCTGTCTCAGGAGCAGGGCACCCTGGTACATCCGAGTCTTAAGTCTCTCCATCTTCATGTGTGGCACCTGTGGACATAGCGGTTTCTCGCTATGGAGTTTCCTCTCAGGTTGCTCAGGTCCTGGTGGAAGCCAGAAAACCCTCTACCAGTTCCACCTATGCGGTGAAGTGGAAGAGATTTTCTATCTCAGCCACAGCCAAAAGCTTGGACCCTTTTTCTTGCTCGGACTCCCAGAGTACCTCTTACATCTTTCTGAGTTGGGCCTTAGTCACTCCTCAATTAAGGTCCATCTCTCTGCGGTGTCGGCCTACCACCTTCTGGTGGAGGGCAAAACCCTAGCACAGCTAGAGGCTTCCAAAACTTTCTTGAAGGTTATCCTTCACAGCAAACCTCCAGTCTGGAACCCCTGTCCTCCCAGGGATCTTAATTTTATGTTGGAGAAACTTACTTTGCCCCTTTTTGAACTGGCAGTAAGTTGTGATATGCGCTTCCTGTCCTAGATGATGCTGTTTTTTGGTTTCAGTTTCTTCAGCTCAAAGGGTCTCAGAGCTTCAGGCCTTTGTTTGCAAAGAGCCTTGTTTGATTTTCCACAAGGACTGGGTGGTCCTGAGGAGAGATTTTCTATCTGGGCCACAGCCAAAAGCTTGGACCCTTTTTCTTGCTCGGCCTCCCAGAGTACCTCGTATCTTTTTGAGTTGGGCCTTAGTCACTCCTCAGTTAAGTCCATCTCTCTGCGGTGTCGGCCTACCACCTTCCGGTGAAGGGCAAAACCCTAGAACAGCTAGAGGCTTCCAAAACTTTCTTGAAGGGGTATCCTTCATAGCAAACCTCCAATCTGGAACCCATGTCCTCCCTTAGATCTTAATTTTATGTTGGAGAAACTTACTTTTGCCCCCTTTTGAACCGGCAGTAAGTTGTGATATGCGCTTCCTGTCCTGGAAGACGCTGTTTTTTGGTTGCAGTTACTTCAGCTTGAAGGGTCTCAGAGCTTCAGGCCTTTGTTTACGGAGAGCCCTATTTGATTTTCCACAAGAACCGAGTGGTCCTGAGGACTAATCCTTCTTTTCTTCCAAAAATTGTTTTGGAGATGACTCTCAACCAGAGTGTTGAACTGCTGGTCTGTTTTCCTCAGCATTCCAACAGGGGAGATTATATTTTGCACACCTTGGATGTGCATCGGATTTTGAGGTGCTACTATACCTCCTGGACTAAGGAGGTTTGAAAGTCGAACCAACTCTTTGTTGCCTTTGCCTACCAGTGCCAGGGCAAGGCTATCTCTAAACAGACTGTTTCTAGGTGGCTGGCTAACTGTATTCACTACACTTACCAGAAATATGGAAAACCCCTTCCGGGGGCAGTTAAAGGTCACTCTACCAGAAGCATGGCCACTTCTGCCGCTTTTTCAGGAATGTGTCCACTGTGGATATCTGTGCAGTGGCCACTTGGTCTTCCATCCACACCTTCACTAAGCACTACAGTCTGGACATTGCCTCTAGGGTGTCGAGCTGGTTTCGGCCTTGCAGTTTTGCAAGGTCTTCTGTCTTAAAGCAGATCCTTAGTTAGCAGACATCTTCCTCCTCCCGGGAAACTCATCTGTGACGCCTTCTTTTTGTTAGACTACTTGGAATTCAGTCCTATATGTGAAGACCTACTGCAGGAACAGATATAGCAGTTACGTAACAACTTACCATAACAGTAGATCTTCGAGAGAAGTTCCTGCAGTAGGCCTAATTTCCCACCCACCTTCCCCCAGTTCCTGGAGTTATTTCCTTTTTTCCTGTCTAGCCTTTTGGTTCAGCCAGGGTACTGGGTACCAGGGTTGTTACTTCACTTTTCTGTTCCCTTTCTCTAGGTCTCCAGTGGAAAAGAACTGGAGAGCGGGCACGGGACCACCCCTGATGCCGGGGGGGGGGGGTCCTCGCTGATGATTGCTAGCTACAAGTTTGCCATTCAAACCTGACGCCAGGTGGCGCAGTCCTATACATGAAGACCTACTACAGGAACCTCTCTCGAAGATCTACTGTTAAAGTAAGTTCTTACGTAACTGCTATTTGTGCTGCCTGCTTACTATGTTAGCTTCCAGAATGAAGGAGTGCGCACTCTTCATTCTGTGAATGTTCAGAGGGCCTTACCTTTTACCTGGACAGATCGAAGTCTCCTTCAATCCCAATTGAAGGGGACAGCCTTTTACAGTCAAGTGCATTTCTGCCTGGATTGTGAGCTGACTACATTACTGCTATGCCATGTCATTGGTCAAGCTGGAAAGTCAGGTATGTACCCATTCCACTAGGGCACTTGTCACGTCCATGGCAGAGATTCGCTCTGTGCCTATATGTGATGCATTACAGAGCTGCAATTTATAGATTTATAGAAACGTATAACTTCCTTAGCCAGTTGGCCTTTTAGACTCTACCATTTTTCCAAAGAAGGTATACCTATTGTCACCCATATAACTATCCAGGGACAGTTTAAATTCAGCCAGTGTTAAACTTGCTACCACCTCATCGGATAGTTTATTCCAAACATTTACCACCCTTTGAGTAAGCCAGTTACCCTGTAAATTCATTTTGAAGAACTTTCCTTGCAATCAAATTGATGGAATCGATTACTTCTTGTTGGGAACCCTAACACTACATGTCCCTACTTTTGTCACTTTAACCCTACCTGGTGCATTGATGAAGTTTTTTGCAATGAATTTCCTTACTTTTTGAGATTGTATTACCATATCCTCGTTCACGCAGGTCCCTTCGGTGGTTCTTGGCACTTAGTTTGGCAGCCTAAACTGTTTGTGAATTTTGTTTTGTTTTGTAACAATGTTAGCACATTATACCTATTAACCCAACAAGCATATTTTTTTATACGACTGTAGTATTTTTGTATGACCAGTTTTAGCAAATGCTTTTAATATTTTTCTATCACTTTAGGGTTTATGGACACATTTCTGGTTTATGTTTGTTATTTCAGCTATTGTTGGGACAGTGCTGTATGACATAACATGCAGGCTTTCATGTATTAGGAGTTGTACCTTTAACAGAGATATAAAAAAATGCTTGCTTAGTATATGCATGCCACACCCCTGATGAAGGGTCATGTGTAGACACAAAGCATCGGAGTTCAGTGTCATGCTTTCTACTAAGCCTTAAAAAACCATGAATTGTTTGCATTATGCAGCTGTAACTTCTTTTATTTCTGGATGGTGTACAGCTTCGCTTGTCTATTTTCATGACAGCACACTCATCCCCAAGGTAAAATATTGTGACGTCACAACAGAGGAATATGACTTCATTTGGGGAATGGTCTGCTGGATAGATAAGGGATAGAAGGGCTCATGCAAATTTCTTCTATAATAAATGATGTGGAGGAAAACTCTTAAGAAGATACATGAAATGCAGTATAAATCCTACAGCAGTATTATGTTTCTCAAGTTTACCCTGAGGTATCAGAAGCTCTTTAAGAGCCTCTAGTCAGTCCTCATACTTGTCCTCCATACCCTTGTGGAAACATTTGGCATTGATTAAAATGGCCCACCTTGATGGCTTAGCGACTGCACATCATGAGTACGGGAGCAAGCTCAGGTCGCCATGTCAAGAGGCATGCCAGGCTGGGGTAGCTGTTGCATGGCAGGGTGTCTCAGTCAGTGGGGGTTGGCAGCAGGTTTTGTCACCGCAGGGGTGCTGTGTGCATAAGAGGCTGAGGCATACAAGCCAGGCCTCTCCAGGAAGGGATGGCTCTGTCTTCTACAGCAGTACTGCCACCTGCATGACAACAGGTAGCAGTGCTGCAGGGAGGCCTGGTGGGAGGGAGGAGCTTCGCTGACATTGGAACGGCGCTACACTAATTGTGTGCCCGACCCCTTGACAGCCTTGTAAGCACAGCTCCTAGTGGGTGAACGAGAAAGAAAAACAGGCATATGGCCCTACTGCTTGACGATAAAGGACCCTGACACAGCTTGGGTCAGTCCCTGCCAGTTGAGTAAACCTCCAGATGAGACATGAGTTCTGTGGTAAATCCCCTCCACCCTATCACCGCCCAGGGGAAAGCCAAGGCAGCGTGAAGGGTGGTGCCTTGGATCAGGTCAGGATGCCCAGGTAGTTCATTGGGAGCTCTGGAGGGAGTTCAGGTGACAGGAAAAGCAGAGGGCATAAACAATTTTAAAAAAAAGGACGTTGTTCTTGCTGTGTGTGTACACATGTTGCCATAGTCTCCTGCCTGTGACAGTATAATTATTTCCACACAACCAATTGTGATTTTATAAACACAGAATCTTACTTCGAGAAGAAACTCTTGCAGCAGGTTCCACAATGAGGACTGACGCCACCTGGCGGTGGTTCCGGCAACTTTTTCTCTAGCAGTACCGATATGGGAACGCCCCCTGCTGATGTCGTCTCCACCCCTGGCATCACCCTATATAAGGGAGGAGTTCCCCATGTGCTCCAGTTCTTTCCCACCACACGGTCAGGGTTAGTTCACTCGGTTACAGCTCCATACCGATCGCTTCTTCTCCACCTCTAGAAAGTTTTTTTCTGCTTTTCAAGCGCTTCTATGTCCACTTCCCATCTCAACAAGTGCACTTGTGTGCGACAGATACCCGCCAAAGATGGTCAGTCAGCGTGTCTTTACTGCCTGGGGCCTGACCATGTCACCGAAGCCTGTCCTCATTGTCAGACCTTCAATTCGCGTACGCAGATCAGGCGTCAGAAGTCTCTTGCAGCCTACCTCGCCGAGACCAAACTTGCCACCATGGAACGGGCCTCATCTTCGGGGGAATCTGATCAACCACCCACCCACAAGACCCACAAGCACCGGGAGTAGGACAGAGGGAGGTCTCACTTTAAACACAGGTCTTCGGGCTTGAAGTCCGGGTCTTCGGGGCATGATTCCCACCTCACAACCCTCAATCCCTCCTCTGCTTCAAAATCTTCTGGATCCACCTACCAGCCTTTGAGGGTTCCTCAGCCCGCCAATAAATCGACAGGCATAGGTAAGGGCTTCTCCTGCTCAGCCTCTTCCTCGAAGGCCGATTCCCGGGAGTCGAGCAAGGCCTCTGGGTCATCACGTGACAGGGCCTTCTCCTTGCTGCCTAAACAGCGCAACTCCAACCGGCGCCCACCTCTGGTGACTGACCGGCACTTGGCCGAGAGGCATGCCAGCCACAAAGCCGACCATCTTAAGGCACATGCCTCGGAAGGACGCCCGTTGGTGCATAAGGATAAGTAGATGCCAGACTGACATCTGCCGGTGGCCCCCCATCCCAACAACGGTTATACCGCCACCAGTTGTGGTCCATCCTACGCCGGTTCCCCCGGCGCCTCCCAACGTCAGCTCTGGTACCCCTTCTCCCTGACCGCTGGCCTGGCTGATGCCGGACCCCGATGACGGCACTGACGCCGCCCCGATGTACCCCCTTTGGCCTGTGCCAGTCAGTAAGGGGGCGGACCCGACGCCAGTACTCCCTGGACGGTGGTACCGATGTGGGCTTGGGTACTACTCCTCCAACACCAGGTTCACCTAAGCTGAACCTTGCTCAGGTAAAGGAGCTGTTTTCCCACTGGTGGGATACTGTAAAAAAGGATCTTCCAGCGGGCGCACCCCCTCCCACACCGGTACCAGTTCCTGACCCGGTCAATGCTGAACCGACAGACGGTGGGGCGGAAGAGGAGACCCCTCCTAGGAAACGCACTAAGAAGTCTAGGAGCTCTAAGTTGAGTAGTTCCTCCCGCTCACCCTCTCCTTCACCGGACAGGAGGCACAAAAGGAAGAGGTGCAGCCCCTCACCCTTTTCCACACTGGACTCTTATGTGGACTCGGACTCTTCAAGTCCTGATTCCTACATAGAGCCAGACCTGGGGGACTCGGAGGGTCTTCCTAAATCCCCTCCTGATGACCCAAGCTTCATGGAGGTAATGAGGCACATCCAGGCCAACATGGGCTGGGACACTGAGGCCCTGGACCCCGAGCGACTGCGGTTGGCTAAATACCTCTGCCAAAAAGTCCTAACGCCGATGGTCATCCCTCCCACGGTCGACACCTTTCAGGATGTCACCCGTGCGACCTGGAAGTGGCCTCATTCCTCCTCTGCCATGCCAGAGAAGGCTCATCGGCTCTACCGGGCACCTTCAGACCATCCTTTTCTTGCCGAACCACCTGCAGCACACTCTGTGGTGATTTCGATGGCTCACGACCATTCGCAGAGACTCAAACACCTGAGCACCCAGCCGCCTGACAGAGAATCGAAGCAGCTGAATTCTATGGGCCACAAGGTGTACTCTGCTGCCACCTGCAGTATCAGGAGCTTAAACTTCCTGACACATAAGGTCCAATTCCAGAATGCCCTTTGGGAACAGGGATTGGACATCGTGCAGAGCATGCCTGATTGTCCTCAGCGGGCAGAGCTGGCCAAGTTGTTAAAGATCGGTTCAGACTTGGGCATTCACGTTCTGCGCTCGGCCTGTGACTCTGCGGACACCTCCTCTAGGGCAGCCACCACTGGTATTTGCCTCCAACGCCATGCGTGGCTTCGGGTCTCTGGGTTCGATCCAGATGTGCAGACCAGCATACTGGATGCTCCCTTTAGGGGCTCCGTGCTCTTTGGCGAGGACATGGAGCACATTATCACCAGGCTGCAGAACTCCGGTAAGGCCATCCGATCCATGCAGTCCATGTACTGCCCGAAACAGGGGCGAGCTCATAAACCTCATTTTTGTGGCCGTGGGTGACATCAACCACAGCAGCCTCACTTTCAACAGCATGCGCAGCGAGGCAGCTTTGGTCGTAGAGGCGGAACCAGAGGTTCTTCGGCCTCCACCTCTAGACACCTCAAAGCAGCCATCGCCGCCCTTCCTCCCCCTCCCACCACCTGACTATCCAGGCTACCCTCCTTCCTTGGACGTTCAGCCAGGGGAGCTGGTCGGAGGCCGCTTTTCCCTCTACGCGGACGCATGGAGTCGGGTGACCTCCGACCAGTGGGTACTCGATTTCGTGGAGTTCGGGTACTCCATAGAGTTTGACTCCATCCCTCCGGACAGACTACCGCCCCCATCCCATAACCCAAAGGAACACAGAGCACTGGTCAGATGGGAGATTTTATCCCTTCCGGACAAAAGGGCCATCAAGCCGGTGCCACCAGACGAGACAGAGAGAGGGTTTTTCTCCCACTTCTTCTTAGTTCCAAAAAAGTCAGGAGATCTAAGACCCATTCTAGACCTCAGCGATTTAAACCAGTGGGTCTCCTACAAGAGATTCAGGATGGTGTCCCTCCCCACTCTTCTTGCACTCATTTCGACGGGAGACTGGTTGGCATCCCTGGACATGTAAGATGCCTACCTGCATATTCCTATCACCAGGAACCATCAAAGCTTCCTAAGGTTCAGATTCGAAGACAAGGACTATCAGTTCCGAGTCCTTCCCTTCAGTCCCTCTTCAGCCCCCAGGGTCTTCACCAAGTGCCTGGCCGTAGTGGCCGCGGTACTTCGGAGGCGGGGCCACTTTGTGTTCCCTTATCTGGATGATTGGCTTCTCCTGGCTCCTTTCAGTTCTAGCTTGTCGGAAACTATCAGGGATTCCATCTCGCTGTTTCAGCGCCTCGGAATCATCATCAACAGGGACAAATCCCTGGCAGTATAGCGCAGTGGTCTAAGGCTCTGAGTTGCAAATCTGGTGACATCCAGCAGACTAGACCTGGATTTGAATTCCACAGCTTCCACTTGTATACTGTATGACCCTGAGCAAGTCACTTAGCCTCCTTGTGCTTCCAGGTCGCTCCTGTAAAAAAGCTTTCAGCTTAGTGTGCTATACCTGGTTAAACAACTAAATAAAAAATTAAAAAAAAAATAAAAAAAATTCCCATTTGATCCCAGCCCAGATTCTCCAATTCATTGGAGCTCTTCTGGATACCACACTCGGGAAGGTTTTTCTTCCCTCCAACAGAGCGGGTCGCATTCAGGTCCTGGTGTCCCAGATCTCTTCAGCCTCATGTGTGCTGGCTCGGCTCCTTCTCAGGCTGTTGGGGCATATAGCCGCCGCCATAGTCTCAGTCCCTCTGGCGCGCCTGTGCATGAGGACCATACAATGGTCCTTGAGTGTCCAGTGGGATCAGACTGTGGACAGTCTGGACGCCTCGATCAGGATTTCAGAGCCAGTCTACCGGGAACTGTGCTGGTGGATGTCGTCCAAGAACTTGCTGGCGGGCATCCCCTTCCATGTAGGGGCTCCGTCCCAGATTCTGACCACAGATGCCTCGTCCGCAGGGTGGGGAGCTCATTTGGGGGCACATTGTACTCAGGGTACTTGGTCCTCAATGGGGGTACATCTGCATATCAACGTCCTGGAGCTGAGAGCGGTCCTTTACGCCCTACAAGCCCTGGTCTCGGTCCTAGTACTGGGCCATCTCTTGGTGCAGACGGACAACATTTTGGTGATGTTCTACATCAACAAGCAGGGTGGCACGCACTTTTATCCCCTCTGCAGGGAGGCCATGTGCATGTGGGAGTGGGACCTCGAGCATCAGCTTGTCCTGACGGCGGTGCATGTCCCTGGGGACTAAAATGTGTTAGCCAACATGCTCAGCAGGACAAGATCGCAATCCCATGAATGGGAGTTGCTCCAAGAGGTTGCAGATCACATATTCTGTCTATGGGGGACACCGGAAGTAGACCTTTTCGTGTCATAATTCAATGCAAAACTGCCCAATTTCTGCTCGCTAGTCCAGAGCCTGGAGCTTTTTGGCAAGACACGTTGTCCCTCTGCTGGAACGGGAGGTTTCTGTATGCATTCCCCCCTCTTCTGTTCTTACAGAAGGTCCTCCTCAAAGCTCAGTCAGAACCTTCCACCCTTATTCTGATTGTTCCATTATGGCCCTGTCAGATTTAGTTTCCCTTACTGCAGCGTTTAGCGGCAGAGTCACCGATGCCTCTGCCTCTATCATCTCATCTCCTGTCACAGGATGGGAGGGTCCCTGTTACACCTGAACCTGCGTTCTCTTCACCTGCATGCATGGCTCCTCAGGATCTAGCTAAGGTCAGATTTGGGGTGTCCGATCAAGTCGCTCAAGTATTGGTTGAGGCACGGAAACCTGCCACCAGGGCCACTTACGCTATGAAGTGGAAACGATTTTGTATATGGGCCACAGCCAAAAGAGTGGATCCGTTGGTCTGTCCAGTTAATACTGTCCTAGAATATCTGCTTTCTCTTTCTGAGAAAGGTCTCAGTTATTCCTCCATCAAGGTACACCTGGCCGCCAGCTCCGCTTACCATTTCCCTGCGTCGGGTCAGATGGTGGCTCAGATGGAGGTTTCCAAGACCTTTTTGCGTGGTATTCTTCACCTCAGACCTCCCATCAGGGACCCTGTTCCTCCTTGGGACCTCCATTTTTGTCCTGGAGAAGCTTACTCTTCCCCTCTTTGAACCAGCCATGGAGTCCAAGCTCCGTCTTCTTTCTTGGAAGACTTTATTTTTGGTGGCCATTACTTCAGCGAGGTGCATTTCAGAGCTTCAAGCCCTCGTGTAAAGAACCCTACCTTGTTTTTCACAAGGACAGGGTTGATCTCCGCACTAATCTGAAGTTCCTACCGAAAATAGTTTCAGAGCTCACTCAGAATCAATCGGTTCAGCTCCCGGTTTACTACCCAGAGCATTCAATTAGGGGGGAGGCCCTGCTTCACTCCTTGGACATCCACAGGGCTCTCTAATGTTACCTGGCTAGGACCAAGGGGGACAGGAAATCTGATCAACTTTTTATGTCTTTTGCTCAACTGTCCGTAGGTTGCCCAGTCACCAAACAGATGCTTTTGCGCTGGTTGGTTCATTATATCTGCTTCTGTTATGAGAAGCACAACAGGTTGACACCGGGGCCAGTTAGAGCTCATTCTACTAGAGCTATCGTTGCTTCTTTCGCAGCACTGAAGATGGTACTGACAGCAGATATTTGTGCTGCCGCTACCTGGAGTTCTGTTCATACCTTCATCAGGCATTACAGCCGCGACATTATTTCCAGACATAGAGCAGGGTTTGGCCTTGCAGTTCTGCAAGGCCTGGTTTCCTGAGGGACCTTCCCTTACCCTGCTGTTCCATTCCTTACTGTCCTTCCCCCTCTAAGGGGTTGTTATATGTTTATACTGCTTGGGACTCAGTCCTCATTGTGGAACCTGCTGCAAGAGCTTCTTCTCAAAGTAAGATAGTACAGTCACGTAAGAACTTACCGTAACAGTAGATCTTCAAGAGAAGCTCTTGCAGCAGGTATATTTCCTGCCCTCCTTCCCCCAGGGATCAGGTTCTGTTCAGGCCGGTCTTCCCTCTCTTGAGGGATTTTCCTTCAAGAATCATACTTCTGACTATTGCCTGTTTCCAAACTTTGCCTGACGGGGGGAGTACAAGAACAGGAGCACATGGGGAACTCCTACCTTATATAGAGCGACACCGGGGGTGGAGCCGACGTCGGTGGTGGGGCGTACCCACGTCGGTACTGCTATAGAAAAAGTTGCCGGAACCACCGCCAGGTTGCGTCAGTCCTCATTGTGGAACCTACTGCAAGAGCTTCTCTCGAAGAGCTACTGTTACAGTGAGTTCTTACGTAACTGTACTTTATGACACCACATGGCAGCACCCTTGCCAAATCTGGACAGCAAGATGAAGGGGAGAAAACAGGAAGTAAAAACTCCTCTGCCGTCCAAATGACATTGAATCTGCCTCAGCTGGGTGTATCTCTGCTAGCAGTGTATATCCCTGGAATGAAGGCGGGGGGAGAGGGATAAATAAAGGATGAAAAGAAAAAAATATTGATCAGTAGGATGATGCCCAAAAATGGGGTGTATAGTAAATATGGAGCAGTCTCATGTCGTCGATGTGATTCCGTATGATGCTTGGTGCCATCTTAGGGTACATTGTAGTACAAGTTTCAGAAGCAAGCCCCCGTTTGTTTACAACTTTATATTGAAACAAAACTGGAATATTATGATAAATGCTTATTCAGGAGGGCACCCTACTGCACTCTGGGATCCATTTGCAAAACACAAGGCTTAAAGTTTTTTTCATGGTTTAGGTACATTTTAACAAGAACATAAACTACTGTACATCATACAGTTCAAAAATGGTCCTTCCCACAAATGTGTAAATAAGAAACACCAATGAAATTTAATGGAAGGCGGAAATAAATGGAACGGTAACAGTATGTGAATCCATATTTGAAACACAGCTTCTACACACAGTGTGAGATTGCAGGTTAAACACAGTGGGCTGGATATTCAAACTGCGCCATTCTGAGGCGCAAGCCCTTGCGCTGCGCAAAATAGTTGCGCAGGGGTGTGGCCCAGGTGATATTCAAAGGAGTTGCGCTATTGAGCAGCTCCTTTGAATATCACCCATTTCCACAACCACTGTGCATGGCGCGAGTGAAACACACCACGCGAAGTTGTCCAGAGTGGAGCATTCAACTGACGTGGCTATACCATTGCCATGGCAAAATCACGATATTCAAAAGGTGACATGCAACTGGGGCCATAATTCATGCAAGGTGCAGGGGGGGCCATTTGCATCTGATTATGGCCCCATTTGCATGCCATTAGCATGTAGGTGTGCCGATCCCCGAGGACTTGCGCCTGGCCACCTTGCCAGGCAGCAGCCGTCGGGGACCAACGCACCCTGCAGCCTGATCGCGGGCAGAATGTAAAAAGACCCCCCCCCACACCCAAACATCTCCTTAATGCCCGATCGTGGGCAGAATGTGAAAAGAACCCCTCCCGAACACTTTCCTAGTGCCGATCGCGGGCAGAATGTAAAAGAACCCCCCTCCACATCTCCCTGGTGGTCCAGTGGACCGTAATGCCCGATCGTGGGCACAATGTAAAATGACACCCCCTCACCCAAACATCTCCCTGGTGGCTAATGTCCCCACCCCACCCACCCACGAAGCCCCACCACCCCGCCTCCCCGGCAGCCAGCGGCGGAGCATCCCACCCGTGCAGCCCGCCACACCGACTGAGCCGATTGCCAGAGCAGACGCTTATGTGCAGAAGAAGCAACCAACGGGCATGCAGCCTCATACCAGAATATGACAGTCCAGATTTGTGATCATTCACAAATCTGGACTGTTATTTACGGAGATGCACGCCCATTGGTTCTTGCTCTGCACCAATGGGCGGTAGCCTCACTGGCAGCCAGTCGGGCAGGCGGTGGATGCCGCGCCGCCGGGGAGCGGTGGTGGGGCTTCGTGGGTGGGGTGGGGACACTAGCCACCAGGGAGATGTTTGGTGGGGGGTGTATTTACATTCTGTGCCCGCGATCGGGCATTACGGTCCACTGGACCACCAGGGAGATGTTTGGCGGGGGTGCTTTTACATTCTGCCCGCGATCGGGCATTTCGGGCCACTGGACCACCAGGGATGTGGAACAGGAGGGGGCAACATTGATGCCTGCGATCGGCCTGGTGGGGGGGAGTACACTATGCCCGCGATCGGGCTGCGGGGGGCACAGAGACTGAGTTGGGGGTCAGCCACAGGTGGCAGCTGCTGTGTTGTACCCTGCAATACAGCAGCTCACCTGTGGGTGGCCCTCTACTTAAGCCTTTTTTTTTGGCTCAAGGTCCTTCAGGCTCAGGTTGGGGGTTGCGCCTGCACAACTCTGCACAGCCCGGCTGAATATCGGGCTGTGCAGTTTATGCATGGTTCCTCCTCTCCTGTTGAGCATGCATTCATTTGCATTGCGCTGTTGCTCAGCCTGTTTTCAGTTGCGGAACTGCCTCCTGCTGAATATCGCAGAATGGCACAATGTAGGACTTGAGCATGCGCAACCCTGTTGCGCATGGCGCAACCCTTTTGAATATCCCACCCAGTTTGCCTTAAATTATATTTTGACAAAAGTGCGGCGGTAGGGCTACCACTTGTGACCCTGGTGACCCGGGTTTGGGAACAAGCCTGGACCATCAGGGATGGCCAGGGTGGGGGGGGGACTGAGCATCCCAGAAGATGCTGTCCTTTGGGGAGGGAGCTGTGTTCCACAGTGCTAAGGCCACCTGTAGACATATGGGTCGCAGAGTGGCTCAGAACTCATGGAGGTAGGGACACCGTGCTGCCTATCAGCAGAGCGTGCATCAGCGTGTTTGCACAGGGGACCTCGGTCCCACATGCTGGCATCCTTGTGGGATGAGGGTGCATACAAAAAGAAAGAGGGAAACTGAGGTAAATCCCCTTTGCTTCACAGATTCATGACAGAGTGTATGTCGGGTACAGTCGGTATATCCAGCCAGAAGGCGGTACACCCATTGCCTTGGGGCAGAGGAACACAAACTGCAAATAATGAAAATAAAAATTATTTACATATATGTGTGTGTGTATATATATATATATATATATATATATATATATATATATATATATGCCACCACTAAAAATGCCACCAACAGCTTAATCTGGTTCAAGGTCAATTGGCATTCATCTGTATCCCCCTCCCCCGGGTCGTGCCTGAGAATAGGCAGGATTTGTCTAGTGCACTTACTCGGTCAACAAAAACTAAATAATAAATAATAATAATATATATATATATATATATATATATATGTATTTTGGGGGGGGGCACATGGCCTTCAGAAATACCCTTTAAAGGAAAAAAACAAGTATAATTAGTCTATACAGTATATTGCTTGTAATTTTATTTTCTGTGCACATTAATATTAATCCCTTTAAGAATGAAAAATAAAGACGTTAATAATAACTCAGATGCTCGAAGGTGTATGTTGGGAAGAATAAATTACTTTATTAGGTTTTTCTGATAATGTTTATTGCATGCATAAAAATAGTTCACTGTGTAAGAAAGAAAGAAAAAATTCTCTGGCCAAGACTTTTTTTTTTTTTTTTTCAAAAGAACACAGGAAACTAGTCTTAGATTACTGAACCGCTTTTCAGTAACGTTCCACTCCTCTGAGATGCCAGAAGCAGTTTCCTCTCCGCGCTGTTGACTTCCTTTCTGGAAATAATTTTGGTCTCCAACCATGTTGGAACTCAGTCTTTCCCCAGCACCGTTGCTTTCCATTTCTGTATTAATATTGCCTTACATCAACAGCAGGGCTGGAGCACAGTTCTTGGGTACTTCTTTCCAAGTCTTGCTCCAGTATTTTTGTTTCAGCATCTGACTACCTTCCTGTCAGCCGGTGGGGGTGGATGGAGCAGCAGTGGTATGCAGTGCAACAGAACACTGATGGGGGGTCAGCTACACACTGACGTGGCATGACAAACTTCTGCTAAATTGTTGCAGTGTGTGTGTATGGAGCTCAGCATGTTTAGTCTCTAGCCTGCAGATTTGAAAAATGACTGTAAATATACTAAAAGCCGGAAGATTTTCAAGTTTTGGTGACTTTCGGGCTCCAGTATAACTTTCAGGCCATTGGCTTTACAGAGGGCATGAACAGAGGAAGTTAAGGTTATACTGGCATTGTTGTTACCGAAGTCAGAGTAACAGAACCCACTGCCTGTTGGAGTGTTTTTTTTTTTTGGTCTTGCAAATTTAACTCTTTGCAGATCCTGCCATGGGGTGCGGATTGAGAAAGTTGGAAGACCCTGATGACAGCAGCCCTGGAAAAATCTTTTCTACTCTGAAGAGGCCACAAGTAGAAACAAAAACAGATACTGCTTATGAATATGTGTTGCTGGATTTTACTCTAGAAGGTAAAATGCTTTTGCTGTCTTGCTTTCCTTTGTATATGCATGGTAGGACATAGCACATACCCATATAAATGAATGGTATGCAGTATTTTAACTGTTGGGAATTTTTTGTTTTGTTCTTTTTGACTTGTCTCAACCTTAAAGATCTCAAGAAAATTAAAATAAGTGCAACTCCTATGCAAAATTCAAATGGGGCTTAGGAATTAATATTTTCTTGATAGAAAATTAAAAGAACATTTAAGATGTACATAAAAAAATTCCACACTGCTTTTTATGCTCAAATAAATAACACTCAGATGTTGCTTCACTTTCAAAGATAATTGGTATAGACTGAACGATTGCCAATGAATTGCTTTTTGCTTGCCAAAGTGGAGGTCTATTTTAAGATCCTGTACAAGAATCCCATAACACAAATTAATATTTCCCGCTCAAGTAACTATAGTTTTAGTAAACCATATAGCTTGGTACATTGATGAAAATAAATGCACAAGTTACACATTTTGTAGAATGTATACATTTTTCCTATATATTTTATGTAGTTTTAAATCCAATTATGCAGCACTTTGTTTTGCATTTTTTGTAGTGTTCCTGGCAGTACAAACTGAATTCATGTATCTGAGCAAAGACCCTTCATTATATTTTGGTGTACTGTAAACTGCGTTCTCCCTCTGACTCTTTCTCTCTGTGGGAGGCAGCCTTCAGCTGAGTGCTAGACTTTTAACTGAGCGGCTCCCCTGTTCCTGGGAATGGAAAATATAAACAGACAAGCCCAGATGGCTGCCTTCAGGGAACAGAGACCACTCTGTTCTTCCAGATGCCTTGAAGAGCTCTCATTTTATGATAGCCATCAAACTTAGTTTGCTGTAAAACATTTGTGCTTCATGTGATAAAGGTAAAAGCCCTGATAAGAGCATATTGCTAAGACAACACAGAGCTGCGTGTGTCTCATATGTTCCCCAACTTTTGGTCACCTTCATTGCATTTATATCAAACAAAACAGGACTAGGGAGGAACTGTGATTCTGATCTAAGTTTTGGGCATCCCTGTTGATCTGCAGTTTAGTCCACAGACTCAGTAACAGAAGATTGATACGGTTATTTTATAGCCTTAAAATATCCATGTTATGAAATCTAACATTTAAAATGAAATTAGTGTTGCTGTTACTGTTAGCCCGGATGTTTTGGGGGAATTCCTCTTGAGCCTCTCCGGCAGTGCAATTATATATTCATCTGTGACACTCCGTAAACAGCACTTCTTTGTCTTAAAAGGAAGTGGGAATCAGACTTCGTTCTGTGTGTGGCTAAAGTTGGAAGGCTTCCTATATAAATCATTTTGTTGCTCAAGTATTGTTATGAATACTGATTTAAAAAATGGACTGTGAATAACTTATTGTTCTGCTAACTTGAACTTATTATGGATCAGGGGGATATCACACATGCTTTAAAAAGTCATAAAGGACACTGAGAAGGTAGACTCAAGTAGGCTGTTTGTTGCAAACCAGGAGAAAAATAATGCTTAGATGGGGAGGGCTGGAACAGAAGTAAAGAGACTGTCATGCTTCTTGGAAAACTTTGGAAATAATTAATCATTTTAGTTGCATTTCCTATGTTTCTGTTTTATCTCCCTCTTATTTTATATAACCAAGAAAATTTATATGGAAACAGGATCTTTGCCCCTTGGAATTAATCTACTCCTGGCTGCCCATCAGCACAGTGGTAGCACTACTGCTCGCGACACCAGGGATCCGGGTTCAGAAGCGAGCCCGAATTGGGGAGAAGGATTGAGAGTCCCAGAGGATGCTTTCAGAGGAGGCAGTATAGCACAGTGGTTAAGGGCACTGAGCAGCAAACTTGGAGACCTGGGTTTAAATCCCACAGCCCCCACTTGCATACTGTGTGACCTTGAGCAAGTCACTTAACTTCCTTGTGCTCCCAGGTTGCACCTGGAAACAAGCTTCAGCTTAGTGTGCCTTTCCTGGTTAAACAATTTCACCTTTCCGTTTCCTTCTCGAGGGAGGGAGGGCTTCATCTTCCACAGCAACACTGCCACCTGGATGAGGATAGGTAGCAGTGCTGCAAGGAGGACTGGTGGGAGGGAGGAGCTTCACTGACGGAACAGTGCTACGCTTAGCATGCACCCAGCCCCTTGATGTCCTCATAAGCAAAGCTCCTAGTGGGTGAGGGAGGGGAAAAAAAACAGGAAAATGACCCTACTGCCTGACAACGAAGAACCCCAGTACACCTGAGGTCAGTCCCTGCTGACCGAGTATGCCTCCTGATGAGACGTGTGAGAATCAATGCCACCCCATCACTGCTCAGGGGGGCAAGCCAAGACAACATGAAGGATAGTGCCTCGGATCAGGGTGGGATGCCCAGACAGTGCATTGGGATCTCTGGAGGGAGTTCAGGGGGTAGAGGAAAGAAGAGGACATAAACAGAAAGTTAGCACAAAAAAAAAGACTTTGTTCCTGCTGTATGTCTGCAGATGATGTCGTAATCTCCTGCTTGTGATAGCATACTTTTCACAGAATCAGTTGTGATTTTATAAACAGCGATTATTTAGTTTTTGTTGACCGGGTAAGGTGCACTAGTCATGAAAATGGCTATTTTCAGGCACGACCTGGTAGGTTACAGGAAGGACATTACAGGTAAAAAAGACATCAAATTACATCAAGATCCAAGAACCACGTGATAAATACATTAGAGCAGCTAAGACAATAAGCAAACAAATTCACATCAAAGGAGTTAAAGCAAACAAGGCAAAACAATACAGTAATGCAACAAACAAAGCAAGCAAGTAAGGGAGGCAGTATAGCGCAGTGGTCTAAGGCTCTGAGCTGCAAATCTGGAGACCTGGGTTTGAATCCTGCAGCGCCCACGTGCATGCTGTGTGACCCTGAGCAAGTCATGTAACTTCCCTGTGCTCCCAGGTCGCACCTGTAAATAAGCTGTCAGCTTAGTGTGCCACTCCTGGTTAAACAATTGCAAAAAAAAAGAAAAAAAAGTAGCAGTGCAAATTAAATACCCTAACACAAGATAATTGGATAGGAGGAATTTTTAACAACATTTGAGAAATAAAGGGCAGAAATAACTGCATGGAACATAATCTTGACGAGCATGGAAAGCTAGTGTCAAGAATAGAGCAAATTAGGTAAAGTAAAGTACAGAGGGTTTGGAAGCAGGAGGTGGGGGAGCTAAGGCTGGGAGGGCTAATTGAGTGCAAGGATCAAGGATAGGGTACAGGATATAGGGAGCTGAGTTAGGGGCTGGAGAGGTAGGGGACAAAAGTAAAAGATGAGGAGGGATAGGTGAGTTTGGTGAGAGACCGGGGACATTTAGGAGTACTAATAGGCTGTGCCAAGCCTACTCCGGAATAGGTTGGAGAAACCAAGGGCACCAAAGAGGTGGGAGAAAGAAGTAGGGTGGGGGTAGAAGAGATGAGAGAAAGGTGGAGGGGAGCAGCAGGATGGGATATGCAGCAAGGTAGAGATACTAGATACACAAGTATGCTAGTAAGGTATGACGGCAGGGGGTCTTTAAAGGTTCTGAGGGTAGATGGTCATGGGTGGGTTAAAACAGGTACATCTGGCAAGGTGAACAAGCAGATCTCGGTACCTTTTTAAGAAGATGCGCTGGCTTGACACCTCACATAACTCAGGTGGCAAGGAGTTCCAATTTTTAGGAGCAGAGTGGGAAAAGGCACTTGTACCTTTAGAAAATTTGCATCTGGGGACTAGTAGCTGTGTTACATTTGAGGAGCGTAGTCCATATGGGGAGGTCTGGGGTGTGAGGCAAGTGTTAGGGGAGTATTAGATCTAATGATAGTATCCAGTAAGGATCCCAGGGCAAGTAGTTAGTAAGAGTGGGGAGAGACCCAATTTAAATCAGCATAGAGCTGACAGTGGTGCTTTGAGTTGAGGGGATGTGGAGGCATAGCGACATATGTTGTTGTAGGTAACATCCTACTTGCATATAGTGGCTTTGGGAGCATTCATGTAGATTACCGATCCATAGGTTAGAGATGGAAGAAGAATTCCACGGGCAATCGCAAGTTTGGCTGAGGGCGAGAGGGCACAGCAGGTTCTATAGGCCACTCCGAGTTTGCTATTCACAGATTTTCAGATGGTCTTTATGTGCATATCAAAGCTGAGTGTGGCATCAAGGTGTACTCCCAGGTATTTTAAGGCGGTAATGACTGTGAGAGGGGAACCATTGGCACAGGTTATGGTAAAAAGCTCTTGGCACTCTCCGTTTTACAGCTGTACCAAATAGCATAGCCTGTGTCTTAGCCTCATTTAGATCCAACTTGTTTCTGGTTTGCCTTGACTGGATTTCCTGAAAGGCATATGTGAGGTGATGGTTGATGTCAGTGACACTGCTGGCACTAGAGTAAAGGACCAGGTCTTCAGCGTAGAGGATGATGGTGCAGGGTTGGGTCACCACATGCAGACTGATAGCAGAGGCAAATGAAGTCTTGATGGTCAGGGTTCCTATTTTTAAAGATGGGGGGGAATAAATGCAGCTAATATGTGAAATATAAGAAAAAGAATTTGGATTTATAAAGTGCCTTTCATTTAAACTGTATCCCAAAGTGATTTACAGTCCAGAAGAGGGAGCAGAGGGAATGTTGTTGCTGTTCTCTGCACATGAGAGGTACAGAGAACACAGAGATAGATTTAAGAATGTTACATAGCTGGCACAACGGTGCAGTGCTACAACTGTCACTTGCGACACTGGTGAGATGGGTTCATGCCTGTACCTAGATCATTGGACAGAGGGAATGTTACTGCCATTCTCCAGACATAGGGAATACAGAGAGCACAGAGATAGATTTAAGAAGGGTTACATAACGGGCACAACGACACAGTGGTACAGCTGCCATTTGTGATACTGGCATCCTGGGTTCATGCCTGTAGCTGGATCATCAGAGAGCCAGCGGGGGGTGCGGGGCATCAAGGCAGTTAGCGCATGACTGTAGTCTGGTGGAGCCTAGATGGTAGTACACTCATTGCCTTATTTAAGGGAGAGTATTGCTGATGCAGGAAAGCTTAATGCGGGTGTGCACACAGATGTACCTTGGCACCATTGCACCAGCACCAGTTTAGGAGGAAAATATGGAAAATGGCAGCTGGCTGTATGGATGAAGCCTTGCCCTGCCCCAGTGTTCAGTATCGGGCCCTCTCCACCTAAATCCTGGGACAGTTCCAGATTTCACCTCCACCGTGAGTGAGCTGAATAGTGTTGGGGTGTTGCTGAGGAGCTGAAGGCAGCCATGGTCCGAAGGGCATGACCCATGAGGAGGTATGCTCAGCGATGTGTTGCAGGTGGTCCGGATTCCCAGGTAGGAGAGCCTCAATAGACATGAGAGGCGGTGCTGGCGATGACCGAAGGAGGTATTGGTTGCGAGACAGAGTTTTAAAAAAAGAATTACTCCCGACTCTGCCCGGCTGTGCACATGCGTGTGGAGGTGTGTGCATGCCGCAGTACCAGGACACCCTCCCATTGCTTGCCACCCATTCACCTGCACTGCCTGCGGACCTCCATCCAGCACATGAGGAGGTATGCCCAGCGATGTGTTGCAGGTGGTCCGGAATCAGGTGTGGAGTCAGTGCTTTGGCTTCTCAGAAGGAACTAGAAAGGGGACAGGATCAGATCTACAGTACAGTAGCTTCTTGTTGTTTTTTACATTGTTTTTTGTGGATTCTACTTGGTAGAAGGTTATTTCTGTTATTTCTTACTACTAAGGGGCTAGCAGGGTTTTGTTTGGGGCTGTTGGAATTTTGAAACCTGTTTTGGTAGCTATAAGTGGGCTCATTTGTTTGATTCACTGTGTGGCAGGCTGCATTTGTAGAGGCCTATTTCTTCTGTTTTAAAACATAATTGGTGTGATTTAACTGGGTCTGTTTCTTTGAATTGGAGACATATATCTTCTAATTCCAAGCCTATTTTGATGTGTTGTTGGTGAAGCTGTTTGAATTGGAGTCCTGTTTCTTTGGGTAGCAAACCTATTTTGGGGGCTTTGAGTAGAATTGTGATTCATTGTTGCTGGCTTCACTAGCTGCAAAGTTTTAGTGTTGCTGTCTCCGCTCACAGACTTACCCATCATTGCCTGCTCTACTTGAAACTAAATTGGCTCTCCCTAGATTAGCTCAGACACTATTCTGCAGGCTGTACCATTGATAATATGATCAGAACGGGATCCCCTAAATACCCTGCCGAACTATTAACTCAGCCCTCTCAAGCATACCTCCTCGGGGCATCTGCTCAAACCCAACTTGAAATTCCCAGATATCTCACACAAAAAGGAGAACGATCCTTCGCCATATCTGCCCCCCGCTCCTGGAACTCCATTCCCTCCCACATCAAACTCTCCAAATCCCACAAGGCCTTTAAACTGAGTCTTGGGGCACACGTATTAGAATCAGGCTGGCACAAGGCATTAAGAAGGGGGAGAAGGACTTCTTTAAGTACATCAGGGAGAAAAGGAGCTGTAAGGACCACATAGTAAGGATAAGAAAGGAGGGGTTGGGTGGAAGCAGGGTGCGATAAGGCAGAAGCACTAAATGAGTACTTCTGCTCAGTATTTACTAAAAGAGAGAGGGGTGACACCCAAGGTGGAGAATGGCAGAAGCAGGGAGGTGGTGACAGATAGGGAAATCATGGAGGCAGAGTTTGAGAGGGTTTGAAGGCACTGAGGGTGGACAAGGCGCCAGGCCCAGATGGCATCCACCCAGGGTACTGAAGGAGCTGGCAGAGGTCCTTGCAGGACCTTTGGCAGACCTATTTAATGCCTCACTACATTCGGGGTGTGTACCTCAGGACTGGAGGATGGCTCATGTGGTGCCCCTCCACAAGAGTGGCCCCAAGGATGAACCAGGAAACTACAGACCATTGAGCCTCACATCCATCGTGGGTAAGCTAATGGAGACTATCCTGAAGGAGAGGCTGATGGCCCTCCTAGAGGCCAAAGGACTAGAGGACAGCAGACAGCATGGCTTCATACGTGGCAGATCCTGCCAAACCAACCTGGTGGAGTTCTATGACTGGGTAACTAGGCAACTGGACAGGGGCCATGCAGTGGATGTTCTGTATCTGGACTTCAGTAAGGCATTCGACTCGGAGCCGCATGGAAGGCTGGGAAGGAAGTTAGTAGGCACAGGGGCGGGTGCAAAGCTGGTGAGCTGGGTAGGGAACTGGCTCAGGGAAGGCAATAGAGGGTGGTGGTGGGTGGGGAGCTCTCACACCCAAGGGCAGTGACGAGCGGTGTTCCACAGGACTCGTGTTGGGACCAGTGTTGTTTGGGATATTCATTGCAGACATATCATGGGACATCAAGAGCAAGATCAGTCTGTTTGCTGACGATACCAAGGTAGGTGCTGTGGTGGATGACCTAGGGGATGGCAGGTTGCAGGATGATCTGGCAAAGCTTGAAACCTGGTCAGACACCTGGCAACTGGGGTTTAATGCCAAAAAGTGCAAGGTGCTGCATTTTGGGATGAAGAACCCAAGGAGGAGTTACCAGCTGGGGGAGTGCAGCTAGCCCAGACAGAGGAGGAGAAGGATCTGGGTGTGCTCATTACAGGGTCAATGAACAACTCAGCACAATGTAGGAAGGCAGCTGCAAAGGCCAACAAAATGCTGGGTTGTATTGCAAGGGGTATATCCTCGAGGAGGGAGGAGGTGATTCTGCCACTGTATAGGTCATTAGTTAGACCACACCTGGAGTACTGCGTGCAGTACTGGCCCGTATCTGAAGAGGGACATTAAGTTACTGGAGGGGGTACAGTGCAGGGCGACAAAGATGATCAAGGGGCTGGGGGACTTATCATACAAGAGGAGGTTGAAGGAGTTGAACATGTACTCACTGGAGGAGAGGAGGGACAGAGGTGACATGATTGAAACCTTTAAATACATGAAAGGAATAAACAAGATGGGTACAGAGGGGCTGTTCAAAGTAAAGCAGGGGAGTGCCACCAGGGGCCATGATATGAGACTGGAGGGAGGAAGGTTCAGGAGGGAGATGAGGAGACACTTTTTTACAGACAGGGTGGTGGCTGGGTGGAATGCGTTACCTGCAGAAGTGGTATGCAGTAGAACAGTGGACTGCTTCAAAAGGGGATGGGACAGGACAAGGGGGAGGGTTAATGAAGGGGAAGGGTAGAAGGGAGGGGCAGCTGCAGAATAAGGGGTGCTAGCTGCACATTCGAGCAGACTTGATAGACCTCTAGGCCTTTATCTGCTGGCAAATTTCGTATGTTCGTAATTACAAGGTGGCACTGAGGGCTGAGGCGCTGGACACCTTACCTCACGTCACACCAGCAACCCGGGTTCAAGGCTGAACCTGGGTCATCGGAGCCAGCACATGGGGGAGGGAGGGAGGAGCAGGATTGAGCAGCTGAAAGGCAGCTCTCCGGGAGGACTCTGTCACCTCACGTAGTTCCACTGGCCCTGGATGAAGGTCCACAGGCAGTGCAGGTGAATGGGTGGCAAGCAATGGGAGGGTGTCCTGGTACTGCGGCATGCACACACCTCCACACGCATTTGCACAGCCAGGCAGAGTCGGGAGAAAATGGGTAAAATATGGCTAAAATATAAATAAAAAAAAAGGATTACAGTGGTTAAGCATGCGGAGATTAAGTGACATGCTCAGGGTCACAGAGTGAGTAAGCAGCAGTTGTGGGATTCAGATACAGGTCTCCGAAGCTCACATATGTGTGCTGTAACCACTAATATACGTTGCCCCCCCAACATGGTTGGTAGGAATACTGTACAGACATATACAATGGACCACAAATCTTTTTCTGCTGGCAGCTTTCTGCGTTTCTATATAAGCAAAATGATGTGTAAATATAATGTTTGTTTAAGTTTTCCCAGAGATATCATTGACTCTTTACAGGACAATTACGTAACTCAGAAGGTGGTAGGACTGTTAGGTAAATTTTCCTGGCCCCTGCCCATGAGGCGATCAAATCAGAGTCAATTAAGTGCTTTAAAGAGGTCCCTGGCATAGTAAGAGACTGTAACGGCAGCGCAACCAGGGAACCTGGGCAGATTTTTAAGGAACACCAAAACAGAAAACAGCAAGCTACACTGGAGAAAACTTGGTTCCTCACTTAAAAATCGTAACAGCAGAAAAATGGAAGTGACCACTAGCAGGCTTGAAGGCAAAAAAAAAACATCCACACAGTAAACAGTTGCTATGTTTCAAATACAGTACCAATCTTTATTTAGCACAAAGGTGCTCAAAGTGTGCAAACAGGGAACACTAGTAGCTCAACGTTTCACCATTGAATGCAACCTGCTCAAGCTCTGGATCCTCGAAAGTTGTGCAAAGTATCATGCTGCCATATTTTGTTCTTCCTGCCTTAAAGAGCACCTTTCCTGCTCTTTTTAACATAGCCCCCCCCCCCCCACCAAAAGCACATAGGACCCTTACCTGCCCGCAAGTCATACGGTCCAAAAAACAGCATTTGCAGAGGTCGACCTTAACTTTTCTTTGCACTAGCCAGCAAGACAAGTTGATTCAAAACTGCACTAGCCCGCAGATGGTTGCACTAGCCCACAATTATAATAGTAAAGTTTGACCACATATATAGGCAAAAAATGCAAGTCAATAAATACTTTTATTATTGCACGTTTATCCTGCTCCCACATTGCTTCTGGTTCCAGCAGAAAAAGAAGACTGCAATGCTATCACAAACAGTGTGCCCCCCCCCCCATTGTTGTGTACCATGACTTCCTCTTTTCCTCTTTCTGCATCCCTTGAACCAGAGGATAACACAGCAACAAATGTTCAGTCAAGTAGACCGAGCTCTGCACACACAATACCTGATATCATCATTCACCTCACCAGACTCTCACCACCACCCTCAGCGCAATGAACAAAATCAGGCAGAGAAAGACACTTTCAGCCCCCACCCTGTGATCAACTGGAGCCTGGCATTTCTGGACGTTTTTGTACACTGTCAAGTGAGCTAGGAGCACATCTAAGATTTCTTTGGGAAGGGGGTGACACAAACCTAAGGGGCTTGGGAAACTAAACTTTGTAACATTTTTATTTTAAAAGTATTGATTTTAATATGCTATGTTCCATCAGTAACAGGCTTTTTAAAAAACAATCTCCTCTCATCAGGCCAGGATAAACAGTACACAGGCAGGATACTATACTACCCCTGTTTCTACAGTATATAGGATGATCTATGCACCACAGGAAAGCTTTCTTTAACCTTTCAGATTGTGTGTTTTATTAAGGTATTTTGCACCATACATGGTCAAAAGCTTTGTTTTTAGGATGAAAGGACATGGTGGGTAGGATAGGGTGGGACTATATGGATGGCGTTGGCTGGCATGATCCATTTAGAAGAGCTGAGGATCACCTACACTTACCAGTAGTGGCAGCTATGGGTCTATGGATAGTCATTTCAGAGTACGGTCTGCAGTGGTATCCAGGGAAAGTGCAGAGCTGAGAGATTTGAAGGGGAGAGGGAGCAGCGATGGTGAGGCTGGGATGAAACCCTCCACCTACAGAGCAGACCCTGAATACCTCTTAGCATTTTTTCACTGAAATATTGGATACAGACACTCAAAATGTAGGGAAATGTCTTAATAATGTGGGACAAATTGTCAGACAGAGACACATTCAAAAAACTGGAAGCTAGTGACTTGACAGCTTCTACCCTTAATCACACCCTGGACACCAGCTGAAAGTTCTGACAGTGAAGTGATAATTAATCACATTGAGCCTTTTGTGGGATCACCTTCTTGAACTGCCAGATAATTGCGGCTCTTAATGAGGTGTTAATCAGACCAGGCCATGGGCAAGATTGAGAGAGAGATTAGCACAAGGACCAGAGTCAGCTAAATCAGAGGAATTTTCAACTTTATTAGCAGCCATGGAAAACCTGCATTAGTCAAGAAGACGGACAAGTAGAGGGTTAGCTGCAGTAGCCCTGGCCAATTTGCACTAGGTTTTGGGCTAGTAAAACAATGTTAAGATTGAACCCTGAGCATTTGTATATTCCCCCATTTCGGAAGGGAAGGGATTGTATTTTGGCTCCATGGAGCCGAGCCCTTTCCGCTTCCTGATACCGTGATCCACCCACTTTTTTGATGTCATTATATGGCGAGTGGGGCGGTGTGCTCCATCGACATGAATGGTGCTGATTTTTAAAATCTGTTTGTCATATTGTAGATGGGCATCGCGAACACTTCATGGGCACTGCTCAACTAATAAGGTTCTTGTTAGTTGAGCAGTGCCATGATTTGTTCATGATGTCGGCTATATCAAGAAGTGATGGCTAAAACTTGTATACAAGAATCTGAGATCAAGCTGTGTCCTCCCTCCAAGGTACACCTTGTTTTACACCATCAAATGGACAGAAGAGTCCCTCAAGGAATGTGGGATGCTCTGTGGCTATGCCCCTGTAGGAGTGGGGAGGAATAACAAACATAAATCCCTAGAGGCTCCATTATGCTGACATTTGGAATTTTTTCTCCCTGGAATTTTGTCTCCCTGGCCACGTACGTCTTAGTGAGGAATATACCCTGGTCCCAGGGATATACCCTGTTCAGGTCTGCATCCCTGGTTCCTTATTATACCCAGCACACCCTGGCTTACCTCCATGGCTTTACCCTCCTCTTCAGCAGGGGCTTTTGAGGAGGAACGTCCTTCCCCATGGCAGTCCACCGTGTGGTTTAGGATCCACTGCCATGGGGTGGGGACACAGGGCCTAGGCCTTAATATTGACAGCCGCGTTTTTTTCTTCCCCATTTTTTTTAATCCCTTCTATCTCCCCTGACATGAGCACAGCCTGTGCTGGCCTCACACTCAGCACATCCCCTGCAGCAGGAGCAAGCTGTCTGACCCAGCCGCAGGGGTTGCTGCGGCACCAGAGCTCACCATCAACCCTTCCTGGCTGAGGCATGCTGCTGTGCAGCACCTTTCATTATTATTATTATTTAGTTGTTTAACCAGGAGTAGCACACTAAGCTGAAAGCTTTTATTTTACAGGAGTGACCTGGGAGTACAGGGAAGTTAAGTGACTTGCTCAAGGTCACACAGTATGCAAGTGGAAGCTGTGGGATTCAAACCCAGGTCTGGTCTGCTGGATGCCACCAGATTTGCAGCTCAGAGCCTTAAACCACTGTGCTATACTACCTCCCTGAACTCCACCTACCTCAGCACGGCTTGCCTCCAGACACGGCGACTCGGGATCACTTCCAAACTCAGGTCACCTGCATGGCACTGGGCCTCAGGGTGGCCAACGTTCAGAATGGATCAAATTGAAACAATCGAACATTTTCTTTTAGATTGCACATTTGTGAAATGCTTGTGGGCCTTTTTGGTGGCATGATGGAAACTTCCTTTGTTAGAGAGGCTCACTTATGAGACTATTGTTCCAGGTGAATTCCTTCCACAATACAGGAAGTATAATGAAAGCACCTTGATGGTGATCTTTGCCTGTCTGAAATTTTATCTGTGGCAGGCAAGATGCCAATTAGTGATACAACAGCTTCTATCTTCTTACTTATCTATTGTTAAAATGTACGCAGATGTATTAAGGGATCGTTAACTGAAGAAGTGGCATTTTTGTTATTACTGAATATGAGATTTCTACATTATGGAATGCAGTAACATGGATTTCATAAACCTGTTTTTCAATATGGGTCTCTAGGGATCGAGCAAGTCTCAGTTGCTATTACACTTTCATAGTTTATGACTAGATTTTTTTTATTGTTTGAGTTTAGTCTCAGGGGTTTGAGTTGGTGTTTTGGGGTCTTTGTTCTACAAAGGTTTTCTCATGTTAACAGTGTTGTCCTTATAATTTAGTCTGATTTTCTTTTCAGTAAAATTCCCCCTACTTTTTGAGAAGTGTCATGTGATCTTTAATATTCAGCTGATCAACCTCCGGAACAGGCAGATGGTACCTCAGCTCAGCATGTCCTCTGAAGAACGGCACACCCCAAGTCAGTACAGCATCCCCTTAATACTGCACTTGGGCGTCAGCATTTATGCTATGAGCCCAGTCCCGGTGCAGGACTAGAACCCATGATCTTTGGCCCAGAGGCAGATGTGCTACCAGCTGGGCCACACTGACACCTGGATGGCAGTAGCCAATCTGAATACAATATTTCTCTTGCCCATTTTCTAATGTGTAATAGAACATCCAGTTTTGGAAAATAAATGGAATTAAATTTGAGTTGAGTTCCCTGTTGTTCAGTGATTAAAAGGGAATTTAGTTATAACTGCTAGTGCCAGTGACTATCAGGAATATCGGCGTGGCTCAGTTGGTAACATATCTGCCTCTTGGGCAGAAGGCCATGGGTTCTAGTCCCAGACCGGGATTACACTCAGGCCTAAATGCTGGCACCTGAGTGCACCATTGTGGGGGTACTGTACTGTTGGGGTGCACCGTCCTTTGGATGAGACATGAAACTGAGGTCTGCCTTGTCTGGTGGTTGTTGAAGATCCAATGGCACTTCTCAAAAAGAGTAGAGGAATTTCCCCTGTGTCCTTTCCAGATTGCCCCAGTTCATTCAGATACCACCAAAAGCTAAATCTGATTCAATATCAATTGGTTTGCATCTGTACCCCCCCCCCCAAAAAAAAAATAGGCAGTATTGTCTAGGCCTCCTTTCTCCGTCAGCAAAGAATAAATGAATAAAATGTCTGAAGAGTTTTCTGTTATGTACTTTGAAGATGATCACACATATAAAATATTCTTCTTGCAAATTATAGCTCAGATGGACTTCTTTCAAGCTTTCTAAAATCCAACTATTTCTTGCCCTCCAGATTCATCAAACCCAGAAGCTATCCATATCAACACTTTGTTGGATATAACATCTAAAGTGGAAGACTATTATAAAAAGGGGTACGTTGTTGGAGCTATTCACCCTATTGTCCTTTCTGTTGGACGAAGACGACACTTGCCACTTTCCTGCTGGTACAGAGCAGTCCTATCCCGACCCAAACCAAGGTAAGTACATCTGCTATGAATCATAGTGAAGGTGAATTTGTTTCTGTTATTCTCTCTTCATTCAGTCTGGGGCTTTTCTTCTGCTTTGTGTCATGTTGCACTGTCCTATTTGACCCCCCACCCCCAGTAGCAGATTCTTCCCACTGAACTCCAGTACTCAGTCAGGGACTTCCAAATTGGGATTTAGGTCCTTGGTGTGCAAGAACACATTCAGACGTCTTAACTACGTTGCCTGCCCCATTTATTTCCCTTTCCGGTCCTTCCCACCTCCCTTGCTGTGTCAGACCTATGCTGAGGAGGTTTATACATTGTGTGGTCACCCACAATGTCAGTGCTGCCCCGAGCTGGTTGTAACGTAGGACTGTAAGGTCAGAAGTGACACTAGGTTAACATGTAAAAATGTTTTTTTATTTTTTAAACAATATCTTTATTTTAAATAAACAGACATCCAGCAGATATATAAAGCAGCATGGCTTCACAGCGGGGAGGTCATGTCAGACAAACATGATTAATGACTTTGATTAGGTGACCAGAACGGTGGACCAAGGGGGAGAAGTAGACGTAGTATATCTGGACTTCAGTAAGGTGTTCAACTCTGTTCCACATAGGAGGCTGGTAAATAAGTTGGAACACACAGGAGTGGGACATAAAATAGTAAGCTGGATTAGAAACCGGCTCCAAGGGAGACCCCAGAGAGTGTTAGTAAATGGCACTCTGTCGGAGGAAGGAGTGCTGACCAGCAGAGTACCCCAGCGATCGGTGCTGGGGCCAATTCTATTTAACATATTCATCAGTGACATCACAGAGGGTTTGCAAGGAAAGCTATGCCTGTTTGCAGACGACGCCAAGCTCTGCAACAGAGTGGACACGCAACAGGGGGTCACAGAAATGATCACTAATCTAAAAAAAATGGAGAAATGGTCAAAACAGTGGCAGTTGAAATTCAGTGCCAAGAAGTGCAAAATTATGCACCTGGGGAGGAAGAACCTAGGCTGGAAATATGCCCTAGGAGGGAACAGCTGACTGAAACTAAGGTAGCGGGGGATCCGGGGGTACTAATATCTGACGATTTAAGGACAACCAGGCAGTGCGAAAAGGTGGCACAAAAAGCTGACAGCATTCTTGGATGCATAGGAAGGGGTATCACAAGAAGGAAAAGTGAAGTGATAGTCCCGCTGTACAGGTCCTTGGTGAGGTCTTACCTGGACTACTGCATCCAGTTCTGGAGACCGCACCTCAAGAAGAACAAGGATTGCCTGCAAACCGTGCAGAGGAGAGCTATGAAGATGATACACGAACTACACCAAGAACCATATGAATCGAGATAAAACCATCTTGGGATGTACTCACTGGAGAGGAGAAGGGACAGGGGAGATATGATAGAGACATTTAAATAGTTCAAAGGTATCAACTCAGTACCAACACAGGATCTCTTCAGGGAAAACACGAATACATATACAAGGGGGCACAACATGCGCCTGAAGGGAGGTCGTTTCAAAACAAACAGCAGGAAGTTTTTCTTCACAGAAAGAGTGGTGGAGCCCTGGAACAGTCTGGTCCCAAAGGTTGTGGCAACAAAAACAGTGGGGGAGTTCAAGCTAGCATGGGATAGGCACTGTGGAAACCTAAGTCAGTAAAGAGACTGGGAGGGGGTAGCTTTCGTGGGCAGACTAGATGGATCATAAGGTCCCCTTCTGCCAACACTTTCTTATGTTCTTATGTCCTGATTATCTGTCTGTATATTGTGTTCTGCATGACTGCAATGTATTTTTTACTTTCATATAGTGTATTTTTATTAGGTTGTATTTTATATGTATTACTACTGCATCTACAGTTTTTTACTGTCACTTGTACATCCTGTATTGTTTTCTTCCCTGCCCCTTCACTCCAGGATGCATCTGGAAAGGCGTTGTTATCAGCTCAGTATGTTTCTCCTGTTAAAACTCTTGAAATAGAAGATTCAAACACAGTATATGAGAGCTATATATGCACAATTAGGCGCCACTCCTCTTAGTATACACAATTGATATTGTCATGTGTTATGAAGATACATATTTGGGAGGGATTATAGTTGTTATATCATGAAATACAGTCTGAAATTAAACTGTGTGAATGACTCTTTTAGCTGTATGAGAAAAACAAATCTAATGTCACATAGGGGAGTTCTCTTGAAGACTGTACCTCCCTGAGGAGGAAAAATAAATTTGCCATGTTTTTCCTTTGTATACACAATAAATGTGAAACACGTAGCAGGTAGAGCTACTTACAGCATGCAGGCTGTAACTTTAGGTGCATTAATAAATGCTAACAATTCCTTATTTTCAGAGTAGATCATACTTAACATTTGTACCATCACAAACGTTTTATTAAAAACTGACAGCAACAGATTGCAGTCTAGAAATTATACATGATTCCCCTCAAACCATGGGGAATAGCCATAAAATGAATAAAGTCCAATTGGCCAGCATTTGAGCCATGAAAGGGACACACTTTTTAATATTCAGTTCAGTTAGGAGATACCGTAATAAGGACCACCAAATGGCATCACTCTTACCTGGGAAAGTGAGTATATTAGAAATCCCTGAAAACCACCACAACAATTTTCCATGCTTTAGCTCAGGTTTATTCATCTTCGGAGTCAGAGTCCTGGTGTTCCCCCCTCCCCAGTCTCAATGGGACATACTTTTGAGCCCATTTCAGAATATCTGCTGGATTTGAGAATAAAAACACCTTTCCCTGATCAGCAATGCACAACCAGGCCAGAAAGGTCATTCCATGTGGGATCTCCGCTTGTCACTGCATGGCCCTTAGTGCTAGGATGAAGTCTATCATCCTGATGCCATCACTGAGCACCACGATCGTGCGAGGAGCTTTCACATTATCAGGCTTTCCCCTTGGTACTACTCTGTATTCCTTCTGGATACAAATAGACCTGGTTTTGTTTTCATCTATGGGGACAGGGATCAGCCAGGGGAGGGACACTGGACTACAAAGGATGATGGGGTTTGTTACAGGGATCGGGGCTGGGAAGGGACACTGGACTACAAAGGATGATGGGGTTTGTTACAGGGATCAGGCCAGGGAGGACACTGGACTACAAAGGATGATGGGGTTTGTTACAGGATCGGGCTGGAGGGACACTGGACTACAAAGGATGATGGGGTTTGTTACGGGATCAGGCCAGGGGAGGGACACTGGACTACAAAGGATGATGGGGTTTGTTACGGGATCAGGCCAGGAGGGACACTGGACTACAAAGGATGATGGGTTTGTTACGGGATCAGGCCAGGGAGGACACTGGACTACAAAGGATGATGGGGCTTGTTACAGGATCGGCTGGGAGGGACACTGACTACAAAGGATGATGGGGTTTGTTACGGGATCGGGCTGGGAGGACACTGACTACAAAGGATGATGGGGTTTGTTACAGGATCGGGCTGGGGAGGACACTGACTACAAAGGATGATGGGGTTTGTTACAGGATCGGGCTGGGGAGGGACACTGACTACAAAGGATGATGGGGTTTGTTACAGGGATCGGCTGGGAGGGACACTGACTACAAAGGATGATGGGGTTTGTTACAGGGATCGGGGCTGGGAGGACACTGGACTACAAAGGATGATGGGTTTGTTACAGGGATCAGGCCAGGGAGGACACTGGACTACAAAGGATGATGGGGTTTGTTACAGGATCGGGCTGGGGAGGGACACTGACTACAAAGGATGATGGGGTTTGTTACAGGATCGGGCTGGGGAGGGACACTGACCACAAAGGATGATGGGGTTTGTTACAGGATCGGGCGGGGAGGGACACTGACTACAAAGGATGATGGGGTTTGTTACAGGGATCGGCCAGGGGAGGGACACTGGACTACAAAGGATGATGGGGTTTGTTACAGGGATCAGGCTGGGGAGGGACACTGGACTACAAAGGATGATGGGGTTTGTTACAGGGATCGGGCTGGGAGGACACTGACTACAAAGGATGATGGGGTTTGTTACAGGGATCAGGCCAGGGGAGGGACACTGGACTACAAAGGATGATGGGGTTTGTTACAGGGATCGGGGCTGGGGAGGGACACTGGACTACAAAGGATGATGGGGTTTGTTACAGGGATCGGGGCTGGGAGGGACACTGGACTACAAAGGATGATGGGGTTTGTTACAGGATCGGGGCTGGAGGGACACTGGACTACAAAGGATGATGGGGTTTGTTACAGGGATCGGGCTGGGGGGACACTGGACTACAAAGGATGATGGGGTTTGTTACAGGGATCGGGCTGGGGAGGGACACTGGACTACAAAGGATGATGGGGTTTGTTACAGGGATCGGGGCTGGGGAGGGACACTGGACTACAAAGGATGATGGGGTTTGTTACAGGGATCGCTGGGGAGGGACACTGGACTACAAAGGATGATGGGGTTTGTTACAGGGATCGGGCTGGGGAGGACACTGGACTACAAAGGATGATGGGGTTTGTTACAGGATCTGGCTGGAGAGACACTGGACTACAAAGGATGATGGGGTTTGTTACAGGATCGGGCTGGGAGGGACACTGGACTACAAAGGATGATGGGGTTTGTTACAGGATCGGGCTGGGAGGACACTGACTACAAAGGATGATGGGGTTTGTTACAGGATCGGGCTGGGAGGACACTGGACTACAAAGGATGATGGGGTTTGTTACAGGATCGGGCTGGGGAGGGCACTGGACTACAAAGGATGATGGGGTTTGTTACAGGATCGGGCTGGGGAGGGACACTGGACTACAAAGGATGATGGGGTTTGTTACGGGATCGGGCTGGGAGGGACACTGACTACAAAGGATGATGGGGTTTGTTACGGGATCGGGCTGGGAGGGACACTGACTACAAAGGATGATGGGGTTTGTTACAGGATCGGGCTGGGAGGGACACTGGACTACAAAGGATGATGGGGTTTGTTACAGGGATCGGGCTGGGAGGACACTGGACTACAAAGGATGATGGGGTTTGTTACAGGGATCGGGGCTGGGGAGGGACACTGGACTACAAAGGATGATGGGGTTTGTTACAGGGATCGGGGCTGGGGAGGGACACTGGACTACAAAGGATGATGGGGTTTGTTACAGGGATCGGGCTGGGGAGGGACACTGGACTACAAAGGATGATGGGGTTTGTTACAGGGATCGGGCTGGGGAGGGACACTGGACTACAAAGGATGATGGGGTTTGTTACAGGGATCAGGCCAGGGGAGGGACACTGGACTACAAAGGATGATGGGGTTTGTTACAGGGATCGGGCTGGGGAGGGACACTGGACTACAAAGGATGATGGGGTTTGTTACAGGGATCGGGGCTGGGGAGGGACACTGGACTACAAAGGATGATGGGGTTTGTTACAGGATCGGGTTGGGAGGGACACTGGACTACAAAGGATGATGGGGTTTGTTACAGGGATCGGGCTGGGAGGACACTGACTACAAAGGATGATGGGGTTTGTTACAGGGATCGGGCCTGGGAGGACACTGGACTACAAAGGATGATGGGGTTTGTTACAGGATCGGGGCTGAGGGACACTGGACTACAAAGGATGATGGGGTTTGTTACAGGGATCGGGGCTGGGGAGGGACACTGACTACAAAGGATGATGGGTTTGTTACAGGGATCGGGCTGGAGGGACACTGGACTACAAAGGATGATGGGGTTTGTTACAGGATCGGGCCTGGGGAGGACACTGGACTACAAAGGATGATGGGGTTTGTTACAGGGATCGGGCTGGGGAGGGACACTGGACTACAAAGGATGATGGATTTGTTACAGGGATCGGGGCTGGGAGGACACTGGACTACAAAGGATGATGGGGTTTGTTACAGGATCAGGCCAGGGAGGGACACTGACTACAAAGGATGATGGGGTTTGTTACAGGGATCGGGCTGGGAGGACACTGGACTACAAAGGATGATGGGGTTTGTTACAGGGATCGGGGCTGGGAGGACACTGACTACAAAGGATGATGGGGTTTGTTACAGGATCGGGCTGGGAGGGACACTGACCACAAAGGATGATGGGGTTTGTTACAGGGATCGGGCTGGGAGGACACTGACTCAAAGGATGATGGGGTTTGTTACAGGATCGGGCTGGGAGGGACACTGGACTACAAAGGATGATGGGGTTTGTTACAGGATCGGGCTGGGGAGGGACTGACTACAAAGGATGATGGGGTTTGTTACAGGGATCGGGCTGGGGAGGGACACTGGACTACAAAGGATGATGGGGTTTGTTACAGGATCGGGCTGGGGAGGGACACTGGACTACAAAGGATGATGGGGTTTGTTACAGGATCGGGCTGGGAGGGACACTGGACTACAAAGGATGATGGGGTTTGTTACAGGATCGGGCTGGGGAGGACACTGACTACAAAGGATGATGGGGTTTGTTACAGGGATCGGGCTGGGGAGGGACACTGGACTACAAAGGATGATGGGGTTTGTTACAGGGATCGGGCTGGGGAGGGACACTGGACTACAAAGGATGATGGGGTTTGTTACAGGGATCGGGCTGGGAGGGACACTGACTACAAAGGATGATGGGGTTTGTTACAGGGATCGGGCTGGGGAGGGACACTGGACTACAAAGGATGATGGGGTTTGTTACAGGGATCGGGCTGGGGAGGGACACTGGACTACAAAGGATGATGGGGTTTGTTACAGGGATCGGGCTGGGGAGGGACACTGGACTACAAAGGATGATGGGGTTTGTTACAGGGATCGGGCTGGGAGGGACACTGACTACAAAGGATGATGGGGTTGTTACAGGGATCGGGCTGGGGAGGACACTGGACTACAAAGGATGATGGGGTTTGTTACAGGGATCGGGCTGGGGAGGACACTGGACTACAAAGGATGATGGGGTTTGTTACAGGGATCGGGCTGGGGAGGGACACTGGACTACAAAGGATGATGGGGTTTGTTACAGGGATCGGGCTGGGGAGGGACACTGGACTACAAAGGATGATGGGGTTTGTTACAGGGATCGGGGCTGGGGAGGGACACTGGACTCAAAAGGATGATGGGTGTTTACGATCGGGCTGGGGAGGGACACTGGACTACAAAGGATGATGGGGTTTGTTACAGGGATCGGGCTGGGGAGGGACACTGGACTACAAAGGATGATGGGGTTTGTTACAGGGATCGGGCTGGGGAGGGACACTGGACTACAAAGGATGATGGGGTTTGTTACAGGGATCGGGCTGGGGAGGGACACTGGACTACAAAGGATGATGGGGTTTGTTACAGGATCGGGCTGGGGAGGGACACTGGACTCACAAAGGATGATGGGGTTTGTTACAGGATCGGGCTGGGGAGGGACACTGGACTACAAAGGATGATGGGGTTTGTTACAGGATCGGGCTGGGGAGGGACACTGGACTACAAAGGATGATGGGGTTTGTTACAGGGATCGGGCTGGGGAGGGACACTGGACTACAAAGGATGATGGGGTTTGTTACAGGGATCGGGCTGGGAGGACACTGGACTACAAAGGATGATGGGGTTTGTTACAGGGATCGGGCTGGGGAGGGACACTGGACTACAAAGGATGATGGGGTTTGTTACAGGGATCGGGCTGGGGAGGGACACTGGACTACAAAGGATGATGGGGTTTGTTACAGGGATCGGGCTGGGGAGGGACACTGGACTACAAAGGATGATGGGGTTTGTTACGGGATCGGGCTGGGGAGGGACACTGACTACAAAGGATGATGGGGTTTGTTACAGGATCGGGCTAGGAGGGACACTGACTACAAAGGATGATGGGGTTTGTTACAGGGATCGGGCTGGGGAGGGACACTGGACTACAAAGGATGATGGGGTTTGTTACAGGGATCGGGGCTGGGGAGGGACACTGGACTACAAAGGATGATGGGGTTTGTTACAGGGATCGGGCTGGGGAGGGACACTGGACTACAAAGGATGATGGGGTTTGTTACAGGGATCGGGCTGGGGAGGGACACTGGACTACAAAGGATGATGGGGTTTGTTACAGGGATCGGGCTGGGGAGGGACACTGGACTACAAAGGATGATGGGGTTTGTTACAGGGATCGGGCGGGAGGGACACTGGACTACAAAGGATGATGGGGTTTGTTACAGGGATCGGGCTGGGGAGGGACACTGGACTACAAAGGATGATGGGGTTTGTTACAGGGATCGGGCTGGGGAGGGACACTGGACTACAAAGGATGATGGGGTTTGTTACAGGGATCGGGCTGGGGAGGGACACTGGACTACAAAGGATGATGGGGTTTGTTACAGGGATCGGGCTGGGAAGGGACACTGGACTACCAGGGTTGACTTATTTTATATGAATGGGGATCGGGCCTGGCAGCCCTTGACAGCGTGTAGACGGGGTGCGGGACAACACCCCCTCCCCCCCCACGCACTGTTAAGGGATAGATTTCAGAAGCATTAAAATTTGCCGGCGAGCCACATTCATGACTGGAGGTTTTTCCCCATTGCTCTGCATCGTGCTTTACAGAAACCTGATTAAAATAATTACTGGGTGACTTTTTTACAAATATTCCAATATATTTGGGTGGCTCATTGTCTACTGAGAAGAAAGATACTAAATATAATATGAGATGCCCGAAGGGAACGGCTAGAGACTCCGGTCAAAAATCTACTCTGCAACCAACACAGGCTCCTCGTGGTGAACTGGAGCATACAGCAGGCCTGAAAGGTTCAGAAGACTGTCCACCCTGGGACACAGTCTTAGATGCGGTCAGACAAATGGACCGCAAGCTTAAAAAAGTTTTAGAGATGCTGGGAGCACAAGATGTAAAATCGAAACAGGAACAAAGACAGCCACGGAAGCCAACGATCGATAACAAAAGACCCAAGTAACTTTTACCAAGTCAACAATTGAAATCAACCATTTACGTGCCCGCATGGAGTCTCTGGAAAATGCAAGTCGTGCAATGAATTTACGATTGGTAGGCATTCCGGAGGGCATAGAGGGAGAGAACACACTAGCTTACCTCAAGGGGTGGTTCTCTGATAATTTTCCCTCTGACTTGCAGCTGGATCTAGACTCCCTTAAGATGGCCTTCCGTATCAACTTTAGACGGTCCCAAGCCAACACCATGACACCACGTACCATCATGTTGGTGACTTCCGGAACAGAGGTACGATATATGATATTACAGTGGGCAAGAACCAGCTACCTGGTGACCATGGAAAGTCATGAAATTAAAATATTCCCTGACTGGTCTTATGCCACCCGCTCTAGGTGCAAGCTATTTGACCCACTCCGAAAACAGCTCCAAGGCATGGGGGTGGCCCACTCCCTCCTGGCACCGGCACGTCTTCATATTACCTACAGAGGGAAAATATACCAATTTAATGATCCAGATGAGGCCAGGAAAAAGGTGGATGCCATCGTGTCAGAATTTCATCAGCGATCAGCAGATGATCAGGGGTTGCCACAGGAATTGGATGAAGATATCTGAGGTGTGGTGGTTTACATTTCATGTCCTATGTGAAATGAGAAGGAGAATGATCAATGTGAAGGTTGGGACATCACTTTAATGACTTTTGGTACTGTTGCCTTAATTGTAGCTCTTCACATTTTTAGGGAGAGATCTTACATGTGTGAGTGGTTTCCCATTCCAGGTTATTTTATTTTGTTTAATTGTCCTAGTCTTGAAATATAATTATAACCGCCATGCGTTATAAATGGCGCTGACCATGAGGTGAGCAATAGCTGAGAGGTAATTTTCTTTCCGAGAGCTGGGATTGTATTATGTAGTAATTAATCTCTTTCAGTTGACATTAATGTAATAAAGCACCTTAAGGGCTAAATAAATAAAGCCATGGTGTAAATGGACTGTATTTGGGAAGGTCATTTGGTAAAAATGTATGTCTGTTTAAATCATTAAAACGACTCGGGTTTTCTGTGGGGGGAATCGATGCAGCCTTGGGGAGAAAGAAGATACCTACTAACCAGACGTTAAGTAAGTGGGAACTGTGACTAGTTTGGTCACAGATAGCAAATGCCTTAAATGTTTAATTATATCTTTATCCCACTGGTTTAATGTGGCTGGCTATCCTAAAACCATATTGTACATATTGTATGTATGGTATAAACAATGACAGAACCCCATATGATGTATCACAACCCGATGGACTAATAATACTGATGCTAACATATTTGTCTCGCATTGATTGTAGGAGCTATTGTAAACTTGCTCCATTGAATGTAATGCATTGGCATGTTCATTTCAAAATGAATAAAAATAAAGTTTAAAAAAAAAAAGCACCGGCAGCCATTTAGCATGTCTGACACCTTTCAGTATTGTGCTACGCCGCATATACATGAGGATCCCTCATTTTGCATAGGCTCCAGCACAATATTAAAGTAGATGGCACCTGCCCACGTGGTGCATATGTGTTCATTGAATATGGGCACACCCCGACAGCTGGAGCTATTCCAGGTTAGCGAGGCACAAACCCAGTTTGTGTCGCACTAACCATTTGAAAATGTGGTCCAAAGGGGTAGTAAAATCTTTTCTCGAGGGGGCACTGTGGAGCACACCTACCAACAAGTCTTGGGAAAGGAGAGTTCCTAGGAATCAAAGCTATAAGGCTAATAAAAGTTAATATATATATTCCCCCCAACTCTTTTTCTGCACCACTTTAGCCCCAGGGAATCCTCTCAGGTATCCTTTGGTGCTCCATGCCTCTACCTCCCATCTGAGACCCCTTGCTCCGCTCCCCTCGTGCAGCCTGACACAATCCCCGGATCTACGCCCCCTGGAGGAAGGGTCACTACCTATCCTATCCACCTATGGCACTCTGTCTACAGTATAGAGTGTCAGGCATACGAGACAGCCATGGAGGGAAGCCGGGCCCGATGCTGGAGTGTGGGCAATAAGCCCCAGAGTGTCATACCCTGCCCCAGGAGTGGGATTTTCTACTTAGTTACCTTCCCCCTTGGAGTTCGGCTTGCAAGGCAACGTAGGCCGCAACTCCGCCCCCTGCTTACGCACATGTCACTACTGTTGCGTCCCCCAGCTACCGCCAGAGGTCACGATTGAGTGACTAGGACCCCGAAACCCACCCCAGGAAGAGAGAGCAGTCCTCCGGACGCTCAATCTCTTCCCTCCCCTGCCGACCCCCAGCAACCCGGGCTCATTCCCGAACCTGGGTCACCAGCGTGGCATGAGGTGTGGCATCCAGCGCCTCAACCCTCAGCACCACTGGTCCGGCAAAGTTAAAATTTTTTGATCCAGTGTCATTTTGGATGATAGAATCAAATCCTATTCACTGCAAGGAGTTGATTGATACCAGACTTTGGCGATGGGTTGCAATTGTAAAACAGCTGGAGCCACCGCTAAAACTCAGCCACCAGCAGAAGTGACCACATCGGAAGAGTCACAGATACAACTCCATTCAGGGCCTGAACCACCTTGGAAGGCTCTACAGAAATCAATGGAGGCCATAGATTGTAAAATTGAGCTTGCCTTAACTCGCATGACTGAGCAGTATGTCAAGATTGACATTGCTACAAAAACAGCTGGAGTGGCAGAGTCGATGACTACTAAAGCCTTGGCCTCAACATCTAAATTGTCCCAAGAAAATTCACAACTACTCTACCGATTTGAAGCCCTGGGAAATGCGCAGAGGGCCCAGAATGTCCGAATAGTTGGGCTGCTGGAGTACAGTGAGAGGGGGAGAATCTGCTCAAATTTCGAAGTGACTGGTTACCTGCTTATACCTGCTGGGCTTAGAAGGGAATCTCTAGACAACATGCTTTCTTTTTTTTTTTTTGTTTATTTTCTTTATGCGCCTCCCTCTACACCCTGACCGGCCACTCCTTCAGAGGGCCAGCACCTTCCCTGCCGCCCTCCAACCCCCGCCACCACTACCAGCCCCAGTTACAGCCTACCTGGAAACCCCAGTATATCCCTGTTACCGGGAAGGTCCCTCTCTTCTGAGGGGTAAGGGCCTGACGACCAGCAGCACATTCTCCAGGAGCTGCGGGGCCGGTTCTGGGCTGACTCCAGGGCTTCAAGTGGCAGGAGGCAAGCACTCGTCATCCGGTTGGTTGGGGCGCGCATTTTCACATTTTCTGTGCCCCACCCACACAGTTCTCGGCCTTGCACGAGTGCGGGACAACCTGGAGCGGGGGCATATGAGGGGCATGTCGAGGCATCACATCCCCCAAGTACGTCGTCAATCCGCTCACAGGGTCCCAGGCAAAACCCCAGCCCACCAGGGAGGGAAGCGTCCAATGGACACTTGTGATACCCCTCCCTGCCAGCCTCCACTCCTGGGACCCAGGCTCGGGGTGCGAACCCAGGTTGCCAGCATGCTGAGCGAACCCCTTCACTCGGTGCCACGGAGCAACATGCTTTCTTAAAGCATATTGCATCACTCCTAGAGCAGCCACTAACCAAGGGGATGTGCCACAGACCATCCTACTTCAAACAGTAGGAGCTGCGATGAGGGACACAATTTTACAAGCTGCCAGAGGAGCGGGGTCTCTCAACTATCAGGGAAAGACTGTACACTTGTTCCCCAACCTATCTTTCACCACCCGTGCCCAGAGGAAAAGATTTGATGGGGTACATGCCAAACTCAATAGTCTTGGTGTTGCGCACTCTCTGTTGATGCCTGCCCACTTGAGAGTGTTTTTTTTTTGGGGGGGGGTTACTTATTTTTTTCCCCTCTGGTCGCGGTCTGTGGAGCCTCTCTCAGGCATCCTGCCTGTTTCTGCCCTGCCTGAAGTCTTCCTACCTGAGCCTCCTCTCTGCTCCCTCTCAACCCACACAACTGGCACCCCCAGCTTAACCTCTCCGGGTGGGGTCACCCCTCCTCTTTGGGCACTCTGTACAGTCAGTCTCCAGCTTGTGGGTGAGAGCCCAGGTGGAGGACATTGGAAGGCCAGGCAGGTCAGACCCGGCAGTGGGCATGGGGGCAGGTGCCGTCACCTACCCCGCAGACCGGTGTTTTCCCTGTTCTGGTGTGTACTTCCCCCCTCCCATGCGTGGTGCACGTCCCTGACACTACAGCACACGGCAACCCTGCCAAGCATCAGCCACGCTATGTACATGCTACTCTGCATGCTGCAGCACCGCTGGTCTCCACCGGGAGCCGCAGACACGCTGAGCGATGTCCCGTCCACCACCACCCCCCCCGGGGTAGAGAGCAGCCCAGCGGGCGCTCAATCCTCACCCACCCCTGCCAGCACCCGAGCTTGTTCCCGAACTCGGGTCGACGGCGTAACGCGAGATGTGACGTCCAGCGCCTCAACCCTCAGTGCCACCAAGCCAGCTTTGAGAGTGTTTTGCGGCGGGCACATGTATCAATATATCAACCCTGAAGAGGCTGGAAAGAAAGTCGAATCCATCGGAAGGGAGTTTGCTAGATCGAGACTGGAGGAATCAGAATCAGAAGAGGACAACTGAACCGTTATTTAACTAGTTGAACTTGATTTACTACCCTTTTACTTTAATTAAAATCTGTTTGTTTAAGCTTACTTGTAATGGGGTTATGGTGGGGAATGCACAGTTAGGACCATGGGGCAGTAGCCCAAATCATAGAAAATGATGGTTAAAATATAATAATTGTTGGAGGGGTTAATGCCTGGAGATCTAACTGATTATTCCTTACTGTTAAAGGGGTAAACAAGTTTGTAGGGTAGCTGGGGCTAAATACAGCTAACTGGTACCTTGTCTTTTGCCTTATTTTTGGTGCTAGAAGCAGGAGTTTGAATGCACAGTTACCATTATAACCTAACTTTTTCTCTTTTAGTTTTATGGCTTTGAGTGTTTAAAAGTCACACTGTTTGAAAACAGAAGAACAGTTCGTATATTATTGATTTCAGCATCTCCATAACTGCATAACATGTTAAGCAGCACTGTTGTTGGAAGGGGGTCACATCAGCACTGGTTGCTGAGTCTGTATTTCTGAATGTCTACATTTTAGGTTTGAAGTGACCACCCATAGTTCTGTAGGGTGCAGCATATTCTGGAGTATGCAATTTTTGGACTTAATGTTATAGTAATACCTCTATATCCGTAATCCTGATTGCATAGACTAGATATACTAAATACATTGGATGTATCGTCTGACAATATGTGGTGCTCTCTTGCATGAGGTGATTATATGTAATTGTTTTTATTTCAACAATAAAATATAATTAAAAAAAAAATATTTTCTCGATTCTTCTTTATTTAAACACCAGGACATTTCGCCAATGAATGTATGTATGGCTTCATCCGGGGATAATCTACAGTTTCAACACAAACAATAAATGCTGTTTAATTTCAGAATATTGAAATAAGTTAGCTAATGTACTTGGCTTATTGGTCTAGGGGTATGATTCTTGCTTAGGGTGCGAGAGGTCCTGGGTTCAAATCCCAGATGAACCCATGAATCATGTGATTTGAACTATCTCTTTATCCAGATGGGGTGGGCAGAATGAGAAGAGATCTGGTTAAACTAGCAAAATGGTAGGAAGAGTGGCAACTGGGGTTTAACGCAAATAAATGCAAGATCATGCACATAGGGAAGAGAAACCCTGAAGCCATCTATAGGCTGGGAGGAGAGTTGCTGGCAGTCACAAGGGAAGAAGGAGACTTGGGCGTCATCATTACCGATGACCTGAAATCATCCAAGCAGACCACTAAAGCAGTAGGTAAGGTTAGGGGGATGTTGGGGTGTATTAGTAGGGGTATTACAAGTCAGAAGAGGGAGGTAATAATCCCCCTTTACAAGACACCGGTTAGGCCCCATCTGGAGTACTGCGTGCAGTACTGGAGGCCACACCTTCACAAGGACATTAACCAAATTGAGGCAGTCCAGAGAAGGGCAATCAAAATGGTGCAGGGACTGCATCAGAAGACATATAAGGACAGATTAACTGAGCTCAATATGTATACCCTAGAGCAAAGGAGGGAGAGAGGTGATATGATCGAAACATTCAAACACCTTAAGGGCATAAACAAGGTGAAAGAGTCTAACATGTTTCAATATAAGAAAAATAGAAACAAACATAGACTTTGACAGCAGATAAGGACCACTTGGCGCACCTAGTCTGCCCATTTCCCTACCTATAGGATAGGCCGCAGATCCTAGTTCACCAACAGCCTATTTCTTCCTACCCCCCCACAAGAATTGCCTTATGTCTGTCCCATGCATTCTTGAATTCTCCCACAGTTTTAGACCCCACAACCTCCTCAGGAAGTCTGTTCCATACAGCCACTACTCTCTGTGAAAAAATACTTCCACATTGCCCCGGAACCCCCCATCTTTAAATTGTGTCCCTTGTTCTTGCACGTCTCTTTTCTGAAAGATGCTACCCTCTTGGACTTTGTTGATTCCACTGAGGTACTTAAAGTTTCTAACATGTCCCCTCCTTCTTTCCTCAAGGGTATACATATTAAGCTCCTTTAGTCTCTTCTCATATGGCTTCTCTTGCAGACCCTGCACCATTTTAGTTGCCCTCCTCTGGACTGCCTCTATCCTGTCTATGTCCTTGCGGAGATGGGGTCTCCAGAACTGGACACAGTACTCCAGATGGGGTCTCACCAACTGTCTGTACAGAGAGATAACAACTTCCTGTTTTCTGCTGGTGATGCCTCCCTATGCATCCCAGTATCCCCCAGCCCTCCCTACTGCCTTCTCCACATTGCTTGCTAACCTTAAGGTCATCTGATATGATTACCCCAGGTCCCTTTCCTTTTGTTGTT
Organism: Neoceratodus forsteri; assembly: GCA_016271365.2. Taxonomy (NCBI): domain Eukaryota; kingdom Metazoa; phylum Chordata; order Ceratodontiformes; family Ceratodontidae; genus Neoceratodus; species Neoceratodus forsteri. Next base: position 34,363,346 of record CM028132.1, read on the forward strand.
GTTACTACCCCCATTGTGTATTCTTCCCTGGGTTCTTGTTTCCCAGGTGCATTATTTTGCACTTTCATGCTGAATCCTAGCTGCCATACTTCTGACCATTCCTCCAACCTTGCCAAGTCCCTTCTCATCCTTTCCACGCCTCCTTGTGTATCAACCCTGTTGCAGATCTTTGTGTCATCTGTAAAGAGGCATACTTTTCCTTCCAGTCACTCTGCAATGTCACTTATAAAGACATTAAAAAGGACTGGACCCAGTACTGAACCCTGCGGTACCCCACTAGTAACCCCTCTTTCTTCAGAGTGGACTCCATTTACAATTACCTTCTGTGTCCTGTTGTCCAGCCAATGTTTTACCCAGGCTACCACCCTGGGACCCACTCCCAGGCTGATTAATTTGATTATTAATCTTTTGTGTGAGACTGTGTCAGATGCCTTGCTAAAGTCTAGGTAGGCCATGTCCACAGCCCCTCCCTGGTCTACTACTTTGGTCACCCAGTCAAAGAAATATATTAGATTCATCTGACGTGACCTTCCCGCTGTGAACCCACGCTGCCTTGGGTCCTGTGCCCCACTGGCCTGTAGGTACTCAACAATTCTTTCCTTCAGAAGTGACTCCATCACTTTCCCTACCACAGCAGGACAAGAGGACCCAGTATGAGATTAGAGAGAGGCCAATTAAGGTGTAATGTGAGGAAGTTCTTTTTCACTGAAAGGGTGGTGGATGCATGGAACGGCCTACCTCAGAAAGTGAATGATATGAATACAGTGCAGGGCTTCAAACAGGCATGGGATAGGTATAAGGGAGCAATGCAGATGAGTATGAATAGATAGGCCATTAACAGAGTAAAGGCCAATGGCACATTCATAAGGTGGAAAAAGAAATGGGTAGACTGGATGGGCCTTGCGGTCCTTATCTGCCGTCATTGTCTATGTTTCTATGTACATGTTTGTATCCTAACATACCTAAATGTATCTTTAAACCTCCTTAACTAGTGGATATGTTTTCAGATTTGATCGTTTTTAGCTGTAAATAGATGTCAGAACAAATACTGTAATATATTCTGTGCTGTTCATATAAAAATTCCAGAAACTAAAACTGCACCACGTGCCACCACATACCATTCTCAAAGATACAACAAAGCATGTGCTACAACCACTGCGGCTTGTCCACCAAAACCCAAGAGAACATAAACCTTTGTGTTACACTTATGCTACCTTGACTCAAGGTTTTGCTTGTTTGAATCTGTAAAGATATATAAACAACTTAACATAGACACATGTAACCCCTAGATGGCGCTATCCCAGGGGCTACTACCCCTGCCTGATTTGCCACTAACAGGTTGAGGGGCCTGGATCCAATGGCGGGTGCCTCCACCCAGAGGTCAGGGTTTGCAATAGTTAAACTAACTTGGTCACAGCCCTCTGGGACACTGCAACCCCCTTTCTTCCCACTAGTGGCCCACACAATATATCAGAATTACCTTCACAGTATACACTTACCCCCAGGTCTGGTTCCGGCACTGGGACCTCCTGTGAAATGAGATACAGTGCAACAATCACAGTACAGTACTTTAACATAGACAAACACTTCAGGCAGTATAACTTTGCTGAAACAAGCAGCTCTGATTTATTTAGGGGATATAACAAGGACAGGGGAAATCAGGTTAATTAGCTTATCACTCTAATAATCTACCTATGGCTCTGTGCACAGGCCTATCCCTATCAGTTACTGTCCCTGGGTACCCAAGCCTCTAGTGGCTAGTCCAAACCGTGGCAGCTGGTAGGGGCCCTTTCACACAAGAAAAGGAGAATTAAACAGTCAGCAGTACAGTAATTCCATTTGGATTTAATGTGGCAATTCAACAGGGAGCGACCCTGAATTAGTACTCACGACCTCCAAATAAGATAGGGTCCTTCAATGTCAGCAGGGCTCACTTGAGGTACACAAACCTCTTCACACATCCATATAAAGAAAGCACTATACCAGGCAGGCTGCATCTGTATCCCGATCGCAATTACTGCACAATACCCGGGAGAACACACAGCAGATTCAGTTCCTGACAGACCGAATGCAATTTTCAGCAATTCCTCCAGTCTTCTACAGGGTGAGCCTGGTTTCTACTCTTCAGAGATCCTTTGATTCTTTTCACAGGACGGATTCAGTCCTAACAAGCTGTTACACAAGCTGCAGACCGGAACTCTGGGCCTTACACACGTTTTTTGACTAAAACTGCACACTGAAAAAGCACAGGGCTCCTTCCTTCTTCACTGCCAAAGCTCAACTGAACTTTCAACCGACAAAACCGGGCACTTCCTTTGAGTTCCTCCCAGTTCTTGACTGGATTGGCTGTCCTCACAATAGACTGCTGCTGTTGGTCCAAAAAGGCACTGAAGTCTAAACTACATCTCCCAGAGTCACTGCCCATACAATCCTCTTGTGGCTGGCTCAGATTATGAGTCCAAGTTCTGATTCGTCCAAGGCACCATTTTAGAGCTAGCTTACCCCACACTGATTGGTCCAGTTCAGCAGTTCAAAACTAGAATGGGAACTAGCAGACACAGTTCTGACTGCAAAGAAAGCAGGTTAGACAAACTGTAATTTCATTATTACTCTAAATAATTTCTGGCAAACAGTTGCATCTTTCAGATAGGTTCCCTTTGCACTCATAGTGACTGCAAAATGAAGTGAATTGGCAGCAGCTCGAGTGGTACTCAGAGAAGCACACAGTCCCCCATATAAACTAATTATGTCTGCAAGCAGACAGCTCTTAAAGAGACAGTACCAGAGGCTCTAAAACACTCACTGATAAATGGCTTAAATGCCAAACACCATTCAGGCTTGGAGCATTCAAGCAAGCTCCTTGAAGTCTTTTGGGAACCCCCATTTGCAGGGGTTACATCTTCCTGGCCTGGGAAAGCTTGACGTCCACAAGCAAGTACCCCATAAGTTTCAACTGCAACCATATACATTTGCATTAGGCTCGCACATGTAATCATCAGTCAATATATCATTTTACCAAGAACACATTTCTGAAACATTGCAGTCGTCACTCTTTACACAGTATTACATACACATTGTACCATAACTCAAGTTATTACCTCTTGTACATGAAACCTAGAGAGGGGCCTTCCTATCAGTTACCTTAGGGCTCGGATGGGGCAAGGGCACCATACTTAGAAGGCAACACAAGTAACTTGGAGTTAGCACTGATGCTCAGTTTGGGCAATGAGCTCGGGGACACATACACTCCTTTATGGACAACATTGAGAGGCAAGTCCACAGGCCTCCCAAGGGAATCATAACTGAGGTGCACCACAGGCTTTACAGCTCGACCAGTCTTTCTAGGGGAACTGTTACAGTCTCTGCACTCTGAGCCTCATTTCAGCATTGTCCACACTTGTCAGGGGAGTCTCCATGGGGGTAGAGGCTAGAACTTGGGGCACTTTCAGCTCCAGGAGTTACAGTTTCTGAGTCCACAACATTTGGCTCGCATGGAGAGCTTTGACACTGGCAGTGGACTGTCAGGGCACTCAAAATACTCTTCTTGTTCGGGTGTATCACCAGTCTGCCCCAATCTATCATTTTCTCCCTGAAAGCTCAAACAGTTCAACCATGCACAATGATTCCATTTCATCTGATCTGATGCTTTGCACTTCACTTTCTGGGAGCATTGGCTCCAGGGATGAAGCTGGGGGCTTAGACAGTCCAGAAGGCCCAGCTTTGTCTCCAGTATTGACTAGGGATTGCCCCGAAACAATTGACTCAGTTCGTAAGAAGGATAGTATTCAAAGTCACTCTCACTTTCTTCCGATATGGACTGACAGTCATGCTCAACTGGGACTTGTGGAGGGAACACTTTAACTTTGCTTCTGTAGGTGCAGACTTTCTTGATCTTTTCTTCAGCAGCTCTAGTCACTGGTCAGAGGGGCATCTTCTAGGGCTCAGACTCAATTAAGATTTGTCCAATGGGCAGTAAATGATTTCTATGCATTGTTTTACATCTTTGAATTATTCTCAGGCCTTACTTTGTACACTGGCAGATCATCTAGTTTGCCCACTACAATGTGAGGAGATGGTGCCATCTGTCAGCAATCTTGTGCTTGCCATGCAATCCCAGATTTCTTAGCAATACCCGATCTCCTCCTGGAGTTCCTGTGCTTTCACCTTTTTATCATACCTTTCTTTGTTGGCCAGATTTCTTTTGGCAGCCATGGTTTGAGCCAGTTGGTACGCATGAGTTAGCTGGGCCTTTAACTTTGCACATACTGTAAATAGTTGTCAGCTTGAACCCCATCAGAGAGACCCCAAAACACACATCTACTGGTAGTCGAGCTTCTCTTCCAAACATCAGGCGGTAGGGGAGAATCCAGTGGCATCACTTTTGGTGCAGTTATAAGCATGTACCAGGGTGCTAATTTGTTGGCTCCATCTAGGCTTGTCCTTTGGGTGCAGGGTGCCTAGCATATCTAGCAAAGTGCGTTGAAACGTTCAGGCTGTGGGTCCCCTGGGGTGGTAAGGAGTGGTTCTGGACTTTCGCACTCCCCACAGAGAAAGCATCTCTTTGATCAGGCGACTCTCAAAGTCTCTCCCTTGATCAGAATGGATTCTTTGTGGAGCCCCATAGTGAACAAAAGTTTTCTACAAGTACTTTGGCCACAGTGGATGCTTTCTGGTCTTTGGTGGGGAAAGCTTGGGCATATCTCGTGAAATGGTCAGTGACCACCAGCACATTACTGATATTTCTTTGATCTGACTCCAAACTTAGAAAATCAATACAGACCAGCTCCATGGGTGCACTGGTGGTGATGTTAACAAGGGGCAGCCTCTGGGGCAAAGCTTTCCTCTGTAAGCAGCGACTACAAGTTCGAATGTGTTGCTCCACATCAGCCCCCATCTTAGGCCAATAGAATCTGGATCTCACCAAGTCAAGTGTTCTGTCTATACCAAGGTGCCCCATGTGGTTGTGCAAGGACCTCAGTACTGAGTCTCGAAAGGCAGTGGGCAGCACTAGTTGTTGTTTGTCTACTTGTCCCCCTCTGTCTACTGTTTCTCTGTATAACAGTTTATTGATCAGTTTCAATTTAGGACCTTCTTTGTATAACAGTGCAGTTCTCAAATCAGTGGAGCGTAATTTGGACACATCTTTTCCTGCATAGAGGGCTTCTAAAGCTGCTTTGATCATGGGATTGCGGGATTGAGCCCGCCGAATACTGTCATTGTCCAGCTGAGGCAGTGCACCAATGTCTATTGCAGAAAAGTGGCAATAAGCAGCAGGTATGCAATTCTCAGAGGCTCCCAAGCAATCCACCATGCAGTCCACTGCCCTGGGACATTTGTTCCTCCCTGTCAAACTTCTCGCAGAGTGCCGAATGTCAGGTTCTGCCAATCGGACCCAATCATTCTGGGGAACAGGCCTCCGGAGAGAGCATCAGCATCTATGTGGTTCAGACCTGCTCGGTATTCGAGAGTATAGTCATATGTAGATAATGCAGAAAGCCACCTATGGCCAGTGGCATCCAACTTAGCTGAGGTCTGCACATAGGTCAAAGGATTATTGTCAGTTTTACTAGTATTTTAGCCCCATACAAGTACTCATGGAATTGGTCAACAATAGCCCACTTCAAAGCTAGGAACTCTAACTTATGTACAGGATAGTTCTTTTCGATGGGGTCAGGCTTCTACTGGCAAAGGCCACTGGTCTCAGGCCATTCTCGCGTTCTTGGTACAACACAGCCCCCAACCCTTGCAAGCTAGCATCAGTGTGCAGGACGTAAGGTTTTCTTGGATCGGCATAGGCCAGCACTGGAGCATGGGTAAGTTGATATATGATCTCATGAAAAGCAGTCTCACAATCAGGAGTCCAGCGGGCCCCAAATACTTCACTCGGATGAAAATACACTCTTTCACCTTATGGACGCTGACTTTTGGTATTTTTGTGGGTTGGGGATACCCTTGAGTAAGGTTAAGTAAAGGGCGGATCACTCTTGAATAGTCCTTGATGAAGCCGATAATAACCACAGAATCCAGGAATCTTTGCAGTCTCTTTAGATTTTGGGCTGTGGCCAGGTGGTCAAGGCCTCAACTTTACTTGGGTGGTCTCTATTCCCCGGTGGATACTATGTGTCCCACATACTTTACTGATGTTTGAAAAATTGACACTTATCAATGGACAGTTTAAGGCCAAAGTCCTCCAGTCGGTCCAATACCTTAAATAATCTGCTCTCATGTTCCTCCAGTGAGCTGCCAAACACAATAACATCATCTAGGTATACCAGGCACTCTAGATGTTCATGTCCCCACTGCACGCTCCATCAATCGTTGAAAAGTGGCTGGGGCACCTGAAATCCCTTTGAGGCATCCTCATGAATTCATAGAAGCCAAGCGGACAGATAAAGGCTGTCTTTCACGGTCCTCTGGGGCCATCGGGATCTGATAGTACCCACTGCGGAGATCCAGCACAGAGAACCACTTGCTCCCGTTTAGGCAGTCCAAAGCATCCTGAATGCGGGGCATTGTGTACTGATCAGGGATAGTCCGCCCGGTTTAAGATGCGATAATCCACACATCCTTACTGTTCCATTCTTTTCCTCACTACCACAATGGGGGAAGCATAAGGCTTCGGATTCTGTATTACACCAGCAGCTAACATCTCTGCAGATGCCGTCTCACATCATCTATGTCAGCAGGTGCCAGGCGCCGAGACCTCTCACTAAATGGTCTTTCGTCATGCAGCCGGATATTGTGCTCAGCCCTGCACGCATCCTACATCCCATTCCTTTAAAGAAAACACCTGGTCTCTCTGGGCAAGCTTCTCACTGATCTTCACTTTCCATTCAGCTGGCAGCGGGAGTCGCCAAATCAAACAAGTCAGGCGTTACTCTGTCATTCTTCCTTGAACTCTTGCTGCTGGGTAGCACTGCAGTGTCTGCACAATGCACATTAGCCAGGATGCAACCTCTGTTTACTCGAATGTCTCTTTCAGACACATTATGAACTTGGACCATTACCCTTCTGGCATAAGCATGGGCTCTAGCGGGCAAAATACTAGGCTTGACCAGCAGTCCCTCTGGCAATTTTCCATCGCCTGGTGCATCCAACATTAATATTTTATTCTTAACATCCTTTCTGATACGGACCTCCTCCTGTAAGGTACACTGGGCATTTGGCGCCAGGATCAGAGACTCAGGATCCTTCTTCCATACAATTCCGACCGGTTCCTCTGGTCTCTGTTTTTCAGCATCTCTGTGCCTCATAGGCCTTCTTAATTAAAGCCGAACTCTTAAAGCTCTACTAGTCTTTGACCCTGTTTTTCATAACACAACTGTGCCAGCCTTCCGAACATATGAGCATTTGTTCCAATCAACAAAGGACACCATCATACAGTCCAGTGGGGGACACACTAAGGCTAGGGTCTCTACTTGTTCGGCCACTCCAGCCACGGAGGTGGGGAAAGACAGCCAAATTCGGATATACCGGAATAGGGGTAGGCCTTCTCACTTAACCCCATACATGCAGTCCTTCTAATGGTTGTAGGCGTCCTGACAAATGCTTCTGATACCAATCCTGGAACATAATTGTCACTTGGGAGCCACTGTCTAATACAGCTCTTGTAGACACTCCATTCACCTTTACAGTGGTCTCCATGGAGGGACCCACTATTCTGGACCAGTCTGGAGAGGCGGTAGGGGGCCTGGGCAACTGACTTGCCACAAAAGGACGTGAATTAGCATTTTGGTGCCCTCACTGGGATCATGTCGTGCACCTCTTAACCACTGATTTCTTCTCCAAGCTTTCCTTGTAGCCTATATGCAACTTTGTCATGTGTCTTTTGGGACTGGCATTCCTTTCATGTGCCCATCTTTCCACAATTATAGCAAAACATACTTTCTGGAGTTTGAGCTGGCCGAGGCGCCACACTGGGAGCCAGGCGGGGTATTACTAACTGGAAACCTTGGTGCCATCTCTGTCTGCGCGTGATAAGCATTTGGAGACATCTCGTCCAGTTTCTCCACTTCCATGGTCAAGGGAATCGAGTTCGAGCTGTTATCTAGCAGGAGATACATGGTGGGTACCCACCCCATAGCAGATGCAGTCGGATATAGGTCAGGGCCTTGCTTGCAGGCGTGGCCTTCATAAAGGGACTGTTTTGAATTCCCAGATCTCTCAACAGTTCGCCCCCATTGTGACATATCTTTTCCTTGTCAGAGCACTCATTGACTGCCAACCTCTGCCCTGAACTTCACTTGATGGGTCACCCTCAGTCACTCGGGTCGTAGCTGCAGCTATTGGTGCAGGTCCCTCCAGGGTCGTCTTTTCTCAACTCCTAATTTCTCTCATTAACTCATCATAGGAGGGTGGGATCCAGTCGATCTGCCAGGCGTAACTGAAGCAACAGCAGTTCTGAGAAGGGGCAGACTTAAGGATCCTGTTCAGCCTGGTTCGTCCAGTTCAATCGCTGGCAAACTACCTTTTCTGAGGCATTCTTGCAACAATTTTTCCAGCCGAGATACATACACAGACAACAACTCCTTGGTACTGTTGTGCATCTCTTACTCTCCACCATAGGTCCTCATCAGAATCTGGGCTCCCATACACATTCTCCAAGGCCTCAAGATAGGCCTGTGCAGTCGCTCAGGGTTACTGGCCCGTTTAGCACGGATGGTAGCCAGGCAGGACCTCGGAGGCTCTCACTAACCCTCTTTCGCTTTTCACCTTCCGAGCATTGCCATTCTAGCACTTGGGGCAACATAGTCTATCCAGGTCTCCCAGTCATCCTCCCTTGGGGGTGGGAGGGTGCCAGAGAAGATCTCAACCTTCTGTAAGAGTCGTGACATAATGGCAGGTGCAGAAATAGGAGTCTGCATTGGTTCAGCCACCATTACGGCACTGGAGCAGGAGAGGGTGTTGGGGAGGAACACCCCAGGTGGCAAGAATAGTTTCTTCAAGTCCTCCACAGTTTTCCCCTCTCCCAGCAACCATTCAGCAAATTTCTCCTCAAAAGTTTCAGATAGTGGTGGGAGCTGATTCCCCGGGTCTTTACTGTCCTTAGTTATCACTCTCCAAGCAGTGAGGGCTCCCTCTGGGGTAATGGTCTGTGGCACTTTGGAGCTATCTATGGGATCCTTAAACTCTACTAGGGCCAGGAAAGTGTGGGTGAGCAGATTAGCATGCCGACCCACCACCACAGGGTTTTGTAAACCTTCCACCTTGGAAAGTACTCCCTGCACAGTGTCCGTATTGATACCAGGGGATGTCCAGGATAAGCATAGCATTTTGGGGTCGATCTCTCCCCAGTACACCACCCACCAGCCGGTGCACAGCCACTTCTGTCGGGTGCCCATTTTTTCTTAACAGTGGTTCGTAAATATGGCCACTAGAGGACACACAATCCCAGCGGTGAGCCTCCAAGATGTAACCCTAGATGGCGCTATCCCAGGGGCTACTACCCCTGCCTGATTTGCCACTAACAGGTTGAGGGGCCTGGATCCAATGGCGGGTGCCTCCACCCAGAGGTCAGGGTTTGCAATAGTTAAACTAACTTGGTCACAGCCCTCTGGGACACTGCAACCCCCTTCTTCCCACTAGTGGCCCACACAATATATCAGAATTACCTTCACAGTATACACTTACCCCCAGGTCTGGTTCCGGACTGGGACCTCCTGTGAAATGAGATACAGTGCAACAATCACAGTACAGTACTTTAACATGACAAATACCTCAGGCAGTATAACTTTGCTGAAACAAGCAGCTCTGATTTATTAGGGATATAACAAGGACAGGGGAAATCAGGTTAATTAGCTTATCACTCTAATAATCTACCTATGGCTCTGTGCACAGGCCTATCCCTATCAGTTACTGTCCCTGGTGCCCAAGCCCTAGTGGCTAGTCAAACCGTGGCAGCTGGTGAGGGCCCTTTCACACTAGAAGAAAGGAGAATTAAACAGTCAGCAGTACAGTAATTCCATTTGGATTTAATGTGGCAATTCAACAGGAGCACCTGAATTAGTACTCACGACCTCCAAATAAGATAGGGTCCTTCAATGTCAGCAGGGCTCACTTGAGGTACACAAACCTCTTCACACATCCATATAAAAGAAAGCACTATACCAGGCAGGCTGCATCTGTATCCCGACGCAATTACTGCTACAATACCGGAGAACACACAGCAGATTCAGTTCCTGACAGACCGAATGCAATTTTCAGCAATTCCTCCAGTCTTCTACAGGGTGAGCCTGGTTTCTACTCTTCAGAGATCCTTTGATTCTTTTTCACAGGACTGATTCAGTCCTAACAAGCTGTTACACAAGCTGCAGACCGAACTCTGGGCCTTACACACGCTTTTTGACTAAACTGCACACTGAAAAAGCACAGGGCTCTTCCTTCTTCACTGCCAAAGCTCAACTGAACTTTCAACCGACAAAACCGGGCACTTCCTTTGAGTTCCTCCCAGTTCTTGACTGGATTGGCTGTCATCACAATGAGACGCTGCTGCTGTTGGTCCAAAAAGGCACTGAAGTCTAAACTACATCTCCCAGAGTCACTGCCCATACAATCCTCTTGTGGCTGGCTCAGATTATGAGTCCAAGTTCTGATTCGTCCAAGGCACCATTTTAGAGCTAGCCACCCCACACTGATTGGTCCAGTTCAGCAGTTCAAAACTAGAATGGGAACTAGCAGACACAGTTCTGACTGCAAAGAAAGCAGGTTAGACAAACTGTAATTTCATTATTACTCTAAATAATTTCTGGCAAACAGTTACATCTTTCAGATAGGTTCCCTTTGCACTCATAGTGACTGCAAAATGAAGTGAATTGGCAGCAGCTCGAGTGGTACTCAGAGAAGCACACAGTCCCCATATAACTAATTATGTCTGCAAGCAGACAGCTCTTAAAGAGACAAAATAGAGGCCTAAAAACACTACTGATAAATGGCTTAAATGCCAATGACCATTCAGGCTTGTACACCAAGCTCCTGAAGTTGGAACCCCCACTGGTTACATATATAGAATTGTCAAGATGAGGTCTGCATAGATTCGTTCATTCTATATCGACCCATCTGTCAGTGGCTTCCTCTCCTTCTGCCCTACCTCCAAGATTCCCCTGTGCCTGTCCCAGGCATGTTTAAATCCCTCCACAGTGCTTTCTCCCACCACCTCTTGTGGCAGACCATTCTATTCGTCCACCACCCTCTCCGTGAGGAAGAACATCCTCACATTCCCTCTCAACCTGCCACCTTCCAATTTCATATCATGACCCCTCATTCTGGTACTTCTACTGTATTGGTAGGTGTCTCCTCCCTGCACCTTGTTTATGCCCTTTAGATACTTGAATGTTTCTATCATGTCTCCCTCCTCTCCTCCAGTGAGTACATATAGAGGTACTTCAGTCTCTCCTCATAAGTTTTGTGGTGCAAGCCCTGTATCATCTTAGTCGCCCTTGTCTGGACCGTCTCCACCCTATGAATGTCCGTCCGAAGGTTCAGCCTCCAGAACTGCACATGGTACTCCAGGTGAGGCCTGACCAGTGTTTTATACAAAGGCACCGCTACCTCCCGCCTTCTACTAGTGATACTCCTGCCTGTGCACCCCAGCATGCTGCTGGCCTTCCCTACAGCCTTGGCACACTGTTTTGCCACTTTTAGGTCATCAGAAATAATAACCCCTAGATCCCTTTCTTCCTTCCTTGGTGATAGTGACCCCCCCCCATCTTGTAACTCACCCTAGGGTTCCTTTGTCCGAGGTGCATAATTTTGCAGTTCTTAGCATTAAACATCAGCAGTCACACCTCAGACCATTGTTCCAGCTTCTCCAGGTCCCTCCTCATTTTCTCCACCCCGTCAGGAGTATCCACCCTGTTGCAGATCTTGGTGTCATCTATAAACAGGTAGACCTTTCCCTCCAGTCCTTCTGCAATATCACTAATGAAGATATTGAACAGAACTGGCCTCAGGACTGATCCCTGAAGCACCCCGCTGGTCACTACCCCCTTCCCCAGACTGAATCCCATTCCCTCTGCCTCCTGTCTGTTAGCCAGTTCCTGACCCAGTTTACCACTTTGTGCCCCATGCCCAGACTACCCCTCTTGTTAACCAGCCTCTTATGTGGAACAGTATCAAAGGCCTTACTGAAATCGAGGTAGGCGATATCCACAGCCCCCACCCCAACCCCCACCACGAGTTACTTTCTTCGTCACCCAGTCAAAGAAATCTATCGGATTCGTCTGACACAACCTCCCTGCTGTGAATCCATGTTGCCTCAGATCCTGGACCCCATTGGATTCCAGATGACCCACTATTCTTTCTTTAAGCAGCAACTTCAAATCACTAAGATATGATGCTGACTTGAATTTATGTGGTGGCACATGGTGCAATGTTTTATCTTCTGGAATTTTTGTATGAATAGCACAAGATATATTATAGTACTTATTTTATTTTTTTTTTGCACTTGCCCGGCTCCCACAGCTTTCAGAGGCAGCCTCGTAACCTCTCCTACTCCATCCACCTGGGCTATTCAAGGCTACCCCTGCCCCAGCTTCCTTATGCTTGGGAGCAGGGAGTATATATGATTTTTCTTCCCATTTTCTCCCCTTAACCCCCGAGGATGCCAGCCCGAAGGATGTGCACCCAGGCAGACAACGTGCTGATGCACACCATTGCCAAGCGCCCCAAGTGTCCTCCCCTCCCCGGCTCCAGAGAGACGCCATTGCCCCTGTAAGCCCGTGCTTCCACTGGCCCCCCAGGAACATCGGGTGCACGAGGCAACCCTGCAACTCCACCCTGAGGAAGAGCATCCATTGGGATGCTTCAATCTCAATCCTCTGCCCACCACCCCACTGACCCCCTGACAATCCTGGAGTCCTGCTCTAACCTGGGCCGCCAGCATAGAAGGTGTGTCGGCCAGCGCCACCAGGCCACGAGCATACTTATTTTTACATTTATTTACAGCTAAAAACAATCAAATCTGAAAATATATCCACTAGTCAAGGAGGTTTAAGATACATTTGGGTATGTTAGGATACAAACATGTACATTACTTAAAGGTATTGTTAACTTATTTCAATATTCTGAAATTAAATGGCAATTTTTGTTTGTGTTGAAACTGTAGATTGTGCTGTCCCGGTGGCACTGAGGGTTGAGGCGCTGGACACCACACCTCGCGCCACGTCAGCGACCCAGGTTCGGGAACGAGCTCGGGCCACCAGGGGTCGGCGAGGGAGGATCAAGCATCCAGAGGACTGCTCTCCTCTCTCGGGGGAGGGACATTGGTCATCCCACTCGCTGACTGCCCTCTGGCAGTGGCCGGAGGGCAGTGCGGGTCAGGACGGCACGCAACGGCATCATTACGTTGGTGGGGGACGGGAGAAAACAGGAAAACGGAGCCAGCAGGCTCCATGATGGCTACACCAGCGCCTGACCAGCCCCTCAATGTCTGGATTTCGCTCCAGGGGGTGAGGGAAGGCCAGCACCCCTTCACCCCAGCCCTATCACTGGGCGGAAACCTGTGGGGGATCTAGGAGGGGGGTGTCAGGTCGGAAAACGGTGCGGCCAGAGACTGAGTCCTTCCGAGGGAGGGACCAGAGCCACCTGCTGGGCTTGGGGAGTATGAACAGCTCTATGGAAAAAAGAAACTGTAGATTGTCCCTGGAAGAAGCCATAAGTTCATTGGTGAAATTTTGGGGTGTTTAAATGAAGAAGGATCAAGAAAAGATTTTTTTTTTGGTGTTGTGGCTTATTTTTGTCCAAGAGCGGTCCTCCACCCTTTGTGTACAAGACACCAGTACCTTACATTACATTTACATACCTGAATAAAAGGCAGCTAGGTCTGCTGTTAAGTTGTCAGTTAAACAGTTCCTTCTCTCTCTCTCTCTCTCTCTCTCTCTCTCTCTGTCTGTCTGTCTCTCTCTCTCTCTGTCTGTCTCTCTCTCTCTGTCTCTCTCTCTGTCTCTCTCTGTCTCTGTCTCTGTCTATGTCTATCTCTCTCTCTCTCTGTCTGTCTCTCTCTCTCTCTCTCCGCTGCCTTGGATGTGCTGGCACGTGTTGTTGCTGTGCTGGTGTCATTAATCTTTTTTACTATTACCCCCACTTGCTGTATCAAAGTAATGTGAGATTCTGAATGAACTAGTTTACATATTTTCTTCTGCTTACATGTAAATGTATGCCCTTTGATAATGTCTTACATTAATGTTTTTCTATTGCATTTTTTTGTTTGTTTTTTTACTGAAAATTAAAATCTAAATTAAAAAAAGAGACAAAAAAACAGGACGGTGGAGGGATGGGAGTTTTCTTTGTTTGTTCTTTCACTGGAAGATGTTAATAAAGTAAGCTTAGTGAACCAAATGTGTTTTGGTGTAGCAGTTTCTGGCGCCTGCAGCCTGACTTCTTTCTCTTGTATGAGGATTCAGAATTGTGCTTTTCTTGTTCACGAGACCAAAAGAAAAAGTAGCACGTGCTGCTCAGGTCCACAGGGTGCCACAGATATATATACATGTATTTCCAGTGGAGGACTCCAAAGAAACAAACAGATGCAGGCAAGTTCATAGAAGAAAGTACTGAATTTAGAGCTGAGAGAGGCACACATATGAAAGGTCGGGGAGTTGGCCCTGTGGCTTTATTTCGGCAGTTTGTTTGGTGTGTCAGGTTTGCTGCTTCGCACAGTATATCTGTTTGTTTGCATGGTTTTCTGGGAAGCAGAAAGGGCTGGGAACCTTTTTCCCCACAACCCTTTACCCATGTTCTTGAACTGTGCTTGAGTATCTGCTGTTTGTCATTCTACTGTGCAGTATACTCTTGCTATACTATGTCACAGTTATTATGGGATAGAAATTGGTGCCATGGATGTTATTAGTTAGACTGATACTTGTAAACCTTCATGCCTAATCATTTCAGTGGCTAATTTGTTTCTTTCGGAGCTCGTTTTTACATCTTCTCTTGGAGTGTGGTGAACCTATAAACAGCATACAGTGGATGTGACGGCAACACAGGCCTTCAAGATAAGCCTCGTCAAATCTTTGCTTGCCGTGGGTATTACAGGGTACCTTAGGTGGAAGAGGGGTTGTTTGCATGGCACACTTAATTACTGCCCTGGGTTTGTCTTATTCTGTGGCATGGATTGGCAGTTATTAACAGTAGACATCAAGTCATCAAATTTCATCAGACCTTAACTGGCCTGGCCCCCATCAAGCTTGGTTTCTCATCCCTGGCCCCTTTTCTAATCTACCTATATTTTATTATACTATGGACTAAATGTTCGTTTTTGTCCTTTTTGCTGGGGTGAGTGCAGCACTGAAGATTTTCTGAATGTGTGTTAAATGTGTGCTTTAGCACCACCGTCCTAGTGCAGACCCTTATTCGTGTGATCACTTGTTAAACGATCTATACAAACAGTAGTTCTGATGTGATCTGACCTTGCTGAAATGTGACTGTCTGGGTACACCAGTCGTCTATATTTGACAAAGTTGACAATAACAAACATAGTCTGACAAACATGAACATTCAACTAAATAAGCACATTCTTTTCTGTTACAGTACTAAACATTTCTATATTTTATTTAAAAATCAAAGCTATACTTTCCAAACCCCAGATATATGCTGTTGTTTACTGGCACCTGTAGTTAACTCAGGGTAGGAAGAGGAAAATACCTTCTGTAGGTTGGAGTCGTGTGTACTGTATGAGAGAGGATATTTTAAAGGAATAATGCCTGACAGGGTGGGTGTTATGCTGGGATAACATCCCACCTCGGAATAGATTGGGCGAGGCCACCGACCGGCAATCAACACCGAGAAGGATATTATCCCACATAACACCACCCTGGAGGGCATTATTCCTATATACAATGGCTAATTGTTTTATACAGAAAAAAGAGAATTTTAAAGAATTTTATTTAGTGTTTAAAAATATTTTTTTTTAAGAAAAGATGCAAACAATGAATGTGCTGATCAGCCAGATCATCAGCAGGGATGTTATGCCAGGATAACATCCCTGCTGTGATGCCAACTGACCAATCAGGAGCCAGGATTCTTTCTTGCCATTGTATAATCTGTAATAATCTTGCTACTCCTATGGGGGCTTATGCGTGTTAACTTTCTTCAGGGAAGTTGATGAGGGTGTCCAAGTGTCCAAATTTCCTGAGGTATGCATTGAAGGTGTAACCCCTAGATGGCGCTATCCCAGGGGCTACTACCCCTGCCTGATTTGCCACTAACAGGTTGAGGGGCCTGGATCCAATGGCGGGTGCCTCCACCCAGAGGTCAGGGTTTGCAATAGTTAAACTAACTTGGTCACAGCCCTCTGGGACACTGCAACCCCTCTTTCTTCCTACTAGTGGCCCACACAATATATCAGAATTACCTTCACAGTATACACTTACCCCCAGGACTGGTTCAGGCACTGGGACCTCCTGTAAAATAAGATACAGTGCAACAATCACAGTACAATACTTTAACATAGACAAATACCTCAGGCAGTATAACTTTGCTGAAACAAGCAGCTCTGATTTATTTAGGGGAATATAACAAGGACAGGGGGAAATCAGGTTAATTAGCTTATCACTTTACTCATCTACCTATGGCTCTGTGCACAGGCCTATCCCTACCAGTTACTGTCCCTGGGTGCCCAAGCCCTAGTGGCTAGTCCAAACCGTGGCAGCTGGTAGGGGCCCTTTCACACAGAGAAAGAAAATTAGTTAAACAGTCAGCAGTACAGTAATTCCATTTGGATTTAATGTGGCAATTCAACAGGAGCGACCCTGAATTGGTGCTCACGACCTCCAAACAAAGATAGGGTCCTTCAACGTCAGCGAGGGCTACTCTTGAGCTCCACGACTCCTCACACATTTATATGACAAACCGCAACAGGCAAAAGTCCTTTAATGGCAGCATGATTCACTTGAGCTACACAAGCCTCCTCACACATTTATATGGTGAACAGTAACAGGCAAAAGTCCTTTAATGGCAGCAGGATTCACTTGAGGTACACAAGCCTCTTCACACATTTATATGGTAAACAGAAAGTACTATACCAGGCAGGCTGCTTCTCTATCCCGATCGCAATTACTGCACAATACCCAGGAGAACACACAGCAGATTCAGTTCCTGACAGACCAAAGCGCCAATTCAGCAATTTCTCCAGTCTTCTACAGGGCCAGGCCTGGTTTCTACTCTTCAGATATCCTTTGATTCTCATACAGTTCAGTCCTAACAAGCAGTTACTCAAGCTGCAGACCGAACTCAGGGCCTTACACACGTTCCCGACTAAAACTGCAAACGAAAAAGCACAGGGCTCCTTCCTCTTCACTGCCAGAGCTCAACTGAAACTCCAGCAGACAAAACCCGGGCACTTCCTTTGAGTTCCTCCCAGTTCTTGGCTGGATTGGCTGTCACTCACAATAGACTGCCCTGTTGGTCCAAAAAACGCCAAGTCCAAACTACAACTCCCAGAGTCACTGCCCATACAATCCTCTTGTGGCTGGCTCAAATTACGAGTCCAAGTTCTGATTCGTCCAAGGCACCATTTTAGAGCTACCTTAACCCACACTGATTGGTCCAGTTCAGCAGTTCAAAACTAGAATGGGGAACTAGGCAAACACAGTTCTGACTGCAAAGAAAGCAGGTTAGACAAACTGTATTTTCATTATTACTCTAAATGATTTCTGGCAAACAGTTACATCTTTCAGATAGGTTCCCTTTGCACTCCTAGTGACTGCAAAAATGGAGTGAATTGGCAGCAGCTCGAGTGGTACTCAAGCAAAGAAACACACAGTCCCTCCATACAAACTAATTATGTCTGCAAGCAGACAGCTCTTAAAGAGACAGTACCAGAGGCTCTAAAAACACTCACAGATAAATGGCTTAAATGCCAAACACCATTCAGGCTTGGAGCATTCAAGCAAGCTCCTGGAAGTCTTTTGGGAACCCCCATTTGCAGGGGGGGTTACAAAGGTGTTTCTCATACTATGAGCTATTTTCTCTGTTCTCAGTGTCCCTGGGGCATCTTGCAACCATTCGTTGTATGGTGGCCTTCTCTATCTTTTAAAAAACCTTCCTTGTGTATCAATCTTCAGTACCACAACAATGCACGCAGATGGCCTTGCACTCTCTGTTGGCTCCAAAGGTCACATTAACTTCTTGCTCAATGCAGATTTCAATAAAATTCAGTCATAGCTCGTTTGCAGTAATCTAGAGCTAAATACAAAAAAACAGACCTAAACCATGCTATTTGGATCACCTTCAAAACTTTTTGATTTGATTCCAAGTAGTTGTTCTCTCATTGCTGGAAAGTTAAAGTTCATCAAGAAAACATTAAACACAATACACATATTGTATGATATACACAATTATACCATAAAAACATAGCCATACAAATTTTTAGTTTTCTTTAACTTATTTGTGATACAGTTTCATCGTACTGCATATAGCCACTTGTTAGGAAATTACCACAGCACCAAAACCCAGGTCCTGTGAGGTTGCCCTATCTGTAACCTGGGATGATGGTCCTTTAACTCATCTGGTTCACTCCTAAGTATCTTGGTCTCATTCTAGATCCCTCCTTGGGCTTTGCGTCCCATATTTGTAAAACGTGCCCGGCTGTCAACTCAAGGTTAGGCCTTGCCTACAGAGCTAAGCATGTGCTAACTCCAGCTGCCTGTATTGCCCTTGCTAAAGGTGTGCTCCTCCCTAGCCTACATTAAGGCATGCCCTCTTTTGCCATCACCTTTAAAACTTTATTGGCCAAATGGAAAGTGACTTCTGACAACATTTGCCATTTTGCTGTGATCGGTACTCTTCTCACACACCACTGTGACCTGTATGAAAGAACAGAAGTGGCTCTCCCCATCAAATGGATGCATGTTTGCCCTGGGGTGCTTTATAGATAAACGTCTCAGTACGGCTACCCCTGTACTTACATCTGGGTTTCTAAAGCCCTCACATCAGAATTACCCCTCACAGTCTAATGACCAATCCCTATTTGTAGTCTCTCAGGCTGCTACTAAAATGGGTGACCAAGCCTTTGCTGCTTTTGCCCCAAGACTTTGGAACTGTTTGCCATTGCTGGTACTTAGCTAGTTCTCCCACAATCTCTTTAGAAGAGCTATATGAGGCCGGCCCAGTGGCGTGGAGGGCTGAGGCACCACTGCCTTACATCCTGCCACGCTAGCGACCCGTGTTCACAGTGCAAGTGGGTCACCAGGGATCAGCTGGGGAGGGAGAAGATCAAGCGTCTGGAGGACAGCTCTCCTGACCCGGTGAGGGTGGGTTGGCAGTCCCATTGAATGACTGCCCCTAGGTGGAGGCCTGAGGGCAGAATGGGTCAGGGATGCCAGTGGAAGGGAGGGTGCTGCAGGACTCCACAACATGTATGCGCCTCCATGCATGCGCATTGATGTGTCACGCCCCAGCAACGGGGGGGTGGGGTGGAAAATGGTCGACCAGCAGGATGACACTGGTCCTCCGCAGGCTCTGCACCTGGCTAGCTGGGCACCTTGGCACCATCCAGGTAAGTCCTGGTGGATGCTGGGGTGTTGGGGCTGGGGGGACCTTTAGAAGGGGGCCGGTCGACCCAGAGGAGAAACTGTAGATAGGGAGAAAAAAAAAGAAGACCTATATGAGACCACCTACTGACCGAATTGGCCAGCAAATGCACCTGACTGAGCTCGTTTTAATTCTGAAGAGTACGGCTGGCCCACTGCTTGCAATGCTGGTGACCCAGGTTCAGAATTGAGGAGGGAGGGTCGTCGTCTTGCTGCAGTACTGCCACCTGGTGGCCATAGGTGGCAGTGTAGATGAGGGCACCGTGAGTGAGGTAGGCACAGGCTCGGGACTGCTGTGCTGCATGCTTGGTGTGCATACACTCCTTGGTTCTCCTTGCGTGCCTGCATCTTCTGGGATTGGGAGTAGCAGGTGAAAATACTCCCAGCCACGCAGGAAGATTCCCTGCTCCCATTGCAGGCCCCACACTGCCAACTGTGGCTCCCCTCCAGGACGAAGCTGGCTTGAGTTGCCTCAAGGGGCTCTGAGACCCTCCCAGGACCCTGATGACAGAGGCTGCCATGGGAGGTATGCCACGGGACAGAAAGCCAGAGAGAGAGAGAGGCAAGTCCCAGAGAAGGCGTGTGACGGGGCTGGATGGAAGCTAGGTGGAGGGAGGAGGCTGGCAGGGGAGATGAGCAAAAATAGAGAATGTAAGAAAAAATTACCTTGTATATATTGGTACTACTGCAAATCTATGCTGTTTTGGGCTGGTTCATGTACTAGTGCGGTTTACCTGGCAAGATGCTGCTGTACTCTCTCCCCGGTCTTGGGGTTTGTTATATAGTGTCAGTCTGCTTATTTGAATTGGTTTTATTTTACTTATGTTGCCTTTGAGTGTTGTTTTAGCCAACTTCTATTTTCACGCTTTTCTCCTTCCCCGAGCAGCGAGTGGCTCCCTGATGTAAGGCGCAAATGCTGACGTCCTTGCTGCTCATTGGCCACCCCTCTTCTCCTGAGTTGAAGCTTGCATTTCCTTGAGCCTCCGCTTGGGGTTATGCAAGTGTCAGGCAATGGCCAAGTCCCTCCCCGGAGACGGCAAGCTGTCATTGGATGCTCAAGCCTGTCTCCCCCCAGCCGACCCAAAGACAACCCGAGTTCGCTCCTGAACCTGGGTCGCCGGCGTGGAACGAGGTGTGGTGTCCAGCGTCTCAGCCCTCAGCATCACCGGGCCGGCTATTGTGTTGTTCCATTTTTGCATTCCCTTTTTTCCCGTTTCCTTCCTGCCTAATTTCCCATTTAGGATTTTCATCTCCCAGGGTTCTCTTATTTTTTTTATTATTTTAAATCTTGGATTAATAGTTATGTTTCTTCTAGTATTGTAGATTCCTTCCAGAAAGACCGGTATGAAGTAAGCAATAACCCATGACAGAGTGTACTGTTATTGGGGATTAACGCACACCCAAGTGCGTTGTGAGGCATAAGGTCACAGGCCAAGGGTTGTCTCTGCACCCAGGTGTGTGTTAATCCCCAATAACAGCACACCCCGGAGTGAGTTATTGTACTTATAATATGGGTTATGTTTAAACAACAAAAAATATCAAATAAAGTGTTTTTTAGCTGTTTAAACAGCAAAAAAAGGTGCTGTATCCTGCCACCTGGCAAAATAGTCCCTAACAAATAATGCATACTGCATTGCTGTTATGCACATAGAAATGTCACAGATACACTACTAATATGATCTGTGACATCTCTTGTGCATAACATGCACTCCTACACGTCCAACCAGATGCAGAAAGGCCGCCCCCACACACACACAACAAGTGTTCCCTTGGGCAATGAGCCATGCATGTCTCGCTGCCCCCCAGGTACTGCAAAACACCACTGTCTCAGTGACTAATCGCAATGTACACTGCCTCCAGAGGGAGAGAGAGAGAGAGACACACACACACACACACACTGCAGCAAGTTTCAATTAACCACTGTCTCTCTCTCTTTCTCTCTCCCTGAAACCTTCTGTTTCAGAACACTGACAGACAGTGTTGCAGTTGTTCCCCCACCCCCCCCCAAAAAAAAAGTCCTCGGACCACATACCTCTGCTGTCTGTCTCTCATCCACCACTGGCTTCTGGTCCTCATCACCGACAGTGGAGGAATTCAGAGTGGTCCCGGTGTCTCACTCGGCTGCCACTGTTCCTTTACGTCTGTGCCAATGCATTTTCCAAAACCAGGAGCAGAGACAGAGAGAGAGAGAGAGAGAGAGAACACTGAACGTGTTTGGTAGGTCCTGGTCTTGCTGTGTGGAGGACAGGGAGTGAAAACCGGGTGCTGGGGGATGGGGGGAGTGTCTGTCTCAGACTCCATCCCTGAAGTAGCAGCACATTCTTTCCTATGACAACAGGTTGGTACAGACACAGAGTGAGAGGATACGCCACGTACAGCAAGTGGAACTTAGTCCCACATCACCTCACACTCTCTCTCTGTCTCTCTCACAGGTCTCTATCTGTCTCTGTCACTCGGTCAGTTTCTGCAGTAATGGATTACGATAACCAGGAGTGGAGACAGACAGAAAACACTTGACGACTTTGGCATGTCCCACTCTCGGGGGGGGGTTGCTCATCCTGTCAATGTCTCTCTGTGACTGAAGGTCTGCAGCCCGATATGGTGGGGACAAATTCAGCGGCAGACAGTGAAAAACAGGAATGTGGGGACCACTGGTTTAGGAGAAGACTGGAGGGGACACCACAGTCACCAGGAGACACAGCTGCGGGATGGGATGGGGGTGTAAACAATATGGGCTATAAGGTCAGGCGGGTGTATGGGGGTATCGGGAGCCATGTGAACTGTCCGACCGGGAACTTCACACAGACTGCCACTGTATGTCACTAGCTATTCTGTGGCATGGACACTGCGCGATGTGTGGGGAACAGTGACAACATTTGCTAGGAATAATCACAAAGTTTGGAACAATGCTGTTCCACGCATAGTGCGCTGAGCATTGCTGATTTTGACTGCTCTCTCAACTACCGCTGTTGTACCACCGACTCCACTTGCGGGGCACCAGGCATGGACGGTGCCCGCACCTTGTATTTTTTTTTTTTAACTTTCTCTTTATGCTCCCCATCCTCGCAGCTCTCCCCATCTTCGGGAGACACCTACAGCCTCATCAGCCCTTGCTCACCTATCTAGTGACTGGTGCAGTCCATGCCCCATGGAGCCGTGGTTGTACCCCCCCAGGCAGGTACGGGGTGGGAGCCCTTACACCCCGACGCTTCTCTGTGTTTCGTCGGCATGCTGTCTACGGGCAGGTAGGGGCATTGAAGGTCGGGGCCTGGTGCTCTGTCTACCGGGAGGCTGCAAGGCTTTTTCCCGATGTTCTCTCCATGTGCCAGGTCCCCAGACGTCAAGGCGCTGAAGCGCCGACATCTGGCATGTTGCCCCCTCTGTTGGACCATTGGGCTTGCTGTACCTCGGGTCTCCACCCGGGGTCAGACAAGAGCCGAGCTCTGGTACCCCCTTCCCCCCGGAGAGGACGAGCGGTCCCTGGGACGCTCAAGTCCTCCCCTCCTGGCCGGCCCTCCAACTCCGGGCTCGTTCCTGAACCGGGTCGCTGGCGTCGCAAGCAGAATCAAACCCCGCCAAGCCTCCGGCCCCGCCGCATTTGCATTTGCTTCACAGCTGACAAGCACACTACTGGTACTCCTAGCTCAGGAAACCTGCTGCCGCCATTCCCCAAGCACTCCCTCTCCCCAGTCAGTGTGTGGTACCCGTGATCAGTGGGGCGGTGGGTGGGAGGACAACACAAATATGGCACAGGTGACACGGCAGGGTAAGACAGATCTCCCTCTCTGCGAGTCCACCAGACCTGCAGTTCTTATGTAGGGGACAATAGTTTTGCAAAGGACTTCTGTCTTGTGCAGTAATAGTGCGAGTCGCTTAGCGAGGATTGCAAATGGCTGCCTTTGCAAAATTATTTTCCCCTACATAACAAGTGCAGGTCTGCCCAGGGATCTTCCTCAGAGGCACATCTCAGCTACTGTGCTGTTAACATGCATTAATGCACAGTCATGTGGTGCTGTTCATCCAATCATTTGCCAACTTTTTCCGGCTCGATATTATGAATGTATTTATGAAGGAAGTGCTCAACCCAGTTCTTTGCAAACTTTCTTTTCATAAAGTCAGTATTTCAATATTGTCAGTACAGATTTAAAGAAAATGTTACACAAACCCTGGGTATAAACACAAAAGTAAAAGAATTGATAACACTGTTTGAGACATTAGCAGGTATGTTCCCCCTGCAGATAGTTTGAGAATGAAAATGTAACAATAAAAATACAAAGGTTGATTGTTTATATATTTTTTTTTTTTTTTTAGGGACTGATAATCGCCGTCCTTCCAGCTGCCCCCTTCAGCGCGACCGCCCCCAGCCCCGACTTCTCGGAATTACCGGAGCTTACCTTATGCCTGGGAGCAGAGCCTGCAGAGGGTTGGGCATCATCCTGCAGCCGGTGGATCCATTTTTCCTCCATTTTCTCTCAGGTACCCTGGGGCACCAGGAATAGAGTCACATGCACATGGAGGCGTGCATGTGTACTATAGCCCCGGCGACAGCTCCTTCCACCCACCCCTCGGCCTAGCTCCTGGCGCTCCTTCTGGCCTGTGCTGCCCCCTGGCCTCCACCACAGGGCAGTCAAGAGCCGAGGGATGCCACCTTTCCTCCTCAGAGAGGAGAGCTGCCTCTCAGTGGCTTTGCTATGTGGGACTCTGCGTCATAACTCCTCAGCCTCTGCAAGTGGTCGATCTGTGTGGTTGCCCTGGGAGACCCTGGTGGTGTTGCCTCTTCGCTTCTGTCTCCGCTCCGGGTCTATCCCGTCTATGACAGGTGTTACGCGTCACTGCTTCGGCAAGACAAGATGTGCCCCTGTGATCCCTGGAGCTGTATTGCTGGTGCTGCTTTTACTTTCTGTGGCTAGTCCTAGTATTTCAGTTTGGGGACGGCAGTTGTGCTGGATTAATCTCCGCTCCAAACTGTACCAGCTGATCTGCTCCATCCAATCCAGCATGCTCTTTGGACCTTACTCAACTTTGCCATGTTACAAATGTGTGTATGTATATATATATATATATATATATATATATATATATATATATATATAAAGGGATATGCAGGCGCCTGTTGGATACCGAAGTTATTTGCAGTAGCCTGTGATCACCAGTAACGCCACTCGTGAGGTTTACAAGAGGTGACAGGCTACTGTACACATAACTTTGGTATCCAACAGGCGCCCCCCGCATATTAAATTTATGCAACAGGCATTTTTAATGTTGTTTGTGTGTGTGAGAATTTTTTTGTGTTACTTTTATGTGGCACTCTTTAATTTTCTGGTAATTTTCTTCTGTGGTGCTTTAGTTTCTGAACAGGATTGTGAGCTGATGTTTCAGTTGGTTGGCTCGGTTTGTGTATTTGTATTGGTTACTACCGTATGGTAGTAGCAGCTGATTGGTGTAGCGTTTCAGTTCAGTATTTCATTGGCTACAAATTTGTGTGGGGGCGGGTTGAACAGCTTCTAAAATATGGCGGTGAATGTGTTCAGTTGGTGGTGAATTGCGGGTCCGTGATTTTATTTATTTTTTTGGTCCATCATTGCTAAAACTGTGAGGAGGATGCAACGTGCAGGCGTGTTAGTAGCTGTGGAGGGGGAGAAGAGCAATTGTCTCTCTCGGTGGTTTGCGCCTAGTAACAATGGGTCTGAGGAAATTATGGAGACGGGAGGAAGACTGTAGAGCAAGCGAGTTCTGCTGCAGCATGACTTTGGGCGAAGAAGTGAGAGAGGTACTAAAAAATATAACAAGGATAGTAAAATTTAATTAAACGAAGTGCTGTGTAGCAAGGTGGGAGGGGAGAAGGTGAAACTAAAGTAAGGAGCAGCATGTACTGCTTGTAGGAATGTAGTAATCTATGACGTAGTCACTGTACAGATAAATGGGCTGTGACATAACCACTATGGAAATAACTTCAGGTTATTCTCATAGTGATTACGTCATGGTCATTTATCTGTACAGTGTGTTAAATAAATGCCTTTATGCAGCAGAATTTATCCTGATGCCTGTTGCATAAATTTATATTTCTATATATATATATATATATACACACACATACATATATATATATATATATATACATACATATGCATATATACAGTATATATATATATATATATATATATATATATATATATATTATATTTATATATATATATTTTTGTCTCTCTCTCTCTTCTCCTCCAAGGAGGCTAATTGTTACCCCCTAAAGCTGTGGTGCCTCAGTCTCCACCATGCTGATCTCTCTGACCTCTGCCAACTGGTAGCATGGCCTTGCTGCATAGCACAGCCTTCAGCTCTGGTGCTAAGGAGGGGAAGATGCTAGGGGGGGGTTGACATTATTTTTCTATATGCTCAGTCTATCAAGCTGCTTTCTGCCCCACACCTATGTGTTGGAACTTTTCTTTCCTTTTTTTCTTTCTCTTCACTCTTTGGAGTGGCAAGAGGATGAGAGCAGAGCTTTTGGTCTTCTCCAGCCTCTCTGCTGTCGTTATGGTTTTTGTTTTGCTCCTAGGTTCTTGTCCTCTCTCAGCACCCCTAAATTGGCTTCAGCCATCCTATCCTTGAGATCCTCTGGATCTCTCCCTAGACCAGCCAGAGCTATGTGCTGGGGCTGCTGCTGCCCTTCCTCCTCCTTCCTGTGCAGGTGGTTAGTAGGCTCTGGCTCTTACACCTGCTAACGCTGTGTCTCTTAGACCCATCCCTTAGTTTCTCTAAGTTGGTAGTCAGGTTTTATTATTTTTATGATTGTATATCCTATGTCCTTTTCCTATCCTTTGGGGTCAGAAATCAATAGCCCTCTTTCTCTCTTTTTCTCTCCCACTAGTTTCTCTCCTGGCAAACAGAATTGAGGAAGAGAGGGGGGGCCAGCATCAGTTACTGGCCAATCCACAAGTGAGATGCCACTACGTCCGCCTCATGAGCAGCACCGACACAGACATTGGCCCTTAGGCTGCAAAAGTCTTGCTCCTATTGGGTGCTAGCACCTCCAGGTTAGATCCATGAGTGTGACTGAATGGTAAGGATATTCTGGAAGATTAGCAATTATGGTTTACAAAGGTTTTTATTCCAACCAGCCTCCAGAGCTAGCTCTGTCTGGCTTTTCCTTTTTTCTGTGCCATTATTTTCGCCAAAGCTTTTTCTTTCGCACCATATTGGAAACGGGTCTTAGTTTTTTTTTTTGACATATCATTTTTATTAAACATTTTAAAACAGTCAGCAGTAACCAGTTCCAGTACATCATGGTTTTACCAGTGATTAGTTTACAGGAGAATCCTTCGTATACACATGCTTCCCTTTAAATGAGTTCTGAATTTTAAATAGTAAGGATACAGTTTGGTTTTATGCCACCAGTCCCGTGTTGCAGAGTGGGTGGTGGGGTTGTAAGGTTATACAGTTCGACAAGTACATGTTTAGAACATAAACAAGGAAAACCAGTAACTGCTGAATTTCAGGTGAAGGCCTTGTCCATAGGAGGGGGTGGTGACCAGTGGGGTCCATAGTGCTGCGTTTGTCGTTATCTAGCCCAAGGGGGTAGATTAGCTCAAATATATTTAACTTGTGCATGGGACCCCTCATGGGACAAAGGTGTCATCCTTTGCCATAAAGTACCAGATCATCTGGTCCATCTCAGGGTACATCCCTCCTCTTGGCCATTAAGTCTGTATGTAATTTTTTTCATCTGGTATGTCTGGTTAACTTTGTTCCACCAGTCTTTTAGAGTGGGGATTTTGGGCATAAGCCAGGCTTTGGTGATTGCTTTTTTGGCCACAGTTATCAGGATCCCCAGCAGGTATCGAGAACTTGGATCCATATATTCCCTTGGGAATTGCAGTAAAAGATATAAATTTATAGTTAGTTTTAAGTCTCTCCCAAATACCTCTTGTAGTTCTATCTGAATTTGCTAGTGATATGATTCTAAATTCAGACAGGCCCTCAATATGTAGGTATGATGTGCTCTAGATTCACCACGGCCATGCCAACATTTTGCATCTCCAGAAGGGTTAAAGTGTCTGGTGATAACAGGGGTCCTGAAGTATCTAACAAGTTGTTTCCCTGCGTATTCCCTCCATTGGTGCGAGTTTGTTACTTTGGCCGAGTTTTGGCATGCCACCCGCCAGTTCTCTTTAGAGATTGGGAGATCCGTCTCCTCCCGCCACTGCGCCAGTATGTTGGAAGTGGGCTCTTCACCCGCCACCAACAATGGTTGGTATAAGGCAGAGATCATATGTCCTCAGTCCAGGGAATTGATGTAGGTAAGTATAATGGTGATTAATGGGGGATGGTCTTCCAGATCTGCTATTCCTTTTGGTAGTGACTGATAATAGTGTCTCAATTGGAGAAATCTGTAGTAGTCTGATCTGGGGATTCTGAACTTCCTCTGTACCTCCTCAAAGGCCTGAAAGGATCCCTGATTAAGCAACTGATACAGGTGTCCAAGAGAGTAGCGCTCCCACTCCTGGAATTTGTGATCCAGTCCAGCTGGTAGAAAGCCTGGCAGTTGTGCAGTTGGACATCAAAGTGCCAGGAAGGGGATAAGGTGGATCTTCCACTTGATTGTGTGCCATATTGTTACTCGACTTTGGATCCATGCAGCCTTGGTGGATACTGTTCTGAGGGATAGGATGCTATAGGGTTTGGAAGTAGGTAGAATTAGGGAGCAGGAATTTCTCTGTGTCCAGCCAGTGTGCTGTTGGTGCTGAGACCTGTCTGGCTAATATATGAGTTAACTGGGCAGCCCAGTGTAACTCCCCTGCAAATGGGGGTTCCCAAAAGTCTTCCAGGAGCTTGCCTGAATGCTCCCAGTCTGGCCGGTGTTCGGCATCTGAGCTGTTTAAATGTGGTTCCAAGTGAGTGCTATTTGAGCCTCCATGTACTGTCTCTTTAAGAGCTGTCTGCTTGCAGACTTAATTAGTTTGTATGGGGGACTGTGTATTTAATGCTCCGAATCCCTTACAGAGCTGCTATCCAATTAAGCTCCGTCTCTGCCGTCGCTACATGTGCGGAGGGAGCCTTGTTGAAAGATATAACTGTTTGCCAGAAATCATTTAGAGTGACTGAGAAAATGTAGTTTGTTTAACCTGCCTTCATTTCAGCACAAACTGTTTCAGTGTAGCTCTTTCATTTTCATCCTGAATTGCTGACTTGGACCAATCAGGATGATAGGGAGACCCTAAAATGGAACCTGTGGACGAATCGGAACTTGGACTGTCAATTTTGAGCCAGCCACAAGGGGATTGTATGGGTAGTGACTCTGAGAAATGTAGTTTTGACCTTGGTGCCTTTTTTCACCAATAGAGGAAGTGTTATTGTGAGTGACAGCCGAACCAGCCAACACAGTGGTGTGGAGCTAAAGGAAATGCCCTGCTCTGTTACTGGAAAGCTCAGATCAGTTGTGACTGTGAAGAGAGAAGGAGCTCTGTGCTTCTGCAGTGTATAGTTTTGCACGGGAAGCACATGTGAGGCCCTGAGTTTTGGTCTGCAGCCTTTGTGAGTGCCATTTTGGACTGAATCCAAGTTGTGAGGAGAAGGAAGCACCAGAAGTGTGGAAACCAAGCTCACCCTGCAGAAGACTGGAGAAATTGCTGAATCACGCTCGGTCTGTCAGGAACTGAAGCTGCTGTGTGTGCTCCCAGGTATTTTGCAGTAAGTGCGATTGGGATCGAGGAGCAGCCTGCCTGGTATAGTACTTTCCTTTTACATATGAATGTGCGTAGTGCTTGTGGGGCATCGCTATTTCCAATCCCCAGTGCTGTGTGTTGAAGCTGGAAGCAAACCCCAGCTTGTCTCGGACTAAATCCGCTTGCTATCAACTGCAGTGGGGTCCAGTCACAAGGACTTTGTCTCCATGCCTTGTTGTTCTGGCAATCCAGAAGAACATCCACAATCCGGCTCTCAGCTTGGCTATTGTGAGTAAAAGTCAGGGTATTCCCCTGCAGCCTGTTTTCAATCACAAGTGTGCCATCTGATTCTTGTTGTTTCACTGCTTCATAGACTGAGCCATCCGGCTCCGGATTACAATTGTGTGTTGTGCATATATTTTCTTCTACGGGCCCTATCCATCTGCACCTGCTGCCCAACCCCAGGCAACGAACCTGGCTAACTTCCCACACCCAACCTGGGTACCCAGAGTGTGACTTTCCAGACCCTGTATGTGTGCACAGTACTGTGATTTAATGCCACCAATTAACCTGATCCCCCCCTCCCGTGTTACTGTCCCCTAAATAAATCAGATTTGTTGTTGCTGTACTATATACTGTCTGTGGTGTTGGTGCTTATGGAAACAGTATTTAGTTTAGTTTATTGTTCTAGGAATTATTGCCTTTGAGCCAATGGCTCTTTTACAAAGGTTCCACGTCATCAATGTACAAACAAACAAGACATGTTACATAGAATGGTCAGCAAATTATTAAGGTTTCAGTAAGCCAGTACAATACAGTACATCACAGGAAAAAACAAAACATTGGAGGAACGGTCAAGGTGGGAAGGGTAGGAGGAGATATGGGAAGGGGAGCAGACTTAGAGTAGTTAGAGGTACTCAGATGCCTTTGTCAAGAAAGGAGCAAAGGAGGAGGAGGATGAAAAACAGTAAAAACAGCCATGAGGGAAGAATCATTAGTCAAGGCAGTCACAGGAGCTAGAGGCTAAGAGGTGAGAGTAAAGCATAGATTTGAAAGCTCCTAGTGACATGGAGGATGTAATGAGCGAGCTCAGGGCATTGTACCAGCTGGGGGCACGATAGGCAAAAGATCTTTGGCCCTGTGTAGTCCGGCATCTGGGGACCTGGAGAGGCTGGTGTTCCGATCTTCTGGTGGGATGGATGCTGGTATTCGGGCAAAGTAGGTCTTGGATACACGGCGGAGTGCGGCCCAAGATGGATTTTGCCATCAAGCATGTGAGGTACCTTATGCGATTTGAGAGTTGCAACCATCCTGTTTCAGTGTAGAGCTCACATGTATGAGTCGCCTTTGCGCTCCAGTGAGCAGCCGACAAGCCTTGTTTAGGGTGGTTGTGATGCGCCTTAGTGCGGTGGTAGTGGCAGAGCCATAGATAATTAAGCCATAGTCTATGATTGAGATGACAGAGCGTTGGATAGCAATCCTCAGCGCAGTTTGGGTAAGGAATTGCCGGTTTTGAAACAGGATATCAATGCGCTGGTTCACCGTTTTCGCTGTGTTATCAGTATGGGTCGCAAAGGTAAGACCTTGATCAAAGGTGATTCCAAGGTATTTAAATGTTGACACTTGTTCAAGGGTATTTCCTGGGTATGTTTTGATAGTAAGTGGAATTTGTCTTTTTCTGTTTTGTGGACTGGAGAAAAGCATGGATTTTGTTTTTCTGTGATTTAGGACCAGCTTGTGATCTAGGAACCACTTTTCAACATTGGAGAAAGCAAGTTGCAGGCTCTGGAGTAAGGGTTTCGGGTCCCTATGAGAGGAGAGAATCACAGCATCGTCAGCATAAAGGATTATTTGTTCCAGGCAGGATTTGGGGAGAAAGTTTAGGAAAAGGCTGAAAAGGAGGGGGCCTAGGATTGACCCCTGTGGAACACCTGAGAGGACCGGCTTTGAGTCTGAGAGAACTTCTGAGATTTTTACTGATCTGAGAGCACTGGGCCAGGTAACTTTTAACCCAGGCACCTGGTCCTTCTGAGAGCCCAAGACTGTGTAGTTGTGTGATAAGTAAGCCATGGTGAACAGTATCAAACGCCTTTGTTAGGTCAATGAAAACAGCTCTGGTTTGATATCCTTTATCCAAGGCAGTGTGAATTTCTCCTGAGAATTCCAGTGGGGCGTTGACGTACTGTGTCCTTTCCCTAAATACCATGTTGCTGCAAGCAGAGTATGTTATACTTATGCAGGTAGTCTGAGAGTTGGTCAGCCACAATGCATTCGAGGACCTTGGAGAGGATGGAAGTATAGATATAGGTCGATAGTTTCCTGGTAGGGACTTGTCGCCACTTTTGAACACTGGTGTGACTATAGCAGACTTCCATTTGCTGGGAAATTGACTAAGGCAGAGGGAGAGATTGAAAATTTTGGTGAGTGGGTGCACCACCTATTCCAGTGTAGGGGACAGAATTTTAAGATCAATAGTATCACTGCTTGCTCTGGATTTAGAGATAGCCTTTTTTATATATTTGTAGACTTCATGTGCCTTAACTATTTTGAAGTGGAAAAGCGGTTGGTCAGGTGAGGCAGTAGGAGATGTTGGTTTTGGCGAGTCTGTGTCAGAGAAGAAGTCCAGCGGGAGGACCCCACTGAGGTCAGTGAAAGTTTTATTTAAGGCCTTTGCCATGACCATTGGGTCTAGGGTAGTGGTTCCATCGACAGTCATTATAGTGGGAGAGGATTTGGACTGCTTACCTGTGATATTTCTGATGTTGTCCCAGAATGATCTCCCGTCACCCCAGGGGTTTGCGAGGGCATTTTTGAAATAGGAACTCTTCATTAGTCGGATTTGTTTAGTACATTAGTTTCGTGCCTGTTTATACTTCTGGATGTCCGTCAAGGAGCCTGTGGCTCTGACTATGGCCCAGAGGTGGACCCGAGCTTTGAGTTGGGCCAGTAGTTTGGCCGTGAGCCAGGGATTTGAGAGTGCTTTGATTTTAAAGGCAAAGGCAAAGGCCGATGGCACATTTATAAGGTAGAAAAAGAAATGGGCCGACTGGATGGGCCTTGCGGTCCTTATCTGTCGTCAACTTCTATGTTTCTATGTTTACGCTTTTTTACTGGTGCGTAGGTGTCACAAGCAGTGTTGAAAGTTGTGATAAAATAATCTAGGGCTGCGTCAACATCTAGAGTATTGTATATTGGGGACCAGTCTTGCTGTAAAAGACAGGTCTTGAGCTTAGTAAGGTTTTCATGGGGTAGCACTCTGCTGGAGATGGTTTTTGGAACTTATTTGTCCAGGTACAGATCACAGGGCAGTGGTCACTGAGAGAGTCCGGGAGAACAACTGTGTTTTTTATGCAAGCTTGGTGGCTAGCAAGGATCCAGTCAATGAGTGCAAGTTCCAGTTTTGTAGTGTTTTTTCTAGTGGGGAGCTCACCATGTGCTGCTAGAAGGTTACGTTGTGATGCATCCTTTGAGGACCCAACGGCTGATGCGAGCCAATTTATATTAAAGTCACCAAGGAGAAGGAGCTCAGTGTCAGGTGGTTGCGATCTTACAAATTCAAGAACAGTCTGGAGGCTGGACCCTGGATCTTTAGGAGGGATATAGACAGCGAACACAGTAAGCACTTTATTTTGGGCACCAAGTAGTAGCTTGACAGGGAGAAATTGCACAGAGGAGTTAGTGGTGGAAAAGCGGACAGTATTGTATTTTGCTGTACATGTTTTTAACCTTATTTTACAAGGGGTCCTCAGAGACGTGCTGCAGAATCAGTCTCGAGGGTAAGTGGTGCTAGCAGAATGAACAGTGTGTATACGTGGGGTATTGGAGCTGTAACTCCTGTGTACTGACTGAGCCACTAGAGGGAATAAAAGGGTGTCGCAGTGTCCCAGAGGGCTGTGACCAAGCTAATCTAACCACTACAAATCCTGACCTCTGGGTGGAGGCACCCGCCATAGAACCTAGGCCCCTCAACCTGTCAGTAGTCAAGCAGGCAGGGGTGGTAGTCCTTGGGATAGCACCACCTGGGGGTTACATCAGTAGTACTGTTGCAGATTAGGGAGAGATAGTCCACCCCTTTCCCGTGGTTGCTGCAACACCTTCAGATGGACCCTAGACCTCTGTCCCACCCAGAGGAACCTTGCAATTGCCTGATTCTGTTGGTGGAATATGGATTGTGGAAGAAGGATAGGGATGTTTTGGAATAGATAAAGTACTCTAGGTAGTGTCGCTATTCTAATTAATTCCACTTGCCTGAAGAGGTTGAGGGGCAAGGTGTTCCAGTGCTTCAAATCATGTTTCAGCTGGTTGGTAAAGGGAGTATAATTATCTTTGTATGTTGAGGTTGGGCTTTGGGCGAGGTAGAGCCACAGGTATTTTAGATTGTTACGGTCCCATTTGTATGGGAAGCAGTTTCTAACCCTGGGGATGGCTGGTAGTTAAATGTTAACATTTCTGTCTTGGTAGTGTTCATCTTGTATCCTGAAATCCTACCAAACTCCCCAGGGAGATGGTCTAGGGTTGGTAAGGCTGTTTCTGGGTTCCTCAGATAGAGCAGAACATCGTCCGCGTATAACGCTGTACGGTGCTCCGCTCCTCCCAAGGTGACCCCCTTAAAGTTACATTCTTCCCGTATTTTTTTCTGTTAGTGGTTCCATAAATATGGCAAAGAGAAGGGGGAATAATGGACACCCCTGATGTGTACTCCTTAGCAGGAGAAACAGCCCGAGTGGTGGCCACTGATTTTGACACATGCCTTGGTAGAGTGATAAATGTTTTGGAGGACTTGAATTAGTGATCTAGGGAACCCTAAGACCCCAACACCGCATACAGGAATGGCAAAGAGACTCGGCTGAACTCTTTTTCAGCATCCAGACTGATCAGAGTCGCGGGGATTTTTACGGTTTCTATTTCATGTATTATGTGAAGCATTCTTTTAATGTTATCTGTTGTAGTATGTGCTCGCACAAACCCCATCTGGTCTATCCCTATTAGTAGCGGCAAAATGGTGCCCATCCTATTGGTCAATATGCTCATAAAATATTTGTAGTCCACATTCAGAACTGAAATGGAATGATATGAACCGCAGTGTTGTTTTTTTAATTTGGTTTCAGTATTACACAAGTTGAGGTACAAGCCCACATGGGAGGGATGGGGTCACCTTCCAGTATTGCATTAAAGGTATGTACCAGTTGCGGATTCAGGGGATCCCTCATAGATTTGTAAAATTCTGCCTCAAATCCATCAGGGCCTGGTGCTTTTAGAGTTTTTGATCTCGTGATAGCCTCCATCACTTCCTGTGTGGAGATAGGTTCCATGGGTTGTTCGCCTTGCTCTAGTGTGAGATGGGGGAGGGTAAAGGAACGGAGGTATGACTATAGCTCAGTCTGGGGTGCTTCTCTGTCTGGGGTGTATAGCTTCCTATAGTAAGAGGCAAAACCATCTGCAGTATCATGCAGCTTAGTTAGAGGCTGGCTGTCCAAAAGGTGGGAGAGGAGAGTGATGATAGAGTCCCTTTTCTTTTTCCGTTTCTGATAGGCGAGTAGGCATGTGTCTCTCGGACCCACATCACAACATTTTTGTTTTAGGAAGGTTAGGGCGATTTCAGCTTTCTGTTTACTAAATATGTCCAGATCATTTTTAGTTTGTTTTAATTGTGGAAATACAGAATTATCCCGAAGGACTTCCTCTAAATCTTTTTGTTTTTCATTACTTTTCTTTGCTTGAGTCACTGTATATTGTATAATATGTCCTCTAAGGACTGTTTTTAAAGTGTCCCACGTATAGACGGAGTGCTAGCTCCGGGGGGGGGGGGGTTATCCCTCTGTATTTCTTCTATTTTCTCGTTCTTGAATTCTTTAAAATGTGGGGATTGGAGATGGTACGGGGTTCAAGCACCAGCCCATTTGGTGCCTCTGGAGGCCTATGTCCCAGGAACTATATACTGGGGCATGGTCCAAGTGTATAATAGCTCCCATTCGGGAGACCACCAGATGCTGCAAGCTTTCCACTTGTGTATAACAGAGATCTATTTATTAGTACGTCTGGTGGACTGCCGAGTAATGGGAATAGTTCCGGGCCCTAGGGTGTAGGTGTCGCCAGACATCTTCCCATCCAACCTCCCGCACAAAACACTTAAAGTATTTGCGTGCTTGACTTTGTCTGGGTGCCCTGGGGCTGGAGGAGTCTAAATTTGGATTAGGTGTTAAGTTAAAGTCTCCGGTCAGAAGGAGAATACCTTTTGTGAGCTGAAGTATTTCATCTAAGAGTGCCCTCATTTGGGGTGTGTGTCCAATCCTGGGGTGAAGTAGTATGCATTAGCTAGAGTGATCTCTTGGTTATTTATAGTTCCCGTGTTACCACCAGACACCCCTCCGGATTGTGCCATGTTAGGGTTAGTTTAAAGGGAGTATATGAGGGGATTTATATAGCCACACCTCTCCTTCTGCCGTTACGGCCAAAGGTTGAGTACACCCCCTGGTACCCAAACTTTGAGAGCTTAGAGTGCTCTGTATCTGTTAGATGAGTTTCCTGTATGTGTGTAATGTCTGATTTGGTCTTTTTCAAGTAAGACATCACCCAGAATCTCTTAATAGGGAATGATAACCCATTTATGTTAAGTGATAACTTAAGATTGGAGTTATTCATGTCTGGCGCCAGCCAACCGGTGCAGCGGTAGCGGTGCTGCTTACGGCGCTAGTGACCCAAGTTTGGGAACGAGCCAGGGGATCTGGAGGGTCGGCCAGGGAGGGACAGCTTGAGTGCTGGAGGCCGGAGGTACAGCAGCTCACAGCCGTACATGGGGAGGGGGTGCATGGTAGGACGTTGGCGCAAGCCTTGATGTCACGGTGCAACCACAGCCTGGGGGCATAAAGGGAGGAAATCAGCGCTGGCTGAGCTCTGTCGATGGAAGAGGCGCCCTTCACTGCTTGACCTGTGAGACCACAATGGGGGCCCGACGAGACATGAAGGATATGGGGGTTCCCTCCACCCCATCCCCACCTGGGGGGATTGCCACAGCTACATGGGGGTGCCTGACCAGTGGATCGCGGAGCGAGACAGGTTGGGGGAAGCACGACTGGATCCAGGGGACTAAAAAAAGAGCAAGTATAAAAAAGAAATTCATGGCTGGCATCCCTAGTACACAGTTTTGACATATTGTGAGGTCTTTCCCAGGTCTCCTCCCCGGCAGCTCATACCTGAATTCTCCCATGCTTAGTATGTGGCATCTAGCTGGCCCGGTGGCACTGAGGGTTGAGGAGCTGGACATCACACCTCGCGGCACACCGGAGACCCGTGTTTGGGAAGAAGCACGGGCCACCGGGGGTCGGCAGGGAAGGGGAAGGGGAAGGATTGAGCATCCGGAGGACTGCTCTCCTTCTCTTGGGAAGGGGGACGCACAACATCGGCGCCTGGTTTCCCCCTGGCGGAGGCTGGGGAGCAAGGCGCTGGGCATGAGCGTGGGGGGGGGCTGAGTGCAGACCCATGGAGGAGAGTGCACACGGAAGCATGCGGACTCCTCCTCTGCTTGCGTCATTACACACACTCGGCTCCGGGGTAAAACTGAAAAAATGCCAGCTCCCCACGAATGAGCTGGCCCCGGTACCTGTCCTATTTGGCCATGACAGTTCCACCTATGGCGGCCACACTTAGGGGGAAGGGGGGGCTTCCCCAAGTATGAGGGGAAAAGGTTACCGGGAGCCAGGCAAGCCCATTTGTGGGGCTACAGGAGCCCGGCAAGAAAAAGAGAAAAATAAAAAAATAAAAAGTATGTGGCATCTGTTGACCTTTTATAACATTAACAGTACACTCACATAACATTATAATAACATCTAGAACAGTACTTACATCAACATTACTAACAATAACAAAAAACATTAACTTATTGGATGTAGCTGTCAACTGGGCTGCTTGGATCCTATTACTCTTAGCTTGTACTTTCAAATGTGTGGAACTATTCTCTGTTCCATCTAACAAGGTGTACACCTCGTTTTGAGGGAATGCCTCCGCGGAGGGCCCTCTCGGCACACCACATGCCATGGGAAAGGATAGTGGGTAGGGGCAGGAAACGTCATCTGTTCCCCCTGGACCACCTTAGATTTAATGGAAGAGACGGGGTGTGTCTGTTGGGGGGGGGGGGTCAGGCCCAGGCAGGCATCCATCTCGGCACTCCCATGCACATTCCCTCTGGTCGCAGCAACTAGCATTCAACGGGGTGGGGGCCCAGAGCCCATGGGTCTGTGTCCCTGAGCAAGGGCATGATCTCAAAGGACAGCAACCACGTGGCAGGAGGGGGAGTGTGGCTGCGGCCAACAGTGGACACAACATCTAGCCTCTACTGGTAATGGGGTGTGACTCTGTATTGTAGACGCCTTAAGCATTTTACAAACGAGGCTGCACTTCATCTGGAGGTTGCCCCATATCTCCATCCCACAGTCCACATCCCACCCCACCAACTATGCCCCTGTCACCCCCATGCCCTCTCTGGCACAAGGTGCTTAAAACATGGTGAAACATGAATTCCATCACCCACCTCCTGTGAGCCCAAACGGATACCTGTATATCCAGCACTTCTGTCACAATGGTAAGTGCCCCCCCCCCCCCGTGTGCTCCAACATCAAGGCTTCTTTTCCTCTGCTGGGGGAGTGGGGCTGGGGTCCTCCACATCAAAAGCATGTCTTCCCTGCAACAGAACATGTATTACATTGATAGGTTAGGCTCTAGGAGATATCCGTCAGTGGTCACTGAGATCAGACTTTGCCTATAACATTTGGATGCAATGTCAGGTACATAAAAGTGCTTTTCTGGTTTTGTAGGAGTTAGGGACCAGCAGGGCATTTATGTTTGTAATATAAGGCATAGCTATATTGAAGCGAGTAGGTCCTGCTGGGAACACAGTGAGGTGTACCCCTGATTTTCCCAGCCCTCCGCTGCCATAGTTCTCCCTCCAGTAGTGTCACCCGTACGGTATCGTATTCAGGATGCTCCTACAGTGGAAGGGCAGCATAAATAGGTTGTGCCAGAAATTCCCAGTTGAATTAGCTCCCCGACGCAGGTTACCTATGAAAGGTAGTGATTCTCACCTATTCCCTGGGATGCTATTTTTGTCCCAGCCCCTTTTATGACATACCTACCCACTGGTGTCATGGTGAGGCTGAGCAAGCCAAGAGAGACTGAGCAGGCAGGCAGAGGACTGGGAGCACAGAAATGAACACTCGCTTGGATTATCTACTTTCTTATTTCATGCCCAACTACCCCATTCCCGCTATCCCAGGGGGAGGTACCTTAATCGGTATCCACTGACATTAATTTGCAATAATAATAGGGTTAGGAGGTAAATCTTGAGTGCAATCCCCATGAATCACTTCAGCTTACTGTGGGCTAGGTGCTGAGCCGCAGTATTATTCATATCAGATAGCAGCTCCTCTCAAAGTATCCCTTGGTGTGGGTGATAACTCCCAACCCTCCCACCCCACCCGCCTCCCAAATCATCTATGGCATGTATTAGACCCCATCCCTTTTCCTTGCCCCCTGCCCAACAGTCAGCATTCATTTAACCTATCATCCCCCAGACTCAGTCTCCCCTCTGGTCAGGCTATTTTGTTTTACCTGTCCCCTGAACCCCTTGCAATCTCCCCACTACCAACCTTTTAAGAAGTTGTGTTCCATTACTGCTGTTGTCGCTGTTTCAGTTCAGCAGATCCAGGAGGTCCACGGCCAGTAGGTCCTGTGATCAGACAGAGGGAAGGAAAGAAAGGGAAGAGAGACATCAGATTTTAACATTATCGTAGCCCTTTCCTCCTCTCCATGCCCCCCCCCCAGTCATCTGTGTATCTTTAACTTCATAGAATTATTATTAGAAACTTTCTTTAACAATATTATAAGAAAAAATAACAGTCGCTACCATTTCCGATAGCCGGGGGTTGGGGTTCTCAGAGTAAGCATGAACGCTCCCATGGAGATAGTCTACGCTGGTCTGATCTTCTACTTGGCGCCGAGAATTCCCCCTCTGCTATTGCAGTATTTGGTGCAGTCTTAAAGTCTTGCCTCCAGTCAGGAGTCAATGCAACTACATGCAACTAGAGGGCAGGCCCAGCGAAAGTTCCCACAAGAAGTTGCTCAGGCGTGGAAAATCCCCGGCTTCCGTTGATCACTTCGGGGTGGTGTGCCTCTGTTGTCCAGATGCAGGAGAGAGTCGGCGCTGCGTGTTAAGGGACTCCAAAATGCGCTGAAGGGCTTCGGAGCCCTGTCGCCGTCTTGCTTCACGTTGTACCTCCTGCCATTTCTTCTGGGAGAGTTTTGCTGCTAGAGAGGTGTTAGCTCTGGGTTGCCACTGTGGGACCTCGATTTTCCTCTGGATGAGCTCCTCATGTGCCACTGCTGCTGAGTCAAAGGACGCATCACCATCAGGAAAGACGATTGTCATTTTGGCTGGGTAAGGCATTTGGAATTAAATCTTTGCATTTTTTTAAGGCTTTCATCAGGCGGATGTACAGTCTGGATTTGGTCATGACCTCTGGAGCATAATCATACTCAAAGAACAGCAGGTGCTCCTAATGGAATACTGTTCCCTTTTGCAAGGATGTGCGGATCAGTGTTTCTTTTCCTTTTTTTTCTTTTTTAAATATATTTGTTATTGAATTTTTTTCCTTATAGGACAGGAGACATTTTACAATCAGAATTCTTTCTATGCTTACTTCAGATTTGTTATTATATACAGTTTTGCACTATACATTCATGCATGGAGATCTTTTACATTTGATACAGTTTAACATTAAATTAAATTATTAATATTCTTTGCTGATATTGAATATTTCTGAGACATCATTCTAGTCTTATTTCTTCTCTCCCCCAATTCCCACACATCATGGGCAAAAATCAGGATCGACCCTTGCGTGGTAAGTTGACCATCTCTGCCAGAGAGTGGCGAACTTGTCCATTTGGTTATTAAGTTTTGCAGTGATAGTTTCCATCTGGTAAATGGACTTCACTATTTGCCTCCGATCTTGTATAGTCAGAATTTCTTTGGACATCCATTTCCTTGTTAAGGATTTTTTTTGCAGCCAGCAACATAATGGGAAGCAGGGTTTTTGTCCATGGGGGGGAGCGATCCAGGTAAACAGCCATAAGCACTACCTCAGCCGTGAGCTCAAAGCTCTCCCCAAGGCTTTCACTAATTTCTTTTTGTATACTTATCCAGAAAGGCATCAAGCGTGGACATTGCCACAATATGTGTGCCAGGTCTGCCATTTCGGCTCCACGTTTCCTCCAGCAATCCCCAAATTCAGTTGGAAGGTATTTAGTCAGACTTGCCGGTGACCTGAAAATCCTTGATCTACATTTCCATGAGTATTCTCTCCAAAAATGCGATTAGGTGATTTTGACCGCTCGCAGAGATGAAGAGGACCACTCTTCTATAGATACATCGAGGGTTAAATCTTTGTTCCAACTTACTAATATTGAGTTTGTTGATTCTTTAGTTTGGTCTTGCATCATTTTGTATAGGTTTCCAATTGAATAGTTCCAGTGTTGTCCCCTGAGAGTGGTAAAAAAATAGTTGTTTTTTTTTTGGGGGGGGGAGGGGTCAATTTGACCTGGATGATTCTATTACGTAGTAGGTGGTATCTGATTTGAAGGTATCTAAAATGATCGACATTTGGTAAGTTAAATTTAAGTTTTTGTTCTTCAAATGGTAGAATCCCATTTGGACCTAAGAATTGGAACGCCTGCTCCAATCCTAGTCTATGCCAGCGGGAAAAAGTTAGGTCACTGTGAGATGGGATGAAAAGGTCGTCCTCTGAAATAATCTTACAATATTCATTGATTAATTGAAGTGGCTCTTTATCTCGCATTTTAAACCATATTTTTAAGACCTGTGAGGAGATATCAGTAAAGTCTCTTCAAGGAGGAATCCTCCCTGTGAGTGTTTCTTTTTCTTGAAACCGCAGAAAGTGGACCAGTATGCTACATGGCTTAGCCCCCGAGGAAGGTTTGGGACCCAGAGTTCTATGGGCCCGGTTGATCTCCAGTGTAAGGTGGTCGGGTAGGGAGCGTAGGCCCGGAACATTGCTTGGAGGAAGAATGTTCTTATGTTGTTGCCTTCCATCCCTTTTGGTAATCCAGATATTCTGATATTGTTGCTCTGGTTACAGGTTTCTGCATCTTCAGCCCGTTCTTGTAGTGTTTGTACAGCCGAGTGTAATTGTAGGATGGCATGCTCGGTTGTATCCACGTGGTGGTCCATGTCTGTCAATTGGGCCTCGTAACTTTCCTGTTTTCTATTTTGCAAATGTCTGTTCTATGGGCGGCTGTAGTAGATCTCATTTCTTTTCTAAAATCCCTGATTTTGGTCAGCATCTGTGTTAGTTGTTTTTGGCAGCTGGCGATTCCTTGTTTGTCCAATCTGGCGTGGCTGTGCCTGGAGTGTAGTGAGGCCTGACAGCTGCCAATCTCTGAGTCTGGGTCGGACAGTCTCTTTTGATCTGGTGGATCTGCGGTCTTCAAGACACCCATACCCCTTCTGGTAGACATTGTTTTCCCTTTGGGTGTTATTTTGTTATTATATGATTTGTAAAAAAGCTGTTTTTGAAGGTTTATTTGATGGTCCGGTATGTAGCTATTCCTGTTAACATCCTGTAGGGGTCATGACGTCACTGGAAGTCAGGTCCTAATTTTAGTCAACTTTCATTTACACCAGTTTTAAAAATCGCAATTTAAGAAAAAAATATATTTTTTGGCCCAGTTTCAAGTGGCAGAGCTAGCCCTGAGCCTCACATCACCTATAGGGCTATGACTGGAAACCACTCGGCCCCATCATCCCCTAATCACGCCACTGCTGCAGTCCCCTTGGCCTTCCCTCCATGGCAGGGGTGCTCTGGGGGTGCTGTTTTCCCCCTGGCTAAAACTAGGATCCAGTAGCTGGCGGTATGCTGCAGGGCATGGGGACTGGGCGTGCCAGCAGTCGACATTCTGGTGGACATCACCACTATTTTCTCTCCGGATGTCCACCCAGCTCACATGGTACAGGCTCACCCATTGTTGGCTTCACGCACGTACAGCAGGTCCCTGCAGGGGAGTGAGCATCCATACCCTCAGCAGGGTTCGCTGTGGCACCAGAAACCCCCAACAGCCCTCCTCAAGAGAAGGTGACTGCCTCAGCCGTGGCCTGCCCCTAGTGCCAGTGCATCCGGTGTCGTCTATTTTTAACACTTTCTGTTTATGCCCTCCCTCTCCTGTTTCCTGCACTGGACTGTCTTAGGCACACCCAATCTTCTTATAGTGTTGTCAGGCATCATCTCAGGCAGTAGCACGGGGCCCAGATGTACTGGAGTCCATCGCCATGGGTGCTGGGGCCAGTTTCTGTACTTCTCTCTGCCCCAAGATGTCAGCACGCTAGGAGTGCAGTGTGACGGTGTGCACCGGTTGCCAGTTGCATACCCACCCGGCATCCTCCCTCCCCTTCTGACTAATGCTGCTTTACCACTTGTGGTCACCCAGCTGGCAGCACAGCAGTGACTCAGGCGTCCCCCGAAGAGGAGAGCATCCTCTGGCATGCTCAGTCCTCCTCTCCAGGCAAGCCCTCCGATGACCTGAGTGCATTCCTAAACCTAGGTTACGGATTTATGTGATTAGGGCGAAATTGTGATCGGCAGCAGGATGAGTGTACATTGCCAAAAATCAATTTTGGGGATGTACACCCCCAGCGCAGAAGAAAACAGCACCAGGGACTTAGATTTTAAATGTTCATGTGGTGGGCTGTGCCCTCTGCGCCCTCCCCCAAAGGATTCTTAAGTCGGGGGGTGCAAAATCTGGACAAAAAAAATTTTGATGCGACGCACAAAAATGTAGGTGCACCCGGAACCCTCACAGCTTTAGGCTGCCATCCACCCACCACGTTACAGGGCCAGCTCGGTAGCCCCACACCAGGCCAACCCTCCCTTCTGTCACGCTCGCTCTCCCCCCACACACGCGTATACATATAGTGATGTCCTGTCACTATATGTACCCACCTCCCCCATCCAGTCACCCTTCCTCAACAGTAGCCCAAACGACATGTGCCAGGATTGAGTTACCGTTATTGCAAGTGCTCAGTCGCCGACGCCCATGTCATGGGCTATCTAGGTTACCAGCGTTGCTGCAACTGGTAAGCGTACGACTCTGGATGGGACAGTGCGTGGTCTATTTTAACTCCTTTTAAGTGTTAAAAAAATTACTGCGTATAGGCTAGCTGGCCTCTGAACTTCAGTGAATGACATTCAGTCTGTAACTTCAAGGATAGGATGTAAGATGTAGTACAGTACTTTACATTTCATAAATAACAGACCTGAACAATTTCGTATTTCAGTCCACTAACTACTAGATCATATTGCCTTCCTGATAATAGTTTTGTTTTTTTATCTTTAGTTTTTTTTTTTTTTTGCTCTCCTCCGCCCTCTCGCCTTTCTCCCTCAGGAGCCCCAAGGGACATCACAACCCGCTGCTCCTCTCACCTGCACTCATCTACCTCTGTGTTGCTGCTGGACAGCACATCAAGTGGAGTCAGGGTGTGGGTTATACCCACGACAGTGGTTCACATCAGGCAGTGGAAGCTGTATGTACTGGGGTCATCACAGGGAGCTTTTTCCCCCCGATTTTCTACTCCTCTTACTAGGATTGTGGTTCCTTAATGCCTAGCACATGGACCCACACTGAGAGTGCAGTTGACAGTCATCAGCCCGGATCTTCCCTCCCCAAAATGCGCACCCTGCCCTTAACACCTGTGTTCACCCAAGTAGCACTATAGCAGCAGCGACATCCAGCTTCTTTTCCCGGAGAGGGAGCATGTTCCTGGGATGCATGATCCCTCTCCCCATGCTGCCCCTCAACAACCAGGATCTATTCCCAGACTCCAGTTGCAGGCATTGCGAGGCCTTCCAGGTGATAGTAATAAACTGCCATCTACGAGGAGAGGTGGACAAGATGGGTCATCAGTGCATTCCGTCGCTGCAGTCCTGTGTTACTATGATATTTTATAACATGGACAAGAACAGTCTAGCCACCTGCTGGCTGAAAGACAAGTACTAGTGTGTAATTAATCTGGCCACAGTTATACTCCGGCATTTGTTTAGCCTGTGCACCAGGTTCGGCTACAATATTAACACTCCTCATACTCATCTGGAACTATGGTTTTGCCTTCTGCTCCTATTTCATACAGAAAACAATATTTTCTGATTTAAAATGA
This sequence comes from Neoceratodus forsteri, assembly GCA_016271365.2. NCBI lineage: Eukaryota > Metazoa > Chordata > Ceratodontiformes > Ceratodontidae > Neoceratodus > Neoceratodus forsteri. The sequence continues at coordinate 34,407,742 of CM028132.1, forward strand.
TAAAAGATATTGATTATGTGTATTCTTATATATATTCTGCATTAAATGTATGAAAACTTCTTATTACCTAGTAAAAATAAAATTAAACTTCAGATATTGATTATGCGTATTCTGATGTAGATCATGCATTAAATGTATGAGAACTTCTTAAAACCTAATAAAAATTAAATTAAAACGTGAAAAAATAAATGTATAAAACATTTTTAAGCAGAACCTGTAAGTGCAATGAGATTCTTTTTTGGGTTTATTCACTGTACTTATTTCAACAGTTTTATCAGAAGGACATACGAGGTACTGAGCTGGTAGCAGCTTGTTTCCAGTGTGTCCTGGGGAAGGGGGAGCTAGGAGCACAGTTCAACAGCAAATACAATAAGGTACTTTTTTTTTTTTTAATTCTTTTTTCCGCCCTCCTTGTGCTCGCTGGCCCCCACTCCTTCGGGCTCCACAAGTCTCCTGCTAGCTCCACTGTCCTAACCCAGCCCTCCTCGAACTTCTCATATTGCAGCCGATCTTTGGGATAGCCCGCATATCCTTGTCGGCGTGGCTCACCTCCAAGGGGAAAGGCACAGGGAGAGGGATGACCCCAGCACACTTTTCTTAGGGCCTGGGATGCTGCCATGGAGAAGGAGGCTCCGGAAGGCACTGGAGTCATTCAGGGATAGAGAGTCATCATCCAGAGGCCAGCGAGCGGTATTTCCTGGTTTCTGAGGTGCGTTACATTTGGACGTCAAGGCATTAGCCGACGTCTGTCACGCACCGCCCAACAGTGAACCCCGATGTGTTGCCCTGCCCCTGGCCTGCACCAGCGGTCACCCAGCACTGGGTTGCAACCCTCCCTCCCTGGAGACAACGAGCAGTCGTGGGTTGCTCAAGTTATCTCCCCCTGGCCGGCCCTCAAGTGACCCGAGCTCATTCCCGAACCTGGGTTGCTGACGTCGCAAGCAGATATCCAACTGCTGTGCTGGCGGGCCAGCACATAAGGTACATTTTTAATAAATAAAACATAGAACAGTAACTACAGGAGGTAGCAGAAAATTTAAAAATGAAGATAAAGGGACACCCCAATGGCCCAGTAGCAGTGCAGTGCTAGCAACCTAAGTTCGGGAGTGCGCTTCAGATGCCGCAATGGGGCATGGGCTTTGCCACAGCAACTGCCACTTGGCAGTGTGCTACGGTTGGTGAGAGTTGGCGCTGCGCCATCAGTGCCACAGCAACCCCTGCACAGGGCTGAGGGAGCTTGCTCCGTCTGCATGTATGTCAGAAATAATACTCTCTCGTCACTTGCGGCTTTGCTTGCTCCTGCTACTTCCAATCACGGGCTGCGATCAGCAGATAAATCTCTGCTGAAGGTGGCTAGATGCCGTACATCTAAAGGTGCAAGTGCCTTCCAGTGTGTGGCCCCCCACCTCTGGAATGCCCTTCCTCTTGGACTCAGACAGTCAGTGTCCCATCTCTGCTTCAAAAGGGAATTCCATCAATATGTATTGCTTAACAACGAGTGCACTTGCTTCGACCCTCCTTGATATCGCTTGCTTCCTCCCATCCCTCTAATCACCTCTCCTTTTCTCTCTCTCTCCTATCTCCCTTCATTATCTGTCCTATTACTACCTCCTCTTCTTAATTCACTTCCCCTGTTTTCTCACTCGGTTTTGCTTTTGTCTCTCCTTCCCCCCTTCGTCCCTCTTTCTTCTCCACAAACCCCTTGTAATGACTGCATCTGATGTTTTGCTAGAATATGTAGCAGGAGTGTAGCCAGAAATTTCTGTTTTGTACACAGTCTCCAACAGTTACACCCCCCCCAATTAAAAAATGTACACATCCTTTCCAAATGGCACCCCCTTCCAAACAAGTCAGATTGTTGTCAGATGATTCCTTTACTCTCTAAAGAGGTTATACATGTATCAGACACTCCTCAGTGGCCTACACTAACCCAAATACTACAGATTATAATGATAATATTAACAGAGTGGCTTATGGTTTGTGGCAGTCACTCTCAACAAAACTGTACACAAATGTGTACAGTGAGTATGCCTGTCTACACCCATGATATGTAGTTATCCTGCTAAACCTCTCGGCGGGTCATGTCCTTAATCTCTCTCTGATATTTTTCTTAGGCCTCAAAATCCTCTATTTCTACTTGATGCATCTGTTATGACTTTTCTTCTTACCTCTAGCCCTTTCATGTTTATCCTGGTTTCTCTCTTCTCTCTAACACTGATGACTTGAACAGCGTATGCCTCCAACCGTGCTGTTCCATGTTGTCTTTGTTAGTCATGTTTATGCTATCCCTCTCTGTCATGATTTGCCTCTTCCTACTTCTGTACCTCTTGTTTGCTCATTACTGTTTGTACTTGTTATGCCATGTACTATTGGACTGGGTATGATTGTATGTGCTAGGTTAGTTATGTTTATGTAATTCCTTTTGTCATGATTTACTTTTTCTAGTTTATGTAAGTTAGATTGTTCATCATTGACTGTACTTATTACGCCATGTACTATTGGACTGTTGTACAATGTTTTGTTCTGTACTCTCCCGGGATGTGCCTGAAAATAGTCATTTTATGGCTAGTGCACTTACCCGATAAACAAAAACTAAATAAATAAATGTTGCTGTGTGCATCTGAGACCTGGTTGTTAAGTGCATGCCAGAGGGAGGCTGGGAGACAAATGGAAGAAAAACCCCATGGCACTGCATATATGATGGTCTGGTTTTCCTGGGCCCCCCCGCCCGAGTCATATTGCCTGTCAGTGCTTAATCCTGGCTCACGTAGTGAGATGCTTTGAGGGGGCAGCCCCCCCAGGGCCCCCTGCCATGAGGGGAATAGCCGTGAAGGATGCTGGCAAGAAGGGACTCAGAGTGAGCCAGGAATCAAAAGGCCTAATCAGAGTATGTTCCTGTGACCAAAGTAAATACCTGGCAGTTCCACAGTAATTACGGTCAATAATCATACTCCCCTCTCATGGATTTAAAGGCACTCTGCAGAAGCGCATCGTGCCTCGCAACACACTCGAGGTTTGCGATTGTTAACCTATAATTACACAGTGGCGTGTCTTACTATGTATAAATAATTTGGCATTCTGCATCACCTACTACTGATATGGCATCACATGGTTGTGTACTACAGTATAAATAATAAATTAGGAGAATTGTGTTAACAGGTTTTACTAGACAGATATACTAACAAAAATGGTCATCTTTCTTTGGCACAGGCACAAACATACCGTACTCAGAAGACAGATGCACCCTAGGCTTGTGATTGAGGAATGGCCTTTAAAGTACGAAAAACTAACGAATGAGATTGTGAAAGAAATATTAGAAAAGGTACTGAATTTTTCTAACAGTCATTTTAAAATCTTTGAAGTGCATTTTGAACAGGCACCTTTGGAAAGTCTGGTCAACTTCATTCCCTGATTATGCTTTGTTTTTGTCTTAAATTTTATTTTTATCCTAAGATTCCCACAATAACTGTACAAGAAGGTCCCGGGGAGGGGCATACAGCAGCAGTGTTATAAAGCTGCATAGATAAGATAAAATATTTAACTAAGTTCATACAAATCGGTACATCAGTTTAGTATGAAGACACGATAAACATTATAAAAAGGGTTTTAAAAATCATGAAACCTGACTGGTTGAGGTCGTCTTTAACCCGTGCTGTAATCTCAGCACAACGGCGCTGGATAAAGATCCAGCAGCCTCTTCACACTAAAATCAGTACTACCCACACATCCCTGACTGCCATCAAAACATGGCTGGCTTACTCATTCACTAAAAACCTTCAGCTAGGCCCTAAAAATAAAACTGCCTTAAATAAAAAAAAAAAAAAAAAAAAGACAATTAACTGTTATTTGCCCTCATGATCCTCTTCTTACAAACACACACACAGAAATTAAAAAAATGAATTACTACAGCATTTATTCCTGGGAAATCCCCCTCCTGTCCTTACCTGCTTCCTATGAAAATCTCTGCTATTTGACCTCCTGCAGATAAAATAGAAGCTCTGTTTCCTTCTGAGGCCTTCTGTTGTGTGATTGCGGTGGTGCACATTGTGCCAGTAGAACCGAGCTGAGATTTGAATTATTGTATTCCATCTATAGTTAACATTCCTTATATCATACTAACATACTAAAAGCAAGCAGAATAGGCCTGATGGCCTGTCGTGTCTGCTCGGTAGCCAGCCTCCTATTGGGTGCTCACTTTTCCACCCAGCCCCAGAGAGGGTCATCTTCGGCTTCAGTTTTCCCTTGTACCTGTCCCACCCCTTCTTGAAGCCCTCCACTGTGCCCTTCTCCACCAGAGTCCCTGGCAGTGCATTCCATGGCTCCACCACCCTCTCAGTGAAGTAATACCTCCTGCGTTCCCCCTGTAATTTTCTCCCTCCAGCTTCCACTCATGCCCCCTGGTTGTTCCCCCCTTCTTTAGTCTGAGTATCTTTTTAGCTCTGCCCATTTATTCCTTTTACATATTTGAAGACCCGTATCATGTTCCCTTTACCTCTCCTTTCCTCCAGTGAGTACAGCCCCAGCTCTTCTAGCCTTTCCTCATAGGGCATCCTTCTATGCCCTGAATCATCCAAAGAGATGTTCAGACTAAAGAAGGGGGGGAACAACTAGGGGCATGAGTAGAGCTGGAGGGGGAAATTACAGGGGGAATGCAGGAGGCACTACTTCACTGAGAGGGTGGTGGAGCCATGGTATGCACTGCCAGGGAGTCTGGTGGAGGAGGGCACAGTGGAGGGCTTCAAGAAGGGGTGGGACAGGTACAAGGGAAAACTGAAGCCGAAGATAACCCTCTCTGGGGCTGGGGGGTGGAAAAGCGAGCACCTATTAGGAGGCTGGCTACCAAGCAGACACAACAGACCATCAGGCCTATTCTGCTGGCTTTTAATATGTTAGTATGTAAAGATGGCTGCTACTTGCAATTTTGAAACATCTCTGCCATTGAGGTTACCAGTTGCATGTATGTACTAGATTCATACTGTGGCTATCTTAATATGGTGCTGCCACGTGTTTCTAATGATGAACCACACAGCATTGCACCAAGATATTTAATTTTGTCATGGCGAGCATAGCACAGGATCGGGAACTCGTAAAAACTTCAAAATCACGTATCTTCATTCAGGAATGAAAGAAAACAAAAAGAAAGCTGGATATATTGATATTTTTTGCCAGACAAACACTATTGCTGAAAAAACTACATGATGACTAACAAAATACTGCTGCTTTATGGAAGTGTAACAATAGTTTTGTAATGGGAGGGAGGCAGTATAGCACAGTGGTTTAAGGCTCTGAGCTGCAAATCTGGAGACCTGGGTTTGAATCCCACAGCCCCCACTTGCATACTGTGTGACCCTGAGCAAGTCACTTAACTTCCCTGTGCTCCCAGGTCGCACCTGTAAACAAGCTTCAGCTTAGTGTGCTACTCCTGGTTAAACAATTGGAAAATAAATAAAAAAAAAATGTTTTTTCTGTGTGTTTTTTTTTTCTTTGGTAACTGGGTAGGGCTCATGAGGCACAAGTGCCTGTTTTCAGGGGTGACCCAGAGCACTGGGGAGGTTAAGTGACTTGCTCAGAGTCACATAGTATGCAAGTGGAGGTTGTGGGAATCAAACCCAGGTCTGCTGGATGTAACAAGCTCATTCGCAGCTTGTTACTCTGACGGTTAGAGTCTAACCTGTAGGTTATACTCAAGCCTCTGCCAACCCCAATTAACTCTATCCATTATGGTGACAGGGATGAGCTGGGGAAATTAGATAAAAGCATTGCCAGAGACAGAAGCAGCTACCCCTGAGAGGTAATTACAGTTCCTTTGTCCTGTAACGACAGGACTCCCTGGTCAGTTAATGAGGGAGATCCAAAGGATGTCTTTCATGTCAGGAAACTGTCCTGGCCATGCAGTCTCCCCCTGCTGGGGCAGACATGGCTCAGAACAGTGAGAGGAGTCTGTGTTTCTACAAAACCCAAGGTTCCAGTGCAGGACAGCTTTCCAGAGAGGTGGTACCGCAGGAGACAAAAAAAAGTGTTAAATCCATGATGTCAGAGTGACATATTTGATGATGCAGCACGGGGGACTGGCAGCTGAAAGCTTTTGAGGACTTGCCAGACCCTAGCAAGTTAATGTTGGGGCTTCATGCTTTCACGGTCTAAGGCTGGAGTATGCCACGATAGTTATTCTGTGTGGTAAGAGACTTTCTACTCCGTTAGACTTAAGAAGCGATAGGACGTTTTTTCTATTTGTTCAGCTGTGTGCCAGCCATTTTAAATTTCTGTAGTAACCCTGTAATTCCCATAGTCATGTATATGTGTGATATCTTGTAGATTGTATAAGTATTGTGACACAGCAAACATTATTTCTGTTGCCTTCGAGAAGCCAGGGATTCAAGGTTTGATCCCATGGTCCAGCACTAAATATTTTGGACCCGTAATTCAGTTTACAGTACATATCTTCCCACCCCCACCTATGAGCTGGGAAGAGGATATTCCAGTGTTGTAGATATACATAAGCTATAGTTACACTCTCACAATATAAATAATTTTGGGATGAAGCTTTCCACGTGTGTTAAAAAAATACTTCTAGGTAAAAGAACATCAGTTGTTCTTGCAAGTATTTTTGTGCCAGGTGCAAATACTGCAACTCCATCCATGTCAAACTAGTCTTTCAATAGTGTTCCCTTTTTTCAATTCTTTATTTCTAGATCAATGAAGCAGCAAAAAGAGGGATGAGATGTGTTGGGTTTGTAACTCAACACAGCCATCAGTCCAAGTCTTGTAATGGCACGAACACAACATCTACAGAAACAAACGGAGGGCCGGTGCCAACTGAGAAACCACAGGAACGCAGGAAATGCAATCCAGATGAACACAACAAAAACGGTCACCAAGGGACTTTTAGTGGACATTCTTCTGAGGATGGAACCAAAGAGGAGGCACAGCTGGAACAGCTGCATGAGACAGACTTCAGACCTGGAAGAGAAGGCAGCCCTTCCCATTCACAAAGAAGAGAAGGTAGGTACAGTCATAGCCTCGTGGTGGGCAAGAAATTGTATATATATATATATATATATATTTTTATTTAGAATGTTGTTAACTGGGTAGGCTCACTGGAAACAAGTTATGTTTAGAGGAAGAAGAAACAGCACATAAATACAGTACATAAATACATAATTTGTACAGTTTACATAGTAAACATGTTACTAAATAACATATTAGAAAGAACCCTTTTAGGATCATAAACTTCAGATCAAAGTACAATCATGTAAGAATTTTGTCATCAAATATCAGTCTAGTTTTAAAAATTGTTCGAGACTTCGTAGATCTTGCAGCGTGAAGAAGCTTATTCCAGAGTGTGGCAGCATGGCAGCCAACCGAGGTTTTCCACCCCTTGTTAGCTATCATAGCAGGAAAACTTAACATGTTTTGTCTTTTGATCTTAACTTAAGTTTGGTTTCATGGTTTCTTTTTTTTTTCTTCCTGTTTGCACCCCAGACCTGGGACCATGGCCGACACATATGTGCGCGTGCATGGAGGCACACGCCGGGTACTAGCTTGGTCCCTTCCGCCCCACCCCTGACATTTGCTGCTGCGGTCCCCCCTCCCCTCGCCTACACTTCGCACCGGGCCTCCACCCAGTGGGAGCAGAGCTACGGGGGGGAGCAGACAACCACCCCTGGGAGGGGAGAGCTGCCAACGGCAGCTCAGTCCCACTCCAGTCCTCCCCCCCATGCCAGCTCCCCAGCTACCCGAGGTCATTCCCAAACCCGGGTTGCTGGCGTAGCACCAGATAAGGCATCCAGCGCTTCAGCCCTCAGCACCACCAGGCCGACTGCAAGTTTGGTTTCATAAGGTTTCAATAATTTAGACATTTGTAGAGTGTCAGTCAATAACATTTTGTACATAAAGTTTCTGGTGCATAACTTCTAAGACATAGCACCTTCCAAGGGGTCTGTGTGTGCTGTGAAATATAGATGTCTTGGGTGCATTGTGAGGCACAAGGTATATGCTGAGTTCTTTCTGCAACCTGAGTAGAGAATGCCCGGACACCTTATTCCTGAATTGATTTATGAAGTATAAACAGTGATGTAATTCTGTATTGTTCAGGCGTGCTCTAATAACTGGGCAGTCAGGTGATGTTCTCATCCAATCAATTCGCTAGGATTTCTTCACTTATTTAATAAATATTTTTCATCAGGAGACAAATCAGTTTAGCAGCAGTAGCTTCGTCACGGGGCGGGGTAACAAGTTAAACTAATCCCTTAAATAGTCCAATGTGTATGACATCATTAATGTAATTGTCATAATGTCATGATTTAGATTTGTATGCTTTGTTCTTGACGCGTAAATTTGTTTTTGATCTGTCTTACCTATGCATTAATGTTGTAATGATTGGGAATTAAGGGTCACCTACATGTATTTTAATTTCAGATGCATGGGTTCAAGTTCCCTTTGATCAGCTGCTTTGTTTTTAAATGTAAATGTCATGACGACTGCATCAATTACATCATAAACAATGGACTATTTAAGGGATTAGTTTAACTTGTTACCCCACCCCCTGACGAAGCTCCACCGAGCGAAGCACTGGGGCGTCTGCACAGTAGGTAGATTGTCCTGTTCCTGTATTGAGATATTTTCTCAATAAAGTTGTCTTTGAGTTTGTTATCATGCTATATTTTTGTGCTTCTTGCTGTGTGCACTGCTGTTTGCTTTGTTGCTCTACTAGTAGGGGTAGCCACACCTTGTGGGAGCACTGTTTCACCCATACCATGAGCGCCAGTCTCTTGAGTTGTGATGAGTCAGTTTAGCCTTGCATTCAAAAGGCAATGTTGTTTACTTCATTGAGGTAACTGACCGTAATGTCGGTCAAATAGTATAATACTCATCTTTTCTGTTTAGCTTTAATTGAAGACATACCCCCATTAAGTTAATCCATAATCCAGTATAGGAAATAAGTTATACGTTTTAAGTTTATTTATATTGATACAGGGTTCAATCACTGGGAGGTTACCCCATTTTCAGGATCATCCTGCTCACGTAATATTGCAAGGTCTACATAAGCATTTTGTCAAAAAGCAAAGTAGTATGCAAAGTAAAGATTGACGAGAGGGAAAATATGATAAAATACATAGAGTAAAACATATTTTAATAAACATAGTGATCCTGTAGCTCCAGGGTAATTTTCTTGTGTTTTCCTGTAGACTGCATTGTTTCCTGTGGAAGCCAAATTTCTGTTTTCCTGTATAACCAATGCAAGTCTATAGGAACAGTTTCCCTATAGATGGCTTGATATCCCTGTAAAATGCAGGACTCCCAGTAGAGCTGGGAGCCCTGCAAATGTCTATATATGTTATATCATAGATCCAATGGCAACACTCCCCAGTCTTGCACGTGTGACACTTCCATTCTGTAAAGAGTATCTGGAAATGGACTTGTGGGGGTGGACATTTTTAATATATTATTACATAGAAACATAGAATTTGTCGACAGATAAGGACTGCTCGGCCCACCTAGTCTGCCCATTTCCCTACCTAATGGATAAGCTGCAGATCCTAGTTAACCAACAGTCTACTTCCTTCTACCCCCACTAGAATTGCCTTATATCTGTCCCATGCATTCTTGAATTCCTCCACTGTTTTTGACTCCACGACCTCCTCAGGAAGGTTGTTCCATTCATCCACAGCTCTCTCTGTGGAAAAATACTTCCTCACATTACGTCTGAGCTGTCCCCCCCCTCCATCTTCAAATTGTGTCCCCTTGTTCTTGCACACCTCTTTTTCTGAAAGATGCTACCCTCTTGGACTTTGTTGATTCCCTTGAGGTACTTGAAAATTTCTATCATGCCCCCCTATTGTTTGACCTGGATCAATAATATATTAATACTGCTGCTGAGGCCACTCCTATGTTTGTAATGGTGGTCTCACTGTGACAGGGTTGAATAAGGCCCTGTCCCATTTTTTATGGAGATAGAGTTAAATGCAAAGATCTGTCCTATCTCTCCTTTTCTGTCTCTTGTTTGTTGCTTACACAACCAGATATTCTTATGAGGCCTAGGAAATGATCACTCTGATGGTCTTGAGATTCTCCACCTCTCACTATCTCTCTGTCTTCACTTGCTATTTCTGTCTTTTATTCCCCCTTGCATATTATCAGTGGTTATAAAATGTTATGTGAATCTTTATGTGAAACTGGAATCCCTTTGTTTGACATATGTATAGTTATACTGTTGAAATGATTGCAAAAAGCTATTTGGAATTTAGGGGGTTAACCTGAGATGCAGTCTGAGCTCATCTCAGGCTTGTTTGCAAACTTTTGCAAAGTTGTCAACAAAAGATCAGTTCTGGATCACCATATTTTATTTGTTGCACCTGCAAAGAAACTGTCAAGAATATTTCGTGAGAAACAGGATATCTTTTAATGAGTTCCCAGGCAAAGACTTATAAAAAGAGCAGCAGTGCTTTTGCTAGAGAGAGTGAGTGACAGAGACTGAGATTTGGAATTAAAAAGAAACCCTCAGATGAAGGACTTTGTTTTCTGTGTTTGTACTGCCTATGTAAATAGTTCTACTGAACAATTTTTATTTTTATTTTACTGTTATTGATAACAATAAAACGCTACTTACGAATTTTACAACTGCTCCTGGTCTTCTTATGCTTCCAGTCCTGTGCCTCAACAATACTCACATTCATTCTTAGGGTATGAGAATGGATCTGATATAATGTAAGAGAGTCTACTCTGACAGCCGTAAGAGTGGTCTCTGCAGCAGTATTAAAAGAGAACTGCACTGACTCTGTAAGTCATTTTTCCCTGCAGAAGCTGTTTCTTAAAGGTGACCTGTAAATCGAATGCTGCAGCCCGCTCCCATCCCACATACCTTTCTGTGTTGTGTCGAGAGTCCATGGCTGCAAGGAGGATCATTTTTTGAATAAAGTCCATATTTTAAATCACTACCGAAACTTTTCAGCGAACATGAAAGTGCAGTGCCGGTCCCAATCCAGCAGGAGCAAGTTTTCATGGATATTCTACCCATTTAGTGATGTTGCAAACACCACTGGTATTAATATAATAACAGTAGCTGGTGGCTTATTTTATTGCTTCCACGGGGGTCTCGAGGCTTAAAATAATACTGATAGCAACACCTGGACAGGCCATTACTGTCAGTATTGTTTAAGCCTCATCTACGATGAAATATGACGTTAGAGCCCGGGCAATATGGCTGCCAATCTCCCAGAGCTCTGCAACTATCGCAAGACTAGGTCAGTTTTATAAGTACTTTAAATTTTACATACTGGTCAGGCTTCACATTGACAGACGGAGAATACCTTGGGGTACAAAATGGGCAACCCCCGTAAAGAAAGACATTCAACTGATGGAGCTAGGTGGAAAACAACTTTGGGACCCTCCACTGCATAAGGTGAACAAGACCATGTTTCCAGCCAAGCAATGGAAGTTAAGGAAGAAACCCTTCAATCGCTGGGTGATAAGATAAATCACCTAATAGCGTCAGTCTCAGGTCTATCTAATAAATTCAATTCCCTAACTAATAGGGTCAGAACGGTGGAAACTACCTTGAACTCTGTGACTGAGGCATCAGCCTCAGCTGCTAAAATGGCCGACGCAGCTATGGGAGCCGTAGTTATAGTCATTAAAGAAAACTCCCACTTGCGTTCTCGATTGGAGATGCTGGAAAATCAATTGAGAGCCTCCAACATACGCATAGTGGGGTTAGCAGAGCGGAGCGAAGGAGATCATTTATCTTTGTTCCTTACAGAGTGGATTGTGCAACAATTGGGAACCGAAGCTGCTCCATTAATGCAGAGGATCCAAAAAGCATACAGAGTTGCCTTTAGAGGAAGGCAGGATAATCCTGAAGCCCCACGTACTATTGTGATGGTCTCAGATGGAGCGGGATCACGGGATTCCCTGATGGCACTTGCAAGAAGAAAGAAGATCCTCTTACACGAAGGACATCAAGTCAAACTTTTTCCTGATCTATCCTACGTGACCCAACAAAGAAGAAAACGTTTGGATGGGGTACTCGCCATGTTACGAGAAGCAGGCATACCACATGGCTTAATATTCCTGGCCCGTCTGAGGATCGTATACACTAGTAAGATTTTCCTCTTTTCTGAGCCGTCCGAAACGCTTAAATGGTGCCAGAAGCATGCGTCTTCTCGAAGAAGAGATATAGAAGACGAAGTTTCATCCGAAGAAGAAATTCCTTGAAAATTCTGTTTAACTGGAGATAAGTTCTTATACTTTCCTTTTTCCCAGCTAATGTTAGTAAGAGGGGGGTATTTTGTCTAGAATTAAAATTTAAAAATCTTGTAATACTCAGGCCCTGAATATGTGACATTTTACTGCTAGTTCTACTAGGTCGCAGCAGGTCTGGACATTATTAATGCAAAAGGGTCCTGAAAAATACTTTCCTTTTGCAGTACTTGTTATGGCTTAGAAAGGCCCATTACCTTAGGAATTTGATGTTACTTCCTCTTATGTTTGTAATAAGTTAGCATGTTTAAGTGCCTGTAGGTTTGTGAGCCAAATACTCTCTATGTAGATTTTAAAACAGTGCTGTTTTGAAAGGAGCTCTGGAGATTTTATTTTACTAACACTATATATAGTGTTTGACTATGGGATAGCATAGTGTTCACCTCCCTGAACTGGGGAAAGGTATGGCCTATACTACAACTGTGGACTTGATTTTCCTCTATAATGAACCATGCAGGTCTTGGGCTCTGTTACAGAAAGTGGATAAACAGATGTTTTATAATTACACTGTAATCCTCCTACATGACGTATCTTATTTCATTTGTCTAACCTTTTGTGTGTATTAAGAGGAGTGGCGCCCTCATTAGGTTACCTGTTTGAATGCACAAATGAAGATGTATAAACTGTATGTTTGTCCTATCAAAAGAACAAACATAAAGTTAAAAAAAAAAGACCCCCGTGGAAGCAATAAAATAAGAATAGTAATCACCAGCTTCTGTTACTACATTAATACCAGTGGTGTTTGCAGTGTCACTAAATGGGTAGAATACCCATGAAAACTTGCGCCCGCTCGATTGGGACCCGCGCTGCACTTAAGCGTTCGCCGAAAAGTTTCGGCAGTGATTTAAAATATGGACTTTATTCAAAAAATGATCCTCCTTGTAGCCACAGACTCCTGCCACAACACATAAAGGTATGTGGGATGGGAGTGGGCTGCAGCATTCAATTTACAGGTCACCTTTAAAGGATGACTAAACCCCTAATTTTGCCCTTGAACAATTCCAAAAAATGGTTTCACAGCAAGGTAAAGGAAAGCCGGCTCTTTACATTGATGCTAAAACTGCATTTAAATAATAAACATTAATGCAGTTTCGTAGCATCTGAGAAGTGTAAACAACAGCCCTCCCATTTCAAAACTCCTGCCGGGTCTGCTTTACAAAATGGCCAGCAAATGTGGGATGTAATGACATCCGAGGAGAGAGAGCTAGACTGCTGTCTACACTCAGTGCTAATAGCGACGTACTAATGTTACTTAGATTTCAGTGTATTTGTTAACAAGCAGATCAAAATCATGACTTAACATGTGTATTATTTTAATGCAATACACATGTTAACCTATAGTTTTGATCACGTTTTTACACAGTCGGTGCCAAATTTACAAAGTTTCATGGGCTCTTGGAGCCAAACACCATCAACAGCAGTACAAAACAGCAGTGCTTCCATTCACTGTTGTCATTTACCTGGTGGTCTAGTAGCTGTAGCATTGCTCCAGTTTTCTGCAGAAAACTGTATTCTGCTGTGGAAGTAGAAGTCTGTAAAAGTCCCTTGATTTCACATAAATGCAAGAAAGGTACTGCAGTGCTGCGTGCCTCCCCCAACCCCTCGCCCTGCCACTGTGATGGCAGTAGGAGAAAACCAGGTTGTGATTTACCTGGTGGCGTAGTGGCTGTGGCATTGCTCCAGTTTCCCGAAGAAAGTGCAACAGAAGTCTCTTTTAAATAAATCCAAACACAGTATTTCAGTGCTGAGTGCCCCCCCCCCAAAGACTGTGCGCCGTCCTGATCAACCCCTGCCCCCGTGGAGTCAAACCCAGTCCAATAGGTGTTTTGAAGTCAGAACCTTACAGTGACTGAGACTACAAACAAAACTTTACTCTTTAGTGCGGGCATAGTATGCATGCTGACTGCTGGTGCTGAGCTCTAACGTCAGCACTAGGGACACAATTAGGGGTTTAGTTGTCCTTTAAGTACTGGTTAAAATTCTGTTTTATTCCATCTATGCATGCACTTTAGTAACCTTAGTGGGTGTTTCTGCTTTACAGTCTGGTGGTAATACCATTTTAGAATCCTGTGACGTAGTTTATGTCCCTTAGCCACAGAGTTCTAAAGTAGAACATGAATGCACTGTGCCAGCAATAGAAGAGTAGAACAGGGACGTAAACTACATCATGCAGTTCTAAAATGGTTCTTAGCAGCAGCACGTAAATCAGAAACACCCACTAGGATGCTACAAAGCCTGGATATCTAAATCAGTAACATAATTTGAACCAGTATTTAAAAAACAGCTTCTGCTGGGGAAAAATAACTTAAAAGATTCAGCACAGTTCTTCTTTAAGATACATAAGAGTTTTAGAGCATGATAAAATGTGACGGGACTTCAGTTTTTCTAATGTCACCAGGAAACTTACTCCAAGAAGAAGCTGCACTCTGTTGGGTTTGGGCTGTTTTGCTTCGTCTGACAAATACAGTTTAATTTGATATAAAAACCACGTTCATTATTGGATATTCTTTGTCGCGATTTAAATGCATTTCAGAGTGCTGCTGGTCATCACGCGTACTCGACCAGGGTCGTCAGAGCTGCAAGTGTCAATACTGCTACAGTTCAAGTGTATGCCTAAATTCTTGAAAACTCTGTGCCCTGTGTAGTCCACGTACCGCCCAAACTTGAAACTTATCAATGGCTTTGTTTAATTTTGTTTTGTTTCCCAAAAAGCATGGTGTTGCACTTCTTGTTCAGTGTCCATTCATTTGAAAATAGCCACGACTTTCGATCTCTAAAATCTGATCCAAGATTGCTGTTGAGTTTGCGTATACTCTTTGAACAACTGTAACTGTATCATCTGCATATAGTGAGATCATAAAGAGATTTTGTGAGCGTTTGGCAGGGGCTGATAAGTAAAGAAAGCAGGAGTCGGCCCTGGTAGTTCGGTGGTAGAGGCTACCACCCGCCATGCCAACGACCTGGGTTCGGGAGCGGACTTTGGTTGTCGGGGGTGCCGGCTGGGGAAGGAGGATTGAGTGCTAGGAGTACTACTTTCCTCTCTCGGGGTAGGCTGACCAGACTTCCCGCTCGTAGGCTGCCACCTGACGGAGACTGGGCACCTGGGGGGGGCCTGTCTCCTGCCCAGCCACTGGGGGTGCATACATGACAGGGTTGGATGGGCTGGAGACTGAAGGGGACCAGCGGGCAGACTAGGGGATAAAATGCTGATAAAAAAAAATAAATCAGTAAAGGGCCCAGAATTGACTCCTCAGGGGCCCCATATTTTAGCAAATGAGGGGCGGACAAAATGGCATTTACTTAAATTGTATTGTTATCTACTGTGGCATCCCCAGGAGAAACCCACCCAGATCAGGACACTCACCTATTTTTTAAAGGTAGAAGAGGCATCACTCTCGGTTCCCTTGCAAGATCCAGGTTCAAACCTAAACATGAGTCTTCTGACTCTGGGACCAGTGGGGATTGAGTAACTTACACAGGTGAGGTGCACTGTGTTACCAGAGAGGGAACAGGCTGCCCTGCACCCAGGACCACTCTAGAAGCCAGAGCAAAGGTACAGCCACAGCAGCCATCAAAAAGGGGAACAGGTAAGGGGAACCTCAGGCAGAAAGTAAGGGCACAAAGACCTAGGCAGAAAGCCCAGTCTGCCCACATTTAGCCAGACCCTCTCAAGGAAAGATAAGGCTACAGTACTGTGACTTTGATTCAGAAGTTTATAGGTTTGAGGCTGGCCCGCCACAGTAGTAGCACTTCCACTCGCGACTCCGGTGATCTGGGTTTGGAAACAAGCCTGAGGCATTGGAGAGCTGGACGGGGAGGAGGTCTGAGCATCTATGGGACAGCTTTCCTCCTCCGGGGGGGGTGGGGGTGAGGTAGGGCTCGGTGCTGGATTGGCCTCTGGCAGAAGCTGGAGGCAAGACAAGACTGAGCTCTGACTACATGGGGGGGGGTGTGACAGATGTCGACACCTGTGCCTTGATGTTAGGCACATGTCACACCTCCAGGGAAAAAAACGGAAAAACGGCCCCTGAGCACTGGGATGACAGAGCACCTGGCACTTTGCTGGATCTCCCAAGCCCAAACCACAGCCCCGGCCTCCCAACAAAGTGATGAAATTTCGAGGGGGGGGCGCTCCCTCGTTCCTCCCTGAGAGGTAAACCACAGCTACATGGGGAATGGCCAACAGCACCAGTTCACGAGCACGAGGGGACGCTAGCCTCGGGGGTGCCTTGGTGACTCCCGAAAGAATCGGAGCTCAGGTGGCCCGGGGTGGATAAAATATGCAATATAAAAAAAATAAGGCTATAGGTTTGAGAACCACATCGGGACCCACAGTCATTGGATAGGTGGTGGGGGATCACAAAAGTGATATGCTCACTCTACAGGGATGGAGGTCTGAGTCACTTTAATTTCCACTACTGCTGAAGAAATGCTATGAGTGGGACTTCAAATGGGCTCAAAGGAGACTGCCACCCACTCTGTGGCTGGCCAAGGACCAGTGAGATGAGACTGGAAATGTTGGGTGGGAGGGGAGGACAGGAGAGGGGGGAAAAACAGTTGAAATAGATTACAAATTCAGCCCGTCAGCACTATAGCAGTATTGACACTTGCAGCTCTGGAGATCCTGGTTGAGTACACCTGTACACAGCAGCAGACAGCCTAAGGGAGAGGACGATGCTGGATCATTGCCTGGCCCCACATCTCTGACAGTCTGCCCACCTCGCCCAGATGAAACATCTAATTTTCAGCTGGGTCCTATTTCTTCCCAATTCTGTAGTTCTGAGAACTAAACCACAGAGAGATGAAGTGACTTACTCAAGGTCATACAGTGAGTTAGTGTCTGTGGTTGGATTTCAGCCTGAGTCTTCTGCTTCCCCACTCTGTTCTAACCACAAACCACACTGTTTTCCATATAAAATGTAGATACATACATACTGTAGATTAAGAGATAGATTGATGTTACAGTCACTGCTAGCAAGCTCCATGTTACAAGGCCCCCAGAACACCAGACATCACAGACCCCACATCATCACTCAAATCCAAGGCATGGAGAACCCCTAGGCAGATGGACGCTCATTATACTGTTCGAGGACCACACACTGAACCTCTGAGCGATCCCTTTCTAATAACTCTCACTTTCCCCTGCAACCCATTCCTACCTTAACTTTGGCATGGACATGAAGGCAATGTCGAACTCTCCTCTATGAGACAGTATGTACTGTTTGCTGCAGGACCATGGAAGTGATCCTGTAATGGATACAGGGCGTATTTACATTCCTAATTGATGTCCTCTCTTAAAAGAGGCTGCTCCACTATAGACTGAGAACTTTTGGGGGGTATACCCTTTTTAAATAACACTTTCTATTCGGTACTGCCTGACACTGGGACCTACCAGCAGAGGGGTGGGACTTTACAGTCTGGGAAGATGAGTTTTAGAGCACTCCAAATTTATTTATCCACCTCAACTTTGAAGGGGATTCTAGCGCCCTAGGAGTGCATCTTCCTAGTAGAGAATGTTTAAAGACTGCTGTTTGAAAGATGTTTAAGCTATCTTGTAACATGGCAAATAATGTGTGCTGTGAATCCGGCACAACGATAGGTGGAAACACACCCGGTGGTACAAAATGAAGCGGTCATTAATTCCCTAGAAATGACCGCTTCATTTTGTAGTACAAACACTATCCACACAAACAGCGCTACCTTAGGATACAAAGAAAAAGTTTCCAGTCACTCACTCAGCCTTGATGATAGTTAGGCATTAATCACCGAGACAGGAGGTAATTTCCCAGGAATTAATGCATGGTTGGGTGGTGGGAAGCCCTCGGCCTGCGGCCTCGAGCACCCCCCAACCATGCATTAATTCCTGGAAAATGAACTCCTGTCTCAGTGATTAATGCTTACTTATATAACCGCCATAGCGACTTGTCACATATTTGACACATGAGACGTTCGGATACTTGTGTGTGCCCTAGGTTATAAAGCCTGACGGATAATGTGTGCATAAGATCAAGACTTGATTCCCTAGGGTAACTAACTAGAGGAAAACCTTATGCTAGGCACCACAGCTGTTACAGGCCCACACTACTGCACACCAGAGGTCTGGTTCGAGGGTTTTCTCTGGAAGGACCACCACGGAACTACTCTCTCAGAGTGTGGTCCTGAGACTGAGGAAGGCTTACCCAACTGGGTAAAATTTGCATTATGTGTTATCTGTTCTTTATTACTGTTAACATCTTAGCAGTGTTTATATGTGTTTGGGGACTAGGGGGAGGAGAAGGGGGTACAGCAGGGGTTCTTACATACTATGTAAGTGTTCTAAGCAGAGTACTGTAGCATAGTCAGCAGCATACGCAGTCCAGTATTACTACAAGGAACTAATGAGTGCTAGATCTAAGGTCAAAAGGTGTCAGATCAGTAAGCATACTAAACAGCTTGAAGCCAGTACTCTCTTCCTACAAGAGACGCACATGTTGGCATCCAGGTGTACTGTGTTTAGGAGAGACTGGACTGGGCAGGTGTATGGAGCCAGAGACAACAGAGGGAAAAAGGGGGTAACTATCCTGGTAGGCTGCTCCCTAGGCTCTGCCTACTACAAAGCATCGAGGATCCAGAGGGGCAGGACATATTCATTTACAGGAACCTAGATAATAACGTACTACTTATGGGTAGTGTTTACGGCCCTAACACTGATTGTCCCACCTTTTATTATGTCCTTGGCTAATTTACTGTCCTCTTTTCTGCACCTACTGTTCCTAATTGGAGGGGACCAGAATTTAACACTTACACCAGATCTAGACCATATGGGGAGGATTAGGGCTAGACTGTCTGCAGCACAACGGGCACTCTGAGACATGATGGACACTCTTGGCCTGTGTGACCCATTGTAGATGTTAAATTCAACCTCAGAAGAATATACCTTTTACTCCAGAGACCACAATTCATATTCAAGAATAGATTACTTGCTTCTAAGCCAGTATGCCCTTCGTGGTTTACATACGTGTAGCATTGCCCCCAGAGTCCACTCTGACCACTCCCCAGCATGACTCCAGCAAGCCTTCATGTTAGGGACAGACAAGGACACACTGTAGAAGCTAAATAATCATCTTCCAAAAGAAAAATGAATTACGGGCAAGATCAGGGACAAAATACATGATTTCATTCAACATAATGGGGGATCCATAGCCCAAAAAGATCTAATGTGGGCTGCATGCAAATGCATACTACCAGGCAAATATTTTAGGCTTGCTTTGATGCGGAAGAGGGAATGGGTAGCAGAGGTCACTAAACTGCTTACCAAAATAAGTTTGGAAGCAAAGGTGAACCCAAATAATTGGAGCGCATGCAAGCCTTCGAGGAGGAAGCAGCTTGTGCTACGGAATCTTCCTCTTGGAGAATCTTAGTTTCGCTCAACCTGGGCTCCACTTTCTCGGATTCCTTCTGAGAGTTGTGCCACTCTCTCCCAACTATGGGGAGAGTCCTGCGGGCATGCAGTCCTCTCGGTCCCGTAAGCGGGAGAAGGACCCGGGACCGTCTTCGTCTTAAAGGAGATGCTCTTGGGATCGGGAGAGATCTCAGTCCCAGGAACTGGCCATTTCGACCTCGGTGGAAATCGCCTCTTCGGCCTCTGGCTTCTCGGCCTTGCCATCTGGCCAGTTGACTTAGGTGTTGATCAACAACGTTGAGATCATTCTCGACCCGATCGACCCCTTGTCGCTGACTCCGGTCAACGACTCCCTCTCTCGGACTCCGGTCCTTGCTTTCCCCAATGAGGAGACCCAGCCTGCTAGGAATCCCACCGAGGAAGTGGTACCTGACCCAGGGAAGTCACCGATCCCACCGGTGTCTCCTGAGTGACCGAGTCAGCCCGTCCGATCTTGATCGAGGTCTTGGACCCCCTTGACCAAAAGATCAAGGAAGGGCCATAGGCGCTCTAAAAAGAGGCAACGCCATCGATCATCCTCGTCCTCCTTGGATGAGGAGAGGCTCCGGCGGAAGCTCCGGCAGCGCTACGAGGACCTCATGGCAACAGCTGATTTTGTCCGGGCACAAGCCTACCCCAGCTTCTATCCCGGCCGTTACTTGGCTTTTGCCTCCCAGGCCGAAGCCAATTGCTCTGGATCCAATTAGGTTGGTTCCTCTGCCTGCGGAGTCGGCAAAACTTCCGGTTCAGCCTAAACCGGTCTCTCCACTGATTTTGGTGGAACCACCACCCAAGCAGCCTGTAGGATGTTCTCTTTCTAAGGAAGCTAGACCAGACTCCGGGCTTCCTTGGTGTCTCTCAGTCACTGTCACCGCTGACTGCCCCCGGCGAGTCAAGGGCGATGTGGGCAGTCGACCGCTGTATCCGGATACCTCGGATTCAGATGAAACTGGTCTCCATTCTCATCCAGGGGATGATGAATTGGCTGGTGGGATAGAGACAGAGGAGGGTCCTTTGTCCTTTCAGGGCATTCTTCACCTCATCTCTGAGTCCACAGGGATGCCCCTCGAACCTATCCGGAAAAAGGCAGAGTACCCTCTCACTGATATCCTCAAGGGAGGGGATACTCCAACAGAAGCCTTTCCTGTGGCCGAGGCCATTGTTGGCCAGGCCTTGGAACTTTGGTAGCACCCTGCCTCCTGTCCAGCTCTATCTACCCATATGGCTCTCAGGTATGCAGTGCCCATGGAGTCCCTTGCGGGGTCCACAGAGCACCCTTCGGGAGCCTTGTGACCGCCTCTGTGTTTTCTGGGGTACTGGTAGTTCTACCGATACCGACAGACCTCCTGAGAAGGAATCCAAATATTTGGATCACTCTGCCTGGAAGTCTATACAACCTCATCTTCAGGCCTCCATCAGGCAAGCTCAGCCGTCATCATGGCACACTTCTCCCATGCCCTTTTGGGGCCCTTGGACGAAGTCCTCCCACATCTCCCCGTGGACTTGTAGACCACTGTCAAGCAGGTCTGGGACCAAGGCCATGCTGTTGCCAAACAACAGCTCCAGATGGCTCTGGACATCGGGGACTTGTGCCCATACGTTGGCAGCCGCATTTGCCTCTCACCGTAGGGCTTGGCTGAGGCTCTCCTCCTTTCCGGTGAATACTCAGCACAAACTAGCTGATGTGCCTTTCCTGGGCACTGATCTCTTCGGCGCAGGTGTGGCTGATCACCTTCAGTGCATTGAGCAGTCCAGTGCCATCTTGAACGCCACTTCCGCTAAGGGTTCTTCTGGTCCCAAGAAGCAGCAGAAGAAGAAGAAGAAGCCTTTTCGACACTCTTCCCCTGCGGCCCAACAGTCCTCCTTTCAAGGGGGTCAGCAGCAGCAGCAGGCTCAAGCATTGAACCCCCGGCCCAAGCCTGGACCCTCCCAGGCCCATAAGGGGGGCCAGGGTTCAGGCCCTGGACCCTCTGCCTCCAAGTCTGCCCAGTGATGGGGTGGGAGCTGCCACCCCTACTCCTGTCATGCCAGCTCTGGGTCCTCCTGTGGGGGGTCGGCTCCACCACTTTCTTTCTGCCTGGTCCGCTGTTACCACGGACAGGTGGGTCTTAGAAGTGGTCGACCAGGGACTGACTCTGAAATTCGAGCAGTACCCTCTAAGCCGAGCCTGTGCCCCATGGAAGGAGAGGGTATCCGCCCACACTCAGTCGGCTCTCTGAGACAACATTGCACAGCTCCTCCTCAAGAAGGCAGTAGCTCCAGTGGCAGACCCTCCAGCAGACCCAGATTTCATTTCCAGGTACTTCCTGGTTCCCAAGCGGACAGAGGGCTGGCACCCCATTCTAGATCTGCGTGACCTGAATCAGTATCTCAGGTCACGCACCTTCCGTATGGTTGCTCTGTCTCAGATCATACCATCCCTGGAGCGAAACATGTGATTCTGCTCATTGGATCTCCAGGACACATTCTTTCACGTCCCAATTCATCCATCCCACCAACGATTCCTCTGCTTCAGAGCCGAGGGAACCATATACGAGTTCCGAGCCATGCCATTCGGCTCATGATCGACCTCACGGGTCTTCACCAAATGCATTGCAATGGTTGCAGCCCACCTCAGGTGTCGGGGGGGGTGTCAGAATTTACCCCTACCTCAACAACTGGCTTTTAGCAGGTTCCACCCAGCAGGGACCTGGCCCTCCAGACCTGCTCCCAACTCGGCCTCCTGATCAGCAAGGCCAAATCGGAGCTCATGCCTTCTCAGGTGATGTGCTTCATCAGGGTAGAGCTCAGCTCCTGGTGGACAGGGAGGAGGTTCTCTCCTCCTTTGACCAATCATTTCTAGTTGGGCAATTGTGCCCTGCCCGGGACTTTCTGAGTCTTCTGGGTGACATGGTGGCATGTACCTCCATGGTCCGTTGGGCCTGGTGGCACATGCGCCCCCTCCAAGGGGAGCTGGCCGCCCAGTGGACTCAGCACCACGGTCATTTCAACCAGCTGATCACTGTGACCCAGAAGAAGTGGGACGCTCTTCAATGGTGGTCCATCCCAGGCTGGTTGCAGGAAGGGATCCCGTTTGTCCACCCTGAGCCGACGGCCGTCCTTACGATCAATGCCTCTCTCATGGGCTGGGGAGCCCACATGGGGGACAACAGGGCCCACGGGTTCTGGACCCCCGAGGAGTCCCATCATTACATTAATCTGTTGGAGCTCAAAGCAGTCAGACTGGCACTGTCAGCTTTCGCTCCTCAGCTCTGGGGTCAAGTGATTCAAGTCCAGATGGACAATACCATGACCATGTATTACCTCAACAAACAGGGCTGCACGCATTCCCGTCTGCTATGCAGGGAAATGCTCTGCAGCTGGACACTCATGAACTGTCTGGAGGCAGATCTCCTAGCCATCCCCATGGCAGGAGCCTCAAACCAACTGGCGGATGCTCTCAGCCGCATAGGCGAGACATCCCACAAGTGGTCTCTCCATCCAGAAGTAGCGTACAGTCTATTCTCCCACTGGGGCAAACCGTTGGTGGACCTGTTTCCCTCCCGGGAAAACACCAAGCTGAGGCTGTTTCATGCCTGCCCCCCTCAGCAGGGCTCGCTGCAGGGGGATGCCTTCTCGAGGCTGTGGACCCCAGGCCTTTTCTACTCCTTTCCTCCATTTCCCTTGATCCACAGGATGCTCCTCAAGGTGAGGAGGGACAAGGCACAGGTGATTCTGGTAACCCCAGACTGGCCACACCAGTTCTGGTACCCAGATCTCCTCAGCCTCAGCAACACGTCCCCGGAGTGGCTTCTAGCACACCCGGACCTGATCTCACTCAGTCAGGGGAAGATGTTCCATCTGGACCTTCAGTCCCTGCACCTGACAGCCTGGTACCTAAGCGGCTGGAGTTCCAGGCTTTGGGTCTTTCCGAGGATGTCCTCACAGTAGTGGAAGCATCCAGGAAGGAGTTGACCAGGAAGTGTTATGCCTTCAAATGGAAAAGGTTTTCCATTTAATGTCAGGGCAAGGGCCTGGACCCTCTGTCCTGTCCAGTGGCTAACATTCTCAACTACCTTTGGTCTCTGTCCAAAGGGGGTCTTCACTCATCGACCCTTAGGGTGCACCTGGCAGCCATCTCTGCTTACCGGGCGTGGACCAGTCAGCCGATGTTGACGCAGGAGACAGTGGTTAAGCGCCTTTTCAAAGGCCTAGATCACATATCTCCTCCGGTGCATGAACCTCCTCCTCTGTGGGATCTGCTGCTGGTACTGGCAAAGCTCATGGGTAAGCCATTCGAACCAATGGACAAGTGTGAGTTTTCACACTTGTCATGGAAGACGGCCTTCCTGGTGGCTGTCATATCTGCCAAAAGGACAGGGGAGCTCCAGGCACTGTTGGTGGCCTCCCCTTATCTGGCCTTCCACAGAGACAAGGTTGTCCTGCACCCCTACCCGAAATTCCTTCCAAAGGTGGTGTCAGAGTTTCACCTTAATCAAGTGTTGACTCTGCCGGTGTACTACCCCAGTTACACCCTGGAGGCCGAATACAGGCTCCATACTTTGGACCTGAAACAAGCTCTCTCCTATTATAAGGAGAGGATGGCACAGATTCGGGGAGAGGTTCGCCAGCTGTTTGTCACCTACGCTGAAGCCGCTTTTGTCAGACCTGCAACAAAGTGGACGATTGCTTGATGGATTACATCTTGCATTAGTCTGTGCTACGAGGTGGCGGGCAAGGAGCCTCCCAAAGGGATAAGAACTCATTCTACCCGCCATAATGCTGCATAAGTGGCTGCTTCCAGGGACATCCCTATCCAGGAAATCTGTCGGGCTGCTACCTGGAAGACAGCAAACACCTTCATTACCCACTACCACATTAATGTTATGTCATGTCGGGATGCTGGTTTTGGGGCCTCAGTTCTCCAAGCTCTGTTTCCCAAGTAGGGGTTGTGCACCTTGCCTCCCTCCTCCCGGAGAACTGCTAGGAGTCTGCTAATAAGTGTGGATGAACAACATATCCACGATCCTAGAAAAACAGGTTACTCACCTGTAACAGTAGTTCTAGGAGTGGTATATGTTGTTCATCCACAGAATCCTATACCTCTCCACTGCGGACACACAAACCTGGCTGGCGGGCTAAAATCTGAAATCATGGGGTGGAGCCAAAGGGTTATACCACCGGGTGGGTGGGAGGAGCCAACTTGAAGACTTTCCGGCTGATTTAAAGTGAAAGGGACTCTGCCAATAAGTGTGGATGAACAACATATCCACGATCCTGAAAAACAGGTTACTCACCTGTAACAGTAGTTCTAGGAGTTATGTATTTATTCATCCTGAACCCCGACCTCTCCGGCTTCGACACACACCCTGGCTTCCAGTGGCTAAGATCTGGCATCATGGGGCGGAGCCGAGAGTTATGCCACCCGGGTGGGTTGGAGGAGCCAGCTTGAAGACCTTCCGGCAGATTAAAAGAGGAAAGGGACTCTGCCAATAAGTGTGGATGAATAACATATACCACTCCTAGAACTACTGTTACAGGTGAGTACCCTGTTTTTTCATTTGCTGTTTAAAAAAAAAGTTCTTCCTCTGCTGTATGGTTCCTCCTGGAGAATAACATTACATGGCACTTCTTAGTAAACAATTTATCCAAACCTGTGTTGTTCCCATTGATGTATCACTCATGGCTACGCTTCGCTCCACCACTCGTGAGGTCAGTGGTGTCAATACAAGTCATAGTCATAAATTATTTTATCTGACACTGCCCTGTTGCATATCCTATATTTAATAGAAGATTAAATGGAGTGATGTCTGAACAAGTAGCGCAGGTTTTGATCTAGATAGGCCGTATAATAGGACAATCCCAGAGCATATGGCCTAGAGAAGGGTGAGTAGCTTTAAATGTCCAGCACAGCCCATCATTTAACAGGCCCATTTCTTCTAGTGCATACAATAGGCGATGAACAGTACAACAATAGGTGATGAAAAAGCACATACAGCGATAGCTGGTTTCAGAAACAGTAATAGCAAGGACAAGTATATAAAAAAACAGCAAATACTGTACATGTGATTATAAGAAAGTGTGAATACATAAGATTATAACAAAAGCAATAACAGGACAGTAGCTACATGTTATTTCATGAGGCATTAAAGTTAACATCAGGTGCCCAACCACAAACAGCTGTGCAGGCTCAGACAGTCAAACTTTCCTGGATTGCTTAGAGATCAAATCCGGACCAGAGAGCAAAAGTGTAGAGTACAGTAGGATATTTGGGGCATACGGCGACAGTGGGTGAGAGGGGGGGGTTGGGGGCTGGGGCAAGCATGGTGTCACTTGCCCTTTACTACGTAAGGTGTCTTGTTACTTCATTTATTGTTTTATTTTATGCTCTTTTTTCCCTGCTGTGCTGGTACTGGAATCAAGTCACAGAGCCCGCTCTGCTTCACATCAGTCGCCCTCCTCGATACCTAGCTTCCCCATGGTGGGAGTCAGGCACTCAGCTCCCCATTAAGTACCATGGACACCAGGATGGTCGAGTCGGCCTGAAAGCAATGGAGAGGGGAGGGCGTCATCTAGGCGTCGGCGGTAGGAGTTTTCTCCCTTGGGGAGGGGACATGCACACCGCCCCTGCATCCGCCTCCCACCCTGACACTTGCTGGCATCTGGTCACTGCAACCCCAGCTTCCACCAGGGGTCGTCAAGCACGGATGCACTCCCCCAGAGAAGAGAGCAGTCCACGGACACTCCATCCTTCTCCCCCAGCTGGCCCTCTGGCAACCCGGATCCGTTTCCGAACCCGGGTCAACGGCATCGCAAGTGGAAATCCAACCACTGCGCTGATGGTCCAGCTCTGTTACTTCATTTATCTGCTCTGATGTGAGATCACAATGGCACTTAATACTACACATATTCCAAAAATCAGCTAATTGCAGCAGTGACCGTGGACTATGACTGAAAAAGTTCATTTCCTGGAAGTTTGTGCTGTGCTGTTCGCACACTTGACATCATGACATTCTGATGTAAGACTCTACGTAAAAACTGAACTGCAGATATTGCATAAAGATAGTGTTACAGACAAGTCCTGAGTGAGACCCACTATCTTCACTATCCTTATAGCACAAAAATAGCACGAACGTTTTAATGAGCGAGTTCTGAGCTTCAATACTATTTAAAGAATTCTTAGATTAATAATGCTGTCTCTCTATTGGAGGGGAAAAGAATAACATTTTAAACTTTGCAACATACTGTAGTGGAAATTTGTACCACCACAGGCCATGTATTAATACATTTTGTAATGGAACATTTTGCATCATGTCAGGTAATGGAAAGGCTTAGCCTGTTGTTCAATGGGGGGAAATAGCTCCTCCCCCATTCCCTACTTAAGCACAAGGCCGTCTCCCGCTCTGCTTCGAGCGTTTCGGCGGCACTGGGATTCCTGGGCGGCCTGGCTGGCGCTGCTTTCTTCCCTGTTCTTTCCTTTCTCTTTGTCCCCCCGTCTTCTCTTTTTCCCATCCATTAGGTCTTGGCTATTTTCCCGCGACATGTTTTCCTCTCCTGTTTTCTTTCTGCTTCTGACCCTCCTTGTTCCCCTCTACCCTCCCTTGCCTGCATTCTTGTTTGTCCGCCCCTGCCTTGGACTCTCCTTGTTCGTGCCCCCCCTTCATTTTTCGTACCTCCTCTGTTTTCTCCTGTTCTGTGCTGCTGCCGCTTGGGCCCCCTTTGCTGTGTGCCGCCTAGTTCGCCATTCGCATCCCTCGCCGCTGCTCGCTCTCCTGGCTGCTGGTCCTCCGCTCCTCCTGGATTCTCATTCCTTGCTTCCCCTGATGTTCCGTTGGTGCCCTTGCCCCGGGACGCGTTGCCGGGTGCTTTTTTGTTTTTTCTTTTTGGGGCATTTCTTCTTGTTCGTGCAACTGCTGGAACTCATCTACACTGGAAGGAATGGAGTCCATGTTCCTCACGCCGTGTAATCTGCTACCTTTTCTAGCTACCCACAAAAGCGCACATGTTGACCTCAGTGGTGTAGGATGTTGAGCCAGACTTTCTCGCCGAGTGAAAGTAGTGGATGGAGCAGGGTTGTGGAGTTTTATTGTTAAAACAGCGACAACTTCAATTTGACATGCTGCACTCCCACTAAAGCATTGTCAGTGGGATGGATACACCGCAAACAGAAAAAGGTTATGCTGAAGCGGTACTGCAAAGCCCAATGTACTGTGTGAGAACTACAAGTTACACGGCATGGGACACGAATTTATTTTCGACTTAGATTGTAAAGAGATTAATAATCGACTTGCCAAGAGGAAAAGCAAACCCAGCTGACTTGCCCCAGTGTCTGTCTTCGTGGCAGGTTGAGTACACTCGGCACAATGCCAAGCGGCCTGCTGTTATCTTTATTTTAAGCAGCTGATTTTCAGCTTTGCAAGAGATAAACTTGCTGAAGTATTCTGTATAAAACAGCCTTTCCTTTTGTTAGGTTATATAGCTCTGAATTTTCAAACTGTAGATCCAGATTCAAACCCCACCACAGCCTGAAACTTACAGTGTGACCACGAGCTACCATGAGCATCATTCTTTCCGGCTGCAGTGAAACTGGGTACTAGAAATATGACATTGAAAACATGTTGCATTTAGTTCTGTTGTCCTGACTAATTCAAAAGTAAAGCGAACATAAATTAATCATTATCTGCCACTACTATAGTCCTCTTGGAATGCATCTTTGTCAGAAATGTCTAAAACAGCATTTATACTACTGGATCGCTAATCCTTATTTAACTAAATTTAACTCAAGAGGTTAACCTGGGAGTTGTATGATACATATAACACTTTAGGAGGCTTAATAAATTCTTACTCTATAACGAAAAGAATCAGCAGGGGTCCAGTGCCTGTTCACTGCCGAGCGCTTTCTACCATGTTTCTCCATTCCAGCTTACTGCCAGCAGTCTGTTCATCACGGACATTAAGGTATGCAGTGCTTTGCTATACTATCTGGGATAACTCCTTCATGCCTCCTCATTTCCTGTCTGCAACGCATTTGGTCCGAAAATCCTGTGCCTCATCTCCTGCCCTTCTCCATGTCTTCCCATCAATCCATATCCCGCTTCCTAGTATGTACTTGGCCTTGTCCCCTTTACTCCAGACTTCCACTATTTATTCCATGTTCCTCACTCATCCACCAGGGGGCCCCTCTTATAGCACAAATGCTTCTACTTTCTCACTCAGCCCCGGGGTGTTCCCCATCTCTCCTCGGACCATTCATTATCAGCTATGAAGAAGCCAGTCCTTAAGGCACGATCACTCTTTACATTCAGGTGGACCATTCCTATCTTGCACCCCTTCCACAGCGAAAGTCAACCACATGGAGTCTCGCCTTCCCAATCCTGTACTGTTCTATGATATGGCGATCGCGAACCACGTGGGGTCCCACCATCTCTATCACACACTACTTGATGGAAGGTATTGCATTACTCAGATATGGCGATGGCAGACTACATGGGGTCCTGCCATCCTTGTCCCTCACTACACCATTGGAACAGTGTTGGCGGACTGCGAGGGGTTCCCGCCAGCCCAAACATACACGCCTCCAAGGGCCATAACATAGCTCTGAAGTATTTCCTGCTCACTTCAGGAGTTCATACGCGCAGGTAATGCTTTCTGACCCTTGAACTGCAATAGACTCTCACTCACGGGGATGCCCCCTTTATCACCCAGATCACTGTATCCTGTGGTGATGGCTGATAACGTGGGGTCCTGCCATCGCTCTCCTGCATGCCCTTCCAAAGCCTTACTTTTATTCCTGTGTTCCAGCCCTACTTCCATGACCCTCGTTTCCCTTGAACTATGCAATAACACAGCATTTATGGACTTGTCTCAGACTCTGTGTTAACCTGCGCCTCAGGCCATGCGAGAGCATCCAGCCATCGATCTCACCGCACCCTCATGGGGGCCCTCCTTCAGCTGCAGTCATCAGATTATAGCTTTCAATGGACTTTTGCCCCCTCATTTCAGATTCAATATTCTATGGCAGTGGTAAACCCACATGGGGGGGTCTCACTATCCCGCCAGTTCCAACTACCCCTCAATCAGGGGGTTATCCTGTACTCAACCGGACTCCTTCTTGCACTGTGGCAGACCCCCCCGGGGGTCTCGCCTTTCCAGTATTGACCATCTGAGACTGTCATTCGCTCAAACACGATGACTTCATACAACAGGATCTCCATGGGAAACATTCCCCAGCTATCCGACCTCTGAGCCTGCTACCATCATTATTTCATTACCTCTGTTGGTGCAAGCCACCATTTTTCTGTTCCAGTTTCAGTACCTAACATCTCTGTGATCGCGGGCCACGTGGGGTCCCACCATCCCATTCATTCCTGCCCCTCTACGAGCCTGATCCCGTAATGGCATGCCATTTCAAGCAGTCTCCTGCTACTCTAGTCCTTCTTATATTTCATTATTCCGTACTACTGCAATGGCGGACTATGTGGGGTCCCATCATTCCTACATAGGCTATCACCTTTCCGTCTTGGATTATGTCACATACAGCCATGATGAATTCCAAGGTTTCTGCCATCCCAACAGTCAGACCCATTACAGAGCACTATCTATTACTTATTGACCGTGCTATGGATGTACTACAGTCATCTACCTAGAATCAGATTAACCGTTGTCTCAGCAACCGGACATCATTCTAAGATGGACATTCCATCTGCTTTTACCTTCATCTGCAACATCGACTTCCTGCTTACTTTGATCTCGAACAGGACACTTCAACCAGCAAATATCAGACCGAACTCCTGGACTTAACCAAACCAACTCTAAGCCATTTAGGATTATTCT
Organism: Neoceratodus forsteri; assembly: GCA_016271365.2. Lineage (NCBI taxonomy): Eukaryota > Metazoa > Chordata > Ceratodontiformes > Ceratodontidae > Neoceratodus > Neoceratodus forsteri. The sequence goes on from CM028132.1 coordinate 34,438,232, forward strand.
TCTCCTAGTATGCCCAGAGGATGGGCAGGTCAGTAGCCATGGTGCCTCGGAGGTTCCCCCCAAGGGTTTTTTTCCTCTCCTGCGTGCTACTGATCACACTTTCTGGAGATGGAGGAGGTAGTCCCTCGTTACTTCTTTCTGATCCTTAAGTCTACACCTACCCACTATCCTGCTTAGGGTGGGATGTGGAGAAGCACCAAAGCTCATGTTATACACACCAAGCATATTCCAGTCAGCTCATAAGTATACACAAGCACTAAGCTATTTGCCACACATTGAATGGAAAGGCTTAGCCTGTTGTTCAGTGGAGGGGAAATAGCTCCTCCCCCATTCCCTATTTAAGCAATAGGCCGCCTCCTGCTCTGCTTCGAGCGTTTCAGCGGCGCCCTCCATCCTCCCCTGCCTCCTCCTCCTCCTCCTTCTCCAGCACTCCGGTCTCACCCTCTCTGCTGGGCCTAAAATCTACACCTATCCACTATCCTACTTAGGGTGGGATGTGGAGAAGTGCCAAAGCTCATGTTATACACACCATGCATATTCCAGTCAGCTCATAAGTATACACAAGCACTAAGCTATTTGCCACGCATTGAATTACTAATCGAATCAAAAGGGTTGCCTTTTTATTCTGAGTCGGGCTGCAAAAAACAGGTGCAGACTATAATGGCCTGATGCTTGTTGAGTGCATGGAGGTGACTGTGCACGTGTAGCATGCCATGCTCTACCACGCAGCATTGATCATCTTGTCCCACTCAGATATATCACTGCCCAAGATCTGTCCACCGCCAGAACCATTCCCAGTTCCTAATGCAGATTTTCCAAGTCGCTCCCCACACATCAAAAACTATATAAATATTAAATTCCCTGAAAGGCCTAAACACACAGCCAACCCTAATACTATTTGTCAGATAGATATGCAAACTTAAGGTATCACCCACCTGACGTATACAAAGTAAATAAGGAAACTGAGTCATACTGGAAAGCTTTCAGTTGTCACCCTCAAGATCTCGGTTCTCAGTTCTGGTTTAACTTCTTGCTCACTTTGGTCGGGTTTGTATGCAAAGGTCTTACCAGCATGGGTAAAGTGGGCTGGAAACTGGAGCGCATGGCTCAGTCCCAACATCTGCAGTCCCTCCCACACCGCATCAAAGGACTTTCTTCTTTGCCTGGTGGCAGAAATGAGATCCGGGAAGAAATAAAACTGATGTCCATCCTCTGTAGCAAGCTGCTGTCTTTTTGGCTTTGGCCAGGATATGTGCCAGGATATTGTCCTGTACATGTGGATCACTCATCACGATAACTATTGTCCTGGGTTGCGCCTGGGATGCTGGTCTCCGTCATGGTGTGATGCGATAGGTTTTCAGTACAGTCTCCCAGTTGTAGTCCTAAGTGGTATTGAACTAAGGTCCTGGTGAACGCCACCAAGTCCCCCCCTGTGCTTTCCTGTATGTCCAGCTAGCTCACATAGCTTAACCTGGTGTCATTCTCCAGGTGATCCAGTTGCAGGCGCAAGGTTTTGTTTTCTGTAGTTAAACTTGTCACAACTGTTGCTGTAGTGTTGGCCATGTCTGTGGCTTCCTGAGCTTTTGCCATCACTGTATTTACTTTCCTTTGCAGAGCTGCCAAGCAATTGTTTAAGGTGTCAACTTTAACATGCTAGGTCTCGGATGGCCCTAAATAGAGCCGTGTTTGTTGATTCTCCTGCATCAGTGGCCTCGGTGTTAGACCTGCTCTCTCCTGTTGCTTCTGTCTGCATGGCTTCCTTTTTATCCCACCTTGCTGAACCACTTGCCATGACTTAACCATGATGAGAGCCTTCACAAAAAACATATCTCTCAACTCAGCTTGATGAGTAGTTTCTTCTAATGTGGTTAGTTTTGGCAAGTTTTAGGAAATATTTCTGATTTTTGCTGCTTTTAGCAGTGCATAGCTGGATCCCCTGCTAGACACATCTTCTCTCATCGGCTGCTAGCCACGCCCCTCCGTAAGCCGGCATTTTCTTTGATTAGCTATTTGTTGTGGATAAAGCTTGAGTAGACTGGGTATCAACAGCCTTCGTAGTATTCACCGCCACTGTTCTCTGCAGTATGGCCCCAGTCTTCAAGTCCATCGCTCGTACTGTTCCCAGGGCAGCTTCCTAAGAAGGCTGATTACTTTGGTCTGTGGCTCCAGTTGTATCCAAACACCCTGCTGTCAGTCCCATCGTGCTCTCACCTTTCTTTTTTTTCTTTTTTTTCTGGCCCCAATTCCTTCCAAGGAAGGAGCTCAGCCCCTGCCCCAAGCATACGTTCCACCATGCCCAGGCTTACCCCTGGGTAGGACATGCAGGCAGGCACTCCACCCTGAAGGACACTGGTGGCTTGCCTGAGCTCCCCCCAGGGGTGGGGCCACGGAGCATGATCTTCCAGTGGGCACTGGTGGCGGCAGGAACGGCGTCAAGGCATCATACAGGGGGACCAGAGGTTTTTCTGGTGCAGTGATCTCCTGGGAGGTGGGGCGTGCTGTGATGCAGCATCTGTCCCGCCTCCCACTTGACCAGGTACTGGCCCTCACGTGATTCCCTCGACCTCCACCAGAGGTCGCCGAGCGGCTGGATTCCCCCAAGAGAAGGAGAGCCATCCTTCGGACACTCCATCCTTCTCCACCTTGACCAGCCCTCTGACTCCCGAGTCCTTTCCCTGAACCCATCGGCACTGCAAGCAGTCGCTGTGCCAGCGGGCCAGCTTGTACTCTGACCTTTCTCCGGTCGTACCTTTATTAGGGCATACCATACTTGGATGAAAGTTAGTCCTCAGGAAGATATATCAAAATATGGGAAAAGTTATACTTTGTAAAAAGTTTTAAGCCATTTTAATTTATTTAGATTATTCTGTTGTGAGGAGCTGTCACGGAAAGCTGATTTTCTGGACCAGGCTCTCTAGAGCCCCCAAACAGGATATGTTTTGACTGACATAAAGGGTGACACCACTACCCTGTATACCACAGTTCTGCTGGAAGAGGTGGTAGTTGGGAAGAACCAAGGTAGAATCAGGTATCCAAGAGGAGAGTCAAGATTCTGAGATGCACAGGTGGTCAGGTTAAGAGTTGAGAGACCCAGATATTGAGGAGGTCTGTTGCGTATATCCAACTCCTGTTCTGTAATGATAGTTCAAGGCAGAATATAAAGTGGGTATGGGATAATGGAGAGCAATAAGATACTCAAACTAGGATGTGACGTTGCCTCCGAGACAATGGAAGAAGAGAAGCGCAACTTCCTAGTTAGTATATTGCCTTAGCAGAGGTCAGTGTACATCAAACACACGTTTTATTACTGTACGGGTTCCAGTCACTCAGTGTAAGTGACCACTTAGGCAATGATATTTTGAGTGGGTTGGAACTTATGCCTTAAGTAGTGAAGTAGGTCTACCAGGCAAAAAATGCAAGCACCATGTCTTCTGGAAACAAAACCAAGGGTCGAGCAAGCAGCAAATTCAAACTCAGGATGCTAATAAAGTTTAGAAAGATTCCGCAGGTTATAAAAGCAGGGCTTAACACTCTTGCGTGCTGCTCTAAGGCACCATAAAAGTGTCTGTTATAAGTTTCTAACCACTTGCTTTGGAGCTGTTACAGAATTCAGAAAATCAAAGTAAAGGGAAGCAAGTTTCACACAGCATATGGAGAACCAGCAGTTAGCAATCATGTCTAATTACAGTATGGGGCAGGTGGTCACATACGCAACATATGGTGGTATTGTGTGACTATGACCTTTAGCCTCTGTAATAAGAGCCAAAAGTACATTCTTTTTTCAGGTTTTCACCAGCTACTTGTCTTAATATTTGAACTCCATGTTATATGCAGTGTTTCGTATTATAGCACATCCCTACCAATGCAGAAAAAAAATCTTGTGTTTCTTGTTTTATTTCCTTTGAATTTATCATGTATTTACAGAGAAAACTGGTAGTGGTATGAAGAATGCCAAAATGCCTTTAGGGTGTCTGTACTTTAATGTTTCCAGATACACTTTTACAGTACTTGTTCCTCCCCTGCCCCGCCCGCTACCCTCTCAAGTATCCTTTGATCATGTGCTGCTGCTCACAGCAGGTAGCCACTGGTAGCAGTTGCGCTGCTAACAGTGGTGCATGCTCTTTGCAAGCATTACTGCCAAGCAGAGGACAAATGACAAGAGCCAGCATAGGGGTATCTGGATGCTTTTGCCATCATCTGTAGGAGTGGTGGGTCTCTCCTGATGTATCACTCTAGTGTAATAATTTTTGATTCCACGTCAGGATGCAGGCACACTGTAGGATCCACACATTGTAGCATTCTAGAATTTCTTCCAACCTTTAGTAAGGATTCCAGACTTTTTCCTCTCCTTGAGACCCTTTTTTTTTTCATGTCATTTATTTTTGTTCTTTCAGGCTGGATATCCTCCTTTAGGCCACTAGTCATCCCAGTCACCTCCCAATTCCACACAGAGTTCCTCCCACTGACCTCCCTCCCTCTGTAGTGGGACTAGAGAGGCAGATATCCCCACCTCACACCAGAACACAGGCTAGGTGTGGGAACGGAGTGGGAGGCACAGGGCCTGGCTGTGCTGCTATCATCCAGACAGCAGCCATCTTTTTTTCTCCCTCCCCAACCCCCGTCCTCTTTCCCCGCAGGAGTATGCAGAGCTACTGTTAGCCTTGTGCATATGCAATGCACACCTACTAGGAGATCAAGCTGTCTGGCCCATCAGCAGGTGTTGTTGTGGTGGCAGAATATGCCACCTTCTCCTCCCTTCCTGAGTTTCCCAGCCATTCAACTAATTTCCAGTGCTCCAACTCTGCTTCCAAACAGCACGGGGTCATAACCGTGCAAGGGAAAACCGTGTGGTAATATATGCCATGAGGAAAACAGCGGCTTGCACTACAGTGTCGGGTAGTATAGCGACTTGACAATAGCACAGTCCCATAGTAAACTATGGGACTGCTTTGTTTTTGAGTGGGGCTACGCCCCACGCACCCTCCACGCCCCCTGGACTTAAAATAACCAACTCAGGGGGGGTCGTGGATTTTGGGGATGGTGTGAAAATTTGGATGGGGGGAGGAGTTACTTTTCACACTAAAAAATGTCTCAGTAGAAGACCTAGACGGATTTGAACAACAATCCTCAGTCTCTTGCCTCACCGTGGTGCCCTAGCCAGTCCACCACAGGAGCGGCTCGGCCAGACACTCCAACGCACAGCAACTTGATCCCTCGCAGCTGAAGCGTAGAGCGACAGGGGAAGCAGTAATTCCCTACTGCTGTTACTCACCTATCACTCTAAAGCCTTTTGTGCTTTTCGCAATGCGGTTGTTGAAGCACTGTTCTTGGTGTGCTATTATGACCCGGTACCCTTCAAAACTCAGGTCGATGAGACAGAAGCACAGTGGGCTTCCGCTGGGCCAGTGAGCACCCTTTTAACTTTGCAACTCTTGATCAGACCCAGTAAGAGTAAGACACCCCCACTGCCACCTGGGAGACTGAGATTCGCAAGCAAGTCATAGAACCCAACTTTTGGGTCAGCTGGTAGCCGAGCGCATCACCAAGGGTCTCGCTCAGCTCCTGGGTTGGGTGGGCGTTCGTTGCACAGTGTTTGACACCCACCAACAGCTGATTAAGGGACAGCATTAGTGTCAGCTGTGGAGCCCATCCCCCACAAGAGGAAGGGTACATCCTTGGCAGCTCTAGTAGTTGGAGTGGAAGGAGGGGACGGGCAATATTTTTTAACAGAACTGCACTATAACTGCACCATTTAAAGCAAGATCTAGTATAACATTAATGTGCTGAACCAGTGCTAGCCTTGACTGCTGTGTCCCTTTTTTTAACTCGATTTTTCCCCCGGGGCGCCACCAGCCAGGATCTTCCTTAACCTCTATTAGCACCACATTCTGTCAGTTGAGGCTCCTCTTACTTGGGCAATCTGGTCCATTCGTGACACACTACTGAATTGTCCCCTCAGTCTGAGCCCCTCTCTCCTCCTGAGGCAGGCCTGTCTTTTCTGTACTATGGCAGCTCCACCCCTTTAATCCAGCTACCCACGGCGGAGATGAAGCCCAGGGAAGAGTCTGGGAGCCAGGAGGAGTGAGCTCAACTGTGGATGTAGGAGGTAGGCAGAGCATCATGTGTTCAGCTGGTACCCATTTTCCTCTGTGTTTCTTCTTGTCCAGTGATGCTGCCACACAGGGATGCTTGGGGACATGCACCAGCAAATACACACAGTCACGCCAGTTTCGGACACATGTTGTCACCCATCCTGCCAAGTCCCAAACTGTTCAGCTCAAGGCCTTCACTAAGTGGCAGTCAGATGGCGGGACACACAAGATACCCCCGTCTCTGAAGGAGATTAGCTCTCCTTAGACACTCAGTTCTCCTTCCCCAGGCCAACCCCCATTGACACAAGCTCACGTCTGACCTCATGTCGCCGGTGTAGCGAGCAGTAGCGCCACTATCTTTTGCATACTTTTATAAAAGCTTTTTTTTTTTCTGTGAGTCTAATGCCTGTTATCCTTGGGCTCTCACCCATCCCCCATCCCAACTGCTGACACCCCCAGTAGCAATGCCTTGTGCTTTAGCCGAGAGGGTGAAAGAGCAGCTGCCTAAACCAGTGTTGCTGTGATATCAGTCGGCAGGAGAATGCCAGGTGGCCTGTATCTCCTCTCTAGGAGCCAAGTTCCTTACCTCCGCTACTGGATCTCTTGCGGTAGCACAGCACCCTGGCCCTGCACTACTGGGCCAGAAACAATCTTGACCACCACTTTGACAATAGCTATGTTTTTGGTAATGCAAAGCATACTTATTTGTAAAGCAGGGAGGCAAACATATTGGGCCTGGAGTCGGGGTGGGACAAATTAGGTAGCCAGGTGGCCAATGGCCACTAAAGAAACTGGTTTGAATACTAGATTTTGAAGGTTACTGGCTACCACCCCACAAAATCAATTTTGGAGCCCTTAAAAAGGACAGCCACAACAAATATTGATTTGGCTACCAGATTTTGAAAGCTAGTAGCCAAACTGACCACCAATTTCAAACTGATTTGTCCCACCTTAGCTGTAGTCCATTCCAGCCTTTAATTAGCAGTTTGACAAGGTTCAGTTTCAGCTGGTTTGCATCTGTATTCACCCCCTCTCCCGCCCCCAAGGATGAGGTGCACACACACACACCGCCCCGGGATGAGGCTAAAAATAGGCAGTATTGTCTATTCCTGCCTTTCCTGGTCAACAAACAAATAAGATAAACACAGTGTGGATGTTACTGTCTGTGTAGTAATGGACATCCTCTGTACTACAGTGTGTGCTTAAACAGTGAAGAACACTTAAATAAATGTCGCTTTGTAAAGCCAAGAAAGGTCTCATTACATAACAGATATATTATGTTGAAATACACAACGGATGCTATTCAGCAGTGCTCCGCACATTCTTATGTACTCATTTTGGAAGCAGATGCTTATAAGGCACATGGAGTGTAGATGAAAAGGACCCAAAATGCATTCATTTGAAACAGTCATTTTCTCTAATGATAGTTTTCCATAACATTTTCTTTCATCCAGATATCAAATTGTTTGCTGTCTTCAATGTTTCTGAGGGTGACTCGGCCAGTTGGATCTACCACGAGGGCAGTCTGTCAATGAAAGCCACGAGGAAAGGCCAAACTATCAGTGCTCTGGAAGCTGACTGGTTAGAACTAACAACACACTATTATAAGCAGGGATTATTACTGGTCGATTCGTTTGTGTACTGGGAGACAACAAAAGGTAATGAAAAAGTCTTTAGAAAAGAATGCCAAGAACAAGTAAATCAGTTTTCATAAATGGGCTCTATCCAGCAATGAAAACTTCGCATACCCTTAATAGAATAAAAGGAAATGGGTGTGTAGTGTTGCTGAATAGAGCTCGAGGCCGGGAGAAAACCTGATGAATTTGTAAAACAAATATACAATGTACTGCATGTCTCACTGTTTATAGCTTATATTTTCTGGTGTAGTGTGCTGCTGTATCTTGGGGTCTTGTTTTTGTTTTGTTTTTTACTGGTATTTATATGAAATTATAAAATGGGTAAGGAAAATCAAGACATGTGATTGGTCAGATAAAATCACATGACTGTGCGCTATTCCAGCACAGTAGTACAGATGAGAAATATATTTTTTTATCAGGCAGGAAGCGCAATTGCTCTTACTAAAGCTGCCAAACAGCAGATTGTCGGAGCACTCAGATGGGTGTCGGCCAAGTGCTGGCGACATAATTTACACTGGCAGCTTGGTTATCGCTCCGGCATGGGTGAACACAATGCGGGCTAAGGGTGAGAGTTGTGAAGACTCATTATAAAGTATGGTTAACAGCAAACCTTTTATTAAGTCAGGAAATGGTCTCATTCCTTTTCCCCTGTCCCACAACCTGAAAAAGGTGAGGTGACGCCAAGGGAGCTCACTGTGGGAGGGGGGTGGGGGGCTGGAAGGACCATGACTTAAAGTACTGCTTTGGACGAATACTATAGTGAGCCTCTAAGACCAAGGATAGAGGACAAGGGTATTGTTTCCTAAGTGGTTCCCAGGTATTAGTGTTCATTGCGGGCCAGGGGGCTCTGTCAATCAGTCAATCAATCAAAACTTTATTTAACCAGGCATAACACCATTGAGCAAGCTCATTTCCAAAGTGGTCCTGGACAGAAGGACAGATGCACAATATGATAGTAGGTAATACACAACATAATAGGCATGTCAAAGGTTACACAATGACAGTAGGTAATACACAACATAATAGGCATGGCAACGGTTATAAGTCAACTAAATTGTCATAGGAATAGAACATGAATAAGTAAAGACGAGTTTAACACATTGGTATAGTAGAGTATGCGAGCTTGCAGAGACACAGGAGTCCACCCAGGGTAACAGACCACATACAACCACAGCCAAGACAAGGGTCTAGGTTGCATACAGTACGTAATCTCGAGCTATTTATCAAGATACAAGTGTAGGATCTTTGGACATATTATAGCGCACCCATTTCGTCCAGTGTGAATTAAATATTTCTAGTTTGACATTTAAGGAATTGTTCCCTGCTCTGTGTTACCAATTTGACCAGTGTTGGCTCTCCAGGCCTCTATGGTGGGTATAGTCAGCGTCAACCACAGCCTGGTTGATGTTTTTTTACTGGCAATAATTAAAATTCCTAACAAATATCTGATGTGAGGACTTCAGAACCCCAGAGGATATTGAAGCAGGAAGTAGAGGGCTGCGTTAAGTGTAAGTGGGGTTTGAAATATCTCATAAATTCGTATTCCAGTTCCCATAGGTATGACTGCAGGAGTGGGCATTCCCAGAATATGTGTGTATGCGTTGCTCTCTGCTCACGACATTGATGCCAGCACGCTGCTGTCAGATCAGAAATACTTAACTTTATGAACCTTATTACTCAGTTTTAAAACTAAAAATTTGGGGAGACATTTTATAATCACAGTAAGATACTTCAGGGGGTGTTCTGTTGTGGGATAATGGCACTTCTTGGATACATAAGACACTCATTTTTGCCATCTCTCTCTCTTCCCGAGGCATGCTATTAGTCTCACAATAATGCACATTTCGTCATGCATCATTGCTTTCTTATCGCCATAGAGTATCTCCTAATAAAAACCCAGCCTTGGTGCTAGATAAAACATTTCTGATCAGTCCTCCTTCCCCTCCTGCCATCACCCCTCCTAGCAATATCAACCCGGTCCTCTTTCCCCTCCTGGCATACCTGTCCTAGTTATATCAGCCTGGTCCTCCTTCCTCTTCTGCCAACACCCCCCATAGCTATATCATCCTGTCTTCCTTCCCCTCCTGCCAACACCCCTCCTAGCCATATCACCCGGTCCTCCTTCCCCTCTTGCTGGCACCCCTCCTAACCATATCAACCCGGTCCTCCTTCCTCTCCTGCCAGCACCTCTTTTAGCCATATCAGTCCAGTCCCTCTTCCTGTCCTGCTTGCACCCCTTCTAGCTATATCACCTGGTCCTCCTTCCCTGCTTGCTAGCACCCCTCCTAGACATATCACCCAGTTCTCCTTCCCCACCTGCTGGCACCCCTCCTAGCTATATCAACCTAGTCCGCCTTCCGGTCCTGCTGGCATCTCACTTCTAGCCATATCAACCCGGTCCTCCTCCTCCTCCTCCTCCTCCTGCCAGCACCCCTCCTAAACATATCACCCGGTCCTCCTTCCCCTCCTGCCAGCACCCTTCCTAACCAAATCACTCAGTCCTCCTTCCCTTCCTGCCAGCACCCCTCCAAGCTGTATCAACCTACCTACTCAATGACTTACAATTTAACCATTGCTTACCCAGGACTGTCGTGTAGTGGGTGGGGAGCCATGCTAATAGTGCATTGACCTGTGGGGCTGCCAGTGTTATCTGTGGCAAAGTATGGGCTTTTCTGTGCCAGTTTTCACCCCAGGGGACTCCATCATGCAGTGACATGTATGTGCACACCGAAACCTGTGGCCATGCCAGCATTTGATGGAGTCCCTCCTCCTTCTGGTGGACTCAACTGAGATCTCCCTCTAGCCAGTGCTAGGGATGATCTCGCTACAGGTACAGATTCTTACCACCCTGGAGGAAAGCTGTTCTCAGGACACTTAATCCTTCTCCCCCAGCGTCCTGAGTTTGCTCCTGAACCTGGGTTGTGGGAGCATATTTTTGCCAATACTTTTTTTTTGGGGGGGGGCTCCAATGTAAACACATCACTCTACAGTGCAGCTGTCCGACAAGCACTTTCTTGGGCAGGGGATTGCAACCTCAGGTGGAGCAAAATGGCAGAGGCAGTACACTGGTTAGCTGTCAGCTGCTCTGTAGTTCAGCCTGTATGTTAGGAAACCTCAGTCCAGGTCATACTGCTTACTAGAGAAGATACATATTTTTTTAATTTGGTATTTCGCAGTACTGTTTTGACAACTTATTCCTGAAATAGAAGCATAGAAACAGAGAAAACTGTCTACAGAGAAGGACTGCTAGTCCCACCCAATCTACTCAGAGGTTCCCTGCCTACTGTACTTCCAGAGACCCTAACTGGTCTCCTGGGACCCTCCTCCTCCCTGCCTTTGTAATATGCCCCTGTGTCTATCGCATGCATGCTTGAAGTCTTCTGCTGTTTCAGTCTCCACAACCTCGACTGGCAGTCGGTTCCATGCTTCTACCAACCTTTCTGTGAATGTCCATAAAAGCTTGAATGGGGACTACACACTGTCCTCTGGGACAGTGAAGATCAACATATCATGGATTTTTGACCCATCTACTGGAACTGACACTAGTGCAGTGCTGGGGGTGGGGGGTGCTTTACTGCTGAGGTGCGTTCTTTCAGATGAGATGCTAATGAGCATCTAACACAACTGCGTCATCAGGGCAGGTGATTCGTACCAGAGAGCTGTCTCCCTAAGGAGCTAAATGAGCCATGGTTCAGATTTTTTTTATCCATGAACTGATTATTTGATTTTGGTGGGAGGGTCTCTCTTTCTGTCCCTATCCCCAGGGTCCTGGTTTTGATGTTGCAGAGTGGGAGGTGGGTCTGAAGAGGCTACAGTGCTGTTAATAGAGTGCCAGGGTGACTGAAGACAGCAGCAGCCTTCACATACAGTTATTTGACTTTCCAGGTAATTGCACACTGGGGGGGGGGGGTTAATAATAATAAATATAGTAGGGGGTGTGGCTTAGCAGCAGTGTGGAGCAGATACTTCTTAACAGAGCTCCCAGGGGGAAAAAATCAAAAATCAAGTTTCTGGGCCACTTTTCCCATCAGACATTCTTTACTATGTACATATAGCAACTTATTTTCCCAGAAAATGGGAAAACCAAAGAACGCAGCACCAGCAGCAGACTTTTTCATCCTAAAATGTGAAAACCTGAAGGTGCTGGGCCCTCACTGCAGGACAGAGCTGTGGACGGCAGTGGAAATGGTGCAGATGAAGTGTCTTTTGACACAGTCGGCCTGACCCTGCTGCAGCTGGTTAAAATTTATTTATTTATTGAGGATTCGGAAAACACCTTTGAGTCAAAGACTCCTTTTCAAAGGTTCCACGTCAGTACAGGTAAAACCAATAAGAGAACAGTACAGAGCAATACAGAAATAGTAGACAAGCAAGCAAACAATATACAAGGATACAGTAGGACGGCTTATATTTTAGATACTGTTATGATAAGGACATGGAGAGAAAGTTGAACGCTGTCATACCTCGGGTCTCCACCCTTGAGGCAAGAACAGACAATGCTAAACAGGCTGTTCAGCGGATGGACAGCATGGTACTGAAATCCATCTGTGCCATCAACGAGCTCAAAGAAAACATGGTCCTGCATCAAAGGCTGGAGATGGTGGAAAATCAGATCAGAGAGAGACATCTCCAGTTAATAGGTCTACCACAGGGCCCCAAGTTTACTGCGGCAAAGTGGACCTACATTCTGCTGCAGGACCTCATACTTTCTGCAGCAGAACAATTGCTGATTCTGCAGCCATTCTGTGGCAGATAAATTGTGGCTAAACAGCATACCTTCAAAGGGATTAAGTCTTAGTTAACCCTTTGACTGTCTTCGTGCAACCACTCTGCTGCACTGAAAGTGGAACAGCAGGCCATTTAACAGTATGTAGTCTTCTTATCACAAATATTAAACAGCAGTAACCCAAACCTGGCACAGTCATTGCCATCAGTGTTCTCTTTTAATGAATCTTCCCTCCCACCTCGGAATTTGAAGGCTTGTCTGTTCTTCTGGAAATTGGTGGCCTTTGCTGTTCTCCTAGGTTATAATCAGATAATGACATAATACACACTTAGCTAAAACTACACAGAAGGCAAAACCTGCCTGTATTTCTTCTGGTTTATATTTACAGTTAGCAGATATAAAGAGAGACTCCAACTTGAAGGCCATTTTTTTTCTGATTTTGATCAGTGTTCTTTTAAATTATTATTTTTGTAAACTAGGAATACTCCAACTGCCTTGCAACAAACATGTTGAGTGCAGTGTACAAATCTGTGTTTTGGGGGTGGTGGTGGGGGGTGGGGAGGTGAGAGTTGTCTTCCTATAATAGTGAAGGAAGGTGTAACTTGCAGTGTCTGTAGGATTTGTTGACTCCTGATTTTTCTTTTGGGGGGACACACTAAAAAATGCAAGCAAGTCATTCTTATTAAGCTGGAGTAACCTTGGTTAGCATATTCTCTTCTCCTCGCAACTCAGGAGGTGGTGGTGTTCTTCAATCAGTGACCCTCATTTCACTTATGTATAGCAGCAATCAAACTCTCCATTTCGATTTTTTTCCATACCAGCTTGCTCCAATTCTAGTATACCCTGGTTCCCAACTCTGCTGCAGCTGGTCAACTTGACCCTCCTTAAGAATTGAGCTTGATGCTGTTACTTAGGCTGCAGGTTCAGATTTACCAAGAAATTACTCTCACACTTGCAGGTACAGAACTGCAGCCCACAAATCAAAACTACAATAGATGTCCACCAGTGGGGACCGAGTTCTCTGCTCAGTCTACTGCCAGCCCAATGTTTCTGCAATCAGCTTCTCCTCCGATACTTGTCACCGCACTGAGATCAGTTCCACCTCCACGGGCACCACTGAATCTTCTCACTTCTTGACTACAGCTTGCCTTCCAGTTCTTCCTTCCAAATTCATCTTCCAAGGATTCAGCATGCACCATGAGCAGCCTCCCAATGAAAAATGAACATGGCTGAGCTACCCACACCTACACAGCAGCAAATCATAACTGCCGTGGACCTAATCAAGCTCTGCTACTACTGCGGCAGTCGCCCCACACACATACACACACACACACAATACTGACTGGAAGGAGTTATGTAACAAGAGCCAGCACGAGTCAAGATGCCATGCAGCCACTAGCTTTTCAGCTTTGTAGTGGATGGCATCAGTCTGCTGCCCCTTCTAAAAAGCATGTGTGCCATGGCGTACTTAACACATCAATAGCTATGCCCTTGCCTTGTGTGATTGCATAGCATAGCTAGCATTTCTGCAGCTGTGTGGCTGGTTTTCCTGATTTCTGTGGCAAGCACTGATTTCTGTGGTCAGCTCTGATTTCTGCGGCCACTGCTGCAACCGCAGAATCGCAGAAAACACGGGGCCCTGGTCTACCGGAGCGAGTGAAGAGTGAGGTGCCACTGGACTTTATCACTGCCATGTTGCTGGTGATCTTGGGTCTTTCCAGAGTTGACTCTGCCTTACTCCTGGAAAAGGCATACCGCATAACACCTCAGAGGGCCATGGCAACTGGAGCAGACCCTTCTCACAGTTTGCAACAGGGCAGGGGTAAGGGACAGAATTCTCTCCCTAGCCAAAAGGAAGAGAAAGAGAGACCTCAGATATGGAGAAGCCTCCTTGTCTCTGCTTCCCGATCTATCTCACCCAACCAGGCATAGGAGAAACGTTTTTCATCGGGTCAGGGACAGTGCGATTTTTGAAGCTGCAGCATCAATCATTGATACCTACCAAACTCAAGGTTACCTGGAATGGACAGACCTATCTATTTAATGAACTGGGAGAGGCTGCAAAATTAACTCAATGGATCAAACAAGAACTGGCCAGTGCTGAGAATGTTGACTTGGATACCTCCATAGCAATTGAGTAAATGGACTTAAAGAGCCTCTGACACCGTTAGAAAAACTTGGAAAAATGTGAGATTTAGACAGATCAGTTTATATTTCATGTATTTTCTATAAATTTTTACATTTTTTTCTTTATTACTGAGGACAGCTGTATGAAAGAGGCTTACTGTCCCTTAGACTTAATCTGCTCTTTCTGCTATCGTACATATGACATCATAATCCGGGTTGCACCTGGAAACGAGCTTCTGTTCATGGTGCTTTTCCCGATTACCAACTTTTAAATAAACAAATAAAATAATTAATCCCCAGTTTATGGCATCATAATTATCCCCACAGCAACAGATTGTGATGCCATAAACAGAACTGTGATGTCAGATGTAGGCAAGCAGCCAGAACAGATAGGGCAGCTATCCTGTTTACATGCAAATGTCCTTTGTAATAAAGAAGAATGAGAAATACAGAAACAATATTAAAATATAAGCTGACTTGTGCTAAACATTACATTTTCTCAAAGTTTTCACGACGATGTCAGGGGCTCTTTAATGTACCGTTGCTATATTTTCAAACTGTGAGTGCTGCCTCGGGGGTGGTAATATATGTCCGGCTTGTGCCCTCAGTTTAGTTTTACAAGTTTTTTTTTTTTTAAATATAGTTTTTATTGATTTTGTATTCGACAAGACACACATTATTTGTTGTACAAAGATAAGTGTAACACTTTGTTCTTAATTAATGGTCACCGAACTTACACAGCTGTAGGTAGCTGAGTCCATTCCCTATTACATTATACTATATTCAGTAGACATTCTCACAGATAAACTTATTTCAAAAAGCGTAAGCTATTTATACGTAACAATGTGAACTGAAGCCATTCCTCTTCCACATGGTGAGAGCAGTGCGCCCCCCCCCCGATGCCATGTTCTAGGGACAAATGAGTCATCAGTCCGCATCGTCTGCCTCACCCATCCCTGCCATTTATCTGTAAACCTCGATAATTTATCTTGCAAGGTAGCTGTTATCGATTGTTCCATTAGGTATATAGACAGACTATACTTCTCTATTCCTCCACTGACGGAAATATTTTAGTCATCCACCTTCGTGTGATGTCCTTTTTTGCTGCCAACAAAAAAATAGGCAGTAGGGTGCGATGCCAGGGTGGGCTATGGGGAGGCATAATTGAATTTTACAGGTTTAATGTTTACAATTCACTAACAGGATTGTTGGGGCATAAGCTAGTACACCGAATGGACAGACGTTTTCTACCCCGAATAAGGATCTGCCGCATACACGTTGTAACTCTTGGGGCGCTTGGACTACCGACATGAAAAATTATGAACTTGGTGGTGTTTCCAGCATGTGTTTTACAACCATTTCTGGGACAGTATACATTTGAGAGCTGCCTTTTTTCACATTATAAAAACTTAGTTAAGCATAGCTACGCAACTGTACTTTAAGCTAGCTGTTTTTGTGTTGCATCCTTGTGGTGGAGTAAAGGCGTGCTTAGTGGGGTTGTGCAGTTTCATTTTTTGCCTGCGGGGATATCATTAGAGCGACACAGTAAGACGGCTTTCTTCTGTACCTGTTAACAGATACATCTGCAGCCCAGGTCTCTTAAATATATGTTTTACTACCGCTGCATGTTTCTTTTTTTTCCATATTGGTGTTTACCTCCTTGTGTCCCTGGCTGCCCCCTTCTGACTAACCCCCCCAGCCCCATTACCCCGGTATCATACTAACATACTAAAATGCCAGCAGAATAGGCCTAATGGTCTTTCGTGTCTGCTCGTTTGGTCAGCCCCCACCCTGGGTGCTGACCTTGCTATCCCCCTCGCCTTCTCTGGCTTCTCCCTTCCCAGTTCCGGATATTCTTGCTGCATTGGATTTTGCTTCCAGAACCCTTCCCCTGTACCTGTCCCACCACCTCTTGAACCCCTCCACTGTCTCTGCCTCCACCAGCCCCCTAGGCAGTGCATTCCATGGCTCCACTACCCTCTCAGTGAAGTAGTACCTCCTCCTTTCTCCCCTGAATCTTCCCCCCTCCAGCTTCCACCCACGCCCTCTAGTGGCCCCTTCCTCCTTCCTTTGAAGCACCCTGACTGTTCCTCCCCTATTTACCCTCTTCATGTACCTGAAGACCTCTATCATGTCCCCCCGGTCCCTTCTCTCTTCCAATGTGTACATATTTAGCTCTTCGAGCCTCTCCTCATAGGTCCTGTCCCCCCAAGTCCCAAATCATTTGGTTGCCCTCCTCTGGACCCTCTCAGGAGGTTAATGTCCCGCTTTAAGTGTGGCCTCAAAACTGCACGCAGTACTCAAGGTCGTGACCTCACCAAGCAGTTATACAGAGGGTATCACTTCTCTCCTTCTGAGGTGATCCCCTAGCGATGCATCCCAGCATCCTGTTGGCCTTGGCTGCTGCCTCCTACAAGTCTCAGAGTTGTTCATCTTGACATCCACCACCACCCCCAGGTCCCTCTCAGCCATCGAGACTTGTAGCATTTCCCAGGGTGTACACTTGTCCTGGGTTTCTAGCTCAGTGGAGTACCTTGCATTTCCCTGCATTGAACCTCAGCTTCACTTTCTAGACCATCTTTCCAGAGCCTCCAGGTCCCCCTGTGGGGCCACCTCCCTCCTCCCCAACCACCACGCCCCCAGTTTCGAGTCATCTGCAAAGAGACTCATCTCACTCCTGATTCCTGTCCTTATGTCAGATACGTAGGCGTTGAACAGAAGGGGCCCAAGGACTGATCCCTGTGGGACCCCACTAATGACCGGGGCTTACCCAGAGTTCTTGCCCAGTCACCGGGTGTGGGGGCCTGCAGAGGGTTGATCGTCATCCACAGCCAGGGTTCTTTCCCTCTATTTTCTCCCTTCTCCATTGCTGGATCACATACGCTAGACGTGTGTACGTGGAGGCATGTGGAAGCCCCACAGCACCCTCCCTTCCTTGGTGCCCTGCTGACCCGCCTGGGGGCAGTTATGTGGTGGGAGTGCCGATCCTCCCTCCCCAGGAGAGGACAGCAGTCCTTCGGGTGTTCAATCCTCTCCCTCCCCAGCCGACCTCGGCGGCCCGCTTGCACCGCAAACACAGGTCGCCGGCATGGCAGGAGGTAAGACATGGATGCCTTAGCCCTCCACACCACTGGGCTGGCCCTAGCACTGCATATTCCTTATGTTATTCCTGTTCTACTAAGGATAATCCAGGCCTCCTTGTGTCTGAAAGGGGGGGTACTTTCATGTCAAGTGCTCTCAGATCAAATACATATCGTATCTTTGCTATTGTTTAACTTGCTCTGTTACGTGGTTGGTAATACCTGTATCTGTTTATTGATCTGTTGTTTTTACAATTATAATTTGGCTCTTCCTCGTACTGATATAGTTCTGCTGAAGTCTAACGCAATACACATATTTGGGTTACACAACCCTGTAGGGCGAGATGGATAATGGGGCGTCGTCTTGGTAATTCTACAATTTCAGTAACCCTATCAAGCTCTGTGCTGTGATATAACTGTAAAATGACCTGTTTGTGTAAGTAATAATGTTTAATTCCCCTCTTGATGTAATGCTTGGAGAAGTGTCTGCTATGTACCTTTCCAAGTGAAGAGCTGGTCCATAATCACTTCTTGTGTCTTTTGGATGAATTTTATTGTATGTTTTGCTTGCAAAATGTATGAATAAAAAGTAGAAAAATAAATAAAATACTATCCCCCCAACATGTGTAGTTTATTCATTTATTTTATTTTATTTAAAATGTTTCACCAGAAGGGCACACTGAGCCAAGGCTCATTTCGAGGTGCGACCTGGGAGAAAGGGGAAGAGGAAAATACAGCAAACATAAATAGATACATACAGGTAAAACATAACAGTGCAGCAAAACACAGCAAAAAAAACAAATATGTATATATATATATATATATATATATACACACACACACACACACACACACACACACATACATAACAGTGCAGCAATCAGGGGGAGGAGGAAATAAAGGGCTCTACCATGCCGGTTTGACATTCATGTCGCCGACAGGAATCATGTCGACTGCAAGTTATGGTCTACATGATTCCTGTGTGTCTCCTGGTCCTGTTTTTCATTTTATAGTCCAGTTGTAGGGTGGCAATGACACTAGATGGGGATAGAAACATAGACTTTGATGGCAGATAAGGACCACTTGGCCCACCCAGTCTGCCCCCCAAACCCCCCATGTGGAGGGGCTCTGCCCCTTGCCCCCCGTCTTTTGAATTCTCAACTCCAGTCGGAGTTGATTCAAGGCAGGGCTGCAGGACCAGGAGACAGCATGCCCCTGTCACGGGCACACCAACACAGCGACCTGTCAGCAAAGTGTCGATTTTGCCAACAGGTATGTATTTCGCTGTGTTGGTGTCTCTGTAAGGGTGGCATACCGAAATGAAGCAATATACAGGTAGTACATTTACACAGTGCAACAGTCCATAAACTGTAATAGCAGAACAGTGATTGGTGGACAGTATGCAGAGATAAGAGTTGGTACAGCATAGAAGGAGAGAAGAGCAGCAAATCAGTTGCCAAGTGCAGGTGGGAGGAGGGAGTTTGCGAAGGAAAGTGGAAAGAGCAGCAGGTGAGGGAACATGGCGAAGGGGCAGTGGGGAGGAGTTCCACAATTTAGATAGGCGGTAGTAGAAAGGGGACTGGCCTTTAGTAGTGGATCTTCTGGGAATAGTTATAGAGTGGTGGTCATAACTACAGAGAGAGTGGGAGGGTGGTGGTGAGAAAGAGGAGGAGAGATAGGAAGGGAGGGAGGGAGCCAAACCAGTATTTGGCTGTGAAGGAGATACAGTGGGAGTGTCTCCTTCCTGTCCTCAAGAGAGAGGGGAAGGAGAGGGAGTTATAGAGGTTACGGTGATGGGGGCAGCAAGTGTAAAATGGCAGAAGGAGGTGCAGAGGGTGTCCAGTCTGGCAAGGGAGGTTATGGGAGCAGCACTGAAGACTACATCGCCATAATCAAAAACTGGGCGGATAATGTTTTGTACCACAGTGTGGTGGGCATGCAGCAGGTTGCAGCTGCGGTTATGGTAGAGTGCACCAAGCTTGGGGTGAAGTTTTTTGACAGCTGCATCCATGTGTTCAGAAACGTTGAGGTGCCTGTCGAGCCAGACACCAAGATGCTTGGCAGAGGAAGAATCCTCCAGTTTAGTCCCATCGAGGGTGTGGAAAGAAGGCAGGAAGGGAAAGTGGGACAATCTCTGACTAGTGCCAAAAGTCATGGAGATTGTCTTTTTGGCATGGAGGAATAACTGATGTGAAACTAGCCAGCACTGGACACAATCAAAGTCCAATTGTAGGGTGGCAGTGACACTAGATGGGGATAGAAACATAGAAACATAGACTTTGATGGCAGATAAGGACCACTTGGCCCACCCAGTCTGCACATTTCCCTTCCTATTGGATAAGCTGCAGATTCTAGTTAACCAACAGCCTACTTATGTCTGTCCCATGCATGTTTGAATTCCCCCACTGTTTTAGACCCAGCAACCTCCCCAGGAAGGCGGTTCCATGCATCCACCACTCTCTCCGTGATGGGCCAGATGTATACAGAACAGTGTCGTCTGCATAAATGTGGATACTAAAAGAGGAGCAGACAGAGGGGAGGTCATTAAGAAAGATGGAGAAATGTAGGGGACCCAGAACAGAGCCCTGCTGGACACTTGTCTGAATGGGGAGGGGAGGGGATACAGAGTCAGCTATCCTAACCAACTGGGTTCTGCCGACCAGGTAGGTGCTGTACCAGTCAACAGCTGTGGGAGAGAGCCCGGCAGAAGAGAGTTTGGATAGAAGGATGGGTGAGAGACCATGTCAAATGCCTTGGCAAGGTTGACGAATATGGTGGAGGTGATGAGGCCACTATGGTTAGTATGGAGTCAGTGAGCCAGAGGAAGGAGGTAGTGGTAGAGTAATTCTTCCTGAAGCCAGACTGAAAAGGGGTGAAAAGGAGGAGTCAAGGTAGGAGGATAGTTGAGATAAGACAAGATGTTCTTGGAGTTTGAACAGGATAAGGAGGAGGGAGATAATTGCCAAGTGGGGAGGAGTCGCCCCCTTTGGGCAGGGGGATGATTGGCCTGTTTCTAGGCCATAGGGACAGATGAAAGGGAGAAGGAAAGGTTCAAAAGTAAGGTGAGAGGAATGGAAATAGCAGGGGCAGCTAGGAAGAGAAGTTTAGGGTCAAAGCTGTCAGAGGAGGACCCAGAAGAGGGGTTCAAGGCGAGAAGGGCCTCGGTGGTGGAGGGGAGTATACTGGAGAAGGAGAAAGAGGGGTAAGGGAGGGGAGTGGTCAGTAGAGTTGATTGGTATGGAGGAGGGAGAGAGAGAGAGCTGAGGAGGTCCGCAGCACAAGAGGTAAAGTAGGTGTTAAATTTGGAGACAACCTCTAGAAGCTCTGATATAATGGCATCATTGTTGTGGAGAACGGGGACAGGGAATTGCGTGGGAGGGGAGAATAGGGCTTGAACCACTTTCCAGTTGCCTGCGGGGTTAAAGAATTGCATGTAAAAGTCATGGCTTCAGCCAACTCTCTGGGTAATCTGTTCCATTCATCCACCACCTGCATGGAGAGGCCTGCTCAGAGGGTGGTTCAAGCCAAGACTGTGATAGAATTTAAACTTTGGGTAGAATAGATATAAGGAAACAGTCGAGACTGGCAGCACAGCCTAGAGATTAGACTAACAAGTTGTGAACGAGCTTGGTAGCATCCAGCAGACCTGAGTTTGATTCCCACAACCTCCACTGGCACACTGTGTGACTCTGAGCAATTTACTTAACCTCCCCAGTCCTCCCAGGTTACCCCTGAAAACAGGCACTTGTGCAATGTGGGCCTTATCCAGTTACCAAAGGAATACAAAAAGAAAAGGAAATGGTGACACCCACAAGCAGAGGAGGGTGACGATTACTCACTACAGCTGTTGAATCTCTAAATTTAGCCCAGTGTTAGGACAGGCATGGAGCTAGGCAGGGAAATGGGAAGACTGGATGGACCTCTGGGTCTTTTTCTGCTGATACAGTCTATGTTTCTGTGTTCTTAAGAACAGTTCTCAAATACAGTTTTTAATACGAGAATAATATACCTCACTGATTTGTCAGTCAGCAGATAATATTCACACAAACATACAAATATGCCAGCAGATAAAGGCTAGAGTGCAGGCCCCCCCCCCCGTCTACAGTGGGATTGGCTTCCTTCCCCAAATCCCCCTGACCCCAGCAACTTTCCCATACATTCCGTCTCATCCTGTCTTGAGGCTACCCACCATTTTAAGGGAGACTGCCTCCTCTGGCAGTTCATTCCACTTGGCCACCACTCTTTCAGTGAAAAAGTGCCTCCTCATCTCGCTCTTGAATCTTCCCCCTACCAGCTTTAGGCTATGCCCCCTAGTGGACTTGTTCCCAACTAAGACTGAAGAGGTCCTCCGTATTCACCCTATTAATACCTTTAGAGTATTTGAAGGTCTTGATCATATCCACCCCCTCTCCCTTCTGTCCTCAAGGGAGGACATGTTGAGCCCCTTGGGCTTTTCTTCATAGGTATTGCCCTGCTGGCCCTGGATCATCTTTTCACCCTTCTCTGGACCATCTGCAGCAAGTTGGCATCCTTCTTAAAGTAAGGGCACCGGTACTGCACACTGTACTCCAGGTGCAGTCTTACCAGTGACCTGTACAGCTGTAGTAGGACCTCCGCCTTCCTGCTGGTAATTCCCTTGGATATGCAGCCCAGCATCCAATGTACTTTTGCCGCTGCTCTCCTGCAGTGTGCCTGTTTTTGGTTTTTTTTACCCTATCTATACTTTCATTGGAGTTTTCACTGATAAATGTAGTTTTCTTTTTAAGGATTTTATGTTTTCCTCAGTTCCTGCAGAATCTTCCATATTTTCTCAAATATTTTCTTGTTGCTGTGGCAACTCTAAACCACTACCTCTATAAATAGTGCTGTTAGTTCTATTACATCATCTTATTGACTTAAGAGTTTCCACCTCCCTTCTTGCTTCACTTGGGTTCATTTTCAGGAGTGTGTATGTGTGTGTGTGTGTGTGTGTACACGCAAGTCCTTAACAAAGATTGCCCTTTCAAAAAGAGAATGTTACACGTCTGATGAGCGATTTACATTTGAATTTAAATGAGAATGCCAAAGACCTAGACAGTTTCTAATAACAGTGGTTTTAAATCATTGTAGTTCCACACGTAAGAGTCATCTGTCTCAAAGTGTTTATAGTCATACATTACACCAAGTCTGCCGACCGG
Organism: Neoceratodus forsteri; assembly: GCA_016271365.2. NCBI lineage: Eukaryota > Metazoa > Chordata > Ceratodontiformes > Ceratodontidae > Neoceratodus > Neoceratodus forsteri. Next base: position 34,461,071 of record CM028132.1, read on the forward strand.
CGTCGTATGGGTTGAGCTTTGGATCCCTTCATCGATTCTAATTAGCGGCAATCAGGTTCATGTTTCCTGCAAGTAAAGTTGGCACCAGGGTCTTACCACATTTGGCCGGAGTTTTTGATCTGCAACAGCTCTGCTTTCTAGAACTGTCTGCAGCAACTAACATTCAGGAAACTTCACAATTGTTTATTAGCAGTGTCTGACAGAAACGAACAGGTGGCTACATACTGCTATATGTAAACAATATTTTTCCCCCTCAGACTATGCACAAGTTTTTGATCGAGTCATGTACAGTATGTAGTATGCAAAATTTGTGCAGTTTTTGAGTGCCCGGGCAGTTCCTAAGTCATAAGTCTCTGAGGAAAGACTTAGTTGGTCCGAACGCTTAGACACCATTTTCTTTTTGTAACATCTATGTTGGTCCATTAAAAGGTATCAAACCATTTGCTTCTGGATCGGGCAGCTCCTGTAAATTGGTACTGTTACCAAGTATGTGTACCTGGTAACCAAAAACAAAAAAACATTGGCATTGAGATGTACAGCCTGCTTTTAGTTGAATTTTTATAATACTCAAAAACAACAGATTTTATAGTTTGGAAGCACAGCAACAGTATGTGGCACTAGGTCTTCTGTCATCACCTAGCATACTAAAATATGTTTGTACCACTTACTGGCTCAGCGACCCCTCGTGTGTGGATGGGGAGCTTGCTCACTCACATTTTGCTGCGGCAAGGGATGCTGATGTGGGCTCTAGCTGCTGTCGAGGAGGTGGGGTGACTTGAAAGATGGGGGTATTTATTTATTGAAACATATCGGAATTAATACCTTTGAGTCAGAGACTCCTTTACAAAGGCTCCACATCATAGAATACAATAGTAAGACATTGTTAGACATTACAAGGTATAAACAATGGTGTGAGAAAATATCACACCATACAGTAGATACAGGCCGAGATATTCAAAGGGGTTGCGCAACCCCACAATGCGCCCCAGCACGATATTCAAAGGGATGCCTTGCGCAGCACAAGTTCCGATGTGCCTGGGCGCATTGCTAATGTATGTGGCACTTCTGAAGGGGGCGTGCCCATGCATGTGCAGCACATCGATATTCAGCCTGGGATGTGCAGGCGCATATGCTGGCACAACCCCAGATCGCCACAACCATAGTGTATGGCACGGACTGAAATATGTGAAGAGCGGTTCATTCACATGTGTTAACTGTCAATACAATATATGGTCTGCAACTCCATTGGTACACTGTGGACCAATAGACTTACAGAACATACTGTAGCTGTCATTCAATGAGGCGACTCGGCGGTATGTGGGTGAGTGCTGCCCCCCGCCGATGATGGGGGAGCTGGGTCAGCCCCTGTGGGTGGGAGGAGGGGAACCACTAGACCACCAGGGTTATGATTTTATGTCGCAAGCCCATGATCAGGCATACTGGAGGAGGGTAACACTAGACCACCAGGGATTACACTGGACATACTACTGCCCCGATCGGGCATACAGGTGGGTGGGGGTAACCACTGGACCACCAGGTTAATCTTTTATTTGATAATGCCTGCAGTTGGGCATACAGAAGGGAAGGGGGGAACCACTGGACCACCAGGGTATGTTTATTATTACACATGCCTGCGATTGGAAACTACGGGTGGGAGGGGATGCTAGCCTGCCAGGGTGTGTCACTGCATGGTGACAGCAGCTGTGCAGGGTGCCAGACACATCTCACTGGATGCCCTGCACAACGCATGCAAATGGGGCCATAATGACAAGCAAATAGCCCTATTTGTGCCGTACATACATTATGGCCCCATTTGCATGCCCATGTTTGAATATCACGGGTGCTGTTCCCAGCGCGTGCATTCCCAGTCCTCCCTCTCTGGGGACTGTGCCAGCACCTTGTACTGGCGCCATGCGCATTGTGTGCCATATTCAAACCCTGTCTTGGCCACGGCGCATCTTGGCTGTGCTGTGCCCCCACTTGCGCCAGTGCCTGGCGCAATCTGAATATCTCGGCCACAGAGTATAGTCCATACAGGAAATGTGGTTCAAGATATTTACAGCAGTCAGGTGCAAAACAAAACATTGGTGCAAGGGGAATTAACAATGTACAATAGTTACGGTGGTGCCACACAAAGGCAGGTGCTATACAGTGCAGGCCAGTGTGTGGCAGCTAGGATAAAAACAGTGTTGTGGCCAAGATGGTGGCTGGTGGCACCAGTGGGCCCTACACCACATGGATGCTCACTGGTGGGAGCAGGGAGACTAGTGGTGGATGAAGCCTCCGTTTACCCTCCAGGCATTGGTGGAGGTTAGCCGGCTACATCCCCGGTCGCGTCCATTGTTGGGCGGCTTGGCAGTGGCCGCAAGGACGCCTAGATTTACCAGGGTCACTTCAGAAGCCAGCACCAGGGCCAAGCATTTTTTGTTCCTGGTGCCCTTGATCCCCTGGTGACGTCGGCATGCACATGGGGAGACCAGTGCAGGCAAGCGCAGGTCCCCTGACCAATGTTACCCCTCCCTTGCAAGGCATTCTGGGCTGTCACCCAGGTGGCAGTATTGTAGTGAGAACAGCAACCCTCCCTCCTCAGAGAAGGAGAGCGGTCCATGGGACGCTTAGTCCCCCCCCCCCGGCCGGCCCGCCAATAGCCCAGGTTTGTTGTCGGCATCATGAGCGGTAGCTCCACTGTCGCACTGGCAGGCCGGTATTTGCATCTTACCCTTTAAAAAATATCCTCACCACCACCAATATTCCATTCTGCAGACCATCACTGCTGGAGAGACAGCTCTGATGGGTAGAGGTTTACCAAGCTGTTAGACTACAGCTGCCAGTGCTGACTATTAAGATATACAGTAGTACCAAGGAGTTCAAATGTAGTAAAAAGCACAGCACTGCAGGGGGAGAAATTACCAAAATTCTGTACTTTTTACCACAATTGCAGAAAAATTAACAAAACTGCCGAAAAACTGCCAGACTGTGGAAAAGCAATTAATCAGCAACTGCTGCTAATCAAGGCCATATTTCGATTCACAAACAGCTTTTTGTTTTTGCACCTCAAACCCACTTATCTTATACCTTCCCCAAATTTTTTAAACTGTTTTTTTTTTTTTTTGTTTTTTTACAGTTACAGAATGTTAAGTATGGAAAGTGATGTAGAAATACCTCTGCAGTACTTTACATTATATATTACATATTTACATTTGTATTCTATATTTTTTCTTTGAAGATCATCTATCCAAGTCTTTGGAGGGATTGTTTGTGTATGAGGAAGAAAGTTCCGGAGTTCCAGAGTCAAACAGGAAAGGAAATGATGCAATAGTTGTGGAACAATGGACTGTCATTGAGGTAAGCCATAGTTCAGTTGCCACCCTAACAGGGCCATAGCCAGAATTCCGCAGTGGTCAGGCTCGCAACATATTAGGTTTGGCCAAATGCTGTGGGGGACTTTTGTGCTATTCTTACAGTACATGCTGGTGTGACAGTGTCAGACCCTGCAGTGCATACCTGGTAAAGAACTGTAAAACTGTCTCCTTTCTATTTGAGCATTACTGTATTTTCACTGAACAGAAGATAATACAGCATTTGTCTTCATGAGAGACTAATAATACTGAAACCTCAAGTGGTGAAGCCACGAGTGAGATATCTTAGTATTATTGGCCTCGAATGAAGATAAATATAATATTTTCAGTGAGGCCATGTCATGTTCTGTTTATACAACATGTGTTTTGGAACAGACATAATTGGGAAATGTGTAAAAAAAAAAAAAATGCTTGCAAGTTTGAGAAGTGTGACTATCAGCTTCTTTTTCAGTTACAGTATGTGTTTGGTAGTGGTTTCCGAGATTCACTACTGCTTCTGTTTAACTCACTGACCCCCGTAGCTTTGCATTATGGCCAGTACATAATGAAGAAGTTTGATGTACAAGTCTTTTGTTTTTGCTTTTTTGGGAGGGCATTTGTTTGTTGAAAAAGTAAAAAAAACTAAAAGGTATCTACAAATGAAACACTGCTCATTTTGTAGATATTTTCATGCTGAACATATGAATATATGAAAAGAGCCAGTGGAAGAAGGCCACCAGGTCTATCGCGTCTGCTCGTAATAATGCACGGTCTGGTCTTACATTTACACCACTGACCCTGCACCACCAACCGCCCTTCTCTCCTTTCCTTGGTCCCAAGGGTTCCCTTTGTGTTTGTCCCAGGCCCTCTTGAATGCTCTCACTGTCTTTGCTGATACCACCTCTCTGGCGGCTCATTCCAGGTGCTTACCACCCTCTCTGTATAGAAATATTTCCTTACATCCCTTCTGAATCCCTTCCCCCCCATCAGTTTTAGGCTGTGCCCCCTAGTGGTGTTGTTTTCACTCATTTTAAAGAGACCCTCCTTTTGCACACTGTTAATTCCCTTCATGTACTTGAAGGTCTCTATCATATCCCCCCTCCCTTTTATCTCCTCTTATCCAGGAAGTACATCCCTAGGGCTTCCAGCCTTTCCTCAAAGGACTTATCCTGTAGCCCCTCTATCATCTTGGTTGCTCTCCTCTGGACCCACCACACAGCATTTGTGCTCGAAATACCATGCTATCATTTTTTGTTTTAAAGTTATTTGCATTTGAATATCCTTAGTACAGCAGCTGAGATCAAACATTCTAAACCTGAGTGAAGAATGCGCTATGACATAGTTGTACAAAGAAAAGACGTAATAATTACATAATGCATCAAGAAAAAATATCGATATCTTTTCATGTTCAGTGAGATTATCGCTTTGTATCTGGTCAGTTATCTCAAAACATATATTATGTATGTTTACACATATATAAATACAGGACGTGACGCGGGTGAGAGTGAGACAGCATAAACATCTTCAAGAACTATACTTGACCTCCTGACCTAACGAGTGGCAAAGCCACGAGTAAGGTTGCAAGAGGTTAAGTATGGCAAATGAAAATTGTTCTACTATCTCACTCTCACCGATGTCATATTTGATTTGTACAACAGGGGTGGGATATTCAGAAGGGTTGCTCATGGCGCAACACAGTTCCGCCATCACGCAATCCACAGATCGCGCCTGGCATGATATTCAGGGGATTGAGCCTGGCACAAATCCCGATGCGGCGGGCGCACATCAGTAATGGCTCGCGGGAGGGCGGTTTCATGCACATCTCGGACATCCCGATATTCAGCCCGGGATGTGCTGGAGGCCATGCATGCGCAACCTCACTTCTGCGCCTGCACACAGGTGAGCCAAAATAAATGGAGCAACAGCTGGCCATCCACAGGCAAGCTGCCATATTGCAGTGCAACATGGCAGCTGCCGGTTAGTGTACCAACTCAGCGGCACCTGGTGGTGGCAACCCCATGCCGACGGCGGGCATATGTAGAAAAATAATAGTCCTATAACCCTGGTGGTCCAGTGGACCACTCGCAGCCGATCGCGGGCATATGTAGAAAAATAATAGTCCTATATCCCTGGTGGTCCAGTGGACCGCTCGCAGCTCGATCACAGGCATCAGTAATGAATAATGACCACCAATCCAGCCCTGGTGGTCCAGCGGTACCCCTCCCACCCGCCACTGGGCCCCACGCTCGCTACCCTGGTCAGCAGCGGTGGCAGCTCCCATCCGCTTGCTGCCCACCGACTGACTCCGTGCAGTGGGGCTGTATGCCCATTGGTCCACAGCATGAGCCAATGGGCGTGCAGCCAGTACCATACTACACAGTCCAGATATGTGAATGGATCCATTCACATATCTAGACTGTGTAGTATGGCATTGGCTGCATGCCCATTGGCTCATGCTGTGGGCCAATGGGCGTACAGCCCTACTGTATGGAGTCAGTCAGCGGGCGGCGGTGCGGCAAGCGGGTGGGGAGCTGCCGCCCGCCGCTGACCGGGGGGAGCGGGACAGTGGGGCTCAGTGGGCGGGTGAGGAGGGGTCTACCGCTGGACCACTACGGTTGGATTGGTGTGTCATTATTTATTATTGACGCCCGCGATCGGGCTGCGAGCAGTCTACTGGACCACCAGGGATTTAGGACTATTACTTTTCTACATATGCCCACGATCGGGCTGCAAGCGGTCCACTGTACCACCAGGGATATAGGACTATTATTATTATTCTACATATGCCCGCGATCGGGCTGCAAGCGGTCCACTGGACCACCAGGGATACGGGAGGGTGTATTTCAATTTACTTCTGCCCGCGATCGGGCTGCGAGCGTCCACTGGACCACCAGGGATACGGGACGTTTACATTTCATTCATATGCCCGCGATCGGGCCAGAGCGTGTCGCCGCTTATGCAGGGAGCGTCAGTCCCCGATGGCTGCAGCCTGGCAGGGCGCCAGGCGCAAGTTGCCGGGGATTGGCGCACCTGCATGCAAATGGGGCCTTAATGACATGCAGATGGCCCCATTTGCACCTTGCATACATTATGGCCCCATTTGCATGTGCACTTTTGAATATTGCAGTAGTTGTGCCTGTCTCAACGGCACTTGCACTAGCGCATCCCCCTGCTCCACTCTGGCCACTTGCGCTGGTGCAGTGCCACTGCACCATGTGCACTGCGGGTGGCCAAGGTGCGATATTCAATGATGCTGTGCCATGGTGCAGCTCCGTTGAATATCACCCTGTCCATGCCCCTGTGCATCCAAGTTGTGCTGCGCCCAGGCTTGCGCCACAGCCTGGCGCAGTTTGAATATCCCGCCCTAGGTGTTTTAAGTGGTTTTGTGATAGAAAGGATCTCAAGATACAAAAAGGAAAAGAGTACAAAACTGTAAACGGAGCCCATCTGATCAATGGCTCAGCACAAGAGAAGCAAATCAATGCATTACAGATCAGTACCGTACAAATCAGTACATTACAGATCAGTACTATACAAATCAATACATTACTGATCAGTACCGTACAAATCAGTACATTGCAGATCAGTACAGTACAAATCAATACATTACACATCACTACCATACAAATCAATACAGTCAGTATGCTTAAGCAATAAACCATGACAGGGTGTATGTGATGATGGGTTTACCCACACCTGAGTGGTTGGTCATGGACCGCGGGCAGTGACCAAACCCCATGGCGTGGGCAAATCCCAGCATCACTAACACCCTGGAGTGGTTTATTACACTTATACAATAGCCCCTATACTTCTTGTAAGAAAATAAATAAAGAAAAGGGCATTTTCTTGGCATTTAAAATGTTTTTTTTTTTTTTATGTATTCTTATGCCACAAAAAAATTGTCCGATTTAATTAAAGAGCAGATCCCACACATCGGGCTCAGGCTTGTTATAAAACAATATGCTTCCCTTACACCTTGGCTTCCTGATTTATTCTTTAACTGAGTAACAGCTGTGCCCAGTGTTGTTACTTGACTGTGTACGTTTTTGTTCTAGAAGACCGGACAGCATTCTGTACGAGCTCCTCGGTCAGCTGGGGAACCCAGTTCAACCTGCAGGTACAGTAGAGCCCTACTGAAAAACACAACTGCAACTTGCGACTTGCAGCCTGTGTCTCAGTTTCCAGAAGCGGAACCCAGACCAATCAGCAAACCAGCAAGAGAAAAAAAGAATAAAACAAAGTAGGTACCGTACCAGAATAAAACTTGCACCAAGACCGCACACTGACCGCGCCGCTGGTCACCACAATGCTGAAGCCCCATAAGACTCGTTGCCTCTGACCATTGTCGTTCAGCTAATCAAATATTTGAAGTCTTAGATATATTGAAGGGGGAAAACTGTTTATTTTTTAAAAACGAGGGCTAAACCTTAGAGAAATCATGGCCAAAAAGTGGAGCGTGATACAGGGCATGTGTGTATGCATAGGTGTGTGCCCAGTATCACGGCTCGTCTTTTTGGCTGCGAATTCAAGCTGGACCGTGTGGAGGTTAAAGGTTGTACTGGCGGCATGAGGGCCACTTCAGGAGCGGGGATGCAGGACTGTGGTGCCGGTACATCGGAAGGTTAAGGGAGGTACGGTACTTTGCATTGTTGGATGTGTTTTTGGGTACATCGAGAGGAATTTCTGGCAAAGAATTCAATATTTCATCTAGTCCCGCCCTGTCTATTATGTCGAAACTTGTTTCCATTTTTTTTAACGTGGTCAGAGTTTGCCGATGCCCTTAGTGTGGGGATTCAAGATGGTGGCTATAGGACTCTGAAATGGGGCTCAAGAGTGATTTCTTTCTTGGGGAGCTCGAGGCTTTGGTTGGCTGGCACCTCTTCTGTTGGTAATCCTAAAATTTACAATAGTGCCAGGGTGCCAGCTGACCAATCAGATTATAGGATTCGGAGACGCCATTGTATAATACGAATCATTACAACCAAAGCAGATGTGAAATATAAAACAATTACGTCTACCGACTTTCTCACATATGCTGACTTTTGCGCGGCACATTGCTATTGTGATGTCATTAGCATTAATAAAGCTGCTCTCTGATTGATTTAGTATTCCACTGTGACATACCCAGCTTTGCAAGATAATAGTACTGTCTTGCAAGTTTGTCATAAGATAGTAGTTTTATCTTGGCCAATCCAGACCCACACCTGTTGCATAAATATGGGATATGACATGGGTGAGAGTGAGACAGTAGACATATATTCACAGGCTACACTTGACCTCCTGGCTTCACGAGTGGCAAAGCCACGAGTGAGGTTAGAATAAGTCAAGTATGGCAAATTATGACTTTTCTACCATCTCCCTCTCACTTCTGATCAGTGGCTCAGCACAAGAGAAGGAAATAAATTCAATACAATAGATCGGAAGTAGAATGCAACTAAGTCTACAAAGCATCTCACATAAGCTGGCTTTTGGACTGCACATTGCTGCTGTGATATCGGCATTGTTAAAGCTGCTCTCTGACTTGCCTAGTAGTACTATCTTGCAAGTTGGCCATAAGATAGTCGTTTTATCTAGACCCACACCTGTTGTATAAATACATTTATACAACAGGTGTGGGTCTGGATTGGCCAAGATAAAACTGGGATCACTACAGAAACCCAAAACTTGTTTCCCTGACACGCTGTTGCCCGAGCCCAGAATCCTGAACTACAAAATTCTGACGGTGAGTTTGCCCCTTCCCCCTCGGAGTTTGTTATATTATTAATTCCAGAATTCGCGAGTATGAAACCCCCTGAAACATGTAAAAACATGCAAAATCCCACTGTTGGGATTTTGTGCTCGGGATGCCGGGCTTGGGCAACAGCAGGTCGGGGAAATGAGTTTCGGGTTTTTGTAGTAGACCCGATAAAACTGCTATCTTCTGACCAATTTGCAAGGTAGTACTACTAAGCCAGTCAGAGAGCAGCTTTAACAATGCTGATATCACAGTAGCAATGTGCAAGCCGACCCGGTGGCACTGAGGGTTGAGGCGCTGGACGCCACACCTCGCGCCATGCTGGCAACCTGTGTTCGGGAACGAGTACGGGTCGCATGGGGTTGGCAGGGTTGGAGAAGGATCGAGCGTCCGGAGGACTGCTCTCCTTCTCCGGGAAGGGGGGGACATCAGCAGTCTGCGCGTGGCTGCCCCCTGGTGGCAGCTGGGGGGCAACACCACCGATGCTGCAGAAACATGGGTCTGGAGGAGGCAGACGTCGGGAGGAGTGCGTACGGAAGTATGCACACTCCATCTCTTGGCGTCATTGCACACCTCCTCCAACAGGGGAACTACTGTACAGAAAATCCCTGGCAGTATGAAGGCTGCTTGCTGGCACTGCGGCAGTCCTGCGCCAGGCAGCTCCCTCCTGAGTCCTCCCACCTGGTCTCCGTGGTGGTTGGAGAGACCGAGAGGGGCAACAGCAGGGAGATCAAGAGCTCTGCCCGGGACCGGGGCGGCGGTGACCTAGCTGGCTAGATGGGGGGGGAACCAAAGGCACAACCTCCCCCCGAGCCCGCCAGCCGTGGAATAAAAATAAATAATCCAAAAAAAAAAAACAGTAGCAGTGTGCAGTCCAAAAGCGTTAATGTGAGATGCTTTGTAGACTTAGTTGATTTCTACTTCCGATCTATTGTAATGAATTTATTTGCTTCTCTTGTGCTGAGCCATTGATCAGAATTGAGAGTGAAATAGTAGAAAAATCGCAATTCGCCATACTTGACCTATTCTAACCTCACTCGTGGCTTTGCCACCCGTGAAGTCAGGAGGTCAAGTATAGCCTGTGAATATATTTCTGCTGTCTCACTCTCACCCATGTCATATCCCATATTTATGCCATACCTGTGAGGATAAAAAAATATCAGTGATATTTTTGCCACTCTGGGGACTTAGAGTGAGAATATCATGATATTCTCACTCTTGCTCTGTAGTGGCAAAACTATTCTAACTGTAGGTCCGGATTGGTTGGGGACAGCAGCAAAAGCTGTACTGTTTTTTTTTTTTGTTTGTTTGTTTTAATTTTTAGAACTGAACTGCTCATAGGTGGGGAGGCCCCCAGGCTGAGGAAGGAGATGAGCTCACCCACCAAGGAAAGGTACTTGAAAATATGCCTTGTATGCACTTAAACTGAATATTTGGCCCTCTGAATGAATCTACACAATGTATACTGCGTGAAAAGTTCATGTATGTCTGTGATTGTTTGTCCACTTTTTAATAAAAAGATATTTACAAAAAAAAAAACTGAACTGCTCAGTAGCATGCCAGTTCCCACAAACTACTTTCATTTTCCCAACTGTAACCTGTGCTAAAAACCTTAATAACTTAATAAAAAAAAAATTCTTAAACATTTTACCTCACACCACCCAAAATAACACCTCGCGTCAGCTTCCCCTGTAGCATATCTCCCTCCACAGCACTGGCATGTCATCTCCTTTTGTGTCCGGCAGTCAGTTACAGATCAAGGCAACAGCCACTTCATACAAAAATAATTAATAAAGCAACAGAAACATAAACAAAAAAAAAATATATGTATATAGCTGGCTCCGTGGCACCAAGCGAAGGGGTTCGCTCGGCACGCTTGCAACCTGGGTTCGTGCCCCAAGCCCAGGTGCCAGGAGCGGAGAGACCAACATGAGGGGTTCCAGAGCGTCCATTGCGCCTTCCTCCCGGTGGGCAGGCCTTGGCACCTGCAGGCAGATTGGAGATGGGCTAGGGGGACTTGTAGCCTTGACACACCCCCTGCAGGTCGCCGCTCCCACAGGACCAATCAGGGTTGAGTGGGCGGGACAGAAAAAGTGAAAATGCCCCCTGGCCGACTGGATGATGGCCACTGGTCCTCGGCATGCCACGAAGCCCAGCATAGCCCTGTGCCCCACCGCCGATCCTAGGGCTAAGTAGTTGTGCCTCTGGGCACTTGGGGCCCATCCAGCAAAGGGTTATGTTGGGTCACCCAGGGGATCAGTAGGTGGTTGTGGGGGCAGCAGGATGGCGACCAGTGGAGGAGGGTTGCTGTGGGGCCCAGGTGGCCTGAAGGAGTGGCCGGCCAGGGGGGCTGTGGGAGGAGCAAAAACAAAACAAAACATAGAAGCAACAAAAAACCGCAGGACACAGCAATAATCAAAATATAACATGGCCCCACTGGAAATAACAATGGCACTTTTCCCCAAGTGCAGCTTGGCCTTACTACATCATGAGTGGTGAAGCCAGGCTGTAACTGGAGCGCCCATTTAGATCTATGAATTGGGTTGAAGCTGCCATCTGGGGGTGGGCTGGTTGTGTTGGTTAATGCATGGAAGCCTCCACATTAGTGGAGAGGGTCTTCGCAGGTCCAGGGCTGTTGTGACTTTCTGGCTGTCTGTTGAAACCACCCACAGTGGCTTCTCTTGATGTCACCTTACCGCATGGAAGCCTGATTTCACCACTCTGTGTTCCCAAGCACATTAATGCTGCTAATTACTTAAGAATCGCCCCAGGGCCAGCCTGATGGTGTGGAGGGCTGAGAAGCTGGGCGCCTTACCTCCTGCCACACCGGAGACCCGAGGTCGGGAACGGACTTGGATTTCCCAGGGGCTGGCAGGGAGAGGAAGGATCGAGTGTCCCTGAACAGCTCTCTTTTCTAAAGAGGGAGGTTAGAGTGATGCTCTGCTTGCCTGCCATCTGGCATTGACTGGGTGGCAGCATGTGCATGCCACTACATAGGGAAAGAACCCCACGTTCAGGTTGCTGGGGCCGTCTCCACGGAGGCGGAGTTTGGACATTGTGCCCATTGCATGTTTGTGGGCCCAGGGAGGAAAACAGGAGGAAAAAACACCCCAGGCGGCACGATGACAACTGACCCTCCTCAGGCCTCACACCAGTGGCTGGGTACAACCCCAGCCCATGGCAGAGGATGATGATGAAGGTAAGTTCTGGAGGAGCTGAGTGATGTGGCTGGGGGAGAAGTCGGTCAGAAGTGGGCTGCCGGGGAGAAGTAGGAGCATAAATAGATGATTAAAAAAAGAATCGCCCCAAATACCTTTTCACTTGGGTCTGTACTGTTGTTCCAGACAGGGGAATCCAAGAAAAATAACAATCTGCCTCCACTTAGCTGGCCTCTTGTGCAACCTGCATGATGCAACCTCCTCACTCTCTGATAAGGTGGCCTCCTCGCCTTCCCATGTAGTCGCCATTCCGAGTCCCATTGTGACTAATGATGGGATTCTCCATGAACTGTTAGCTTTCCATATTGAAATTCAGGACTCACTTGTGTCGGTCTGGACAAATCTGGACACCGTGAAAAAAGAAAACCAGGAGCTCCTCATGGCAACCACAGAGCTGGCTGGCCACTCAGATCACATAGTGGACCTACTCCTGCATCCCCACCCCCACCATGCCCAATTCAAAATTAAGCAGTAGGATCTAGAGGATAGGCTCTGCAGAAAGAACTTGAGAGTCTGGTGGTACCGGAGGGGGAGGAGGGACAGCACATTGCCCCTTTTATGGAACAATTACAATGGGACTCACTCCAACTCCCCCCAGACTTTAACTTTGATCTTGAAAGGGTACACAGTGTGCTGGGCCCTAAGCCAGCCCCCTCTGAAAGACTCCGTTCCATCATCATGAAATTTCTTCACTTCCAAACGACAAAAACAGTTTTGCTCAAAGCATGGTGACAAAAAGTAGTAAAATCTAAGGAAAAACAAATATACATTGACTCGCTTTTGCTCACAGCATGGTGACAAAAAGTAGTAAAATACAAAGAGAAACAAGTATACATCGACTATGACTATGCACCAGCTATTCAAGCAAAACACAGAGCCTGTGCTGCAAATCTCCAGGTCCTCTGACAGGCAGGTGTTAAGGTTCAGACTCCCTACCCTGCTAAACTTTGGGAGCTGTACTCTGATGGCAAAATCCTGCATTACTCCCTGAGGAGGCAAAAGCAGATATGGAGCATCAGGGTATTGCAGTCCCTCAGCCACAATGCCGTGCACCTCACTCTGGTGCCCCTTGCCAAGATGGGCTCAGACCAGCCCAGACAACTGACTCCCATCCATTCTCTGTCTGGACTGCAGACTGAGCGGACTGTCCACCGACGACCTGGGTTCTGAAATGGACCCGGGAGTCTGAGGGCTGGCCGGGGGAGAAGGATTGAGCATCCTGGGGACTGCTCTCTCCTCTGGGGAGGGAAAAGAGTGTCCAGCACTTTACGGGACCCTGGTGGAATCCTAGGGATACCACTGCAACTGGCGTAGCTTGTTAGGGGGTGGGAATTGGATCACTGAACATCATTGCGTCCCTTGAGGGGAGCAAGCAGTGGAATAAATTATTTATGGCAGTCTGGGCTCAAGGCTAGACTGTCCCCCTCTCTGGTACACCAGACCAAGCAGATTTTATCAGACGTAGACAGATGGCAGATAATGTCCACTGCACTCTGCTCCTTATGGAATATATAACCCAGCATTCTATTCGAGCAGTGGTTATAAGCATGGACGTCGAGAAGGCGTTTGACAGGATATCCTGGAACTTTCTCTGAGGCACCCTATCGACCTTCATCCCCCCCCCCCCAAGTTTTGCCCTAGCTTCAGAACATTTGCTGCAGCCCTCAGTCTTATGTTCAAGCCAATAGATCTTACTCATCTCCCATCACTCTCCAGCAAGGTACCAGGCAGGGTTAGCCCCCCTTTTGCCTTTACACGTAGACCCTCTGGTTGCAGCTCTTCATCTTACTCCTGAGGTGAAAGGGGTCCACCTATGGGATGCCCAGTATACAGCACATTATATGCTGATGACATTCCTTGCTCGCTGCTAAATCCCAGCAGATCCATCCCTGCAGCTTATTGTCTGGCTTCTCCCTAAACCTTCATAAAATGGAGGCTGTAATACTTAACTACTCCCCTCCAGCTGTAGTCCGATAAGACTTCCCTCTGAAATGGAGGAGCACAAAATGTAAAAATCTCAGGGTCCAGATCTCAAAAAATTTGCGGAGTCTGGAACTTCTTAATTATGAACCACTCACTATAACCCTGACTAATAATGTATCCTGCCAGAGTCCGTTAAATTTGCCATTCTTTTCCAGACCGGAGACGGTAATAATTAATATCTTATTTCGTATACTTTATTTTTTACAGCCCATCCACATCCTCGACTCTCACTGTTACTTGGTATCATGGAACCAGTTAATTTCACTTTTTATTTTGAGTGGCCATCATCCCTGGATAAAATGCTTTGCTGCAATTACCTCCCGCCCAGGGCAGGGTTCATCTTCCCAATTTACTGAACTATGCTAAAGCTAATCAGTGACACACCGTAGTCTGCTGGATCTGTGCCCGGTTGATTACCCCATCCCATGAAACAAATACAATTAGTGTTATATGGCCTGTATGATATTGGTAAACTCCTGCCGTCTCATCATGTAGATACTCCCCACCTGGCAGACTATAGTGGCTTTACTGCCCAGACATTGAGGGTCTGGTTCAAGCTGCAGCTCTTCCCTAAGCTTTCTTATATTTTCTATTTCTGTAGAGTGTTGTCGATGCTCCCCGCCTAGCAGACTATACTGGATTTACTGCCCAGACGCTGAGGGTCTGGTTCAAACTGCAGCTCCTCCCTAAGCTTTTTCATGTGTCCTATTTCTGTAGAGTGTTGTCTGCCAATTTGGAGTTTCTTCCCACTCAGATGGACCACACCTTTCAAAGACCGAGACAGCTGGATCTCACACATGTTTTTCAGTTTTTGGATACAAAAGGGGTACTTCCCTTTGAGCAGCTGCAACAGAAGTATGGTCTTACAGGCAGGGAGCACTTCCAGTGTCTCCAGGTTCGGACATACCTCTTACAAAAAGAGGCTGGGAGAACTCCGCTCCTTTGCTCCTCCAGTTGTTGATGGAGGCCATTCAAGGGGATACCTGGCAGCATGTGATCGGGAACATGTATAGGAGACTACAGGTTCTCTCCTTGGTGATTACACTCAAATCTACCCTTGAAAAACAGAATCAAGAACTAAATATTTCTATTTTATGGCATGCCCTCCCTTCCCTGGAGGCAGTATATAGCGCAGTGGTTCAGGGCACGGAGCTGCAAACCTGGAGGCCTGGGTCTGAATCCCATCAGCCCCCACTTGCATACTATGTGATCCTGAGCAAGTCACTTAACTTCCTTGTGCTCCCAGATCGCACCTGGAAACCAGCACTGGCTTTGTGTGCCTTTTCTGGTTAAACAATTTCCCCTTTCCCTTAAAATCGCATCCTGTGGAGAGAATTTGCTTGGAAATGCAAGTATAGGTTCTTCTGAAATCCAGCCATCTTGGCTAAATTTATGCCCCCAGAATATGGGCATTGCTGGAGACACTGTGGACACCAATTGGCTGACCACTCCTACATCTTTTGGCCAGTGCCCTGTCCTCACCACCTTTTGGGATGGAAATTTCCGATCAACTACAGCTCCTGTCTTTTCCAGTACACCAGGTATCCCACGCTATGGTATTTTTTTTTCCTTTTCTATATACATTTTTGTGCCCCGGTTTTCTCCAACCCCGTATCAGCGTGAACACATGCGTGTGGAGGCACGCGCACGTTGCACTCAAGGCACTCTCCCTTCATGTCGCCCCCTCCCACCTGCACCATCACCGGACCTCCATTTGACGGCGAGGGGGGGGACAACCTCTCTGGGAGAGGAGAGCTGCCGTTAGGGGGCTCGATCCAGCTCCCACCCTCCCCCCGCCATGCCAGCTCCCCGGCGACCCAGGGTCATTCCCGAAGCCGGGTCGCCAGCATGACGCAAGGTAAGGCATCCAGCGCCTCAACCCTCAGCGCCACCGGGCTGGACCCTTTTACCTGCCCCCACCTGATGCGCATCCAAGTGACTCTCCATACCCTGGCCTACCTGTATATTCTTTTGACCAAAAAAGCCATCACACTGCTTTGGATGCAAAAGAAACCTCCAACAGTTGAGTCCTGGTGGCATATTATAAATGATATGTATGCTGTGAAATGTATTACTGACTCCTTGCATGGCCATTTACCCCAGTTTCATATTAAATGGCAAGGCTGGGTCATGTGTATTATGGCCCTAGATGATTCATTCCTTCCTTAGTTGTTGTCGTAACTAACAGTTAGTGTCTCAGGTGTTGTTATTTCTGTAAGGTTGGTATTGTAATCTGTTACCCTGCCGGGTCACCAAGCCCATGAGGACAAGTGATGTTCACGTCCTTGTCTAATCTGTATTCGATGTTTGACTTTGGAACTTCTGAACTGTGTAATTCTCTTCTCACCTGCTGTACTTATCGTAGTGGATATTGTGTGTTGTAACTTGGTGAACCTGTGTTGTGCTGCTGTCTCGCGTCAGTAAAAAAAAAAAACAAGCACAATGAGATTAAAGCCTGATAACCTCAAGGTGGCAAGACAGTGCGACAAAGGCAGTTGGCAGGGCCAGCAGGATGTTGGGGTGCACAGGGAGGGGTATCACCAGCAGAAGGATGGAGGTAGTGTTGCCACTGTATAGATTGCTGTTGAGACCCCATCCTGGAGTGCTGTGTTCAGTTCTGCAGACCACCTCTCAGGAAGGACGTAGAGTGGAGGCTGTCCGGGGGGGGGTAATTAAAATGGTGTGGGGGCTGCATCAGAAGCCCTATGAGGAGAGACTGAAGGATCTCAATATGTACACCCTGGAAGGGGGGGGGACATGATAGAGACCTATAGATACCTCACGGAGGTAAATAAGATACAGGAAGGGGGTATTTTGCAGGGAAAGATGCATGAGAACAAGGGCACATGCAATGAAGCTGGAAGTGGATAAACTGAAGAGAGATGTGAGGAAGTACTTCTTCACTGAAAGAATGGTGGATGCCAGGAACAGTCTACCAGCGGAGGTGGTGGGGGCGAAAGCAGTGGTGGGATTCAAAAATGAATGGGATAGGCATAAGAGAATCTTAGTGGAAGGCAGGGGGGGGGGCAGAGATCAAGTAGGGTCTGCGGTGTCAGTATAGGCGGGTTAAAAACTGGACAGATTGGATGGGCCAGGCGGTCCATATCTGCCATCAGATTCTGTGATTCTATGTTCAGTGAGCAATGCTTGGAATATGGGTAGAAAATGCTCTTACTTGGGCCTTCACTGTATTTGATCCCTTGTCAGAAACCACAAACCCCACCTCTTGACTCCGTGGAAGGATCCACCTGGAGGATGGTACTCTGTTGCCGTAAAATATTCTATCCAGTGTGACCCTTGCCAAAGAAGCAGATAACACTGTAATCTGAATAATTTTGCTAGGCTTGAAATTTGGTGCTGCTGCAGCTGTGCATGGTGGCATCTGGGACAAACTATCCGCTGGGCAGAGAGAATGTCTTGTGATCTGCTGTCATTGCAGTAGTTCACATGTCTGTTGTCCCATCTTTGGCACACACATTAGTCACTACTTCAGTTGTCTCTTTATGTGAAGATTGGAGGACACGTGCCTCACTTCCTGTTCCTCTGTGCTTTCTTCTGTTTTTGGCCCAGGAGACTGAAAAACAAAACTGCTACCACTTAACAGCTGAAGAAATAAAACCTACCCAGCTGCCCTGCACCTGCTCCCCTGACAGGAAAACAAATAGTACAGATAAGTGGAAACAATTGTGGGAAAACATGTGTAAAGTATTTTTGCACATAATGCCCGTCTTGGTTGCAGTACCTGACTCGTGTCCTTTGCCCTGGTCCCTAGAGAGGAAAAGTGGCAGAAAGGAGAACAAGTTCTAGTGAGAGCCAGAATGGCTGCTAATGCATTAACCTGATAAGGGATATGATTAATATGTGGCTTGGACTGTAATTTACTTGTATTATTAAAATGTAATAATCCCACAATTACATTAAAATAATAGTAAAAAAAATAATGCCTTACATGTCAGGCTACTGCAGAAGCAGCTGTTGTCTTTTGCCACACACACACACACACACACACACACACACACACACACACACACACACACACACACACCCTACTAGTGAGATGTACATATGTGCACACCCCATGGTAAGACCACACCTGGAACACTGTACCCAGTTGTGGACCCACCCTCAGGAAGGACAGGAATCATTCGGAGAGGGTTCAGAGGTCGGCTATGACAATGATACAAGGGCAACAAGGGAGGACAAGTAAGAGGAGGCGGGAGAACTTGAACATGTACTCTGTCGAGATTAGAAGGGAGAGGGGAGCTGGCCTGGTGGTGCTGAGGGTTGTGGCACTGGATGCCATACCTTTCGCTGCACCGGTGACCTTGGTTCAGGAATGAGCCCAGGTCACGGGGGGTTGGCTGGGGGGGGGAGCTGGACTGAGTCACCGATTGGCAACTCTCCACTCCTGGGGAGGGTTAGGTACCAGTCTGACTAGCACATGGTGTCGAGAGGGGAGGATGCTGTCAGGCGATTTATCAGAAGCTGTGTCTCAGCACGGCCTACCGCCTGGACTTCAGTCTTGTGCGCCGGCATCCTCGGGGGGGATTAGAAGAGTCATGCAGTCACATAAAAGCAACTATGAAAAAAAAAATACCCCAGGGCAGTGCAGTGTGATCCCCGTACGGGGGGAAGGGTGAGCTTTACAGAGCTTGGGCCGGCCAGGAGGGTGAAAAACCGTACTATAAAAAAGAGGAGAAGGGAGACAGACTACGGCCTACAAGATATTGAGGGTTATCAATAGGGTAGACTGCAGGAATCTACTCACGAAGAATGCCAACACAGTAAGCAGAGGAAATGGGTGGTGGTTGATGGGATGAAGATTTAAAAGGGATACTAGGAAGTACTTTTTTACAGAGGGCTTCAGTCTCTAGTGCTGTCAACCCCTCTCCTTTTACCATCACAAGCTACATCAAAGTCTGAGGAGTCCTGCAGTGTCCCTGCTCCAGACTGTACCTGACCATATGGATAAACAGAGGGGTTTAGTCTCCAGTGCTGTCAATCCCTGTCCTTTCACTAGCACTAAATACATCACAGTGTGGGCAAGTCTGAACTGTATCTGGTCCTGGGAATAAACAGAGCTTCAGTCCCCATTGCTGACAGTATCCTGTGAATAAACAGAGCTTAGGCCCCCATTGCTGACAGTATCCTGTGAATAAACAGAGCTCCCTCCATTGCTGACAGTATCCTGTGAATAAACAGAGCTTTGGCCCCCATTGCTGACAGTATCCTGTGAATAAACAGAGCTTCAGCCCCCATTGCTGACAGTATCCTGTGAATAAACAGAGCTTCAGCCTCCATTGCTGACAGTATCCTGTGAATAAACAGAGCTTCGACCCCGATTGCTGACAGTATCCTGTGAATAAACAGAGCTTGGGCCCCCATTGCTGACAGTATCCTGTGAAGACGGCACTCACAAAAATGGTGAGGCTGAAAAGGGTGAAGGAAAACAGCGCAGCCAGATAGGGCAGGTGGCAAAACAGAACCTACAGCTTCCCCCT
The DNA here is from genome assembly GCA_016271365.2 of Neoceratodus forsteri. NCBI lineage: Eukaryota > Metazoa > Chordata > Ceratodontiformes > Ceratodontidae > Neoceratodus > Neoceratodus forsteri. The sequence continues at coordinate 34,480,845 of CM028132.1, forward strand.
CCCGAGTTGTGTCTCCCCAGAGTTGATTCTCTTTAGTAAGGGATGCAGAGGCAAAGTCACTATGTACTGTTGTCACCGTTTCGTGTCACTGTTGTACCTCTTCCCTATGTGGCCACGCTGTTTTCCCTTCGCCCTTCTCAGCCTTGCAGTTTTACGCTCTCCCTTATCACATGGAACCATTGCTGACAGTGTCTCACCTTTCAGCAGCACAAAATACATCACAAAGTGGTGAAGCCTGCGTTGTAATTCCCTGACACTGTACCTGGCATGCAGATAAACACAGGCTTTCAGTCTCCAGTGTTGTGTCCCCCCCAAACTTTTTATGAGCTCTAAATTCCTATGTCACAGAGTGGGGGACCCTAAACAGTGGTTGCCTGCACTGTGCCTAGTTACTGGATACACAAAAGGCTTTAGACTGCTATGTTGTCAGCCTCTCATCTTTCACCAGCACCAAATAAAACACTAAAGCCCAGCTTGTTTGATAAGCAGGTAGTTCAGGCATTGAGGGACATAAGGTCGGCCTTCAAGAAATTCAGATGTAACCTCTAGGTGGCGCTATCCCAAGGGCTACTACCCCTGCCTGCTTGGCTAGTAGCAGGTTAAGGGGCCTGAGTTCTGAAATGGGTGCCTCCACCTGGAGGTCAGGGTTGGTAGTGGTCAAGCTAACTTGGGCACAGCCCTCTGGGACACTGTAACCCCCCTCTTTCCTTTCTAGTGGCTGGAACAATGCCTAATAATCACTTTCACAATACCCCTGATACACCACACAAGTACCCACACTGTTTGCACTTACCACCAGGGCTTTCCTCTGGCCCGGCCTTAGGGACCCCCTGTAAAACAAGGTTATACACAGCAAATAAACAGTACAGTACTCTGCACAAACTGGAACCACAGTCAGGGTAAATGCAAAAAGAGTTAGATCTGATTTTTAAGGGCTTGAACAAGGGAGGAGCGTAATCAGGTTAATTTGCTTAAAGGCTCTATCAATCAAACAGTCATGCATGCACTTCAGGGTCCATAAACAGTCACACACTCTGGGTACCCAGATGGAGAATGGTGGGCTAGCGAGGAACGTTGCAGCTGGTTGGGGCCCTGTGATGGAAGAAAACAACATGCACAACACTCACTATTTGTAATCCGGAGCCGGAGGGCTCAGTTCATGAAAAGAAAACAACAAGACAATCAGATGACACACTTTAGATTAGGCTGTTGTTGCAGGGAGCTACCTGATGATTACTCATGATACCAAAGACTGGACACAGGCTGGACGAAAATTGAAACTGCAGGTGATTGATCTGGAGTGCCAGGAGAAGCAGGGCCCACACGATTCGCCGAGGCGTCATTCCTGTTCAAGCGTGGAGTAGGGGGCTAATCCCCAGGTAGGTCTCTCATCGATGGCTTTCTCTGTGCAGCGGGTAATCTGGCTGGGCCAGTGTGGCAAGGCCCAGGCCAAATAGAGACAAATTTGGATAGAGTCTGTTTTGGGCTGGATAGAGCCTCCAGCAAGCAGAACACAGTTCACACAGTGGGGAACCAAATCACGACCCACTGACAACTCACAGCACATTTACATGTAAGGAAATTCTACTGTACCAGGCAAACAACTCTCTGGTCACGATCGCAAAGTCTCTACACAAACCGGAGATTCAAAAGCAGCTGGAAATCCTGATAGGTCGATCGCATTCAGCAAAATCTTCGGTCATCTTCAGGTATGAGCCTGTTAAAAAATCAGTGGCTTACTTCTTTCTCACAAACTTGGATTTAGTCTGAAATAATTCTCTTCTCTCCATCTCAGGGGCAGCAGGCAGCAGGCAGACATGCAGGCCACAACTCATCCCTTTCACAGTTCTCCCATGCAAAACTACACAGAACTCTTGCCCAAACCACTTGGGTTGTTACTTCTTTACTTCTCAGCTCAGAACTAACTGAAAATTGCAAGCAGTCTGGGAAATCCCCCAAGATCCAAAAGGTTTGGTTGGCTGATCTGTCTGTCAGTCACAACAAAGGCTCCCCCTTCAGATGCAAAAAGGTGCCAAAAGCCCAAAACTACAATTCCTACAGATTGTGACTCCCGATAGCTGCTGTAGTCCGGCTCCATTTTAGGTCCCACCAGAACTGATTGGTCCAATTCGCAGTCCAGGACCAAGATAGTGGAGATAAACAAAACAGTCCTTGCTGCAAAGAAGGCAGGTTAGACAAACTACATTATCATTATTACTCTAAATGATTTTCGGCAAATAGTTACATCTTTCAACAGAGCTCCCTCTCAGATTACTTATGACTGCAATCCAGGCAGCTCTTAAAGAGACAGTGCACAGAGGCTGTACAGGCACTCTCTGGCAATCACATTTAAACTGCTAAAACGCAGGACACCAGCCTGGCAGTGAGCATTTAGGCAAGCTCAAGGAAGACTTTTCGAGAACCCCCATTTGTAGGGGGGGTTACACAAAATAACCCAGAAAGAGGAAGACAGAGAGGAGTACACTGTTAAGGATAGGGTGGCGGATAGAGAAATCCGGTTGGCCAAGGCCAGTAAGGAGCTGCAATTGGCAGAGGGAGTGAAAACATGAATGATGGAATTATTAAGCTAAAAATTGGGGGGGAGGGGGTAGAAGGTAGCGAGAAAAAGGCAGGAATATTAAATAAATATTTTTGCTTAGTGTTCACCAGGGAGAAGGATGATCCAGTGCCTTGAGGGAATACAGGGGTGGGCAGTGGGGGTAGGAAGTGAAATTAATGGGGATATTGGTGGGATGAGGGTAAGGAAGGGCTTGAGGGCCCTGAAAGTGGACAGGTCTCTGGGCACAGATGGTATACATCCGAGGGTGCTGAGGGAATTGGCAGGTATGCTAGCGGGTCCCCTGACAGACCTGTTTAACAGCTCGCTGGTGTCGGGGGAGCTTCCTTTAGACTGGAGAGCAGTGCACACAATTACAGACTGGTCAGTCTAACCTCAATACTAGGAAAGCTTATGGAGACCATACTGAAGGAAAGACTGGTGTGCTTTCTCCTGGATAATGGGCTTCAGGATGAGATGTAGCTCGGGTCTGTGGCGGGGCGATCCTGCCAAACAAACCTGATTTGATTTTTTTGACTGGGTGACCAAAACAGTGGATAAAGTCCAGGTTGTGGACATCCTGTATCTGGGTTTTAGTAAGGCCTTTGACTCTGTTCACCACAAGAGATTAATCAGGAAACTGGAGGATCTGGGGGTAGGGGTAAAGCTAAAGACCTGGGTAAAAAACTGGTTCCAAAACAGGAGTCAGATGGTAGTGGTTGGGGGAGGGGGGGGATTCTTAGAGGCCAGCAGGGTCCCACAAGGTTCAGTATTTGGTTCGGTGCTGTTTAATGTACAATACTTATTAATGACACAGCAGATGGAGGAAAGGGTAAGATCTGCCTGTTTGCAGATGACATCAAACTCTGTGGGAGGGTGCACACAAAGGAGGGACTATAGAATCTAAGGGATGATCTAGCCAGGTTTGAGAGGTGGAATGTGAGAGAGGTGGTGCAGGAAAAGCAGGCAGAGCTACAACATATGCAAATGCCAGAACAAGAAAATCAACTGAGCTGTAATGTCCTGGAAGTACTTAACAAATCCCCCCAGTCTTGGAGTATTTCAAAAGCTGTATAGAGAAAAGGTAAATGATAAGAAGTGGCACCCCCCCACACACACACACACACTGGCACCTGACAGTTCACATCACTACCTTGTGCTTTAATAAAGGCGAGTCCTACTCCTTATCATTTACCTTACATCAATAAAGCTTTTGAAATTCTCCAAGATTGTGGCAATTCAGATACTTCCAGAACACTGCCACTCAACTAATTTTCCTGCTCAGGTTTGAGAGGTTGTAAGGTATTTGGCAACTGGGGATTAATACCAAAAAGTGCAGAGTCATGCACTTGGCGGCTAAAAACCCAAAGACCAAATATTGCCTGGGTGATGTGCAGGTTACCAAGTCAGAAGAGGAGAAAGATTTGGGGGTGATCATCACAAGTGATGTAAAACACTCTTCAAGGTGCAGGAAGGCAGCAGCCAAAGCAAATTTTAGCCAGAGGAGTAACTAGCAGGAAGAAGAAGGAGGTCATTCTGCCGCTGTACAGATCCCTGGTGCTTCCACACTTGGAGTACAGTGTGCAGTACTGGTGCCCATACCTAAGAAAATATATCAGTCTTCTGGAAATGGCCCAGAGGAGGGCAGCTAAAATAATCCAGGGTCAGCAGGGTAAGATGTACGAAGAGAGACTCGGAGACCTCAGCGTGTACTCCCTGGAGGACAGGAAGGAGAGAGGAGACATGATTGAAACATTTAAGTGCCTCAGTGATATAAACAAAGGGAAATCTGAGGGTTTCTACAGTCTTAGCAGTAACAAAACCGCTAGAGGACACTGCTTTAACCTGGTGGAAGGACAATTCATGGGGGATGTGAGGAGGTACTTTTTCACCGAGAGGGTGGTGACTAAATGGAATGAGCTGCCAGATGGGGTGGTATCCCAAACGATAGTGGACAACTTTAAAGGAATTGGGACAATGTAAAGGGGAGGGTTGCAAATAAAAGCAGTAACATGGTTGAGGGGGTAGACTCCTATCAGAGAGGAGAGGGGGAAATTCCTAACAGGGAGGAGGGTAGACCCCCCAGTAATCACTGAGAGATCTGCATTATGAGCAGACAAGATAGACTTTTTGGCCTTTTTTGTGTTGACGTATTTTGTATGTTCATAAATATTTCCCCATGCTGTTATAGGCACATCACTGGCTGCTGGCCAGGAGGGAAAGAAAAATATGGCAGAGTAGAGAGGGATCATGCCAAGGACCACAGAGTGCCAACCCGAACACCACAGCTGACAAGTATTAAAAAATGTGTTAAACCCAAAAAGCATCAAGATACAAGCAGCACAACCGCCAGTACCAGATGGTCCTTATCAAGTCCAGGGACATGAGTGGCAGGGCTGCAATTAACATAAACTTTGCCATGGCACAGCTGTACTATGCAGCTGTAAAAAACAGAATTATGCTTCTCTTCAGTGTGAGAAAATGTGGCGAATTTCTCTACAGTGTGGGATCGTAACACCTCCAACATGTTTTTTTTTTTTTTTGTATTATCTTTTTACCTCCTTCGATGCTCTGGCATCCACCTCTCCTTTGGGCCCTCCTAGCATCTCCACTCCCCAGCCATCCTCTTCCCGAGCTCTGCCCTCATACCACATATCGCAGCCAGCCCTCCAAGCCGCCCCAGAGTAACCCATCTCTGGGCGGGTCTCCTCCGAGGGGGAAGGCACCAGGGGAGGAGGGAAACCCCAGCACTCTATTTTCCTTACTGAATCGGGGTGCTGCTGTGGAGGAGCAGGCTCCTGGAGGTTCTGGAGGTGTGGAGAATGCGGAGACCATCATCTGGCAGGCACCAAAGTTGTTTTCCGGCTTTCCTGGTTGTCCCTCCTGCGCTGCTGCTAGTAGTGCCCCCAGTCTCCACTGGGAGCTGCTACAGGAGCGGGCTTCCCACCCGACCCACCCCAGGAGAGGGAGGCAGTTCTCCGGATGCTCAATCCTCTCCTTCCGCGCCAGCCCTGACGTCCGTTCTCGAACCCGGGTCGCCGGCGTGGTTCGAGGTGTGGTGTCCAGCCCCTCAGCCCTGTGCGCCACCGGACCGGCCACAGCTCCGACATGTTAAATAAGCTTACTATGCTGCACTATGTTCTGTACCCACCAGACTTACCAGGTCTCCTGCCAGTCTTCTTCTGTGCCTGCTGCTGCCTGTGCTGATGGAAGCGAGAGCTGCACGGCCGTCTTTACTAATGGGGTTTGACTGCCTCACGACCACACTACTGTGTTGCTTGCTCCATCATCATGGCCCAATCCCCTCACCTTGCAGCAAGTCCAGCACTGCAGGGATGATGGCACCTTTTACTGGTCGTAATTTTATTTTACTGTTTTTTGTTGACTGAGAAAGGAGGGATATGAAATACTTCCTATTTTCAGCCTTCTCTCAGGGGGATATATTAAGGGTCTATCTTTACAATTGTGAACTGTCTGCATAACTCTGTGTAATTACGTATGAGCCATTTATTGACTGGACTGACACCACTTCTGAACTCCATAATAACCTGCTGGTTATTACGGAATGGGAGACGGTTATTAACAGCATGCATGTCAGTCAGTCAAACTGAAAGGTAATGCTGCCACTGTCTTGTGCTCACAGGAACAAAATGCCACGCTGGCCCAGTGATGTGGAGGGCTAAGGCGCTAAGAGTTTTTGTCCCTGGGGTGTCTGTGTGCAATGCAAGGCATACAGGTACATGTTGACACACTTGCGTGTTGCATCACTAGACTTCTGCCCCACATCTGCTGGTCCTGGTGGGACTGTCAGCCAGCCTCCCCTAGGTGGCAGTTAAGTGTCACCTGGCCTCCACCAGGTGGCAGTCAAGTGTCACCTGGCCTACGCCAGGTGGCAGTCACGTGTCACCGAGCCTCTGCAAGGTGGCAGTCAAGTGTCACCCAGCCTCTGCCAGGTGGCAGTCAAGTGTCACCCAGCCTCTACCAGGTGGCAGTCAGGTGTCACCTGGCCTCCGCCAGGTGGCAGTTAGGTGTCACCCAGCCTCTGCTAGGTGGCAGTCAGGTGTCACCCGGCCTATGCCAGGTGGCAGTCAAATGTCACCCAGCCTCTGCCAGGTGGCAGTCAAGTGTCACCCAGCCTCCGCCAGGTGGCAGTCAGGTGTCACCCGGCCTCCACCAGGTGGCAGGTGTCACCAAGCCTCTGCTAGGCGGTAGTCAAGTGTCACCCAGCCTATGCCAGGTGGCAGTCAAGTGTCATCCAGCCTCCACCAGGTGACAGTCAAGTGTCACCCAGCCTCTGCCAGGCGTCAGTCAAGTGTCACCCAGCCTCTGCCAGGTGGCAGTCAGTTGTCACCTGGCCTCCACCAAGTGGCAGTCAGGTGTCACCCAGCCTCTGCTAGGTGGCAGCTGGCGTCACTCCCGGCCTATGCCAGGTGGCAGTCAAAACGTCGCCCAGTCTCTCTGCCAGGTGGCAGCCAAGTGTCACCCAGCCTCTGCCAGGTGGCAGTCAGGTGTCACCCCGCCTCCACCAGGTGGCAGGTGTCACCCAGCCTCTGCTAGGCGGTAGTCAAGTGTCACCCAGCCTATGCCAGGTGGCAGTCAAGTGTCATCCAGCCTCCACCAGGTGACAGTCAAGTGTCACCGGCCTCTGCCAGGCGTCAGTCAAGTGTCACCCAGCCTCTGCCAGGTGGCAGTCAGTTGTCACCTGGCCTCCACCAAGTGGCAGTCAGGTGTCACCCAGCCTCTGCTAGGTGGCAGTCAAGTGTCACCCGGCCTATGCCAGGTGGCAGTCAAATGTCACCCAGCCTCTGCCAGGTGGCAGTCAAGTGTCACCCAGCCTCTGCCAGGTGGCAGTCAGGTGTCACCCCGCCTCCACCAGGTGGCAGGTGTCACCCAGCCTCTGCTAGGCGGTAGTCAAGTGTCACCCGGCCTATGCCAGGTGGCAGTCAAGTGTCACCCAGCCTCCGCCAGGTGGCAATCAAGTGTCACCCAGCCTCCGCCAGGTGGCAGTCAAGTGGCAGGACAGAGGCACACACACACCCTCCTTGAAGGAGAAGAGCTGTACTTGGGTTGCTCAGTCCTCCCTCCCCCATCCAGTTCCTGAGCAACCCTGGTCCATTCCCAAACCCGAGTCCCTGGTATGGCAGACTGTAAGGTGGACAACGCCTCAGTGCCTAAGGCTGCTATGTCAGTGGGCCGACTTAAAACCTATGTACTTTTAACATGATGTAAGCCACCCCGTTTATGTGCAGTGTTTTATCCATTAATTCTGGTTTAGCTTCGTAAAATATTTGTAATGTCCTATAGCACAGTGCGATGATGATTTAATTATTAATTTTTTATTTGTTTATTTATTTATTTCAAAAATGTTACCAGGAGGGTCATTCTGAGCTGGTATTGGGTCATTTCCAGATGAGTCTTGGGGGGAGGGGAAGAGAAGAGAACAGATTCAAGGTACAGTGTACAAAAATAATGCACCAATATGGAAATAAGTAAAACAACACACTACCACAAAGATTGCTGAGGGTGGGGCGCTGTGGAGCCTGAGCACGATGGCCGCATGAAGATAGAGCTCTGAGTTTCTTTGGGGCTTACACCGGTTAAAAATCTGTCTTTTTGAAAGCCAAACAGATCAAATTTGCATCGAGGGGTTTGTCTGTCACTGCTTGTCAATATGGGAAACCCTAACAAGGATAAGGCAACAGGAGACGGAGCAAAAGCCAAGATACCTACAGGAGCCCAGACCACGAGGTCCACCCAAGGCCGCAACCACGAACCTACCGAAGCTGAGGGAGAAGAAACTTTGCAAACGCTGAGCTTGAAGATCACTAGGCTAATCGCTACAGTGGCAGGACTCTCCGATAAATTTGATGGTTTAACTAATAGGGTGGCCAGTATCGAATCCACGATGGAGTCAGTCACCCTAGTGACATCCAACACCACTAAATGAGCAGATGTGATGATGGGGGCAGTAATTACTGTGATAAAGGAAAATGGACATTTAAAATCCAGACTGGAAACATTAGAAAACCAGATCTGCGCTGCAAATTAGAGGCTACTGAGATTACCAGAGCGATGTGAAGGGGACCATTTAATGCTGTTTCTGCAAGACTGGCTAGTACAGCAATTAGGAGAGGAGGTAACACCAGTGGTTCAAAAATTCCAGAAAGCTTACCGGGTTATCTCCAGAGGCTGCCCGGACAACCCTGAAGCGTCACGAACAGTAGTCATCGTTTCCAATGGTGTGGGATCCCAGGACTATTTCATGGCAATGGCGAGGCAAAAACGATCTCTTCTACTCGACGGACAGCAGATTCTAATGTTTTCCAATATTAGTTATGCCACCAGGCAGAAGCGTAAGCGATGTGACGGGACTAGAGCAGTGCTCCTCGAAACTGGGATTTCCCATGCAATGGTGTTTCCAGCGAGACTCTGGATTGTGCATAGGGGAAAGGTATTTCTCTTCTCTGACCCCGCAGATGCTTTGAAATGGTGCCATAAGAATGCAGTTAGGCCTCGGGAGGATCGGAGAGAAGATTCATCATCTGAAGAGGAGGAAACTTGAGCTAGACTATCTTGGACTGCCTAACAGGTTTTCTTTTTCTAGGATGGGGATAGGGGGTTAAATCGGAGGCCCTGGGTTAACATTTTTTTTTTTACTTTGTTTATCTTCCTGACACCCTGGGCATCCTTCAGGAGTGCCCACACGGATCTCCACCCTACTCCCAACCTGAACCCCCGCATTCCCCTGGCCTCTCCTCCCCCAAACGACTGCAGGCTGACCCGACTCCCGGTACCATCTCCGGGGCTGATTCCGCTCACCCTCGGCGGCTACCTCCTAAGTATGAGGGGCCTACCTGCAAGCCATCAGGTCCTCGGGAGAGAGATCCTGAGCGTGCCTGGGCGGGTGTTTAGGATGTGGAAGGTCCACTGGGGCCACCGCCATCTCCCCGACGCAGGAGGTATTTTTCTTTGATTTTTCTGTCCCCCATGGAGCCCGGCCAGCAAGGCTACGGAATGCCATAGCTCCGCCTCCAGGCATTACGCGCGCCGCTACACTGGCGACCAGAAGATCGCCCATAGAGCGAGCACATTCCCACCCCACCCCGGAAGAGAGCAGTCGGCGAATGCTCAATCTCTATCCCCTGCCGATTCTCAAGTGCCCCTGCCCGCTCCTGAACTAGGGTCATGACGTGCACGAGGTGTGGCGCCCAGCGCCAACCCTCAGCGCCACCAGGCCAGCCCTAACATTTTGTTTTAATAATGAGCTAGTTGTTCTTGTATGCAGTACATGGGCCAGATATTGCATACCCTTCCCCGAATTATGGATCTTGTTGACAGCAAATAGCATACCCTGTATTAACAACAGACTATACGACTGGCCACTAGGGGCGCTAAATAGGATGGCAGCTTAAAGATCAGCTCTACAACCCAGAGGGAAATATCCTTTAAAATCCTTTTTCTACCAGCTGGTATTATATCCTAACTCCACTGTAACTTGTGGGGTAATACTCAAGCTACATTAATTTAGCTTCATTGATACAAAAAGCCTTCATTTGCTGTGTGAAAACTGCTATTTTACTGAAGAGCCTCCTGGACGAGGTAGGCCTGAAAATATGGCTAAAGGTCACTTGCCACAAACCTGGGAGCAACCGTCAGTTGAGGCGATGTTCGGCCAACTTATGGCCCAGATGGCACAAGTCACTGTGGCAACTAATCGAAACACCCAAGTGGTTCAAAATTTAGAAGCCAGGATGCTGCATACCAAACAGCGGGTCTCGGCGACAGAGGGGCATGTTCAGGACTTAAGGGCAGAATTAAGAGATCAACAACGGACCATACAGATGCCACGCAGTAAGATGGATGACCTCGAGAATCGAGGTCGTCGTAATAATCTTTACTTCCTGGGCTTCCCTGGGCGTGTAGAAGGCAAAGATACCGAGGGATTTCTACAATTAGCCATCGCTAAAATGCTGCAGTTGGACCCATTGATACCGCTCCAGGTGGAACGTGCACACCGTACGTTAGCCGCCATGTCTCAGGTGCAGGACAGACCACAACCTATCAAAGCCTGATTTATTGATTTTAGGGACAAAGAGAAGGTCCTAACTAGAGCTTGTGAGTTACAGCATGTAGTGTGGAGATCGAATAGGATCCACATCTTTCAGGACTTCTCTAAGGATCTGTCGGACAAACGCCAAGCATACTCTGAGGCAAGGCATAAAATGCACAGTATTGGACTGTCCTTTTCCTTGCGTTACCCAGCCACGATGCGGGTTATGCATAATGGGGTCCCGAACAGTCTTGAATCTCCTGATGCTCTCATGGATTTTGTACGGCGCAACTGGCCACAAGAATTCACCACCACTACCCCGGGAGCCCCTTCTGCAAAAACTGCTACCGAGAGGTCGGATTGCCGCTCCTTTCCATCAGTGAGCAGGCCTGTAGTTTGGCAAGACCTCAGGGAGCAACATTGGGAATTCCCCCCAAGAGCACACCGAAAGAGGCAATCCTCAAAGAAACACGCCCGCCGGGAGCATCATTCGGAGAGAGGGCAAGACGACACAGAGGAGGCCACAAGCATGGACACTGTTGCTCCAGATCCGTTACAGGCCTACCACACCGCTAATAGATATGAAGCTTTATGCCCCAGCTCTCCGGATCATCACCCAGGCATTGTGGATTCAACTGTGGAAGGCAGACCTACTCCTATGTTGTAGCCCAGCTACCTGTCCCCGTCAGCAACTCCTCACCAGTCGCAGAACGGAGCTACAGATAGCAGAGGGCAGCGTCCACCAAAGGCTACGAGGGAGGCCTCCTCTACCAGCGAAGATCTCGTCTTCAGTCTGGACTGTCCTGAGCGCTCTACATCTCCAGGGCAATCAATCAGAGAAAACCCACTGGCGTGGTCAGATAAGTAGTCATCCTTCTGTTTTCTTTCTATTCCTTTTCTTTTAATCCCCCGAGGAGTTGTAGGTATGGGGTGAGTTTGGGGTGTCTAAATTGATCGTCAGTGGACAGTCTCCTTGGCTGACCCATCTGCAACCCTTTCTCCATGTTACCCATGTAAGGGAACTTTCGAGCCCCTTTTCACCCCAACCTTGACCCCTGACTTGCACTGCCATATGGCAGAGAAGATGCCTCACTCCTATACCGGGAGGGATTCAATGAGGCCTCCCAACAATCAATCAATCAATCAAAGTCTTTATTTAACCAGGTGATCACCGTTGAGCAAGCTCATTTTTGAGGTGGACCTGGGTTTGTTAACAAGGAACAAGGGACAATATACATGGGATGCAACACACAAGAAAATAGTAATAATACAAATAAAGTGAGATACAATAATACAGTATATACAAAGTATCAGCAGGTAGCATTGACAGTAGTATATGTTTGGAACAGAAGATACAGCTAGTTTTGGGTAGGACACAATTTTTCATACAAATAAAGAAATATACATATCAGGTGCACCAAACACAAATAAAACCTAACATAAAAAGATATATAGTGATACGGTATGGAGAATTTAGAGCTGGAACCAGGGTCAAAGGAGTGTGGAAGGGACAGATATGGGGGTAGGAAAAGGGGAGAGGGAAGATTCCATTACAGATGTGATCAGTCTTTTAACAGTAGTAAATAGAGTGTGCTTGGACTTATAGGAGTCACTATTTAGGGTAGACAGGCACAGGACTCCTTATTATGATGTAGATATAGAGATTTAAAAGCTGCTAGGCTGATGGGGTGAGTTAATTTCAAAGTTTTTTGCAGCTGAGTTGAGGGAGCACAAAGCTGATGGCTGCTCTGCCAATGCGAGATTTTGCTTTGTAAACATAAAGGTAGATAGATTAGGTGCTTCTCAGGGCATACTTCCCCAGAGCGCACAAAGGTAAACAGACAGAGATATACTGGGGCAGTTCATTTGAGATAGCTTTGTATGTCCAAACCACAGCATTTTTTTGCCGTCTGTAAGCAAGGGATGACCATCCCACTGCCGTGTACAGTGCACAAGCTCTCAGTGGACGTCCTGATCAAAGGTCCAGACACGTCTAGATGGAAAAGAAGGCCTTTTCTGTAGCATCTGATTAAACAGCAGAACTTTTGTGGGTTCTACGTCGCTTACTTGTGTGTGTGTGTGTGGGGTGGGGGGGTGAGGTCCGCTGGGAAGATGTGTCATATACTATGACAGTATTTGTTGGCATGCGTAAACTGTTGTGCTGAACGGGTAGCCAGGATGTGTTTTATGTGAGGCCTTAAGTGGTGAATGGCACAGGCCTGTGCCCCTCTGGTATGTTTTTTTTGTTTGTTTATTATTATTTTCTATCAAGGGGAGATCTCCCAGCCCCTGCCTTGGGTGGCTTACAGTACACCTTCATAGGTGTGACGAGCCTGACCTCACCAAGATTTTTGTTGTGAGAACACATTAGCACCCATCAGCAATAACCCTAGGCTTGCCGAAATAGTGGGCAGTTCCCCCCCACTTTCTTTCCTGCAAACCCCCACTTCATTAGAAGCGTTGTGTAGTCCCACTTTTAACTACCCCAGCTTCTGAGCTACACCGCTGGAGCAGCTCTCTCAACCCTCTAGGGGTTGCAATGAGCCACGTGGTCCAACCATCTTATTGGGTTGCTCGATTCTCTCGGGGAAGGGGGAACCTCCCTCCTCTGCACTCATCGTAGTGCTAAGGAAGGATACCACTTGATAACGCCCTGGGAATAGGGGCTGGCCTACAGCAGGGCTCTGCGGCCGAAGAGATGCCTCTATATCCCCAAATTGCATAGTACACTGTACACAATGTATATAGTTTGCTAATGTGTTTATGTATGTTTGTTTCACAAGAGACACACACAGATGTTTTTATTTGTTAGTATAAGGTCATCTGGTAGGGGCAGAGTATATGAGCTTTACCCACTTTCTCCATATCTGGTGGCGCTCTATAGAAATTTGCCTCTTCTGGTTGGGCTGCCCTGGCCCCCCATCTGCTGGTTGTTCTTGATATATCTCTTAATTAAATATTTGCTCCCTATTACTAACAGGTGATATCACTTGTCTGACATGGAACATCAGAGGGCTTAACACCCCAAACAAGAGGAAGCAAGTTTTGGGCCACCTTAAGAGACTGGGAGCAAGGGTTGCCTTCCTGCAGGAGACCAAACTTACTTGGGGGGGGGGATCCTGAGAGACTGAAGAGGGAGTGGGTAGGTCAGGTCATTCATGCCTCGGCCTCCTCTAGAAAGAGATGGGTGGCGATTCTTCTTTACAAGCAACTATAATGGAAATTGCAGAGATAAGTGAGAGACCCTGAGGGTGGATGGGTGGTGGTACTCATGGATACTGTGGAGGGCCCTCTGATCCTGGGTAACGTATACGCTCCGAATGAGGACTCGCCCTCCTTCTTTCACAAGTTGGCCCAGGTGCTGGGATCCATAGCTCCGGAAGACACCCGCATTTTATTAGGGGGCAATTTTAATCTTACTGTGGACCCTTTCCTGGATCCCCTTCCAATACTGAGCCCCACTCCAGGGCTGTAATGGCAGTGGCTCAATTACAACAAGATTTGGCCCTTACGGACATCTGGAGAATATTTCACCCCTCCCAGCGGGACTACACCTTTCATTCCCAGTACATAGTTCTCTTAGTAGAATAGATGTCAGGCTCATCTCTCCTACTATTACTAGTAACACTGTTAACACCCTTATTCATCCCTTAGTTATCTCAGATCATGCCCCTGTGCATCTTGCCTTCACATGGGGCCCCCCTCTTCCTAAGTCTCTCCGGCATGGAGGCTGGACCCATTGCTACTTCGTGACCCAGATTTTCCCCCTTGGCTTCAAAAGGAAGCAGCGGAATTTTTTCTGCATAACCTCATAGCAGATACCTCTGTGGGTACCACATGGGAGGCATTCAAAGCTACTCTAAGAGGGGTGATAATAGGGTATGCGAGCTGGCACCAAAAGAGGAGGGAACAACATTTGAGGGGTCTTGAACGACAACTCCGAGAAACGGAGCTTGCTTTTAAGGCCCTTCGTGTCCCTTCCCTTAGGTCAGAGGCGGGTCACAAGGTCACCTCTCTGAAGATGCAAGTGAACGAGCTGGTCTCTAGAAAGGCAGAGATTTCGATCATTAGACTCAAGCATAAATATTTGGGAAGGGGCAGAAAAGGGGGGTAAGCTGCTGGCATACCGTCTCAAAAAGCAGCAAGCCAAAAGACATATAGCGGTTTTAGAGGATGCAGCGGGTAGGACCCAGACCTCAGTGCAAGGTATTAATCAAATAATGATGGATTTTTACTCCTCGTTATATAAATCCTCCAGAGCCCCAGACCCCAAGGGGGTCCGCCCATTTCTGGAGTCCCTACATCTCCCCAAAATCTTGGAAACTCAAGCTAATGCTCTAGATACCCCAGTCTCAACCCAGGAGGTGGCAGACACCATCCTCTCCCTCAAAAAGGGAAAGGCCCCAGGAGGGGACGGTTTCCCTATTGAAGTGTGGCAGCTGTTGCATCCCATAATCTCTCTGGTATTGCAACAAGTATTTACTGAGTCATTGCAAACAGGGTCTCTCCCTTCATCCCTTAGGGAAGCGACTATTACTATCCTACCAAAAAAAGGTAAAGACCCTCTTAAAGCATCCAGCTACCACTCTATTTCATTATTGAATGCTGATAGCAAGGTGCTAGCTAAGATACTAGCTAATAGACTTAATCCTTTCCTTCCCAGTTTGATCCACTCATCCCAAGTAGGCTTTGTTAAGGGCTGCTTTAGCGTGGACCATATTAGATCGTTGGTAAATTTAATCCATAAGGCCCAAACATTATCTTCCCCGCTGCTGCCATTGCAATAGATTTCGAAAAGGCCTTTGATTCCCTGGAGTGGGACTATGTCCAACAAGTACTTTGCACTATGGGCGTGGGAGCGGGGCTTCAGGCCTGGATTGGGGCAATATATTCATCCCCAGCTGCACGGATACTCACCAATACAATGCTGTCTCCCCCATTCATACTGGGTAGGGGTACCCGTCAGGGCTACCCACTTTCCTCACTACTTTTTGTATTGGCAGTAGAACCCCTGGCGGCTGCTATTAGACAAAATCCTCTAATTTCCGGGGTCCAGGTGGGAACAAGGGCATACCCTACTCTTATGTATGCGGATGACCTGTTGCTCCCTATAGCCAATATCGTCACCTCCCTCCCTCCCCTACTGTCCACCTTGTCAGATTTCTCTACATTTTCAGGGCTCAAGATTAACCAGGCCAAGACGGAGGTCCTACCTTTAAACTCTTAAGTGTACCTCTCAAATAGTTACTCAGCATGGGCTCCGATGGGCCCCGGAGGGGATTACCTACTTAGGCATTACTATCTCTCCTAATCTGCATAAAATCTGGGACCTGAACATGAAACCACTTTTTGCGTCCATTCGTACAGAACTGGACAGATGGAAATCTCTTTGACTGTCGCCTGCAGGTAAAATATCCGCAATTAAAATTGTCACAGCACCAAAAATTATGTATCTTCTCTCCCACATTCCTTTGAAAATACCTCGTTATTGGTTTACTAAGTTAGACTCCCTGCTGGTATCCTTTTTGTGGGAGGGTATGAAACCTAGGTACAGTAGAAATAACCTCAGAGCTCATTGGTCAGAAGGGGGCTGGGGTCTTCCGTGGTTAGAGGGGTATAAATGGGCCTTTCAGCTGGCTCAGACGTTAAAATGGTTCCTTTTCCCTGAACACAACGCTCCCCAGTGGCTGGACATGGAGAGAGAGAGGTATGCCAGTGTACTCACTTGGTACTATTGTTATTTAATCATCCCCCTAAGGGAACTCGCTCTCATCCTACTATAGGTCCCTCTCTGGAATATTGGGCCAAGGTGCATAAGAAGTTGGGCACCTCCCCATCTCCCATAAGACTTATCCCAATATGGGGCAATAGTGAGATTACCATCAGTAAACAACCAATTGCATGGTCCTCATGGGAACGTGGTGGTATCTCATTGCTTCGAGATATGCTAATTCCTGGTACAGATACCCTTAACTCCTTTGAGGGCCTACGGTGCACTTATGGGATCTCTTATGGGATCCATTCACATATCTGGACTGTGTAGTACAGTACGGGCTGCACACCCATTGGCTCACGCTGTGGACCAATGGGCGTACAGCCCTACCGTACACTGTCAGTCGGCGAGCGGCGGGGTGGCAGGCGGGGGTGCTGCCGCCTGCCGCTGACTGGGGAAGTGGGGGTGGGGCTCAGTGGGATGGTGGGAGGGGAGTACCGTGGAGCTCTCCTTATTATCACATATGCCCGGAATCGGGCTGCGAGTGGTCCACTGGACTGCCAGGGATATTGGACATATATTTTTACACTGAAGCCTGCGATCGGGCTGCGAACGGTCAACTGGACCACCAGGGATTTTGGACATATATTTTTACATGGTTGCCCGTGATTGGGTATTGGGGGGGGGCGCCGCCATGAAGGTGCAGCCAGAGTTCAGGTGGCCACCTACCGGTGGCAGCTGCCGTGTTGCGCCTTGCAATACAGTAGCTCACCTATGGGTGGCCAGCTGTTGTTCCTTTTTTTTGTGCCTCACCTGTGTGCAGAACAAGTAGGGTTTGTGCATGCATGGACTCAGCACATCCCGGGCTGAATATCGGATGTGTGGAGTATGCATGGGCACGTCCCCCCCTCCTGCGCCGCATACATTACTGATGCGCTCCGGCGCATCGAGATTTGTGCCAGGCACAATCCCTGTTTGAATATCGCCTGGGCGCATCAGTGGGTTGCGATGAGAACTGTTGCGCCATGCGAACCTTCTGAATATCGAGGCCCTGATGTGCAGTAGAAATTAAAAACTGTTCATGTATCCATACTTTGCAAGCAGTTCTAGTCATGCACCTTGAGCCATATCTAATACCAGTCCCCTGCTTGAAATTGAATAATATGCCCTATCTTGTTCACTTTCTTCTGTATTATTTGTAGGCTTCATGTATCTGTACTTCCCCCCCTTGCTCTGTACCTGACATTGAACTGAATTATTTATTTTGTACACTATCCTACCCAGGACCTCCTCGAAAATGAGCTTGCTCAATGGAGCCTTATCCTGGTAAAATAAATAAAGATTAAACTTTGAGCAACAAAACAATGACGATGATGATGGTTATGAATTGCCTTCCCCAAGAAAACTTGTCAAAACTCTTTGTGTGTTTTTTTTTCCAAGTCATAGACACTTACCCAAAACTTCTCATGCAATATTCTTCTGAGGTCCCTGAACAGGGGTTACAGATTGGGTCAAATCATTAGCATTCCTCAAGTTTTTGCTTTCTTCCTGCAATAGTCAGTCCTTTACTCCCTGTCTCTTTTTCTAAATTAAAGTGCTGAAAATAAAAGACAGATCATCACCATCGGAGCAAGATAAATCGGAGTAGGGAGTTTCAGTAGGCGAGGTTTAAAGTTGCAAAAGCATGAATTATGTTTGGGCAGAAGTTAAATCAAGGTGAGTGCAGATGACTGTCAGTGTTGCAGAGGTGAATTTGCAGTAGTAGATGTTCCAGATACTGTATAATTCTGTTAATATACTGTCCATAATAAAAACTCATTACATTTTTTTTTTAAAAGACACTCTCAAAAATAAAAAGCTTTAAAAAGACACAAATTATTTAGCCTAGAGAAGAGACTGAGAGGGAAAGGGGACATGATTGCAGTGCTGTAAGTACTAAAAGGGACAGATAGGGTGGAATACGCACATTTGACTTAATTAATGCAAACAGAATTGAAAGGTTCTGCCTGTGGTCTGCAGGTGCAGCGGGGAACGCATGCCATGCCCCCCTCCATGAGCAGTATATATAAACCACGCACGTCCAAGCGTCCTTCAGATACTCAGAGTTCTTGTTGCCACTGTGCAGCCATTCTTCCTTTCCTGCAACCTCTTGCCTCCTAATTCCCCTGCTGCTCTTTTCAAGCTGGCCAACCAACGTCTTGTTCTGGATCATCAGTGCAGTGACCCTTCACTACCAGTGTTGCCCTGTTTTGCCTGTTCCTAAGATTGACCTCACTTTGCCATGTCCTCCACATCTAAGGCACGCCTGTGCAGAGGTTCTTATTCTGTTCACGTTTGTGTTTTCTCATCCTGTACTCATTTGCTAACTACAGCTGCTCCATGACTTGTGTATTATTTCCATTTCTCAGCTTTTCTGGCTTCATGTACTCACAATGTTAGCCTACACGACTCCAATCTTCAGCCCCCCCATGTAGCTCGTTTTCTTGCCTATCCCTCGTGCTGGTCCCCTATATGAAATTGGTTGACATGTGTCCACCCATCATATGGCTATCAGTGTCTGTCAGACTTCTCATTCACTTCATGTGGTGTCCCCTACATTCCAATCAACCATCAGGTATTGCCATTGCCTCATTGCAGTGAGACTGTCGGACTGTCAACCACATCATCCTGCTCACAGTCGACCTGTCAGTCATATAACTGCTCACAAGCAACCCACCTGTCAACCCCATCGTGCTGTTTGAACTCTTGTAACTGCACTAGAACACATTCCAGCCATGACCATATCCCCTGGCTTCCAGGGCTTCCCTGCTCTATGGGCCAGTGGTCTTGATCTGCTTCCTTAAAGTCCCCATCTTGAGGATGGGTCCCTTGACTTGGGTGGGGTCCTTATCTTTATGCCCTTCGAGTGAGAATGTCCTATGCTCTGGGAGAAACTCCACCCATGCAGATCGACTTGGCAGCACCTCTTGGTGTAGTATATATGAATTCAGCTACCAGAAGGTGGAGTCTCTCAGTCTTCAGGAGCTCCTTTAGCTACGCCAACCACATCAGCAGCACCTTCAAAAGCTAGTCTCCCTACCTTCATCTAAGGTTCAGCTGGTCTCCTCCCATTTCCTTTCCCTTTATCTGCCCCTGAAGGGTGACGTTTTCTGCAGTAGGACATAGCTCTGCCCCTCAAGGACTCAACTCCCACCACCTTGTCCCTTAAGGGTTTAGCTTCCTGTCCCTTAGGTCTCCTTTCAGTTTGGAGGCCAGGAGAGCACCTTTCAACAGTTGTTTCTCTCTTTTTCTGCCTTTGCGGGGTGGGCCTTCTTAGTTAGAAATCTCCTTTAGCTGCAGAGATCTGCTTGCAGCAACCTCACGGCATTTACCATGAGATGGACTGAGTGAATGCCTTCCTCTTAAATACTTCCCCATAACTGGGTTTCTAAATTACAGTACTCAAACTGTCACTGATACTGCCCCATGCCTGGATGGATGGTGACCTAGGCCTTGGATCCCTAGAGGTTTCCTGCAAAATGGGGGTTTTACCTCTTCTCCATGCTAAAGGTCATAACAATTAATTTCCGCAGAAGATGGAGATGGTTAGTGGCTCTTCTCTGTAGTTTCAGGGTCTCAGCCTGGTTGTGTCTCTTCTCTCCTCGGGAAGAGTGTACTTGTCTGTCATCTTTGTTCTTTTGGGCCTTCTTGCCTAAGGTATCTTAGGTCTCAGGAACCTCATCCCTGTAACACCTCGGGGGGTTCAAACCCTTCCAAGAGGGTTCCTGTGGCTTTGTGGCACCCGACAGGGTGGTAGTCCCCATACCAGGGACAGAGAGAGAGAGAGAGAGAGAGTGAAGCAAAGTACACAGCTGGACAAGCATTTCATGCTATTCTCAGTCTTTCTCTAGCAGCCTTAAACCATACTCATAGGCACCCGATGACCCTGTGAGCTAGAGCACTTCTGGGGGGACCAGTATAAGGAGTTGCTTTTACTTCACACAGAGGGTGGTTAACATGTGGAATAGTCTATCTGGTTAAATTGTGGGAGATAACACTATGCAGGCTTTCAAAGCAAAACTAGATGGATTCCTGCCAGAGAACTGCATTGAGGGTTACAGAGTATGAAGGAGGGTAATATTCCAGATGATAAGCTTGGATGTGTGTCCATACACAAATTGAGTATAGTCACTGCCATGTGACAAGAGGGAAGGGCAAGACTGACCTTAATCCCTGTCCATCACCACAGTTAGGATGAAAGTAGAAATTTGACTTGAAGGATTACATAGAAATTACCGTCAGATAAGGGACGCTTGGCCCACCCAGTCTGCCCATTTTCCCTACCTAATGTAATACCACACACCCCACTTGGTCTCTGGCTTTGTCCCCCATTCTAAACTAATAAAATTCCCTTAATGCCTATCCCATGCATTCTTGAAACCCACTACGATTTTTGCTCCAGCCACCTCTGCTGGAAGTCTATTCCAGGCATCCACCAATCTTTCTGTGAAGAAGTACTTTCTAACATTTACCCTGAATCTCCCCCACCAGTTTCATAGCACGTTCTCTTGTTCTTGAGCATCTTTTGTTTTCTAAAAAATGCTTTCCTCCCGTATCCTATTTATACCGTGGGGTATTTGAAAGTATCTATCATATCTCCTGTCTCCCTCCTTTCCTCTAGGGTACACATATTGAGGTCCTTTAGCTCTTCTGTGGACTGTTTCTGTTTTTTTCTATGTCATTACAGAGATATGGCCTCCAGAACTGAACGCAGTACTCCAGGTGAGGTTTCACCAATGTTTTATACAGCAGTATAATTACCCCCTCTTCCTGCTGGAGATGCCCTTCCTTTTGCATTCCAGCATCCCAATAGCTCTCCCCACTGCCCTGTCACACTGGTTGGCCACCTTGAGGTCATCAGAAATTATTAGTCCCAGGTTCCTTTCCTGCTTGGATGTTGTCAGCACCACTCCCCCCATCATGTACTCTGCCCCTGGGCTTCTGTGCCCCAAATGCATGACCTTGCATTTCTTTACATTAAATCTCACACCTAACAATCACACTTGATCACTCTTCAAGCTTTCTTAGACCACTAATCATTCGTTCCACCCCTCCTGGAATGTCTACCCCACTACAGATCTTTGTGTCATCGGCAAAAAGGCATACCTTCCCTTCCAGCCCCTCTGCAGTGTCACTAATAAAGACGTTAAAGAGGACCGTACCCAGTACTGATCCTTGTGGCATTCCGCCAGTCACTCTCCCTTCCTCAGAGTGAACTCCATTTACCACAACCCTCTGCCTTTTATTCTCCAACCAATTTCTTATCCAGATTGCCACCTTTGAACCCACACCCAGAGTGCTCTGCTTGTTTATGACTGTTCTATGTGGAATGGTGTCAAAGGCCTTACTAAAATGGCCCCACCCTGATCCACCTCCTTGGTTACCCAGTCAAAGAAATCTATGATGTCTATCTAACATGACCTTCCTGTTGTGAATCCATGTTGCCTCAGATCTTGTAAGCCACTGGTTTCAGTGATCCTAATAATTTTCCCACTGTGGCCAGGCTCACTGGCCTGTAGTTTCCTGCCTCCTCCCTGCTTTCACTTTTGTGAAGTGGGACAACATTTGCCCTCCTCCAATCCTCCGGAACCACTCCCATCTCCTGTGAGTAGCTGAACAGGACAGTTAGAGGTGCAGCTAGTACCTCGCTGAGCTCCTTCAGTATCCTGGGATGTACCCCATCTGGCCCCATTGCCTTGTCCACCTTCAGGTTCGCAAGTCCCTTGATGACTGTCTCCACTGCTTCTTCAATATCCTGGGATACATCCCATCTGGCCTCATTGTCTTGTCCACCTTCAGGTTTGCAAGTCCCTTTATGATTCTCTCCATTGTAAAAGGTCATTTGTCTACCTCCCTTCCCTCGATACTCCTGTCCCTTAATCTGTGGTCTCTTGCCTTCCCCTTCCACTGTGAACACTGAACAGAAGTATTTGTTTGGTATGTCTGCTTTTTCTTGATCCCCTTCCACTCACTCCCCCACCCCCCACCTTTAATCTTACTATCCCTCCCTTGGTCTTTCTCCATTCATTACATACCTGAAAATGTCTTGTCCCCTTTCTTTACTGCATGAAGTATTTTTGTGCTTTTGCACATCTGACTGCTTTCCATGCCTCCCTCTGCTTCTCCTGATACACCTCTCTGTCCTCCCCCCGTGACTCCTTATACCTCTTGAATGCTAACTTTTTTGCCCTAATCTTTCTAGCCATTCGAGAACTATGGTGGCCTTTTTCCTCTTACTTTTGCTAACTAGCCAGACACAGAGGTCTGTTGCCCTCAAAATGGCCCCATTTATTTTTGCCCACTGTCCCTCCACTCCACCCAAATCATCCCTCCCCTCCAGGGATCCTCTGAGGTTTTCCCCCATCTTTGTAAAGTCAGCCCTCTTGAAGTCTAGGACCCTTGCCTTTGTGCTGCTCAGTTCTGCCACAGTTCGTATATTAAACCACATCGTACAATGAAAACAGGTCGCAAGGTGCTTACCTACCATGACGTTTTCAATACTATTCCCGTTGATGAGTACAAGATCCAAGATTGCCCCCCACGAGTAGGATCTCCTACTAGTTGCTTGAGAAACACCCTCTGCAGGAAGTGCAGGATGTAGCTCTACTTCTAGCTGAAGCTACAGCAGGAACACTACAATCTATATCTGGTAAACTGAAGTCCCCCATCAGCAGCATCTCCCCCTATCTGCCATCTTTTGGGTGTCTTCCATCAGAATTTAATCTGTCTCCTCCCCCTGTGCTGGAGGTCTATAGATAATTCCAATGCGAATAGCTACTCCATTTCTCCTCTCCAGTGTGACCCGTATTACCTCCACCCCCTCCCATATTCTCTGTCCCTCTTGTTGCCTCAATGTTGTCTCTCACATAAAGAGCCAATCCTCCCCAATCTTACCCACTCTGTCCTTCTTGAACAGAGCATATCCTGGAATGACTATATCCCAGTCATGGTTCATATTGCACCATTAATATCAGTAATGGCGACAGTGTCTAGGTCAGCCTCTGCCATCATGACCACCTGGTCCGGAAACTTATTGCCCAGTCTTCTTGCATTTGTACACATGGTCTTCCAAATACTGTTGCTACACTTTCCTCCAGCCCCCTTTTTTCCCCTTTCGCCTGCTCTCTTCATCCCCTTTGTCTTCTTTCCCATTCAACTTTATGCCTACCATTTTCTTCTTCTTGTTACTATGTTCCCATAGGAATTTACTCCCCTTATGGTTCTCTCTGTTGACTACTGCAGGACAGTTTCCGTCACCACCCTCCCTGGCTAGTTTAAAAGCACCTCAATGAAACATTTAAACCATTTACTGAGGATTCTAGATAACAAAGGGATGATAGATGACGGCGAATTTAAGGTTTGCGGGTAGGGGAAGAGCAGGGGAAGTCAGTCCATTGATTCTGTGGCAGTATATTACATCACTGTATGGAAACATGGGCACAGAGACAAACTTCTCTGTCCTGTCAAACATGTGCTTTGTTCAGCTGGGGTATATGTAGCTCCTAACTGTAACAATAGTAGTCCTGCACAACGTGAGAGTCTACTCAGCAAAAACCTTTACTGAATGCTTTCCACAGTATATATAGTAACATACCATCTAGTGGCACTTTGGAGCAACTGCACCCAGTTTCATTTTACTGTTAGTCTTATTAGCAGTACATCTTGTTTATTTATTTAAAAGAGATTAACCAGGAAAGACATACTGAGCCGCAAAGCTAGTTTTCAGATGCGTCCTAGAGGAGGGTTAAGGGATAAGTACAAACAAGTTGAAGCACAGTGATAACAGTGTAACAATACACACTATGTGCAATAAAGGGTGATTACTGGGGTTGGGAGTGAGTGAGAAAGAAGTAAGGGAGTGGGAGGAAGTGGTGGAGGGTAAAGGGGCGGCGAGGAAAGGGGGATGAGGTGGGGTGCCAAGAAGTATAGAGCCCATTTTCTTAGATAAACTGTACCTCTTAAGTAACAAAGTTTAGTTATTCATTACTACTTGTGACAGGGTTGGGTAAGAGCCTGTCCCATTTGTTATGCCGAGATCTGTTTTGTCCTGCCACTTGTCTGTCTCTTGCCTGTCTGTGCAATCAAATTTTATTGTGGCACCTAGAAACTGGCCCCACCCCGAAGGTCCCCCAATTTACCCGGTTTTTTGTGTCTTTAGTGCTACTGGAACTTTTCTTGCAGCTTGAATTACTGACTGTGCATTCTTTTGCCTGTTCCTTTGTTTCAACCCAGGTGTCACTTTTTTCGGTCTCCTCCCCTAAGCCTACTCTGCCTTGTTCCTACCTTCCTCTTGCCTGTCCTCACTTCTCGTTCTTTCACTCTGATTCCCCCTACTGACTCTCCATTCCCGTCCCCCTTATATTTACAATTCTCTGCTCACAAATTGCTTCCCCTCTGCCACCATCTGCCCAGGTTCCTGTATTTGAACCGTCTGTTATCTTTTGAAATGAATGTCACTCTGCTGCTAACTTCCCCACTGCCACACTTGTGTTACTGGAAACGTAACTCACCTTACTTGTGCACTTCCCTCATTGCCTGATCATGCCTGTTCTAGTATGTACTTGAAGGCTCCCTGGAGCTATCTGCACTTTGTCTTACTCTGTACTACCTGCTGCACTGCTGTATTTAGCTCTTTTAGTGGAACAACTATGTTTTGTCGCTACTGTATTTACTGTACTTTGTATCCACTTGTTGCCTGTCTTGTAATCTTGTTTTGTAATCCTCCCAGGTCGTACCTGAAAATAGGCATTCCCTATGTCTAGTGTACCTACTCGGTCAACAAAAACTGAATACATAAATAAATAAATAAATATTTAGGCTATATTTTGTACTGTACTGGTAGACATCACGAACATCTGCAAATGTCTTTGCCAGATTTCTGTACTGGTAGACATCACAAACATCTGCAAACGTCTTTGCCAGATTTCTGTACTGGTAGATATCACAAACATCTGCAAACATCTTTACCAGATTTCTGTACTGGTAGACATCACAAACATCTGCAAAGTGTTTTGCCAAATTTCCTAGTTTATCAGCAACCAGGCAGCATCTCTGTAGGGGCTGGGCTTACGGCTGTCGAAATTACATCAGTATTTATTACTTGGATGCATTTTACTAAACCCATTGTTTCACGTTTTTAGACCAAAGATAGGCTGTTGAGAATCTTCCCTTCCACAACAACAAAAAGTACATCAGTGGACTGTCCCTTAGAAGTTACTTTGGCTCTGTACATACCTTTGGTAGGGATTGGCTCATCATTGTTATAAGCATGGAGTGACATTGGCTTCTGGAACAATCTTGGGTTTACTCTAAGCTGCCTGTAGTGAAACATTGGTAAAATAGTCACTTGTTGCCAGTGTCCAACTTGACTAATAATAGATCCATTAGGTTTCTTCACACAGCCAACTGTGAGCCATTTTCAGCGGCTCACAGCGGCCAGATCGGTGTTCCTGCCCACGTGTGACCTTTGCCTTTTTGGCAGTTTTCCGTTGCATGGCGTTACCGCCACAATCCCTCTTTCCCTGGGTTTGTGGAGTAGTGTAGGTGGTTTCCTGTGCCGTCTGAACAGGCAAACCACCCGCATCACTTCAAGTCCCTACCAACCCAACAGTGACCGGAACAACACCCAAATTGCCGGAAAGGAAAAGGGCACCGAAAACACCGATGCCATGTGAATATGGGTCTCTAATGTTTTGTATAAAATTTTAAACGATTAGAAAGTAGCCACTGTGGCAAGGCACAGTGTGAACGAGCCTATTGACTTCCAAAGGAGCGACCCATTTGTCTTTGGCGCAGTTTTCAGCTCCCGCAGCTCCGGTAGACAGATCTCCTCCCTCGCTGGAGTCATCTGCCATATCTTGCTGGCGCACAAGCTGAACTTTTGGTTTGGAAAACCATTGTTTCACAAAATGGTTCTTGACACATTTTTAACACATTTGTATGAATCAAGGACAGTTTTTTGGTTCATGTTTATTTCCACATCTTCCACACGATGGCCCATTGACTTTGTTCAGCGATGCTTTCACCTTGCCATGTACTGTCTTTTTGGCTTTGTCTGGGGCCCTGCATACAACACTGACTGCAGTCTCACCCTCTTTACTGAAGTCTTCCATGTACAATCTTGCTTATCTTCGGGGATATCTCTGTCATCAGGGTGTATACAGAGTGCGTGAAGTCACTGACTGACATTGACTTGGGCGGCACCTAATAGACTGCTGCAGAAAAAGCTTTCGTGGGATCCTAGCGCCTGACGGCGAAGTTCCATAGGTGTGACCTGATGACAGAGATACCCTCGAAGATCTACTGTTACAGTAAGTTCTTACGTAACTGTTCTTTTCTGAGGATTGGGAAACCTGGACAGCTTTTGCTAAAGTTAAATCAGTTTCTCTGAGGAGACAAACATGAACTCTGTTACTGCAGATGCCAAACACAATTTAGTAATTAATCTTCAAATCACCTAAAGGCCCAAGTTGCATGACTGGCTCTTCAGATACAAATCAGTGGCCTATTGCTCAATGGATTCTTTTTCTTTTTTGAACCAAGCTCTGAAAAAATATTTTCCATATGTTTCATTTTTTTCAGATGTGCAGTAAGATTCCGAATCTCTCATCATAGCAGAGTAGTTACCTTCTTTTTGTTCTCTGGACTCAAAGATATCGTTGACTTCTAGAGCTGCACGACCTGCTGCTGTTAACAGCAGTGCAGTCTTCTGCTGGTTGCCTTTTGTCTTCGGCTCCTCCAGT
This sequence comes from Neoceratodus forsteri, assembly GCA_016271365.2. Taxonomy (NCBI): domain Eukaryota; kingdom Metazoa; phylum Chordata; order Ceratodontiformes; family Ceratodontidae; genus Neoceratodus; species Neoceratodus forsteri. The sequence continues at coordinate 34,507,946 of CM028132.1, forward strand.
CACTGTAATATATATATTTATTTATTTAGTTTTTGTTTACTGGGTAGGTGTGCTAGCCAAACAGGTGACTATTTTCAGGCACGACCTGGGAGGTACTGTAACAATACAGAGTTCATTTACATAATACAGGGAAGCAGAACAACACAGAGAACAGTTTTCAGTAAAGGCACAAAGGAGTACAGCTTCAGAGACAATCAACAGGTCAAGAGAAAACAGCAGATTTACAGTGTACAGGTAGTATTTAGGTGAGCGGGTAACGGTGTACAGGGCAGATCCAAAGGACAGGTGGGTCAGGGGAGGGGAGAGAATGGGGAGGGGAACTGGGTGAGCAGGTAAAAGGGGGATGGGAAGGCAACCTTGTGGCTAAGTGGTTAAGGTAGCAGCAGGGATGAAGGAGGCAGGACGGGGGTCTGGGTGTGGGGCGTGTGAATGGATAGTGGCGGTTCATGGTCGAGGTGGGGGGGGAGAGAGTAGGTCAGGCAGAGCTGGAGGAAGGGGAGACACCACCTGCAGTGGGACTATAGAGGGGTAAAAGGTGGCACCTAAACAGGGCAGGAAAGGACATGATAGGCATCAAGTGGCCAGAGGAGGAGTGAAGTGGGGAACATTTGATGGGGCAGGGGGCTTACGGTATACATCTGGGTGAGGGGATATGGTGGCATAAGCGTGAGAAGGCTACTGGAAGAGACCGAGTCCATGGAACCATGCGCGGCTAGAGAGCTGAAGGGAGGGATCAGAGGTGAAGACGGCCACGGGCGGCTTTTAGCGGCAGAACCACTCAAGAGGAGCCCAGGTTCATGGAACCAAAGTCGGCAGGGGAGAGTTAGGATGGCGGGGTTCGGGGTGAGGTACGGCGGGGGAGCGGCATCAGCGGCTGGAAGGTGCGGCAAGTACCCAGGGTTGTGGTACTGTTCCCGGCAGGGAGCCGGTGCTCGTCTGGGTAGTCGGGGGCCATGGAGGTTAAGAGCAAATGGGTCTAACTGGGGTGAAGCGAAAAGTCAGTGTTAGGGGATATGGCGGGAATGGCGGCAGGGGCTGAGGGATGAGACCGTGTCCATGGAAACCAGACGCAGGCTGGGAGATCAATGAGTGGAGAATATGGGGTGAAAGCGGCGGTGAGCAGTTTTAGCGGCAGGAGCCTACCAGAGAGAGCCCAGGATCGTGGAGCCAGAGGGCCGGCAGGGGAGGCTAAAGATAGTGGAGGTTCGCAAGGTACGGCGGGTGAGCGTTTCAGTGGCTGATGGTGCGCCACGTCCGGGGTTGTGGAACTGTATCCGGCAGGGGAAATGGTGTTCAGGTGGGGGTGGGGGCTAGGAGGTCCAGGGCAATAGGAGTAGAGGAACGGGTCGCTCGAGGGGCGCTAGGCATTGGGTGCGCCAGTACCTGGTATCCCTAGATCATCAGTACAAACATTCCAATAAGCAGCAGTAACACGAGAGCAGTGCAGACAGCAATAATAGGTTAACAATGCAGTAGTCAAGGGCAGTAACTACAACAAAATTACACACTCTAGACAAGTGCAAGTAGAGAGAAGTACCCTGAAACGGGTCCGTTGGGGGGCGCTTAGGCATAGGCTACGCCAGTACCTGGTACCCATAGATCGTCAGTACAAACATTTCAGTAAGTAACAGGTACAATAGTTCAAACAGCAATAACAGGTAAACAGTGCAGTAGTCAAGGTGCAGTAGCTTACAACAAAATTACATACTTTAGACAAGTGCAAGTAGGCTTCGAGGTCGGAGTTTTGAACTCGAAATGAAGTGCATATGGGCAGAGACATATATCACAGTGTTAATGTTGTAAGTTAAATAGGGTAAGGAGTAGGAAGGAGGGAGTGGTGGGGCAAGAGAGAGAGGTTGGCAGGACAAGCTCAGGTAGGGTTATAACAGGCACACTGGTCCGTTGGAAAGCAGGTGTTCTTGCGTAGCTTGCGGCTTAAAGATCGTGGGAAGGTGTCAGTCTAGGGTCGAAAGGTGGCAGGAGGTTCCACACTTGAGGGGCTGTACCCGAACGCTCCAGACCCTTTGGACAAAGGCAGCGGGATTTTTAGTAGGGATTTGTCCGAGGATCTCAGCTCACATGGAGGAGGCCGCTGAAGCAGTTCAGTTAGGGATGCTGGTCTGTTGAGTCTAATTATGGAGTTGCAAAGGCAGCCCAGGTAGTATAGTCTGGTGGCAGAGGGGGAGAGCCAGCCGAGGTCTTTATACAGTTGGCAGTGATGTTTAAGTCTGGGGGCTTTTGAGGCATACCTGCATATATTGTTGAAAGTGACATCCCATTTTTGTAGTGTGGATTTATGCACCATTGGTAGGATGGGAGCACAGAAGGTCAGAGCGGGTAGGAGGAGACCCCTGACGATGGCTAGTTTGGCTGCAGGTGTGAGCATGTAGCTGGATCTGTAGGCAGCACCCAGTTTGCAGTTCACAGATTTACATGTTTCTTGGATGCAGGTTTAGGTCCAGAGATTGGTCTAGCAGGATGCCCAGATAACGGAAGGAGGTAACCACCTCAAGGGGGGTCCCATCCAGGTCAAGGATTTTTAAAGGAGAGTGGCAGGACCTTATCTTGTGGGCAGTGCCCAGAAGCATCAGTTTGGTTTTGCTGGAGTTCAGTATAAGGCGGTGGGTGTTTAGCCAGAGTTGGACAGCGTGGAAAGCAGATGTCAGTGCCACGTTAAGTTGGTCTACATTATTAGAGCTAGCATAGATAACCAGGTCATCTGCATAAAGTAGAGAGTCACAGGATGCAATGCTGTATGGCAGGTTATTTATGAATAATGAAAATAGGAGGGGACCCAGTATTGATCCATGTGGCACTCCAATGTTGATGGTAGTACAGTCGGAGATTGATGAGTTAAGTTTGACTGCTTGGGTCCTGTTGGTTAAGTAACTCCTGAACCAGCTTATGACGGGGTGAAAATCCAAATTTATGAAGGGTGGATAGGAGTAGGGGGTGGTCCATGAGGTCGAAAGCCTTGGTGAGGTCGATAAAGATAGCACTAGTAAGCTGACTTTTGTCCATGCTTGTGAGAGTATCAGTGGTGAATTTGGCTAGCGCCGTTGTGGTGCTGTGGTTTTTCCGGAAACCATGTTGTGTTGCACATAGCAGATTTGATGTTTCAAGGAAATCAATGGTCTGAGTGGCTACTAGTTTTTCAAGTGTTTTGCTGAGGACTGACAGAATAGCTATGGGTCTGTAGTTTGAGATCTCACTTTTGTTGCCCTTTTTGAAGATGGGGGTGATTCTTGCGGATTTCCAGATGTCAGGGAAGGTACTGTTGGAGAGGGGAGAGGGTGAATACCTTGGCTAGATGATAGGAGATGAGATGGGCGGCCGCCTTTAGTAGGCGAGGTTCCAGTGAGTCGGACCCGGGGCTGGTGGTGTCCGATATTGAGTTTAACAGTTTGAAGACTTGCGATGCAGACACAGCTTTGAAATAGAAGGGCTTGTAAATATCCAGCACATGTTTCTTGAGAGAGGTATCTGCAGGTGTACCAGTTGATGAGGGCTGGGAAACCACAGTTGGAGGTTGAAGTGTGGAAGTATTTATTTATTTATTTTATTTATTTAAGAGATTTACCAGGAAGGCATGCTGAGCAGAGTACCGCTTGATTCCAGATACGCCCTGGGGTTTTGGGGTTACAGTGGGAAACGTGATACAATCTGAACACAACATACAGTGGAACATGTTACAGTCAGAAACAACATACATAGGTATAATAGTATACATAATGTGCATGGAAACAATTGAGGGTAGGCAGATTATAGTACAGTATACAGTTTTACAAACAAACAAAAGTATACTGGGACAGATCAGAGAACATCTTATTAAAAGCATTTGCAATGGTAAGGGAGTCATTACAGTGGACACCATCTAGAATCATGTCCGAGGGGGTTATGGATTGAGGTGTACCCAGAAAGGTTTTTATGTGGCCCCAGAACTTGCGTGGATCTCTGGCTGAGCTGGCAAGTAGGTTCTGGCAGTATTTGCTTTTCGCAAGAGTTTCTATGTTGCTTATAGATGGTGTGATCCCTGGGTTGGCCAGTGCTTTTATACTTCCTCCACAGTTTGTCCCTGGTTCTGAGTTGGCTGAGTAGGTCTTTGTGGAGCCACCTCGTCTGTTGTCCCCTGACCCTTCTTTGTACTTTCGGGACATGTTTAGTCTGTGCTTCTGTGAACTTGGTGAGGAACACATTAAGGGCATCCTCAGCTTTTGTAGATTGGTAGATATCCGTCCAGTCAATGCAGGATATGTCCAGGAGAAAGGCACTTAGATCCAGGTGTGCGAAGTTGGTGAAAGTGACCAGGCGGGACTGGGGAGATGGAGAGGGACTCGCGTGCCAGTGACAGATAGTGGGTGAGTGGTCAGTTATAGCATCAGCCAGGGTGCATGCCTTAGTAATGTGGTCAGGTCTGTTTGTGAGGATCCAGTCAATAAGCGGGCCTGATTGGGGGTTTATCATCCTGGTATTTTCAGTGATGAGCTGGTGGAGGTGGAAATCTTGGATTAGGGCTGCAAGGGAGCTGTGGGCAGTGACCAGCCAGTTTAGGTTGACATCCCCCCAGGAAGATGGCTTCGTTCGAGTTTATGGTTTGTGAGGTTAGCTGGAGCAGTTCGTGGAGGCCATCCACCCCTCCAGTGGGTGGATTATAGAGACAGATAATGTGCAGGTTTTTTGCACCTAGGGACAGGATAGCATGTAATGATTCGCAGATCCGTTGAGGGTTATGGACAGGAACAGGCTTAATGGTGAGGTGGTTTTTATAGTATATGGCAACACCCCCACCCCTTTTCGAGCCTGGCGTGTCCTGTCACAGGATAGAGTATCCGGGTAGGTGGCATTGGGCGTCCTGTATGCGAGGTTTGAGCCATGTTTCCCGTGAGGCAAAGGATGTCAGGTCCAGCTACTTTGTTTGGAACTCAAAACATTTTCTGAAGGTTTTCCAGTGTTCATACACATTCCTGTTAAGGTTAGTTCACTTGGTTGCCATATTGCATCTATACTTTCCCCAGATGGCAAAGGATTCTGACTCCTGGTGCCATCTAATGATACCAGTCCTGCACACCATGTGGGTCTTACTCAGAACCTTTATTGAATGCTTTCCACAGTATATGTAGTATAGCACACAATCTAGTGGCACACTGGAGCAACTGCATCCAGTATCATTTTACTGTTAAGTCTGTTATCAGTACACTGACTGACTGACTTTTTTCTCTGTACCTGTCGCTGAAAAGAGAAAAAATAAATAAACATCTAAAAAAAAAAAAAGAATATAATATTAATAGCATGCCCAGGCATGGCAAGAGAGAACAAATGATGCATTACCTGGCTTAGCCCAAGACAGAGTCAGAGAGAATGATGCTTACTTCAACCTTGCAGATATTTTTTGCTGGATACTATGTTTTACTTCATTGTTTTGGAGCTGCAGGTGTTCTCTTCTGGATTTGTTGATCCGATATCCAACACCCCGCCCATAAACAGTGACCTTATTGGTTGACTCTGCTATTGCCTGCTCCAGTTGTAGCAGGTATGTACTGTACAAACCAGATTGGATAAATACTGTATAGAATCCAGTCTTTACCTTGTGTTGGGACAGCTGACCTAAACTGAACAACACACACACATTTACTTAGCACTACCAATTCCAGAGACCTAATCACTTGGGTCCTTCAACTGAAATCACAATGCAGCCAGTTACATTAGGAAAAAAACATATGATCTCATTTGATGAAGAGGATACAGTGACTTGTTATTTAACCTTTGTGAAACCCTTCAATAAAAAATGTTTCAGGATCTCATTTTTGTTCTTCCTCCACAGGGCTCTACACTTAAGACTGATTATGGTCCATTACTGCACACTTTGGCAGAGTTTGGATGGCTACTTACATGTGTTTTACCTACACCCATCATTCGACATGACAGGTAATGTGGTCAACATTTTTTGAGGATATTACCTTTAAAAATCTAACATTTTCAGTCCCAGTCCCCCTTCATGCTTTTCTCTGAATGGGTAAGGTCAGACTCCTTCTCTGCAGTACTGCCCCCTGGTGGGCCAGACAGAGCAATGCCTGCAGTAGCCTGACATTACTGTAGAACATAAGTGGGCAAAGCAGAGAGGAAGGGGGGTAGGGAGAATGGAAAACTGGAAGGGCTTGCGGCAGGGGACTTCTAAGTTCCTGACCTGCCCTTCACGCGACATGCCTAGATTTCCATCCCCTTCCTGTTCTCACCCCACCCTTGTCAGAATTTTAGGTCCTCCCTTCTGAATCGGTGGCTGTTTGACTGTCAGAGGGGCTGAACTCCAGGGTAGCCAGTGAGAGGGGATTGATTGCCTGAGGCAGTGGCCCATCTGAACAGAGCAAGCCATGGCCTAAACATATTGGTGACTGAGTAAAAAAAGCATACAAAAGTCGGTAAGAAGAAATCATGCACTATGGGCTTCTTTCACTGATGTTTAGCACCAGTGCTATGAGATAACCTTTGTGCACCAGTAGTGCACTAGATGGTTTCAGCACATGTAGTAAGGCTCTAAGTCATATACATTGGTGTATTCTGACACTATTTATAAATCTTATACCTAACATGTCTTACGATGCAATAAAGTACATTTTTATAAATAAAAAGAGTATTTCATACACAAGAATTACAAAATGCTTTGCTACGTAAATATAAAAAATATGGTGCTAAATGATGAGATGTGAAGATACTGATATAATAGGAACATGCAATAATCATTCAGTGCCATGCAATATTTCGTACGTAGAGAGCAGTGGATGGGAAAACATGTACAACAGAACTATTTTTCCACCGAGGCATTCTGATGACATCACAGACCACGAGAGCGAAGCTTGAGTGGTCTAATGTCATACAAATCCCAAGTTGGAAACGGTTCTGGTGTGCATTTTTTTCCCAGCCACTATTTTTTTTAAAGTGTGATTAAACATTTTTTTTTACCAAAATAAATGTGAAGCATTATTAAATTAACATTTATATTTTTGTAGACTGAACAGCAAGGGGAAAAAAAAATAAATGTTTTCAACTTATCAAACCATAACACATTAAAACTACCTGGGATAAGTTGGCCCATCGACACAGGCTGGCGGGGGGTGAGTGGGTGAGAATTGAGTATCCCAGAGGAGAGGGAGGACAGCCTGCTCTGTGGCTGTACTACCACCTGGGTGACAGGTGGCAGTGCAATGGAGGGACTGTGGGGAGGGGAGATACAGGCTGGTGCTGCACTGTGCACGCTTGCATGCGGACGCATACGCACCCAAGCTACCTGTGTCTTAGGGCAGGGAAGGAACAGAAAAGGAAAATCCCCACCCCCACCCGTGCAGCATGACAGCACTGCCATGCCCACAGGCCCTGCAGTTGCCAACCTGGGCATATGCCTGAACGACTGGATGTAGGTGCCCAAAGGAACTGGCCCCGCCAGAGGGCTCCACCTTGGGGGCAAACCATAGGTGTAATGTGGGGAGAGGTAAGTCCCAGGAGAAGGTGAGGTGACATGGCTGCGGTGCAGTGGGAGCTCAAGAGGGGGCAAGAGAGCCAAGGGGAGTCAGGAGCATAAAGAAAATGAATTAAAAAACAACATTTGTTAAAAAACTACCTGCAAGAAAACACACAGACAAAAACACAATGTTTTAATAATAACTGGGGAGCATTTTCTCCCATATGGAAACCTGGCTATAATTTGCTGTTATAACCAGCTGGTTACAATGGCGAACACACGCCAGGTTTCCCTCGCTCCTTGCATGTGTACAGTGCCTTCTTTGCACACACACTTCAGTTGGCACCTTACAGTAAATGGGGAAAGTTTCACAAATTCTGTCACACTACCTCATGTTACCTGCCAACAGAGTTGTTTAATTTGGGTTTCTGTCTGCTTTTGGGGCAGTCATGTAAGGAAAAAAGGTTTAAACCACACTTGAGCCTGACCGTGCTATTGAACTAGCGCTACCAGAACCACTGTCCATACTGTTTTCTATAATTGCCGAGTAGTGTTTTCAAGGCAATAAAACTCTACCAACAATTACTAAATAATAAATGTGGTAAAAATAAAATTGAATTTACACACACCCCATTGTGGAATGCTTTTATAAACCCCTCGAGCTTTGCTCCTGGCTATGTGTAGTATCCCACACCTCCCCATGTATTATTCGATATTTATATCAACTTTTAGAATGTGAGGAATGCTGGTATTCTGTCAGTTTGTGGAATGCTGATGTTCTGTCAGTTGTCTTTTGTATGATTCTAATTGGCTAATATGCCCATGCACAACAACAGACCACTCCCATACACAACAGATGTCTGACAGCAGTAACCATGCACAGCAGCAATGTACTGACACTAAATTCTGTTGTTGAAAATATTGTATCATGCACTATAATACAAGAAAGGGTGAAGAGCAACCCTTTCATCTCATGTTAGAGCAGCAGTGCACAGTCCTCGGGGTAGAAGACATCAGCGTCTGGCTCTTCCGTTGGGTCCACATCCTGCATCGCTTTACCCATACGAGAACTTCCATGAGTGGGATTGCAAAGGAGATTTGAATCATGAGATGAAGAAAACAAAACCTATCGTCTTGTGCAACACTAAAACCACCATCTGAGGCTATGTTTTATAAGTGCTCAAAGAGTGCAAGCCTCCCGCCTCTTACTTTTGGATCAGACAACAAGGCACCTTGGTGCTGGTAGACATGTATGGAACATATCTGATGAGGGCAGCCAGCTGATTAGCGACTTAGCAGGCAAGAGTTATGAAGAGAGATTTGACATTCTGATTATTCAGTCTAGAAAAGAGAAGGTTGAGAGGGAACATGGTCACAGTTTTCTGTTGTTGAAACATCCAACAGAATCGCTCGTTGCCGTCAGCGAGAGAATGGAAAGAAGCTGAGTTGTTTTGTTATCCAGCAGATGCAGGTAAAACAACTCAAAACACTGAGTGGCTCACTGGGACATAATAATGAATTGCAGGATAAACAAGTGCTGCTGTTTTTAAAGAAAAAATAATTAAATACATTAGACTCTTCAGATCCGCCTGTGTTCAGGGCAGCTGTACTTGACACTTTTTTTTATTTTTTTACTTAGAATCATAGAATTTGTCAGCTGGAAAAGGACGTCTTTACCCACCCTGTGTGCCCAGATGGTCCCTGCCTAGTCTATCTCCGCAGACCCTAGCTGGTCTCCGACAACCCTCCCTCATACCTACTCTTCATGTGCCCACTTCCACTCCAGCACAGACCATCCTCAGGAACTACTGTAGCACATTTCCATGCCCTGACACACCTCTCTTCAGTGTCCATGCCCTCCATGGGGTCTTGGATCTACTTCCCAGGCAGGAACAGGAGTAGGCAGGTAGGTACCCAGAACATCAGGCATCATCAGGACAGTGGTACCCAATGATGTGAGGGGCATGGATTTACCAGGGGCCTTGTCCACTGAAGTGGGGCCTATTTCCTCATTGCTTTGCCTCCCCCAGGATGCCAGCATGCAAAATGGGGCTCAAGTAGGGGCGCACATGATAGCCGCTGACAGTAAGCCTGGCTGACATCCTCCCACCCACTCTTCCTTTTGCTGAACTTACATCTGTGGTCCTCCAGGTGGCAGCACAGCAGCGGAGGTAGCAACCCACCCTCCCCTGAGGAAGAGAGAATCCTGTAGCATACTCAGTCCATTCGACCTCAGCCCTCCAACTGCCTGGGCTCGTTCCTGAACTGGGTCACCAGTGGGCCGGACATGAGACGCTGTTTGCTGAATAAGAGTATCTCGTGCAGGAGGATGGATAGCTCTGATTGGTTAGCTATGCTTTCTCGAACTCTAGTGAATACTAAAAGGGATAGTCAGTGTGAAAATAAACACAGATGTTTGATCTGGTGCATGCAAGCAGAACTAGGGGACATGTCCTCATATTGAGGGGGAGGGAACATTAGAATGCATTACTTCACATAAAAGGTGGTTAACACCTGGAGCAGCCTACCCAATGAGGTTAAAGCTAGCACTTCAGGCTTTTAGTGCAGGACTAGAGGGATGTTTAAGGGGTAATGTAACTAAGAAGAAGAATTTGCATTTGTATAGTGCTTTTCACATACATTGTATCCCAAAGTGTGTTACAAGCAATGAGAGCGGTAGTGAAGTGACTGAAGACCTGTAGTGGCAGCCATTTTGCACATCAACAGCCACATACACAGCCTTGGACAGTTGCCTGAGCGGGTGTTATGGGAAGGTGATGAGGGCAGCACTGCAAGGGTATGGGGTAACATTCCAGTTGTAAAGCCTGGATGCATGGCCGTACTTGAATTGGCATAGTCACGGCCATGTGCCAGAGAGATCACAGCCTGTACACCCTGAAGGACAGGAGAGAGAGAGAGAGAAAGAGAGAGAGAGAGAGAGAGAGGACATGCTAAAGAGCTACAAGTACCTCACCAGAGAAAACAAAGTACGGAAGGGGAGTCTTTTTTGAATGAGGAAGAGCACCAGCACTAGAGGGCATGCGATGAAGCTGGGGGGGGGGGGTAGTTGAAGAGAGATGTGAGGGAGTACTGCTTCACTGAAAGAGTGGTAGATGTCTGGAATAAACAGACCAGCAGAAGTGGCAGACACAAAAACAGTATGAGGGTCTGCAGAGGCCAACCAGGCAAGGACTATCTGGGCAGACCGGGTGGGCCAAGCGGTCCTTTTCTGCTGGCAAATTCCATGTTTCTATATGGCAGGAGGGGCAGATAAGATGGAGCTTAATCTCTTCCATCACAACGATACTGTACTACTGTTGTTCCCTCTTTCTCACAAGCATCGTAAATAGGGGATACATGTGGTCAGCAGCTGTCACTTGGCAGTGTGCTGCAGTCAAGAGGGAAGGCGTTGGGCACCCAGTGCTGTGACTCTTTTGGGGGGCCAAGGGAGCTTGCTCCCTCCACAGGACATTGCTGCATGCATCCAAGGCCATCCAGTAGGCCTGTTCCCACCAGTGTGGTCCACCCTTCCAGTGGTCACCCCTAAATATGGGTTTGCAGTATTGTTTGGTTTTTTTTTATTATTTTTTCTCCTCCAGAGCTCCGGCAGCGGACCCCCGCCATCCGTTGTTCCCCCAGCGCCTTCCCCGAAGATCAGACCCCCTCCCTTATGCACCCTGCGACTTACCCTTCACGGCAGGGTGGTGGGGAGCGACTCAACCCACCCCAACGGATCCATGCCAGGGAGGTGCCCTTCCAGGGACGGTGCCACGGGAACAACTTCATACTGCCAGGCTCTCTTTTCCACTGTTTTTTCCCCTGGCGGGTCCTGGCATGCAATGACGCCTGCGACTGGGTGCATGCACGCTCCCGTGCGTGCCTCAATCAAGCATCTGCCACGTCCCACCCCCCCCATAGCTTGCAGCTATGTGCCGTCAACCCCCCAGCCTCCGCTAGGGGTCAGGCAAGCACCGGCCGCCCAATTCCCCCCTCCCGGAGATGGAGAGCAGTCCCATGGATGCTCAATCCATCTCCTCCCCACCGACCCACGGCAACCCGTGCCCGTTCCCAAACACGGGTCGCCGGCGTGGCACGAGGTGTGGCGTCCAGCGCCTCAACCCTCAGCACCACCGGGCCGGCCAGCAGTATTCTTTTAGTTTTGCTAGACATGAGTTTTAGCATTTTTTTAAAATATATATACATTGAGATTGGAAGATGTGGTCGATGCATTGTGCTCAAATGTGCGACATGACACCCGGAAGTAGAGAAACACTAAGAGGCTGTAGTGCACTAACTTTTTTTTTCTTCTATATACATTTTTTTTTACTTTCTATTTTTTCTGCCTTCCCTACCCCCTGCAATCCGCTTCTTCGGGAGTGCCTGGCATCTGCCTTGGTTCTTTCCGTACCTGGAGCCCCACGGCAGTCCCACCATTTAGCCTTGGATTCCCCCCCCAGGTGGGGCCCTTACAACTCGAACTAACGGCATTTCGTCAGGGCCGCCACGGAGGACAGGCAGGGGACCATTGAGGTCTGTGCTGGCGCTCCGTCTACCCGGGGTGAAGGAGGTGTTTTCACCGTTTCCTGGGTGTGACATGCACCCTGACATCAAGGCGGAGCTCCGCCAACATCTGGCACACCCGACCCTCCTGAAATGGCCAAGCACTTGCTGTACCCCAGGCCTCCACCTGGGGTCAGTAAAGTACCAGACCTTGTCCCCTCTCCCTCCCTGGCAAAGGCGAGTAGTCCACGGATGCTCAGCCGTCTCCCTCCGGCCAGCCCTCCAGCTTCCCGGGCTCATTCCCGAACCCGGGTCTCCAGCATCGCGAGCGGTAGCGCTACCGCTGTGCCGGCAATTCTATATACATTTTTTTTGTGTATGTTTCTCCCCATTTTCTCCCATCCCCGTTCTCGGCTGGGCATGCACATGTGGAGGCATGTGCACACCGCGGCTCGAGACACTCTCCCACCTACACTAGCCACCTGACCTCCACCCCGGTGGCAGCAGAACTGTGGGGGGGGGCCATGACCACCCCGAGAGAGGAGAGCTGCCCTACAGTTGCTCAGTCCTACTCTCACCCTCCCCCCCCATGCTGGCTCCCTGATGACCCGAATCCATTTCTGAACATGGGTTGCTAGCATGATGAGAGGTAAGGCGTCCAGCACCTCAGCTCTCTGTGCCACTGGGCCAACCCAGTTACTTTCTTTTTTTTTAACACTTAACTTCAGGCATCTTATTTATACTTGGATTGTGTATGAGTTGGATTTGGCTCTATGATGCTGGTTCGACAACCCTTTTGTCGACCGGCATCTCACCGACTGGAATCATGTAGACCGCAAATTGCGGTTTACATGATTCCAATGTGTCTCCCAGTCCGTTTTTTCTATCAGGAGGCTCTGCCCCCGCACCCCCCCTAACTATAGGATTCTCAACTCCAGTCAGAGTTGATTCAGGACGGAGATTCAGGACTGGGAGACAGTGTGCCCCTGTCTCGGGTACACCAACACAGCAACCTGTCGGCATAGTGTCGATTTTGCCGACAGTGATGGAGTTCGCTGTGTTGGTGTCGGCATACGTGGGGCATACCACTGGATTTGTGGTTAGTCGGCGGCAGCAGGAATTTGTGAGTGAAAGGCTGGTCGGCACAGCAGGGGATATGTGAGCAAGTGGAATTTCATGGTGGGACAGACATTAGAAGCTAAACTGCCATTCCATTTAAATCTTTATGATAAGTCTTGTTTGGGTGTACATTAATGGTTTTACAACAAACTGGCATAGGCAGGTCAGAATTCTTGATTGATATGGTGTACTCACTAAGTGAGAGTAAAAATGTCTGCCTTTCATTTTAAAAATTGGGTGGCACAGTAATAAACATTGTGCTAAGGCAGTTGGCACTGGCACTTGTTTTAGGTGGTCATTGTGCCATAAATGCCCACTTAGACAAGTCGCTTAGCCAGTTGGAAAGCTGGATATCGTTAACCCATTTTCTATGTACAGTTTATGTGTTTCTTATGGTTGTAAGAGTACCTGGAATATTTGGAATCAAACAGTCCCGATTGGCTAAGAACGAAGTCATGATTTATAATACTGACAAGAAAATGGATCCATTTGTCTGTATAGTTTTCAATGCTATAAGCAGTGTTTGACCTTGCATTATGCAAATAAAAAATAGTTCACCTGTAAAGGCAAAATTAATATTTCACTTTGAGGTTCTAAAGATATTTGCAAAACCTCATGATGACACCAAAACCCCTCACTGGCATTACATAGAGGATAATGTATGGGCAGCCATACACAACAAACTTGTGTCTGCATTGAGAGTTTTTTATGACAACCAGGAACCTCACGAGCTTCACTCGAGAGGTTCTCTGGTTGTCATTGAACACTCAAGATGAAGACACAGGCTTGTTGTGTATGGATGCCCATACATTGTCTTTTATAGTGTATGGGAATCCATGCCTGTCTATTTCAGACACTCTGGTCCTTTTCAGTAAATTGGGGGTTGGGGAGGAGGCAGTTGAGGGTTGAGGACTGGCTCAGATTACTGATTCAGTGTGCTGCAGCTTTTTCTGAAAGTTCAAGTTTAAAAAAACAGCTTCCAGCTCGATTGGATAGAGGAAAACAAATTATGTGGCAGCATTCTAAGTTGTGCTACAGTAGTGACATCACCACTGCAGCACAACAACATAATGACATCACTACTGCAGCACAACAACATAACAATGTCACTATTGCAGCACAACATAATAATGTCACTACTGGGGCTGTCCCGGTGGCGCTGAGGGTTGAGGCCCTGGACGCCACACCTTGTGTCACGCCGGCGACCCGGGAACGGACTCAGGCCCTGGGGGTTGGCAGGGGAAGGGTTGAGGACTGAGCGCCCATGTGGTGCTTTCCTCCCTGGACCAAGGGGATGGGGTGGCCCAGCAAGCCAGGGACCCCCGGTGGAGACCGGGGGTACTGTAGAAAGCCAGGCAGCACATACTAGCATGGCTGACGCAGGCAGGGTTGCCATGTGCCATAAGCGTCGGGGCATACCCATGCATGGGGTGGGGAGGAACCACAGAACACAGAAAAACCCGGTCCTAGGGGTAGGCGACGGCACCAACCCCCATGTCCACTGCCGGGTCCATCCTGGCCATCTTTCAGGGATCCTCCGTCCGGGCCCCACATCTGCAGCTGGAGACTACGTGTGCAAGTGCGCCCAAGGTAGGAGGGGCGGCCCCCCCCAGAGGGTTAAGCCGGGGGTGCCAGCTGCGAGGTGGGGCAGGGGAGAGGAAGGTTCAGTCGAGGGGACTTCAGGCAGGGCAGGATTCAGGTTGGATGCCGGAGAGAGGCTCCTAGAACCGTGACCAGGAGGAAAAAGAATAGAAAAAAAAAAAAATAATGTCACTACTGCAGCACAACAACATAATGACGTCACTACTGCAGCACAACAACATAATGACATCACTACTGCAGCACAACATAATGTCACTACTGCAGCACAACAACATAATGACGTCACTACTGCAGCACAACATAATGTCACTACTGCAGCACAAAATAATGATGTGACTACTGCAGCACAACAACATAATGACATCACTACTGCAGCACAACAACATAATAACGTCACTACTGCAGCACAACATAATGTCACTACTGCAGCACAACAACATAATGATGTCACTACTGCAGCACAACATAATGTCACTACTGCAGCACAACATAATGTCACTACTGCAGCACAAAATAATGATGTGACTACTGCAGCACAACAACATAATGACGTCACTACTGCAGCACAACATAATGACATCACTACTGTAGCACAACATAGTGACGTCACTACTGCAGCACAACATAATGACATCACTACTGCAGCACACCATAATGATGTCACTACTGCAGCACAACATAATGACGTCACTACTGCAGCACAACATAGTGACGTCACTACTGCAGCACAACATAATGACATCATTACTGCAGCACACCATAATGATGTCACTACCGTCACTACTGCAGCACAACATAATGATGTCACTACTGCAGCACAACATAACGACGTCACTACTGTAGCACAACATAATGACGTCACTACTGCAGCACAACATAGTGACGTCACTACTGCAGCACAACATAATGACATCATTACTGCAGCACACCATAATGATGTCACTACCGCAGTACAACATATTGATGTCACTACCGCAGCAAACATAATGATGTCACTACTGCAGCACAACATAATGACATCACTACTGCAGCACACCATAATGATGTCACTACCGCAGCACAACATAATGATGTCACTATTGCAGCACAACATAATGACATCATAACTGCAGCACACCATAATGATGTCACTACCGCAGTACAACATATTGATGTCACTACCGCAGCACAACATAATGATGTCACTACTGCAGCACAACATAATGACATCACTACTGCAGCACACCATAATGATGTCACTACCGCAGCACAACATAATGATGTCACTATTGCAGCACAACATAATGACATCACTACCGCAGCACAACATAATGATGTCACTACCACAGCACAACATAATAATGTCACCACTGCAGCACAACATAATGACATCACTACTGCAGCACATCATAATGATGTCACTACTGCAGCACAACATAATGATGTCACTACTGCAGCACAACATAATGTCACTACT
Organism: Neoceratodus forsteri; assembly: GCA_016271365.2. NCBI lineage: Eukaryota > Metazoa > Chordata > Ceratodontiformes > Ceratodontidae > Neoceratodus > Neoceratodus forsteri. The sequence continues at coordinate 34,524,076 of CM028132.1, forward strand.
GCAGCACAAAATAATGATGTGACTACTGCAGCACAACAACATAATGATGTCACTACTGCAGCACAACATAATGACATCACTACTGTAGCAAAACATAGTGACGTCACTACTGCAGCACAACATAATGACATCACTACTGCAGCACACCATAATGACGTCACTACTGCAGCACAACATAGTGACGTCACTACTGCAGCACAACATAATGACATCATTACTGCAGCACACCATAATGATGTCACTACCGTCACTACTGCAGCACAACATAATGATGTCACTACTGCAGCACAACATAACGACGTCACTACTGTAGCACAACATAATGATGTCACTACTGCAGCACAACATAATGATGTCACTACTGCAGCACAACATAATGACATCACTACTGCAGCACACCATAATGACGTCACTACCGCGGCACAACATATTGATGTCACTACCGCAGCACAACATTGATGTCACTACTGCAGCACAACATAATGACATCACTACTGCAGCACACCATAATGATGTCACTACCGCAGCACAACATAATGATGTCACTATTGCAGCACAACATAATGACATCATTACTGCAGCACACCATAATGATGTCACTACCGCAGTACAACATATTGATGTCACTACCGCAGCACAACATAATGATGTCACTACTGCAGCACAACATAATGACATCACTACTGCAGCACACCATAATGATGTCACTACCGCAGCACAACATAATGATGTCACTATTGCAGCACAACATAATGACATCACTACCGCAGCACAACATAATGATGTCACTACCGCAGCACAACATAATGATGTCACTACCGCAGCACAAGATAATAATGTCACCACTGCAGCACAACATAATGACATCACTACTGCAGCACATCATAATGATGTCACTACTGCAGCACAACATAATGATGTCACTACTGCAGCACAACATAATGACATCACTACTGCAGCACAGTATAATGATGTCACTACTGCAGCACAACATATTGACGTCACTACCACAGCACAACATAATGATGTCACTACCGCAGCACAACATAATGATGTCACTACTGCAGCACACCATAATGATGTCACTACTGCAGCACAACATAATGATGTCACTACTGCAGCACAACATAATGACATCACTACTGCAGCACAACATAAAGTATCACTGGTGAATCACCAACAATCATTGCTGTCTCCCTGTGAGCTGCTTCACCGGGTGTTCCTACTCGGCAATGCAAAGAAACTACACGTTGTGTGCACCTATAACCCCCCAAAGGGAGGGCTCCAGGGACTCACCCACCTCCTGGACACCATTAGTCACAGGACTGGTGACAACGAACTCTTAATCCTGGGTGACGTGAACCTAAACTGGGTCGGAGGTAACGTTAAATAGTTCGAGTCCCTGCTTGCCACCCACACCCTGACACAACTCGTGCAGGAGCCTACCCGACAGTCAGCAAATGGATCCTCCAGCTCCCTACTGGACTGGATCATGTCCAATCGCCCTGACAGGATCTCCTATGTAGGGATACTATCCAGCTCCATCTCAGACCACTCTCCGGTCTTCTGTGTTTGGAAAATCCCCTCCCTAAAGGTTCCTCACAAAGTCATCCACATCCAAAACTTTGTCAGGTTTGATCCGGATGCATTCATGGAGGAACTAAGGCTCACGGACTGGTCAGGAGTGTATGGAGCCCCTGATCCCTCCACTGCCGTAACACTGTTTATCAACTCCTTGAGGAGCTGCAAGACAAGCATGCCCTCTCATAAGAAGGAAGGTCAGGGTCAGCCACAACGTGGCTGCATGGGAGCCTTCTTGCTCTTATGAGAGTGAGGGATAAGTGCTGGGCCCACTACAAATGCTTTCCCAACCAGTCCCTGCTACAACAATACAGAAAACTCAGAAACGAGTGTAAAAAGGCCACCAGGGTGGCTAAAAGTGATTTCTGTAAGGCTGCTCTTCTCAGATCAGCTAACGACCCTAGAAAGTTCTGGGGTAATATCAAATCCTTGGTCGATGGTCAGTCCAGCTCTGGGGTCACCGACATGATTATCGGGGGAGCTTCCTGCAACAATCCACACACGATTGCTAACGCTCTCAACTCCCACTTCACTGACCTATCAGCCGTCTCCCCACAGATCCCTACGGCCAGGGTCGACAACTGCCCCACACCCATGGACTGGCAGGTGCCCGACCCTCCCAGACCTCCCTTTCTCCTTAAGGCAGTGTCGGATAATGAGGTGTTGTCACTTCTCACTGGCCTCTCCCAGCACGCCAGTCCTGGACTTGACAACCTGGATCTCAGGCTTCTCAAACTTGGTGCCCCTTATATTGCATCCCCAGTGGCCCACATCTTTAACCTGTCCCTTTCCATGGGGGAGATTCCAGATATCTGGAAGGTTGTCAGGGTTGTCCCCGTGCTAAAGCAGGGAAACCCCAAAGTCCCTGACAATTACTGGCCTATTGCCATCCTTTCGGCCATCAGCAAGCTCCTGGAAAAGGTGGTAGCCAGTCAACTCTCGGAGTATATCCAAACTCACGAACTGCTGTCTCCCGCCCAGCATGGCTTTCACAAAGGGTACAGCACCACCACGGCTCTGATCTCTGTCTCCTCTAGTGTCAGAACTGCCATGGAACAGGGTAAGCTCTCTGGAGCAGTGTTTATTGACCTGTCAAAGGCCTTTGACCTTGTTGACCATGACTTGCTCTTCACTCAGATGAGATCCCTTGGCCTGTCTCCCCTGGCCCTGAAATGGATAACTGACTACCTGCATGGCAGAAAACAGTTAACCAAATTTAACAAAGTCCTCTCCGCTCCCCTGCCGGTGACCTCGGGCGTCCCCCAGGGCTCTGTACTGGGACCCCTTCTCTTCTCCCTGTTTATCAACAATCTCTCAGATGTTGTTACCAGATGCAGGGTCACCCTGTATGCGGATGACCTGGTCCTCCTTGCTCACTCCCGAGACGCAGCCACCCTAAACCTCCATCTATCTGAGGACTTCAGGAATATCCAGGCTTGGCTCACCAAACAGAAGTTGGTCCTCAACCAGAACAAAACGCAGGCCATGCTCTTCGGCTCTTCAGCCAAAATTTGCACCTCTCCAATCCCTCTGCTAATCAGCTCCGCAGACGGTACTTCCCTCCACACTGTGACCTCCGTCAAATATCTTGGGGTGACGCTTGACCCCCAACTGGACCTAGGGAGTCACATCCTCAACGTCTGCAAAGGAGTAAACTGCAAGCTGGGGCTGGCCTATAGGGCCAAACACAACCTCACCCCTGCTGCACGCCTGGCTCTTGCCAGGGGGATGTTACTCCCTTACCTAAGCTATGGACTCCACCTATTTGCGCACAACTCAAAAACCCTCCTTACTAGATGGAATGCGACGTACAACAACATCTGCTGTTTCGCTCTGGCTGCCCCCTGCCTCACTCATCACTGCGAACTTTATGAGAAGTTAGGCTGGCTGTCCCCGACCAATCACCTAAACTTTGGTATAGGGTGCCACGTGAGCAAAGTGATCAGCACCGGCTCACCCCCAGGGTTGGCTCAGCTCCTTTCCCCAGCTGACCGCTCATGCTACCCCCTAAGGTCCCAGGGCCCTGGGATACTAAAAGTACCCTCAACCCACACCCTTATGGGTGATAGGGACTATGCCGCACATGCTCCTAAGCTCTGGAACTCCTTCCCTGAGCAGGTCCGCACCGCCCCTTCCCACAAAAGCCTTCGGACCTCCTTGTGGGAGCATCTTAAGCTGGCCTCACACTGTGAATGCCTAAAGCCTCCCTAGCTATAAGCCCTGGACACTGGACACTGTAGTCCCTCTGGCACTCTACTCCAGGAGCCATATTTAAATAAACCAAATCAGATGCCGATTTCCCTGACCAGCTCCTCTTCTGCTCCACTTTATGCTTCAGATAGTCAATGTTGTTCAGTGTCAACTCACTATGTATTCTATCCTCACTGTCTTACTCTGTATATTGCCTGCAGCTTTATCGACTTACTGTACCTAACCTCCAAGTGTATATGTAATCATTTCAACTAGTGTGAGACGTAACTGTTCACCTAACTTTTGCTGTATTATTGTACCCTGTATTACCTGTATTACCTGTTTGTACTCTCCCGGGTCATTCCTGAAAATAGGCATACAACTGGTCTAGTGTACTTACCCGGTTAATAAAAGCTAAATAAAAAAAAATATTGATGTCATTACCGCAGCACAACATAATGATGTCTCTACCGCAGCACAACATAATGATGTCACATACTGCAGCACAACATAACGACGTCACTACTGCAGCACAACATAATGACGTCACTACTGCAGCACAACATAATGACATCATTACTGCAGCACACCATAATGATATCACTACTGCAGTACAACATATTGATGTCACTACCGCAGCACAACATAATGATGTCACTACTGCAACACACCATAATAACATCACTACTGCAGCACACCATAATGATGTCACTACCGTCACTACTGCAGCACAACATAATGATGTCACTACTGCAGCACAACATAACGACGTCACTACTGCAGCACAACATAATGACATCACTACTGCAGCACAACATAGTGACGTCACTACTGCAGCACAACATAATGACATCGTTACTGCAGCACACCATAATGATGTCACTACTGCAATACAGCATATTGATGCCACTACCGCCGCACAACATAATGATGTCACTACTGCAGCACAACATAATGACATCACTACTGCAGCACACCATAATGATGTCACTACCACAGCACAACATAATGATGTCACTACTGCAGCACAACATAATGACATCACTACTGCAGCACAACATATTGATGTCATTCCTGCAGCACAACATAATGATATCTCTACCGCAGCACAACACAATGATGTCACTACCGCAGCACAACATAATGATGTCACTACCACAGCACAACATAATAATGTCACCACTGCAGCACAACATAATGACATCACTACTGCAGCACACCATAATGATGTCACTACTGCAGCACAACATAATGATGTCACTACTGCAGCACAACATAATGACATCACTACTGCAGCACAGTATAATGATGTCACTACTGCAGCACAACAACATATTGACGTCACTACCACAGCACAACATAATGATGTCACTACTGCAGCACATGATGACATCACTACTGCAGCACAACATAATGACATCACTACTGCAGCACACCATAATGATGTCACTACTGCAGCACAACATAATGATGTCACTACTGCAGCACAACATAATGACATCACTACTGCAGCACAACATAAACTATACTGGTGAATCACCAACAATCATTGCTGTCTCCCTGTGAGCTGCTTCACACGGTGTTCCTACTTGGCAATGCAAAGAAACTACACGTTGTGTGCACCTATAACCCCCCCCCAAAGGGAGGGCTCAAGGGACTCACCCACCTCCTGGACACCGTTAGTCACAGGACTGGTGACAACGAACTCTTAATCCTGGGTGACGTGAACCTAAACTGGGTCGGAGGTAACGTTAAACAGTTCGAGTCCCTGCTTGCCACCCACACCCTGACACAACTCGTGCAGGAGCCTACCCGACAGTTGGCAAATGGATCCTCCAGCTCCCTACTGGACTGGATCATGTCCAATCGCCCTGACAGGATCTCCTATGTAGGGATACTATCCAGCTCCATCTCAGACCACTCTCCGGTCTTCTGTGTTTGGAAAATCCCCTCCCTAAAGGTTCCTCACAAAGTCATCCACATCCGAAACTTTGTCAGGTTTGATCTGGATGCATTCATGGAGGAACTAAGGCTCACGGACTGGTCAGGAGTGTATGGAGCCCCTGATCCCTCCACTGCCGTAACCCTGTTTATCAACTCCTTCGGGGAGCTGCAAGACAAGCATGCCCCTCTCATAAGAAGGAGGGTCAGGGGTCAGCCACAGCGATGGCTCGTGGGAAACCTTCTTGCTCTTATGAGAAAGAGAGATAAGTGCTGGGCCCACTACAAATGCTTCCCCGACCAGTCCCTGCTACAACAATACAGAAAACTCAGAAACGAGTGTAAAAAAACCACCAGGGTGGCCAAAAGTGATATCTGTAAGGCTGCTCTTCTCAGATCAGCTAACGACCCTAGAAAGTTCTGGGGTAATATCAAATCCTTGGTCGGTGGTCAGTCCAGCTCTGGGATCACCGACATGATTATCGGGGGAGCTTCCTGCAACAATCCGCACATGATTGCTAATGCTCTCAACTCCCACTTCACTGACCTATCAGCCGTCTCCCCACAGATCCCTACGGCCAGGGTCGACAGCTGCCCCGCACCCATGGACTGGCAGGTGCCCGACCCTCCCAGACCTCCCTTTCTCCTTAAGGCAGTGTCGGATAATGAGGTGTTGTCACTTCTCACTGGCCTCTCCCAGCACGCCAGTCCTGGACTTGACAACCTGGAGCCCAGGCTTCTCAAACTTGGTGCCCCTTATATTGCATTCCCGGTGGCCCACATCTTTAACCTGTCCCTTTCCATGGGGGAGATTCCAGATATCTGGAAGGTTGTCAGGGTTGTCCCCATGCTAAAGCAGGGAAACCCCAAAGTCCCCAACAATTACCGGCCTATTGCCATCCTTTCGGCCATCAGCAAGCTCCTGGAAAAGGTGGTAGCCAATCAACTCTCGGAGTATATCCAAACTCACGAACTGCTGTCTCCCGCCCAGCATGGCTTTCGCAAAGGGCACAGCACCACCACGGCTCTGACCTCTGTCTCCTCTAGTGTCAGAACTGCCATGGAACAGGGTAAGCTCTCTGGAGCAGTGTTTATTGACCTGTCAAAGGCCTTTGACCTTGTTGACCATGACTTGCTCTGCACTCAGATGAGATCCCTTGGCCTGTCTCCCCTGGCCCTGAAATGGATAACTGACTACCTGCATGGCAGAAAACAGTTAACCAAATTTAACAAAGTCCTCTCCGCTCCCCTGCCGGTGACCTCGGGCATCCCCCAGGGCTCTGTACTGGGACCCCTTCTCTTCTCTTCTCCCTGTTTATCAACAATCTCTCAGATGTTGTTACCAGATGCAGGGTCACCCTGTACGCGGATGACCTGGTCCTCCTTGCTCACTCCCGAGACGCAGCCACCCTAAACCTCCATCTATCTGAGGACTTCAGGAATATCCAGGCTTGGCTTACCAAACAGAAGTTGGTCCTCAACCAGAAAAAAACGCAGGCCATGCTCTTCGGCTCTTCAGCCAAAATTTGCACCTCTCCAATCCCTCTGCTAATCAGCTCCGCAGACGGTACTTCCCTCCACACTGTGACCTCCGTCAAATATCTTGGGGTGACGCTTGACCCCCAACTGGACCTAGGGAGTCACATCCTCAACGTCTGCAAAGGAGTAAACTGCAAGCTGGGGCTGGCCTATAGGGCCAAACACAACCTCACCCCTGCTGCATGCCTGGCCCTTGCCAGGGGGGTGTTACTCCCTTCCCTAAGCTATGGACTCCACTTATTTGCACACACCTCAAAAGCCCTCCTTACTAGGTGGAATGCGACGTACAACAACATCTGCTGTTTCGCTCTGGCTGCCCCCCGCCTCACTCATCACTGCGAACTTTATGAGAAGTTAGGCTGGCTGTCCCCGACCAATCACCTAAACTTTGGTATAGGGTGCCACATGAGCAAAGTGATCAGCACCGGCTCACCCCCAGGGTTGGCTCAGCTCCTTTCCCCAGCTGACCGCTCATGCTACCCCCTAAGGTCCCAGGGCCCTGGGATACTAAAAAGTACCCTCAATCCACACCCTTATGGGTGATAGGGACTATCGCACATGCTCCTAAGCTCTGGAACTCCTTCCTGAGCAGGTCCACTACCGCCTTCCCACAAAAGCCTTGGACCTCCTTGTGGGAGCATCTTAAGCAGCCTCACACTGTGAATGCCTAAAGCCTCCCTAGCTATAAGCCCTGGACACTGGACACTGTAGTCCCTCTGGCACTCTGCTCCAGGAGCCATATTTAAATAAACCAAATCAGATGCCGATTTCCCCTGACCAGCTCCTCTTCTGCTCCACTTTATGCTTCAGATAGTCAATGTTGTTCAGTGTCAACTCACTATGTATTCTATCCTCACTGTCTTACTCTGTATATTGCCTGCAGCTTTATCGACTTACTGTACCTAACCTCCAAGTGTATATGTAATCATTTCAACTAGTGTGAGATGTAACTGTTCACCTAACTTTTGCTGTATTATTGTACCCTGTATTACCTGTATTACCTGTTTGTACTCTCCCGGGTCATTCCTGAAAATAGGCATACAACTGGTCTAGTGTACTTACCTGGTTAACAAAAGCTAAATAAAAAAAAATATTGATGTCATTACCGCAGCACAACATAATGATGTCTCTACCGCAGCACAACATAATGATGTCACTACCACAGCACAACATAATGATGTCACTACCGCAGCACAACATAATAATGTCACCACTGCAGCACAACATAATGACATCACTACTGCAGCACACCATAATGATGTCACTACTGCAGCACAACATAAGATGTCAGTACTGCAGCACAACATAATGACATCACTACTGCAGCACAGCATAATGATGTCACTACTGCAGCACAACATAATGACATCACTAATGCAGCACAACAACATAATGACGTCACTACTGCAGTACAACAACATAATGACATCACTACTGCAGCACAACTAGCATATTCCAGGCATGTAATTCCATGCATAACAGGGTTCCACCATACACTATAGCCTTGCAATAACTGGTCCGTCTCATTTCCCGTGGGAAAAGTTGTTCATAATTTGCCGTTGTAATCTGCGCACTATAATGGCAAACACGCCGTAGCTTTTCTTATGGGACACTCACACTGCATGTTCAGCACACAATTCTCAAAACTCCTTTTAGTTACTAATGAAAATAGCAATGTTTCCACACCATAAAATCAGTATATATCTTCATTTCCACTCTAACTCAACTCATCTCTCTCTCTCTCTCTAGAAATGATCTCTCTCTCTTACCTCATTACAGAAACCGGGGAAACCCCTGACAGTAAAGATCTAATTAACATATCACCATGGAGGCCCGGTTTTCTCAACTTCACGGCTTGTGAAAAAAATGAAGACATGTAGCCTGTTGGACTTTTTAAACAGTTACACAGTAGCTGGTTTTGTGAAAGTTGTGAGTTTTCTCACTGAGAAACATTGTTATTCTCATGCTTCTTTTGAGACATAAACACGATTACTGTGACAGAGCGAAAAAAAGCAATGTCCAGCAGTGACATAAAATGAAGCATGAGGGTGAGCGACAACTTGCATTTTATGCCCATCCTTAGTGTGGGATGCTATTATAAACCCCTCTAGCTTTGCTCTAGGGGCTTATGTAGCATCCTACGTCGCTGGTGTGCCTAAAAGTCTGTTTATGCACGCCTCCTCGTGCATTATTTTATATTTAATTCACTGTTGCTTATCATTTATTATTTATTTACATACAACAAATGGGAGAACGTAGTAACTAATATAGGGTTTTGCAGTCATTAAACTGAGAGCCAAAATACATGAGGTCACTTGGTTTACAGGTTTAAAGAGCGCCTTTTGTGATATTAGTGCTCCCATCCACAAAGGACCCTTACCTGGCTCCGAGTTCGAGGTGGAGTATGCCCCCATGCAAGCACATTGTGATGTAAGAATATGGAACAGTGTGGGGGGGGGTCTCCAAACCAGGAAGTGGAAGGGATCGGCGGCTCAACTCCTCCAAGCCAAAATACGATCCCTTCCCCCCTGAAAACACAGCAACATAAAAATGTTTTTTTAATACCCTCGAACTCGGAGCTAGGTAAGGGTCCTTTGGGGGGTATTTTCTATCAGAGCATGAAAGGTGCTGTTTAAATCCAATCCAGTTCAGTAGTGGCTGAACACTGTTATCCTCTGGTGGTCTTTCAGTGGGCCATCTGAAATGAGTTGTGGTGGATCTCAATCCGGTTCTTATTGGATAAATATCCGCATCATGTATGGCAGTAGTTGTCACCCTTTTGGCAATCTGTAAATTATTCTTTCCATCACTAGAGGTGGTTCCTTCTTGCAAGGGCTCAGGCACATTGGTGGGGTAGTCTGGGTGAAGCTAACAAACTACAGCATGCCTGTCTCAAACTGATGTAGACAAGTCAGTAACATATATAATTATGTGACTTTTTAGTAATAAGTTGAAATAGACATGCAGTAGACTTGTGTGTTTATTCAGGGTTAAAAACTGGCAACATCAGAGTCCAAACCTCCAATCTGTGTGTAATATGCCGACCAAATATTTAAAAAATGTTTTGTCTTGCCCGCCTGATATGCTGCCAAAGAAAGGTGAGACACAGAATTAGTTAGTTGCCGTATTGGTACTTGTGAGAACAGATCCAGAAACAGATGGTTTGCTGCCTTTTATTGGACCAACAAAGGTGAAAGGTGAGAGAATTCCTGAAATACTTTTTGAGCAGATGTGCCGCCCACCTGTGGTACAAGAATGATTTCAGAAAGAACCCTCAGTATCTCGTGGCTGAAATCTGCTCTTGTCTCTCAGGGTTTCTGTCAGGGACCTTACAGCCAGCTGGGGGCACATAGGCACTCTAGAAATAGCATTGAATTAATTCATCACGATATGCACACTTGTGTCCCTAACTCTTTTTTACAGGCAAACATCAGTCTCTTGTGCCAGGAGTTGAGAGATGCATGTTTCTTCTTAGTCTGAAAATGTTATTGGGGCATGGGGGGCTTTTTCTTTTTTGTTAATGTGCTTCTTCTTCTACACTCCAGTCTGTCCCCATTTGCTCGGCTGCACCAGTCCCATCACCCTGGCATCTCCCAGGACTTATCTTCACCTCCTGTGACCCCAAGAGCTTTCCCTTCTGTTCCCCAAACTGGGGTTGCTGGAATCATGAATGGTAGTGTTATTGCTGCGCCGACAGAACTGCATTCTTTTTTAATCAAGCTTTTACTCTGTTCCATCTGGTTCCTCTCCACCTGACAGCAACCCCCACCCCCATTCCTGTCATCGACTTTCTCATGGACTTGCTTATTATCTGCCACTTGCCCAAGAACACGATGGTGGTGGTTGAAGAGCCATGTCAGTCATGTGTGAGCCTGAAGGGGGTACCATTATCACCCTTGGTGAACTGGGGGGGCTATTCATGTTTTTCCCCCATAGGAATGCGGATGATGCAAAAACCTGCATGTCACACCACTGTGCAAGCATGCAGGCATCTGGAGGCATTGGTCCCTTACTTGCACGCCCTGACTTTGATACCACCTAGCCTCTGCTAGGTGATGGTTGCATTGCTGGGTTCATGCCCCTCCCACTCCTGAAGGAGAACAGTCACTGGGATGCTTGATTCTCGTTCCCTGGCCAACCCCCAACAACCTGACTCATCTCCCTATCCTGGGTCACTGGCGTCACAAGCAGTAGCAGTACTGCTCTGCCAGCTGGCTGGCATGGGGGATTTTCAAAAGGAGTAACACAGGCACAATTCTGATTTTGAGCCATGTCTTTGTCATCCCAGATGCGTACAAACAGCTGCTAGCAATGTTCAATTGTAAAGTCGCGTTTTCGGCAGTTTTGCTGTTTTACAGCTGCATAATATACCACTCTTTTGATGCAGGCAGATCATGAATTGCTGCAGATTGCAGTATTTACATTTGTGCTGAGGTGGGGAAAATGTGCCACATGTCAGCAGCACATGGCTGAAAAGCCTGTCCTACGTCTTCAGCTGAATTCCTTCTTTCCTTAAGGGACACCTAAAGCAATTAGTTTAATTGTCTCCAATTTATAAAATGCATCCAAGGCAATGTAGAAATAAAGGCAAATACACAAGTTAGGTATCGGTAAATTTGATGACATTAACAGACACAACAAATTTCAGTCAATACAAACACTGTGCCAAAGACCAGAGTCAAAGGAGGAGCATATACTTGGGATCTAGGGTGTCACTGTCTGGCAAAGCAAACTAAATTCAAAAAAAGAACTGCACACAGAGCTGTCAGACCTTTTTTTCCCCCCAGTCAGTATTTTCTGCCCGATGGCACCCCTCCAGCCCTGTCACCGACCTTCTCATGGATGTACTGGTGATCCAACACTTGCACAAAACCACTGGGTGGGTAGCCAGCTGTGTCATCGTGTGAGAGCCTGCAGGGGCTGCCAGCTAGGAGCAGTCCAGCATCTTTTCCGTCCAGTTTTCTCCACTATACTGGAGCATCAGGACGTGTGTGCCAGCACGTCATGCTCAAGCCCAACCCGTTACTTGTATGCATGCACTCCCGCCCACTGCTGCCTGACCTCCACCAGGTGGCATTCCCTGCAGAGGGACGCTCAATCCTCTCTCACCCTGCCAGCCCACCGCGTAACCCCTCTCCCCTCCATTCCCGAACCCGGGTCACCAGCATGGGGGGGGTGGAAGTGACACTGCTGCTCTACTGGGCTGGGTACAGCTGTCAGTCCTAATGCTGATTTGAATGCATAAAGAGCATGACGTGCAAAGCGTGCTTCCAGTGCTGTGCTGGAAGTCTCCTAGGCTGCACCTGGCAGCAGAACTCCTGCCGTTGTGAGAACCAGGAGGGGTAAGAGATAGGGGCTCTCGTATTGTCAAGGGAGTTCTACTGCCAGGCATAGGAAATCAACTGTGTAACTCTATGTCACTCAATGTCTTGAATTTTCTGTAACTGTGCATACTGCATGTCCTCTCTGTGACGAGGTACCTTTGTAAATGAGCCTGTGGCTCAAAGGTTGTAAATCCGATTGTACAAATAAATAAAAATAAAATAGCTTAGAAGGCTTCCTGCACAGCTTTGAAAGCACACTTTGCACTTCATGCCTTTTATGCAATAAAATTGGCATTTGGACCACCTACAGTTGTGTGTGTTGTTCTGTTTTTGAGTTTACTGTGCCTGAGACATATGGTAATAGATTGGATTTGGAAGGAGTCTTTCTTCATTGACGTCAGTGTCTGTGATGTTCTGCGCCATTTCATGGTCAGACCATGGCACAGTTCTCAAAGAAGAGAATTTGTTTAAATTTTCCAAGTGTAACTAAATTGCGTAAAAAGATGTATTTTAAGGTACAGCTGCAAATAATTTTACACAGCTTAGCATATACTACTCCTGGGATGCATTTTATAAAACAGAATCTATTAAATTAATAATAGATTTACATATCCTTAAAATGAAAATATTTTAGACCTCCATTTTGTAATGCTTCATTATTCATGATTAAAAAGGCATTCCTACCCAGGCTAAAATGTTACTTTGCCCATATATTTTCATGAAAACATGGTAAGATTGAAGCTTTGTAAAACGTAATAGTTTACCTTTATTGCATTTCCATGGGGAAACCTAAAATTTATGAAATTCTTACAATTTTTGCTGAACATGAAAGCTAAGTGGTAGAAGAAGTATTAGGTTTATAGGCGGGGGGGTGTAGTTGAGGGAAAGGAAACCTCAGTTTTTGCCTCTTGCAAAGAACAATTTTTCCCATCCAATCTAAATGCGGCGAAGTGGTAAAGTTTGGGGTCAGGGTGCCACTTGGTTTGGGGTCAGGGTACCGCTTGCCATGCTGACAACCCCAGGTGACAGTTGGGCAGAGGGGGATGAACGTCTCCTGGGATGCTGTCTTCCTCTCCGGTAGGAAGGGAGCCTTACATCACTTTGTGTTGAACGCCAGGGTTATAGGAATGTTGGGTGGAGGCAGGGCTGACAAGGGTCATACAAGGCATTGTGAATGATGTCAAGTACATCATAGAGGCTGCCGTAGACATCAAGATGGTGGGGAGAGCTGGTGGAGGGACTCTATTGAAAGACCAGATCTAGACATAAGATGAGGTCACCACCCACTGTGCCATATAGAAACACTTTGGCCTCCTTGCCCTGACCCCAAAGAGCTTGCCTTTCACGACCACAGCCTGATGGGAAAGTAGCTCATACAGCCTTGCTCTGGAAGAGAGAGCAAGTCCCTCGTCAGGCTTTGTGATGGCCTCCCACAGGGTTTGTCCTGCCCACTTCCACCCGGAATGGAAGGGGGAGTAATGTGGCATTGGAGAGAGAGAGTGAGTATGTTGGGATCCAGAGAACTAGTGGGAGAAGCAGCAGCAGACATGTTACCTCAGTGGTTATACAGATTGAGTCAGTTCATTTAAGGGAGGTCCAGGTTCTGGCACATGGACACTAAAACAGGGAACAGCCGAATTAGGGGAAGAAGTAAAGCCTGACATTTTTGCTGGCAAAAGGAAAGAAATTTGTCCTGCTCCAGGTAAAATCACAGATGATGTCATAACATATTTACACAGGAACAAATTTCATTTGGAAAGGGGGAATTGCAGTAAGTTTTTATATTTGTTAGTCTGAAAATTGGTGACTGGGAAAGGCACACCTAGCCAAGACCCATTTCCATGTAGGACTCGGGGAGAGGGAAAGGAAATTGCAAGCATTCACAGTATTAATGATTGGTGCAGAGTAAATTACAGAGTACAATTACCGATAAACATATTACAAGTGCACATAGAAAGTAAACAAAACTAAACAAAGGTACAAGGAGCAGCTATAATGTGCAAAAAAAGAGACCAAAGCTGGTGGAATAAACAGCAAAGCAGATGTTGAAAGGAAGGAGCCTGATACAGGCTGAGGTAGAACCCAGGAGGAGGTCCAACAGCAGGGGTGGTAGGGGCTCCAATAGGGGAGGAATCAGAAAGAAAGAGAAAAAAAACTGTGTCCCCATAGTATAATAATGTCTGTTTTACCTTTTAGTGAAGGAAATTTGGCCACAAAGCAGATAGTATTCCTTCAGAGACCTGTTATTCCACACCCAGATTCAAAGGCAGAGAGAACAGAGGTAAGTAAAAAGGGAGTACATGGTAGCAGAGAGATATTTTTGTTTTGTTCTGACTGCAGTAGTTCAGGCACTTCAACCTCGAAAGCAACAAGAACTGGCCATGCTTGTAAAACTGGACAGTCTGCAAGTGGGGGAAGGGGCAATTTCCACTGATTCCCAGCCTTATCTATTCATCTAAGCTTGTAAAATGAGTCAAGATGACATGCACAAATACAGGCTCAGTGGCACTGAGGGTTGAGGCACTGGACGCCAGACCGGTGACCCGGGTTCAGGAACGGACCTGGGCCTTCAGGGGTCATCTGGGGAAGGGAGAGGACTGAGCATCCGGAGGACTGCTCTCCTTTCCCAGGGAGGGCTGTATGGGGTTCCCGGTGCTGCAGCGGCCTCTGGTGGAGACCGGAGGCAGCACAAGTGCACGGGACGTTGTAGGGGGTGGGACGATGGCAGGCCCCAGTGGCAAGAGGCGTGGTGGGAAAGCTGGGCAGGAGCCATTGCACGCCATGTCCCGAGGGGGAAACACAACAAGGAAACTCCCTGGCAGACTTAGGAAGGGGACAGAGGCTCCTGGAACCCAGGCCCACATCCCGTCACCAGACCTGCTGACCACTGGCTGTCCCGAGCCCCTTGACCTGGACCCAGACCATCCCTCTAATTTCAGATAGGCCGCCAGGTAGGTGAGGCGGGCCCACCCTGGGAGGTGATCTGGGGGGGGCTGGATAGGTCTGTGAGTCCAGGAGGTGGTGCTCAGCAACGTGTCTCCCGGTGGCAAGGAGGTTTCAGGCTGGGAGTAGAGGTAGTGGCTGAGAGATGCCATGGTCCTCAGAGTAGGAATAAAGTGTATAAAAAAAAAAGAGACATGCACAAACACTGCGGTCCAACTGGATAAACCAGGTTACCTCCCTTCTTATATTTACAAATAACCATGCTGTGCTGTGTTTTTTTAAGCCAGAACTTTCAATATCAGAGCATTGTATGTAAAGGCTAACATACAACGGCGCATACAGTTGTATCCTAATACATGAACAAATTGGGTGCATTTTATTTATTTATTGATTTCTTTATTTGCAATTACTTCAACCGGGATAACCCCATGTGATGCAGCATCTCATTTTGATGGGGGTCCCAGGGAGGACAGCAGCAGTCAACATACTCCAGTAGGAAGAGTTATTACAAAGTCCAAAATGTGCAAGGCAAACAACAGACTGTGAGGGTAAGTATGTCCAAACAGTAATCAAAGCACGCTAACAAACTGGGGTCATAGCAAATGTAATCAAAGCAAGCTAACAAACTGGGGTCACAGCAAATGTAATCAAAACAAGCTAACAACGTGGGGTCACAGCGAATATAATCAAAGAAGCTAACGGGGAGGGGGGGGACCAACAGCTGAACTGGGTAGACGCATGTGTTTGTAGCAGCAGACCAGTACAGCTTTCTTAACTGCAAAGTAGCTATTTTCTTTTAAATATTGGCAGTCACAATTGGTAGCCTTTGGTGCCTCCTAAACCGCTGGATATTCTGATACCTTATTTGCTACAATGGGAAGAAATACTCGAGGTGGGCAAGCACCAGACGGGACAAGACCAAAAAACCATAAGGCCCAGAGCAGCTCTACACCGTTGACTTCTGCCATGCCGACTGAAGCTGGGCAGCCCACGAATGCCGCTCTTCTACAAGCGATCCAATCTGTGGATGCTAAGCTGGAAGCCCTAGTCAGCAAAGTCACTACCTTGGATGCTGTGGCGATTGGGGTACAAGGAGAGGTGAAGACCGCTTCCGACACTGTGATGAAAGCTGTACCTACATCAGCAGGTTTGGTCAAGGAAAACTCCATGCTCAGGCTGTACCTCGAACATCTGCAAAATCAGGCCAGAGCTACACACGTTCACATGGTCGGAATGCCTGAGCGCATCGGAGGAGACAATTTCAAAGCCTTCATTGCCCAATGGTTCAAGAATCATTTCCACTATCATGAGGTCACCATCAAAAAACTCTACCGTATTACTCCTCGTCGGGCCTTGGGAGACGACCCCCCTCCTTGGACTGTGATGATTGTTCTTGGGGATGAGATGGAAAGGGATGAGATGCTGAACGCCGCCAGACATGCTGAAGCCACAGCGTGCCTTGGTAATGCTGCTCGCCTTTTCCCAGACCTTAGATTCGCGACAAGATCTAGAAGGAAGGCTTTTGATGGCGTCCGACATCAACTTTGTACACACCGTGAGTTCAACACATCCTCATGTTACCCGCCAGGCTGA
Source organism: Neoceratodus forsteri (assembly GCA_016271365.2). Taxonomy (NCBI): domain Eukaryota; kingdom Metazoa; phylum Chordata; order Ceratodontiformes; family Ceratodontidae; genus Neoceratodus; species Neoceratodus forsteri. The sequence goes on from CM028132.1 coordinate 34,541,187, forward strand.
AGATCATGTACGGGGGCAGAACATACATTTTCACTGACCGAAGGACGTGGGGTAAATGGTGGCTTGTATCGGCTGAGAATTCACTGCCCGGGGAACAGATTCCGAGTTGGAGGAGAACCCCTGAGGAGGTATGACACTTTAGTAGCTTAGCGGGTGTGAAATCGGGAGATGAGAGTGGTAGAGGAACGACCAAATGACTTTCTGATGACTTAAAAATGTTAATCAGTATGCCCTTAATACTTGAAATGGCGCCTTCCCACCACAGCTCCTAACGAACAGTCCTCAATTTTGTTGTTTTAATTCTGCTACATTATTTCAAAGAGCAGGGGCTTTGTTCTCCCCTGCTGTTACATTTTTGGACTTTAATTGCAGTTTCTTGTTCCTATCAGGTGGTGTATAGGCTTTTTTGCCAGTAAAATCGGCTACTTTCTGTTCTGTAGTATTGCACTGGGCTAGATGTCTGGTTGTCGAATTTAAATATGGTGTTTAGTGCAGTTCATTGCACATAATGAGTGTCAGGTGTTCAAATACATGCTGTGTATGTTATCTCTCTTCTAATCTAAGTACTAGAGAGCAACCAGTCCAGTTATCTGGACAGTACAGTAATCCGTGTAGTTCTCCCATCATGGAACGTCCTTGTTCCTGGCAGTAATAGCTCATGCTGACTACATATCTAATAGTTTTGAAAATTGTATCACCCCTCATATGAAGTGACAATATCTAGAATTTTGTTAACTCCTATTATATATTGCCTGTGTCATGGTTATGTATAAAATTATGGATGTACAAGCTTGTTTTTATTTGTGTAAACTAGTAAATAATAAGTATAAAAAAAGAGGCTAACAAAGTGGGGTCACATCAAATATAATCAAAGCAAACTAACAAAGTGGGGTCACATCAGACATATTCAAAGCAAGCTAACAAAGTGGGGTCACATCGGATATAATCAAAGCAAGCTAACAAAGTGGGGTCACAATGAATATAATCAAAGGAAACTAACAAAGTGGGGTCACATCAGATATAATCAGAGCAAGCTAACAAAGTGGGGTACAGTGAATATAATCAAAGGAAACTAACAAAGTGGGGTCACATCAGATATAACCAGAGCAAGCTAACAAAGTGAGGTCACATCAGATATAACCAAAGCAAGCTAACAAAATGGGGTCACATCAGATAACACCACATCAGATATAATCAAAACAAGCTAACAAAGTTGGGTCACATCAGGTATAATCAAAGCAAGCTAACAAAGTGGGGTCACATCAGATATAATCAGAGCAAGCTAACAAAGTGGGGTCACAGCAGATATAATCAAAGCAAGCTAACAAAGTGGGGTCACATCAGATATAATCAAAGCAAGCTAACAAAGTGGGGTCACATCAGATATAATCAAAGCAAGCTAACAAAATGAGGTCACAGCGAATATAATCAAAGCAAGCTAATAAAAGTGGGGTCACATCAGATATAATCAAAGCAAGCTAACAAGATGTGGTCACAGTGAATGTAATCAAAGGAAACTAACAAAGTGGGGTCACTCAAATGTAATCAGAGCAAGCTAACAGAGTGGGTTCACAACAAATATAATCAAAGCAAGCTAACAAAGTGGGGTCACTGAATATAATCAAAGGAAACTAACAAAGTGGGATCACATCAGATATAATCAGAGCAAACTAACAAAGTGGGGTCACAGCGAATGTAATCAAAGTGAGCTAATAAAGTGGGGTCATAGTAGATATAATCAAAGCAAACTAACAAAGTGGGGTCGCATCAGATATAATCAGAGCAAGCTAACAAAGTTGGGTCACATCAGATATAATCAGAGCAAGATAAAGTGGGGTCACAGCGAGTATAATCAAAGAAGCTAACAAAGTGAGGTCACAGCAAATATCCGCTCCACCGATGTGGGGCATACTTGCTATCCTCCCTTCCCAGTTAAGGCCCTTGCTGCACAGAGCTTTTGGAGTGGCCGCTCCAATACTTTGAAGTTCACTGCCTGGGTATATTTGCATGGCTAGCCCGGTGGAGGCCTTTAAAGCTTCTCTGAATACCTTGAAGGAGCTGTCTCTAGCTACTGTAATTAATTATAAGAGCTGTGTGGTATTTGTTTTATTAATTTGATCATATGTTAAAATGCTGAGCTTTGATGTATTCCGGTTTGCAGTTTTCTGACTTTATGTACTGTGTCCAGAGCATTCAGGATTGGCGCTTTATAAATAAAGATTGCTTTTCCTATTCAATAAGCATCTTCTCAAGTTTATTTTGGGGGGGGGGGATAATATTCTTGTGGTTTTACTTCCCTCCTGTTATAGCATGACTTTTTTTTATAGTGGATTGGGGGAAAAAAAGAGAAGAACAGTCCCCCAATTGCCCATACTACCCACTTCCCAATTGCCCAGTGGGTAGTACACCGCACTACCCACTACTCAGTTGCCCATTGGATAGTACACACTACCCAGTTGCTCAGTGGGCAGTACACTGCACTACCCAGTCATCCAGTGGATAGTACACTGCACTACTAAGTTACCCCGTGGGAAGTACACCACAGTACCCAGTTGGCCAATGGATACTACACTGCACTACCCAGTTGCCCAGTGGGAAGTACACCACACTACCCAGTTGCCCAGTGGAAGTACAGTACACTACCTACTACTGAATTGCCCAGCAAGAAATACACCACACTATCCAGTTTCCCAGTGGATAGTATGCCACTCTACTCACTACCCAGTTGCCCAGTAGGTAGTGTGTTGTACTACTACACTGGTGACCCAGGTTCAAGAGCAGACCTGGGGGGGATGCACCCCCCACCACCACCACAGCACTCCCAGCCAGGAATGGTTGGTGCAGGCTTCCACTGCAGTAACTACTCCTGCGGTGGGCAAGAAAGTTTGCCTCCTCCACAGTGGGATGCGACATGGCATGTCATGGCACTGTGCGGGTGGGCGGCATCAGGGGAGTGTGGATGAAAAACCAAAAAATCACAGCTCAGATACCCATAAACGTATCAGGAGAACCAAAGGTATTGCAATAGAAAATACTTTTGATTGCCTGTAGCAGAAAAATGATGAAGAAAGACTTACAGAGAAACAGCAGCAATGGTGAATGAGGGTCGAAGGCCGAAAAGGCCTGTGAACAGTGCTAGAATCGCACATTATGAGCTTTGGGAGCTATGGTGCCCGTAAGGGGTCGTATCTTTAAACCAAGCCCCCCTTCCCATTATCAGTCAGTGACAGTAATGCGTGAGCTACTGAGGCTCACTTCAGTGCTATTGGGCCTAGCAGTTGAAAGCCCCCCTGTAATTCCTTACCCTTACCCCTGTCATTTTGTGCTGTGTATTACTTTGTATAACTTGTATGTGTGTGTGTATATATTTATATGTTTGACTCTAGAGCCTTTAAGAAAGGCACTTACGTAAAGGTTTTTTGGTGCAGCAAAAATTAAATGAATTCTGATACTGCCTATGAACCACACACTGTCTGTAGTGAGGCCACATCCCCTGTAGATCACCACTGGCTCTGACAGCAAGGGGAGCAGCAGGCAGAGCTGGTTGGTTGCCAGCACAGGACCCAATCAGAGGGGTATCCCATGATATGGGCAAAGCAAATTGAGCAACTCAGTTTGTACGCCCGCAGGGATGGCTGCCATGGGGGAATAGTAAGGGTAGCAAATAGCGACTATGGAAAGACATAATAGCGAGGGTGAATGACTGGAGAGAGTAGGGTCATGTGAGCTAAATGTGCCTGCAATCCTCATGGATCCGGGTTCAGGACTGCCTGTAGGTAACATTTTGGGTGAGTTGTTGTGGCTGATAGAATTATATTATTTTTTTACTTGTCCCCAGCACCGGTATCCCCCTGCGAACTCTAGCCCCCCTCCTGTGCATCACACTTTCTCCAGTGTCTGCCCTCCCTGGAGTTGATTATATATATAGATGGGTGGTGCATCAGGGCGTGGCCCCCACATTAAATATAAGTGTAAATCATTCCCCTGCTTGCAGATGTTTTGCCAGCACTGTCTTCGCGTTTGCTGTGGTATGTTGATCGTTGTGTATGGTTTTGGTGAAATGTAGTCGCCGTAGTGTTAGTCACCAAAATATTTTCGCTATTATAACATGGAACTGATCGGAGGAGTACTAGGCTGGTACAGGGGCAATTACATGAAAAAAAAAAGTACAATGAAGCCAAATAAAGCAAAATTAAAAATAAAAGTCCTTTGTGCATAGCCGGTTAAATAATGTCAAAATATTAAGTCCTTCTAAAATACCAAATCTTCCTGGCTACCAGATTTTGACAATAATAAACTACAGTACTGATGCAGAGTGACAAAAAAGTGTAGGCTCACAGGAGAGCCTGTGCAATGTCCCGTTGTCTTCATTCGTACGTCTGCAATACACAGAATGATTGCTTGTATCTGTGAAGGGTTAGTGAAGCTGAACACAGACCTGAGGATGGTGTGTTCCTGAGGCAGCAGGCAAGGGCAGGAAGTGTAGGCAGAGGCTACAGAGTCTGGGGACTTGCCTGGGCATCTCTGTGCTGCTCGTACCTTCTGCTGGCCCTGGGAGAAATCCTAAATATTGTTCAAAGAAACAACTGGTAAACACACTAAATTTCAGAGTAATTAGAAAGAAAGTTTGTACCAAACTAGCCATCCAGAATTCCATATCAGATCCAGATTACTTTGAAGCTACATACCAAAAACAACAGAGTGTCTCCTGATAAGGAGGCTTTGACCACAACCAAGAATTTTTGAGGAATCTAGGCTTGTAGTTCCCCTTATCAGGCTTCAGCACAGGTCTGCCATGATAGAAATATTGAATAGAAGCATTGAACATAGACTTTGACAGCACGTAAGGACCGCTTGGCCCATCTAGTTTGCCCATTAAATAGCTGTAACAAATACTGTCCAGTCAAAGCACACTTCTTCTCCACTCAGTATTCTAGTGTCCTCCCCATAAAGCTATAACAATAGTTTTTGCTTCGTGATCCTGTTTAGTATAGTTAAGCTTATTTTACTTCTGAAATCAGCGAAGAAATTTCATCAGTGTCTATATGGTTTTAAAGTACCTTTTTTTTGCCATGAGATTCTGAAAGGAAAAAAGAACTGATCAAAAATCCAGCAATTCTAACTTGAATTATCTTCTCCTTGTTCTACCCCCTCACTGCTGCATAACAGAAGAAATCTCCTAGACATGTGAGACGTGAAGACAAGGGCAAAAACTCGTCCAGAAGCATTGGAGTGGACTCTAGCACCAGTAAATGTGTGGACAAGGGAGTTTCTTCTGATGAGTTCCATCTAGCCTCAAACAGAAACTGCTGGGCCAAAGAAGGATCGGCCCAGCCTGAAGACACTTCCGAGTTCATTAGCAGTGCCTTTGCTTTACGAGACGTGGACGATTTTCAGCTCGATCAGGAAGATGGAGTAACTCAAGTCACCTGCATGTGAGCAGGTCATGACTTCAAACATCTACCGACTTGGCATGACAGAGACTGGTAAACTGTTAGATGACTTAACTTTCACAATAAGTCACATTGTAATTAGCTGAGATTTAATAATGGGGTCTGTCTTTTAATTTTTAGGAACCTATATTCCTCAAATTATAAAACAAATGTACTCTAAATAGTAAATAATACAAGAAGAGGATTTGCTGCTCTGATGTAGAATACTGCTTTTTTACATGTTAAAGGATATTAACTGGCGCCAATGAAGCCCTGACCACTGCACAGATTGGGGCATCACTCCTCAGATCCCCTCTGCAGGCACCATACAAAATAAACAGTTTAGTTGCCTGAACGCTCGTAAAATGTAGTTAAGCCCCTGGTGCAGCCAGCATTTTTTAAACATTGTGCTCATACCCACTCGCGATTGCTCTGGTAATAACGCGAGAGAATGACGCTCCACTGCTCCTTCCTTATTGGTGCCCTTATGTACAAAAATATAAAAATCTCTGTATCTCGGATGCCCATTGCTGTTTTTAAGGACTTTGCCTAAATGCCATGGCCTTCATGTACCGCAAAATATGACGCAAAGTGTACCCCATTACATCGGGACAAATCTATCTTGAAATGCAAATTAATCTGTCCAGATGCAGTAGCAGTGCTCAAGTCTGTAAAAATAATGCTGGGCACCCAAGGTACGGAAATGATTATATTTTTATATATTAGGGCACCAGTAAGGAAGGGGCAGTGGAGCATCATCCTCTTGTGTTATTACCGGTGCGATCTCAAGCAGGTGAGGAGCGCCTTGTTTAAAAATGGCAGCTGTACCGGGGGCTTAACTGCATTTTACGAGAGTTCAGGTAACTAAACTGTTTATTTTGTATGGTACCTGCAGGGGGGATCTGTGGAGTGATGCTCCAATCTGTGCAGTGGTCAGGGCTTCAACGGTACCAGTAGTTCTCCTTTAAAAGGAGCAGTGCAACAAAATTGGGCAAAAATACTGACCCTGCCTTTTTTTCCCCACTATAAAACATTCCAAGCATCTTCCAGTTTTATTTGGTAGTAAAAGTTTGTAGATCCACCAAAATCTGAGTATTTTATAGACATTTTAATTTTTTTTTTTTCTAAAGGAAAAAAAGGTGGGCGTCACATTTGGCTTAGAAATAGCATTGTAGATCTGGCATCCAGAAAATAAAAAAAAAATGTGTGCGGCATAGGAGTTACCTAGAAAAGTACATTTTAGCTATGCTAATATTTTTATTATATATAGCTGAAAGTAATTTTTCAGAAAAACAATTTTCGTTGGACTGCTACTTTAAGTTATTATCACCCTGCACATTTCTCTTACTACAGAAATAAACTGGCAGAAACAGAAATCATTTGCTTATAAATTGCATATAATTTCTCTGAGGGAAGAAATGTAAGCCCCCTCAACAGAGGGATGTGCTTGTTTACATCTAGTATGTGGTTTGTATATAATGTGGTGTACTTCGTAACACAAGTTTAATGGGCACTGTAAATTCATCAAATTCAAGGGAAAAACAAAACGACAGCAGTTACGGACTGAGAGTGTCTTCCATGACAAAATACTGACATGTGTCTATGTCAGGCACAGAAATGTGCTATTTAGAAAACTGAGAGATGGAACACACTATCTTATGTATATGAGACTTAATTTCATTTTATAATGCTGTTTATGATATTTTGTTTATTTTTTCTTTAAATTTTTTTTTTAATTTCCAGAAAATAAAATACATTTATTTGCAGTGGCATTACCAGTGCAGAGTATTTAAATCTGTACATACCTCTGAAAGAAAAATCTTTCAGCACACACTCACAGGACAATAAAACCCTGAATTTGCCTTCGTGTTAGAAATATAGAGCCCAGTCTTCATGTGCCTCAAAATATGACTCAAAGTGTACCCCATTGCATCGGAACAACTATTGGAATGCAAATTAGGCAGTCCAGAAGCAGTAGCAGTGCGCAGTGCCACCCCATGTATGCACATGGCGCTGTGCCAGGTTTTTTTTATTCTTTGTTAGGTTAAGGCCCACTAGGCACAAGTGCCTATTTTCAGGGGCTACCCAGGAGCAGTAGGGAGGTTAAGTGAATTGCTCAGGTCATACAGTATGCAAGTGGAGGTTGTGGAGATCAAACCCAGGTCTGCTTGATGTACCAAGATCATTCACAGCTTGTTACTCTAACCTATAGGCAATACTGCCAGTCCTATGCTTACATATAGCCACATACTTGCATGAGGTGGTCCGTGGTAAATACATGTCCCCCTCTGCTCAATTTGTACCTTAGGTCCCCCTCACTCATTCTCCTTGACAGTCCAGTGGGCCCCAGCCTGACGCACAAGTACTCCAAGTCCCTGCTGGTCCAGTGGATCCCCCTCCCCGCCCCATAGCCCCAGTCAGCAGTGCGTATCCTTTCCTGATGCTGGCCTCTAGCCCAGTGTGGTCCTAGATGTCTCTGCACAATTGGCATAGCAGTCTGAAATCCCCTACCACCATAAATTTCTAGTTAAGAGGGCATAGGATAACATGCTTTGATGTGCATTGACATGGAAGAACTCCCCATTCCATTTGAGTATAGCTCAGGGTGGGTCGCAAGTAAGGAACTGATGTTGTAATGTGCCACAGTGATTTAGCGCCAGTCCCTTGCGACTGAAAATTGGGCCTTTAGAGACAGAAAGGAACATTTTGGCAAATAAGTGTTCAGCCTCTTGGAGGCAATGATTTACCAAAATGCAGACTCATTTTACCATCAGATTTCAGGGCCCCGGCCCCCTATTGCTGCTCAAAAAGAGCCTTACATTCATTCCAGACTTGTTTTTTTTTCCTTTTTTCTAGTTTTTACCTTAATTATAATGTATTGGCATTTTGTTTCCAGATTCCAGTTGAGACATGGGTAGCTTGATAATGACTTCACAGTAACCCCTAATCAACCAAGTTCTTGTATTATCCAATAGTTTATGGTTAACCTGCTCTCATATCTGCAGTTTTTCTTCACTTTCCCTTGGGACCTTGCCTCCCCTGGCCAGTGGTCAGCTCCCAGCCCTGTCACCTCTATTCACCAGCACTGAGTTCCTACAACATATACTCTTGGCGGGACTTTTGGGCTACTCCCACTCTTCAAAACACAGACGCAGCACTTTGTGCAGTCCTTCCATTGAGACAGGACCCAAACAACTTGCAGCATCCTATGCTTGACCCAGTTTTTGCTGCTTTCTCCCACTCCAACTGGATGCCAGTGGCTAGCACCCAGTCAACCATACAGCGGAGCCAGTCAGGATGCAAGGCAGTAACTTGCAGTAAATGACATGTCACAAAATACTACACTAAAAAAGGGCTTAACAGAGCCACAGAGCTGGCCCGGTGGCACTGAGGGTTGAGGTGCTGGACGCCACACCTCGCGCCATGCTGACGACCTGGGTTCAGGAACAAGCCCGGGTCATCGGGGGTCGGCAGGGACAGGAGAGGATTGAGCATTCCACGGACTGCTCTACTTCCGGGGGGTGGGATTCACATGCTGCTGCACTGCTGACCTCTAGTGGAGACTGGCGGTATCACAGTGCCCGGCCGTAGAATACAGGGGATGGAAGCTGCAGTGGACATCTTTCGGGGGGTGCATGGGAGTGTGCATCTGCTGAGCTGGACGACATTTCACGTCCGAGCATCGGGGCAGAAAAACAAGGAAAAAAAAATACCCTGCTCTCAGGGATAGGTGACGGCACTGCCTCCCATCAGCCACACTTCATCAAGTTGGACTTCCTCCTGTCCTGGGCCGAGCCGAACCTGGCCACAATAAATTGTAGATAGAGCGCCCTGGGTGGATTGGGTGACCCTACCTCGGAGGGGCTCAGAGCTGGGGAGGTTGGCCGGGTTGGTGCCAGGACACAAAGAGGAGTTTCAGGCTCAGGAGGTAGAGCTGGGGGTAAGGTTGCTGCCTGAGAGAGTTCCCCGAAGTGGCAGTGAATAAAAAGAGTCTACAAAAAAAGGGGGGGCTTAACGGCCATTGAATTACACTGTTCCCTGCAGCACACTGCAGCATTTTGTGATGTACTGCAGCATTACTGCATTGTGTCCTGGCTAGCACCGCTGTACAAAGCAGCCCGTATAACCTGTGTTTTAATACAAAGTAAAAACAGAAGCATGCCTATGGGATGGCACGGCGGTTCAGTGTACTAGAAGTATAACTTAGACAACCTGTGTCTGCCAAAGGGAATTCAAACTACAGGACCTAGTGACCCTTACTTTGAGCTGTATGGAACCTTTTTTTAAGGCTGCTTGGTGTTATCTAAAGGAAGCTTTTTGCTAGTATATTTATTTCTTGGGGCAAGTGCCTTGTTTCCCCCCTTTTTGTCCCAATATACTGCTGTATCTTCTCTTTTATGTTTAATTTTTTGGGGATGGGGGGTTATGTTCTTCTCAAATTCCATGGACTTGTTTAATAAGTAGCATGAGTTTTTTTACATTAACTAGTTGATTAAACTAGTGTAGTTGTATTGTGTAATTTAGACTAGTGACCCCTGCCAAGGTCTGGTGCATACTGTGATCGAAGGTGTTGAGGCAGTATGGCCTGTTGGTTAAGAGAACTGCAGGGTGACGCAGGAGGTCATTCACCACTGGGCGCTGTGTGACATCATGGAAGACACTTTATTTCTCTGTGTTCCAGTCCTTGCCCATCTGTAAAACAAAACAGAGGTAAGACCCGCTCTAAAAACAAAATGTTCCATCTCAGTTGGGCTGTCCAAGGCAAACAAGTTAAAAAGTAAAACAAAACTGTTTTAGTATGCTCATTCTTAGCACTGTATGCAGATAGTGTGGTTGTTTATCTTACACTTCAGTTTTGCTTATTAATGTTTTTGGTTTTTTTGTAGCCTTTTTTTTTCCTTCCTGGCCTCAGGGTGTCTTACCTGTTCCGTCAGAAAGCAGAATGAATGTGCCTGACTGAGACAGACAGTCTCTAAACCCAACCAGGACAAGGTAGATGGCAGAACACTCATGGAAAACCAAAAAAATACATTCAGCAACTAAGATATAAAGTGCATAAAGGTTCTTTTGTTTCGGCTTTTTTCCGCCTCTCCTGCCCTTATGGCCAGCCACTCCTTTGGGCCGCACAATGTTTTAACCCCTGCCCACCGGGCCATCCCCTGTTGCCATCTGCTCCCCTCCCTCTTGGTCCCACATCCCCAGTAGACCAAGTATAACCCTGCTGAGAGGGGGGCCCTTCCCCAAGGGGGCGCAGAGGAAATGAGATAGTTCTGCTACCTTGACCGGGGAATGCGGGTGGCTAGGATGATCGGAGGGGCACTACGAGTGGCTAAGTGACATGGGGGGAACAAGGCAGCCATCATCCAGCAACTGGGCGGGTAATTTCCATGTTTCTGGGTCCGCCCACATTTGTGCAGTTGTAGCAGCGTCCTGGGGGCAGGGACGTTGGCAACATGTGATGGTCCACGCCGCCTAGATCACATCTGCTAACCACCTCCAGGAGCCGCTAGTAAAGCGGTCCATTCTCCCTCCCTCCCGGAAGCATCAAATGCGCTCTTACTCATTCCTTGCCAGTCTCCACTCCTGACGTCTGGGCCTGGGGCACGAATCCGGCTCGCCAGCATGCCGAGCAATCCCCCTTTGCTCGCCACCATGGACCCGGTTGTGTGCATAAAGGTTTTTATTGCTCAAAATATGCACGTTGCACTGAGCCAGTCAGATTCAATTTTTCAGTCTTAATGCACACGGCAATCTGTGCAGTATTGTGCAGAGTGCATACTTGCAAAAAGGCAAAACCTAAAAAGTGGATATATTAGAGCCTGCTAGGTTTTATTTTCTTACATGGTCACAGATGCCCAGAGACATCCATTAAACCGTTATGCACTTTATATCTTAGTTGCTGGATACATTTTTTTGTTTTGGTTTTCCAGAAGTGCTCAGACATCTGCTTTGTCTTGGTGGTCTTTCCCTGTTCAGGCTGGTGGCCCCCAGCACTGACATTGTAGGTCTCTATAGAACCTCTCAAAGAGAGTCCAGACTGTCATTCTGAAAGGCTTGGCTGTTTTGACTCCGTTTTTTTCCAGGTCCGTCCTGCTACCCACCTCACTCAGTGGTGCTGTGCTGTGCTGAGGCGTGACATCCTTGCAAGTACACAGCGCCTATGTGGTGGAGGGTAAATCCTCCGTGACCCTGCTGCACCAGTCGTAGTGACTGCAGAAGTGCGATGCCTTCCACTGTGGCTGCCTGATTACAGACAACCCAAGCTCACTCACAAGCCTCACATCAGGTTATCTGTGTCACTACCTACCACTGGAACTGGTATTGAGTCTCAACTGCTCAGCTAGGCCCTCCGCGAAAGAGCGAACATATTACAACTCTGTGTTTCCTCTGCATCAGCCCCAAGAAGCATGAGAGACAAACTGGCTTTTTTTCCGCAGAATGTTGTGCCATTTTTACACATGTTAAATAAGAAAAGGCACACGTGCAAACAGATTGCTGGGTTTTGGAAATATTTTTCTCTGTTCTCAGTGCTGAGTTGAAAAGCATATTCATGGATAAGACAAAAGCTGTTAGTGTTTTTGCATTTATCAGTTCTGTTCGAGTGTAAAAAGGGACTAGAATTTTTTCTACAGTATTTGTAAAAAAAAAAAGTTTTCTTTTATGGAGATGTCTATAATATTGCGTCTTGCCTTGACTAAGTAATACTAAGTATTTACAATTGTTTTGTATTTTTTAAGTGTTGCTATGTTGCAGTGTTAAGGGGTTTCCCTGTTTTTAAAAAGTATTGATACATTATAAATTTACATATATTTTGTGTTCAAAATAAAAAAATTCAAAATATGAAAATAGTTTTACTGTATTACATTTTTCTTTAATGCAGTTAAATGTCTTTGTCTAAATGTTAATTGTAGCTAGCAGAAGTTGCACTGGCAATTTTGCATACACTTGCAAAATTAATGCATTATTCCAGTGCCCAGGCTACCACCAGCAACTGCTCAGCCTCATACCAGTCAGCCTCCCTTTTGGTCTTTAATGGGCTTCCCACCCGCCTCCCAACAGTGGGGCCGTTGGAGTGAGGTCCACTTCCTCCCACCACTCAGAATCTATCTGGTGAGGCGGGGGGACCAGCCAAAGCATGAGTATACCTGTCCAGGCTATCATCCTGGGGTAGCTATCCCCTTTACTATTGCATAGCTGAAAGCATGTCTGAGTGCTTGTTTGGTCCCTCCACCCCCCCCAGCACCATGTAGCCTCTGTGATAGTCTTCACACATTGTACATGCACCCCCCCCCCCCCCGGAGGAGCAAGCTGCCCGGCCCAACACAAGGAGTTGCTGCCATGGTGGGTGATGGTGCCAGTCTACCACAGCTGGGAAGCACTGCCACATGGCAGTGTGACTCCCAGCCTCACTGCACAGCTGTGAGGACCCATGTCTGCTATGGCCACCCTGCTGACCCTACTTTCAGAGTCTGGGAAAGGAATCCTTATTGCTCGAACTGCGGTAAGGTAAGGTAAGGTAAGGATACCAGGGGAGGTGAGTAAATAAGAATTGCATGCATTGTCTTTATTGGTCGTTTTCCTCATGGGCTTGGATCTTCGCCATCAAACAACTGATGCATGCAAGATGGCTGTCACCACGTGGTTTGGGAAATGAAGTGTGCCTCACCACTCATAAGATATCAACAGACCAATGCCGCTTATCAATGATAAAAAGATATCCTGACGTCAGGCCATGACATGTCCCCTATAATTATTTGCAAAAAAACTGCATTAATGCACCAGTTAGGGTTCAACTTAACACCACAAAAGACAGCCATCTTTGGGTAAGACAAACAATATACAACAGTTTCCAGATTGCACAAACACAGTAGTATTGATGTGCTACCTTTGTGGATTTGTATCTGCAGCAGCACTGCATACACAGGCCCCACAGGGCATATAGCATGCATGAGTACATGTGTCTCCAATCTCCTGTGTGGAACGGTGTTAAAAGCCTTATTGGCACGACCTGTGTACAGAGCGTACACAGAAGTGAGAAGAGTTTTACAAGGTAATGTCAAAAAGACACAGTATACACAACCATATTTCTTGCAGTACATGATAATTTTTTTTTTTTTTACATTCATAAAGGAGTCAGCCAGTATACGGAAATAGTGTTCAGGATTTCTGAAAAAAAGAATTATCTTAGCTTAAAGTAAACCCTGGTCTTCTGTGGAGGAAAAGATTTGAAGTCCAGAGATAGACCCTGACCCACTACCTCCAGAGCCCACTTGTCTGTGGTGATGCTTAGCCAAGCCTGGAGGTAGTGGGAGAGTCTGCCTCCAACAGGGAGGGAGGGAGGGAGGAAGTGGCCTGAGCCTCAGGGGTTTTGTTTTGATTGGGGCTGAGGCTGGATCTGAGAGCCCCTCCTGGAGCCCCATCAACCCCTACCCCTAGGGTATCTCTGTTGTGGATACTGCTGGTACTGGGGCACAGCTCCTGGCTGGAAAAAGGGTCTGGTCATTAAAGACCGTCCTCTGCCCCCCCCTTCAATAGGGCCTAGTGGATGGAGAAGCACGTTCCTTAGCAGAGTTGCTTCTATAGGTTGCCTTATAATCATCCACTTTTTTCATGTATGCAGCCGTGGAGTCTCCAAAAAGAGAGTTTCCCTCTAAAGGAAAATCCAGGGCCTTGGATTGGGTATCTTGAGTAAGGTTAGTGGCCCTGAGCCAAGCAAACCTTCTCTGTGCCACAGTGTTAGTCATCCATCTGGCTGCAGTGTCATTAGAATCAGCAGCCATCTGGAACTGGTACTTAGCCACATCCAGCCCAAACCTGGCAGTTTCAGCCAGGTCTTCAGACAAGGGTGAGGGGGGCTTTCATGGACATGTCCAGTACTGATTGGCACAGGGATTTTTGATACTGGGCAGCATAAGCTTGAAAAGTAGCCTGTCTCATGGCCAAAGAAGCTGATAACTAGCCTTTTTTGGCCATGCTATCCATTTTTCTGGAGTCCTTGTCCTGAGGGTGTGAGGACAGGGGACTCTGGCTTTGTCACTGGCTGCCTGCTGTATAACCCCTTGATGGTCGGTATGGGAGAAAAGGAAATCAGCTCCCATCCTGTCCAACTGATATTTTTTATCTATTCTATCACTAGAAGGAACAGAATTAGGGGTCTGTAGAATTTTAGGGTGTCTTTTTTTAAAGAATTTATAGACTGGCAAGCGGAGGGCTTTTGTGGGTGTTAAACCCATCATATTTAAATATTCAATTTTCTCCTCATCCTCAATCTGCTCTGTGGTAGCAATATCAAGAGTATCTGCCAGTCTCCTCACAAATGTGAAATGTGAGGAGCAATCCTCTGACACCCTGGGGGAGAACCAAAATCCTGCTTGGGGACACCTATGGAGGAATTGGTTTATCCTCTTCAAAAAGATGATCGTCCTCCTCCAAATATTACTCCTCTTGTAAAGGGGGCAACACACCACTGCTAGCCTGGGGACCCTGGGTAGGGGCAGGCTGCTGGGGTACAATATTTTGCAGTGCCTAGATAATTTTAAAAGCCTGGGCTATCACTTGAGCCGAGGGCAGAACAGGCACTTGTGCAGAAGTCCCTGGTTTAACAGAGGAAAATTCTGCATGTTTAGTTTTCTTAAGTTTCTTTGAGGGAACCGGGGAGTCAGCCGGTTCTTTACCTCGTTTTGCCCCTTTTTCACCCGTCTCAGGGGCAGAGGTAAAGCACATTTGTGGGTTCAGCCAAAGCAGATTGGGGTTTCAGCTGGTCAGAGCCAGAGGAACCCCTAGGAAATCTTTTATTTAGCCTTTCAAGGGGTTTTTCCAGGTTTTTTTCCGGGAAAGTTTTACATACTTCACAATCCTGGTCCAGATGTTCGAACCCCAGACAAGCCACACATCAGATGTGTTTGTCTGCCTTAGCAAGTACATCTCCATATTTTAAACAATTCTTAAAACCAGGTTCTCCGGTTTTCTTTTTAGGGTTCTCTGACATGGTAATGTCAAACGAGAAAAAACACTAACCGCTAATAAGAGAAATGCGGTTATTTTTTTATTTTATTTTTTTCCCAGTCGTTTCCGGAACCGATAGGAACTGGAGGAACCGAACCCAGGAGATGATAAATGAACCAGTTCAGCAATTCTGTAACCGATAGAAAGCGGTTACAAAAACAATGAAATACACTCAAAAACTAAACTAATAATAAACAAAACACAAGGCTCTTTAATCAGAGAACCCTGATGAATTAAACAACTAGCCTGGTTCCCTCACGGTTATCCCGAACTGCGAGGAACAGGAAGAAAATATGTAATTTAAGCAATAAACAAGATTTACACTAACAATCAGTAGAAGCAATAAAAGAAATAGAATATACTTAAGTTTTTTAAGGTTTTGAATCTTCTTTCACGTGAAAGAGTAAGACGATCACTCCGAGCGACCAGACTTTCAGGCGGAGAGAAAAATCTGAAGAGGTTAGAACACTACAGGTTGTAGAGACGGTATTTGAAAGATACTCACGTGCAAAGAATTCTACTCATTTGCATGTGTTCCATCTCTCCGGGCAGTCCAACCCTCCAGGCTTACTGCATAACGTTATGAATATCCTGAGCATTACTGGGGTTAGAATATACCATTACTTCCAAAAAGCTGGTATAAGAGCTGAAAAATCTGGGCAGCTCTGTCCAACGGATTGAAGGCACACTGACTGACATGAGAGAAATACTGAAAAAGTGATGGACCACCCGGCCGGATAGCGCAGCGGTAGAGATACCGCTTGCCAGCCAGATAACCCGGGGTCAGGCCCTGAGCCCGGAACATCTGGTGCTGGCCAGCGAGACAGAGTTCAGGTGTCCATTGGACATTTCCTGCCTCGGGGAAGAGGGCACCTCCTTCCGTTACATGACCGCCCCCTGGTGACCCAGAGGGAGGGGGTTGTCGTGTGGGTCACTCTGGGGTGGCCTTATGTTGGCACATACCCACTCATCTGGCAGTTGATGCAGAGGCATTACTTGCCCAGACTGGGGCTGGCAGGGGAGCACCGAAGGTGGGGCGGGGTTCACCCGCCCTTCTGATGGCCCTGATAGGCATCTCAGCTCTCAAGACCAGGCCCTGGGGTGAGGGAAGGAAAAGGGAATAAAATCCCCAGCAGCTCCGGGTAGATGAAGCTGTCCCACCTCCACGCTATGGCAGGGTCTCCTCAACTCCTCCCACACCTGTCCAGCTCCACCCCATGGGCCCCGACTGTCAAGTGAAGTATGTTCCTCCCGGTCTGAGTGGGACTGGGGGGGGGTCCCATGTATGGGGTATAAGCCGTGGGTTGCAGTCAGGATACCTGGAAGGTTGTTGAGCAAATGCTGGTGTTGGGCTGATCATCTGAGACATCACATGGTGGGTGGAGGGCTTGGGCAGGTGGAAGGTCCCGGCAGCTGGTGAGGCAAAAATGGGGACAAAAAGTAAAAAAAAAAAAAAAGTGAAGGACCATACGGCAGATCTTAAGAGTGGGCTTTCCGATACTGCTGCCCAGACTGAGCATCACAACACAGCCTTACATTACCTCTTTAAGCAGTGAAGAGAGCTGTGGCAGACAAATTGGAAGACCTTGAGTTGAGATCCCACCACAACAATCTTCGAATCCATGGTCTCCTGGAAGGCACATAATTGGGAGATGTGCCAGACTTTATGGAATCCTGTTGAAAGAACTGTTTGCTTGGTCAAAGAAGACCCTGCTCCCAACAGAGACAGCCCATAGGGCACTGGCATCATGGCCGAGTAATCCTAAAGCATACCCCCATTCCTTAGTGATGAAGTTCCTCAACTACAAAGATAAAATGAAAGTTCTGCAAACAGCATGGGGGATAAAAGAGGTTGTTTTTGGGGATGCTAGATTGTTTTTGACCAAGATTATGGGCCCCACGCTCTGGTCAAACATCATCGCCTGTTGGACATACAGAAATGGCTAAAGCAGAAGGAGGTGAAAATGCAGCTCTTTTATCAAGCACAGTGTAAAATCTTTCTGCAAAATGGCCGTAAGTTTTTCTGGAGTTTGGCTGAAGCCCATTCCGTATCGCTGGACCTGGGGTGTTCCTGAGGACATGCTGAAGCCGCTGAAGGAAGCAGTTGAGGACACTTTAGAAGAACATGTCTGGCAGACCATCCCGGCTTTGCGCTGCAGAGATCAGACCACTACATCACCAACTACAGTGAAGAGCTGGTACACCACTTGGATGAATAAACCATCCACACAGGCAGCAGACTCGGAGCCTGGCGCTTCTGACTCACGTTGAATCTTCTCTTGCAGTTTGGTGATCTTTTACACCTCTTTTCAGATCCTCCTCCCTCTGCTAGCTCCTGGACTCCTTTTGTGGACTGAACTGCGTATTTCTCTTTGTTACATCTAAGGTCTCTTCTCCCTCCTCTATATATTGTTGGGGGGGGTGGGCATTATATTATTTCACTCTTTAGTCCTTTATTTCCCTTTTTTTCCAGCCTACACTTACATTGGGAGTTCTGGTGTTGTAAGCATTGGGGGAAGTATTATGGTGCCCCCACCGGCTGTTAGTTGTACCCACCTTATGAGGTGATAAGACAGCAAGAGACTATATTGTTGCCGGTGCCCTGGGGATATGGTGGGGGATGACCAGTAGAGTTGGGGAGGCATGGCCTTCCCCTTCCCTCGGGTTGTGGGTGCACTGCTGTTTCCTCCTTTGTGCTTTAAAGGGACAGATTTGCCTTTTTTTTAGTAAAAGGTACTGTCCCCGCTGCTCAATTTAGAGGGGCAGGGACCACCAGAACTTACGGGTTGGGGGGCCATTCTTTGACCTACTGATAGCACTAGGTTCGAACAGCACTATCACTAACAGCGCCATCCATAACAGCGCTGTCTTGACAGTGCTGTCCAAAATAGCAGCAGTAAAAAATGCAGCCAGTAAAGACAGTGCCAATGGTAGCAGTTGTACACCACAGCGATGACCGCTACCGTTGACAAACATTAAAATCACAATTTTATTTTTATGTAGGAAAATATCAAACTCCGAAGGGGACCAGATCATCAGGAAGAGTTGAAATTTATGGGGCTGTGGAATTATTGTTTCTATGTCCCTTTGACAAAAAAAAAAATTCACTTTCCCAAAGTGGAAACATTACATATGTCAAGTTGGGAGACCAGGATTAGAACCTTGGTCTTCTGCTCCGTACTGGTCGAGCTACTGCTGCCTCAGCCTGCTCCACCACCAGGGCAGCTCAGCCAGCGTGCGTACTTTTTCCCCCCTTGTCCAGCTTTCCTCATCCATCTGAATAGTAACAGGGGTAGCAGTAGTTGCTGAATGCTATTCTACCTGTTGCTATTCACTCCGAATGCGTTCTTGACTGCACGGTTCAGGTTACACTCTTATAACCGGGTAGGCCTACTGATTACTTTCCCAATGCAGTTTTCCAAGACGGTGTTAACTTTTGAGGACAGATTGCTGGGATTGACCCTTTTCCCCATCTCAGTAACCTCTTCCCTTACTATCCTGATTGAGGTTTTTACACCTCACTGGTCTGTTCTTTGGACTATTCAGCGGGAGCAGATGTAATGGCAGTCTTAACAGTGAAGTTACATTTCTGGTTGTTACTTGTTTGGTCCTGTTTTTTTCTAGTTTGACATATTCAGGCACTGTTTTGTCCTGTTTCTCAGGTTATGATTCTGACAGGGCCTGCCAAGGTGAGGGGCGCATTGGGCATCTTTTTCAGTGTTGGCTATCCCCATCTTACTAATGGCGGACCTCATAGTTGTTACTTATAATGTGAAAGGGCTTCTTAGTCAGAAGGTGTAGCACCAGTGGCAAAAAGGTTTGTGGTTCACTGAGGGATAGCAGGACATCGTCTGCATATGACAAAAGCTTGTGTTCTGTGCCTCCAACTTCAGTGCCCATAATGGTAGGGTCATTCTGAATTTAAGTAGTAGCGGTTCCAACACCAGATTAAATAGTGTCGGTGACAGAGGCACCCTTGCCTTGTGCCTCTATGCATGTGGAATTTCTGAGATAGAAAGTCATTGGTAGAGTGACCGGTGCCTTAGATTGTGTGTACAGCAGACAGACTGTCTAGTGATGTACTCTGGAAAGCCACACTTGTCCAGGATTGCAAACAGGCAGGGCCATTCAACAAGGATGAATGCCTTTTCAGCATCTACAGTCACCAGAACTTCAGGACAATCATTATTTTGGGTGCTTCCACTAGATAATGCCACCTTTTTGGTGTTATCAGTTATGTGGCATCCTGGCATAAGTCCTGTTTGCATTTGTCTAAGGATGGTAGTATCAGAATGATCCTGTTGGCAATAACCTTGGCTAAGGTTTTCGCATCAGTATTTAGCAAGGTGATGGGATGAAGTCCTTGTTTTGTTTGAGGAGTAAAGTAATTACCCCATCACCATAATTTGTGGGAGCTGTTCAGATTTAGTCGCCTCCAGGTATATCTTGTGCAGGACTGGGGCAAGGAAGTCTGCAAAGGAAATATAAGTCTGGGGTGAAGGTGCCCCCACCTTGTGCTTTATCCCTGGGGAGTGACTTGAGTCCCGCCTTCACTTCCCCTACTGTCAGCTCCTGCTCCAGGATCATGACTTGTTCATGGATTAGCATGGCAATTTGTAGGCCGTCTGTAAAGGTGCCCAGTTATGTAGTTTCTGCCATGGACTCTGAGCTATATTTATAAGGACTGGTAGAACTGTGAGAATATCGAGTTTATTTTTTACTTTGATCTGTGGTCACCTCTTGGGTATTACTTGCTTTGATAGTCACTATGGTGGCTTTTGCTTGTTCCTGCTTGAGATGTAAAGCAAGGACTTCAGTAGATTTGGGACCAGAAGCAACATAGTTTCATTCTGTTCTTCTACACAGGAATTCAGTGGACTCTCTTGGCTCTTTATTATATTTGTTTCTCTTATCCGCTCAGTCAAGAGGGCATCTATATCTGCAACATTCATCTGTCTTTCTATTGTCTTGCTGTCCTCAAGTAACTTCTCCCATTTTTCTTTTGCTGCCATTTTTCCAAAATGATTTGAGGGATATCAATTTGCCTCGCAAGGTGCATTTCAAAGCCACCCAGGTTGTGGCCCAGGAAGTGTCAGCTGGGTCATTTAACCATAGGCAGGGCCCCTGGTGTCCTGCGGCAGAATTTTCTGATTTTTGCGGCAGGGCTCCTTGACTTCTGCGGCAGCATTTTCTGATTTCTGCGGCATGATTTATTCATTTCTCTGGCAGAATGCAGTCCTGTCATTGGATAAATATGATGTGATTTCATCGATGACATCATATGCTGAGCATAGAGGAGGGGCTTCAGGATAAACGAGGTGGGAAAGAAAGCCTGACACTATGGAAAAACAGTATATTTATATGAAAATTCACCAAAAACAATGGATTCTGCGGCACTGTATATATTCTGCAGCATGATACAAATTCTGCGGCAAATTCCACAACCGCAGAATTCCAGGGGCCTTGACCATAGGATGTCTTAGATGAAGTTAGCAGTCTCCTTTTTAATATTTTCTTGTATGAGTAGAAAGCTATTTAGTCTCCAGCAGTGCGTCCAAACAATTGGATGCCTCACTTGTAGCACCATCTTAACTGGGGTATTGTCTGTTATTGTCATTGGCAATATGCATACTTATAGTAGACCCAGTACCAAAGCCTCCAGTATTAGCCAGTTATCTGTTCTTGAGTGGGCATGGTGCACTGCAGACTTGAACATATATTCTGCTTCTTGGTGGTGCAACAGGCACCAAGCATCCACCATACCATGGTCCAGCATTACTCCCGCCAATATCCTTGCAGCGTGTGATCTTATTCTGTTCTTGTTAATACTGTCCTTAGATGAGTTTAGTACCAGGTTTAGAATACCAGGTTTAGAATCCCTCTAATGATCACCTGGTGCCCTGGAAAACTGGATATTACTTCACTGAGGTCTGTCTGCAAATAACTCCGGAAAGTCCATGTTATGACCATAAATGTTGATGAAGACAAACAGTGTCTGCTTGATTTCTCCTGCTACCACTAGGATCCTCTCTGAGTCATGTCTCCAGGTTGAGTGGTGATGGATCAGTATAAGTCTGCTGCTCATCTGTTACTGGATTCTGCCCCTTCAGCAAGTCCGATCCATAGCCGTTTCATCATCTTAGATTCCTTTAAATGAGTCTCCTGTGGGAAGGCGACTTGTTGATTGAATTTTGTTGACCTGGTAGGCCCACTGAGACTAGAAGTCCCTTTTTCAGGGGCGACCAGGCAGGGGGGAGGGATATAGATGGTAACTAACTGTAATTGAACCAGATTAAGCTGTTGGTATTTTTAGTGAATGAGGGAAATTTGGCCAGGACATGGGGGAAATTCCCTTATTCTTTTTGAGAAGTGCCATGAGATCTTTAACATCCACCTGAACAACCACCTGAACAGGCAGACGGGACCTCGGTTTAACATTTCATCTGAAAGATGGCAGCTCAGGAGTGAAACACTCCCCTCAGGCTGCACTACAGTGTCAGTATTGGAATTTAACCCAAGTGCCAGATGTGGGGCTAGAACCCAGAGCCTTCATATTTTCCGGCCTCAGAGGTGAATGTGCAATCTGCTGAGCCACTGACACTTGTGCTTTGCTGCTGCTGCTGCTGCTGCTGCTTCTTTTTTTTTTGTAGATTAATCTTTCCATACCAACAATAACAAAGACATGGGTATACATCTCATTTACAATTCACTTATAGCTGTCATTCACAGTGGTGGGGATTTAGCCCCTTTCATACAATGCCGTAATGAAATTACTTGTTACAGACATGATTCTGTATTTGTACTGGTATAGTTTTACATTCATTCTATTCGTTGTATATATAATCTTACAGCATTATCTGTTACTTTCTTTTCGGGTCGATAGGAACTCCATGGGTTCTAGACCCGGTTTGAAGTCTTACATTCACATTCTATTCCTTTATATGAGTGACAACTAGGAGTCTGACATTCTGTATAATTCATTCCATATCTGGACTGCCTTGTCGGTATGGGCTGCATGCCAGTAATGTACTCTGCACCAATGGGCATGCAGCCCTACTATGATCAATCGGTGGCCAGCAGTGGCAGGCGTGGGATGCTTGCCCCGCCCGGCTGGCGAGGAGCGAGGTAGTGGGGCTTCGTGGGTGGGTGGGGTGGGGGCCACTAGATCACCAGGATAGGTGGTCCTGGGGGTTGTTTGAACACTTTTTGCGATCGGCCTCGAGGTCCACTGGACCACCAGGGATATGTTCTGGGGGGTTTGAAGACTTTGCAGCCCGCGATCGGGCTTGAGGTCCACTGGACCACCAGGGACATGTTCTGGGGGTTGGATTCTTTGCTGCCCGCAATCGGGCTGGTGAAGTGGGTTTTATTGTACACTTTTGCCTGCAGTTGGGCTGGTGGGGGTTATTTATACTTATGCCCTCGATCGGGCTAGTAGGAGGTGGGGTTCATTTAACCTTATGCCCATGATCGGGCCAGTTGGGGGAAGGGGGGATTTTTACACCTTTGCCCGCGATCGGGCTGCAGGGGTGTCAGTCCCCAATGGCTACTGCCTGGCAGGGTGCCAGGCGCAAGTCCTCGGGGATCGGTGCACCTGCATGCTAATGGCATGCAAATGGAGCCATAAATAGATGCAAATGGCCCCCGCGCGCCTTGTATGAATTATGGCCTCATTTGCATGTCACCTTTGAATATGGGAAATTTGCGCATGGGCGCAATGGTACTTGCGCCACCGCAGCTTGAATGCTCCACTCTGACCACTTGCGGTGGCGTAGGTTCCACTGCGCCATGCACAGTGGCTGTGGCCGGGGGTGATATTCAAAGGAGTTGCTCAATAGCGCAACTCCGTTGGATATTGCTCCGGCCACACCCCAGCGCAACTATTTTGTGCAGCGCAAGGGCTTGCGCCACGGAATAGCACAGTTTGAATATCCAGCCCATGGACTTCAATAAAAATAAAAAAAAATGTATTATGTACCATAATTATTAAAGGTTACTACTCCCCAAGCAATTATACAGGCAAACAAAGAATTATCATAGGGTACTGTGCAATATATTACACTACTGCAGGATATTATTAGTGGCTCTTCTTTTTCTTAAGATAGGACATAATGCCCAAATGGTCATTAAGTCCTGGTCTATGCAGAGCTTCAAGCAGAAAAATCCCAAATGCCTCCCTGCATAGTAACAGGTTATCCAGAGTACCTCCTCTAGGACCTAATGTGACCTCAATACCACAGAAACTAAAAATATGTTTATTTGGTGGGAGATGGATAAGTGCATAGCTAAGGCGCGATTCATATCCTTACATACAACTATTACCAAAGCATCCAAGAAACGACAGGTATCGACACAGAAAGCAGGAACCATTCGGAAACAGGGGGAAAGGAGGGTGAAATCAATGTAATTAACCTCTCCAGTATAACACTAACTCACCCCAGATTTCTGTTCTCAGGAAGGGCCTTAGCTTCATGCCAACCTGTACTACAAGGAAATTTGACACTTTCCTGGATATAAAGAAATTGACCAGAAAGCTTAGTATTAAGGTTTTTTATAACAAACACAAGACGTGTTTTCCAGCAGTTAGCCAAGAATCTGAACATGATACCTCTGGACTTTCTGATATCTCTATATACAGCTATCATGGCGAGGAAGCCACTGGTGAAGGGGGCCATAACACTTCCTTTTTTTGCCTATATAATTGCTTGGGGAGTAATACAAGCTTTAATAATTATGGTACATAATAAAATTATTTTTATTGAAGTCCGTATGAATTAGATTTCTCCCTCTGTTGTCTCATTTTGCTCCATAGCAGTATAAGTAATGAAAAATATGATATGGAATGGTATATTTACATCCAGATCAACTCTGATGTATGGCTGTTTTTGTTGTAACCCTGCATATACATAGATAGTATTATGTATGTCATCTTTAATTTCTATTCTCATACTAAATAATATATACGAGAGGGAAGCATTTTTGTAACTTCATAAACAAATATTAGATATGGAATTGTTCTTTTTTGTTGCTTTACATATATGTATATGCAGGATTATGTTACACTGTTTGCCTAGCCCCATGAATAGCTATTGGTAATTTGGCACTGTTTGTTTTGCCTTGTTAAAATATTGAGATTATTTCACTGAAAAGCATCTATAACAATGTACTGACCAAGTTTTATTTTAATTTACACTAGTTTGTCTTTTTCCCCTTTAGGTGTTTTAGCACTACTCATTGCTTTGAAAGACTTACTATTTTTAAATGTTCCTGTATTTAATTAATACCACTAGGGGTATCAGGCTGTCCCTGAGGAAGCACGCATGTGCAAAACCGGTTGGGCCTAGTACGCAGGGTCTCACACCATATGGCACTGGATGCATGTCGTTTTTTGTCACTAAAATTATTACAATAAACGCAGCAGATCTTACTTTGAGATACAGTTCTTGCAGCAGGTTACACCATAAGGACTGAACCTGGCATTCAGCAGGATTCCAAGGAAAACTTCTAGCTAGCTATGTACTGTGGGCCCCCCCCCCCACCGATGTCAGCCCTGCCCCTGACATCAGATACCTCATAAAAGGGACAGTCCCCCAGCATACCTTAGTTCTTTTCCCGCCATCGACTCGCACACATCGGCTAAACAGATGTCTTTAGCAGACAAACAATGCCAGAACTTTATCCTACATCTTCTTCGAGTTTCTTCCAAAACTTCGATAAGTCTTCTTCCCTGACTCCTTCCACAGAAGGACACCCCTTGAAGTGTGCTTGTGGCAAGCAGATCCCCTTTAAGGACAGGCACTCGGCCTGTGTGCAGTGCCTAGGCCACGACACCCAGGCCTGCCCCATCTGCCAGCAGTTCAATAGCAGAACAAGGATTCGCTGCCAGAAAGCACTTCAGAGTTTTCTTCTGGAACAGAAGTTAAAAGTGATGGAAAAAGATCCTTCCTCCAGAGGGGAACCTTCTCACAAGTCGGGGAGACATAAAGAAAAGCACTGGGACAGGGACAAGGATAGATCCCTGAATCAGGCCTCAGACTCTTGAACCAGTTCCAGCTCTGCCCGGTCGGACAGATCTTCCTCCCAGGCTCGATCACAGCCCCCTCTGGTGAAAAGCCAGACTTCGGGGGGCTCCAGTTCGGTCTCTCTTCAGCCCTTGAAGATCAAGTCCAAGGATAGCCAGCCGGCCAGTTCAGCCACCAGGTCTGAGGCTTCAGACCACCACAAACACCAGTCTAAGTCGGCTGCTAGGCCTAGCACCAACACCAAGGACTGACACCGGGACACCGAATGATCGGCCTCTCAACCTCCGAGGGGCTCGGACGCCCCCCCCGAGGAAAACATCAGAGCTGACCTCCCTTAAGCGGACATCAGAGGGGAAGCGGATGCCAGACCCAGTGCCCGCCAAATGTCCTAGAGACCAGACGCCACCCCTGCCTCCACCATCGGACACCAGTTGCCGGGGGACATCGGAGGAGGTCGGGACACATGCCACCGACAACCAGACGTCGGAGGACATTGAAGATGTCAGGCTACCCCAGGGTCCAATGCCCGACCTGACTACGCCTCAGGCACCAGAGCCCAACCCTAAGGATAGGCAGGCACCGATGCCAGGCCCATTGTCCGGCCTCAATATTCAGGAGGTAAACAAGCTTTTTACCTTCTGGTGGGATACTATTAAAAAGGACGAGGCACCCACAAAGTCCCTAGAAGAGTTCCCACCTCCTAGAGGACCTCCAAGGCAGTGACCCCCAAACCCAAGGATCCTGCCCCACCACCCAGGGGCAGATCCAAGGAGAAATGGTCAGGGGCTAAGAAACCACACTCCAGGACCCCTTCAGGGTCCCCTAGTGACCACAAACATAAAAGGCCCAGATGGAGGTCCCGCTCTTTGTCTGGGGATGATTCACTTCCAGATACATTGGACACCTCTTGGTCTGCCTCTCCTCTCAGCAGTCCATCACCAGACCCCCGTGACCTCCCTAGGTCACCGCCAGATGACCCTGCATTCTCTGACATAATGAGGCATATTCAAGAGAATATGGGGTGGGAGATGGAAGAGCTAGACCCTGAAAGGCAACGCCTGGCACAGTATTTGCGGCAAAAGGACCCCAAGCCTGTGGTGGTTCCACCCCTGGTGGACACTTTCCAGGACACTACCAGAGCTGCATGGAAGCATCCATTCTCCACTTCAGCAGTTCCCAAGAAAGCTGACCGCCTTTATAGGGCCCCACTGGACGATCCATATCAGGCTCAGCAACCCGTGGCTGACTCAGTCGTTATCTCACGATCTCGCATGACCGTTCACAAATGTCTCAACATCTAAGTATCCAGCCACCAGACCAGGAATCCAAACAATTGGATTCTCTGGGTCAGCGCATGTACGTGGCTGCTACATGCTCCATTAGGTCCCTCGACTATTTGACGCACATGGTGCAATTTTGAAATGCACTCTGGGACCAGGGTCAAGACCTGTTAAAGGATTTTCCGGATGGCGAGAAGAAGGAGGAGCTACTAAACCTCCCTCACACGGGTTCAGATGTTGGAACCCAAGTCCTCCAAGCTGCCTATGACTCAGCAGACTTGGCAGCAAGAGGTGCCGCTACAGGCGTTTGCCTCCGGAGACACCCTTGACTGAGGGTCTCTGGGTTTACCCCGGATGTCCAGAAAGGAATCATGGACATCCCTTATAATGGTTCAGTTTTGTTTGCTGAAGACTCCGAAAGAGTCATCACTAAGTTACAAGATGCCGGGAAGGCGGTTAGGACAGTACAGGTGATGTACAAACCTAGGCCTGGCTCCTTTCGTAGGAGCCAGAACTGTTCACGTGGCCGGCAGAACAAGCAACAGCCTCGTTCCAGCCAACAACCTAGGGGCAATTATGGATGAAAGAACCAGCCTAAGTACTCTGGAGGTCAGGGTCAGAGACACCCAAAACCTACCCAACCTGCCGAAGCCAGCACCGCCACAGCATGACTCCTTCCCAGCCCCTACCCCACCTCTGGATCAAAGGGAAGAAAGGGTAAGGGGTTGAGTCACTTACCACCTGTCAGGGTGGCAAAGGATCACCTCCAATCGGTGGATTATTCCACTCATAAGTCGGGGACACTCTATAGAGTTCCTCGACCACCCACCGTCAAGACCTCCCCTGCATTCCTACTACTCGGGACAGCATGCCCTGCTCGTCCAGCAGGAGATCTCAGCACTCCTCGACAAGGATGCCATCGAGGTCGTACCAGCAAACCAGAGAGAAGGAGAATATTATTCCCACTTCTTCCTGGTGCCCAAGAAAACAGGGGACCTGCGCCCGATTCTGGATCTCAGCGATCTCAACACTTTTGTGAGGTACAAACGCTTTCACATGGTCACCCTACCAGGTCTCATCCCCATGCTCAAGCAAGGCGCATGGCTCACATCTCTGGACATGCAGGATGCGTACCTACATCTTCCCATCACCCGATTGCACAGAAGATTCCTGCGCTTCGAGTTTCTGGGACACCATTATCAATTCCAAGCACTCCCCTTCGGTGTGTCTTCGGCGCCACGCATCTTTACCAAGTGCCTGGCAATCGGAGCAGTGGCACTCCGGAGACAGGGCCATTATGTCTTCCCATATCTGGATGACTGACTTCTCATGGCCACTTCTCCAGAGGCTCTGGGGAAGGCCATTTACAACGCCTGCTCACTATTCCACTCATTAGGGCTCACCATCAATCGGGGGAAGTCGTCCCTCATCCCCTCACAGAGATTGCAGTTCATTGGTGTGGTTCTGCTCACCCGCCAAGGAAGAGCCTTTCTGCCCGAGGATGGGGCGAAATGCATCAGGTCCCTGATATGGACCATTACGGCGCAGAAACTGGTTCCTGCATGGACCATGCTGTGCCTGCTTGGACACATGGCGGCTGCCATCACTATGGTTCCCCTGGTCCGCCTCCACATGAGAGTTACTCAGTGGATGCTGAGAGCCCAATGGGACCAGAGGCAGGATCACTTAGACCGGCTCGTCAGAGTCACAAAGCCAGTCATTCTAGACTTACAGTGGTGGCTTGTCCCAGAGCACCTCTTAGAAGGAGTCCCCTTCTTAGCACCTGCTCCAGATCTGACTCTCACCACGGATGCCTCGGGGTCCGGGTGGGGAGCTCAGCTGGGCAAAACAAGGGCCCAGAGGACTTGGGTCGCCTCTAGAAGCTCACCTCCATATCAATGTCTTGGAGATGAGGGTGGTCCTATATGCCTTACAAGCTTTACAGTCGGAGATCCCACTGAGTCACATGTTAGTTTAGACAGACAACACCTCGGTGGTGTATTACATCAACAAGCAAGGAGGCACTCACTCATACCCCCTTTGCTGAGAAGCAAAGTAGGTGTGGGATTGGGTACTACGGCATGGCACCACGATTACTGCAGTACATGTTCCCGGTGTGGACAACACCGTGGCAGATCTCCTGAGCCAGTCAAGGGCCAGAGCTCACGAATGGGAGTTGCTGCAAGAGGTCACAGAGGACCTGTTCCAATGATGGGGAACACTGAACGTAGACCTATTTGCATCCCCATACAATGCAAAACTGTCCAATTTTTGCTCACTAGATCCAGGGCCTGGTGTTTTCTGGCGAGATGCGTTGTCCCTCTCTTGGACGAGCAGGTTCCTCTACGCTTTCCCGCCCTTCCCTTTGATCTAGAGGGTTCTCCTCAAGTTCCAGTCTGAACTGGTGTTGATGATCTTGGTGCCATTTTGACCCAGATTTGGTTTCTGCTGCTTCATCAGTTGACTCAGGCGCCTCCTCTACCATTGTCTG
Organism: Neoceratodus forsteri; assembly: GCA_016271365.2. Classification (NCBI taxonomy): domain Eukaryota; kingdom Metazoa; phylum Chordata; order Ceratodontiformes; family Ceratodontidae; genus Neoceratodus; species Neoceratodus forsteri. The sequence goes on from CM028132.1 coordinate 34,570,417, forward strand.
TCAGCTTGCACTTGCTGTCTCAGGAGGCCAGGTCTCTGGTCCATCCGAACCTAATCCCTGAACCTGCACACTTGGTTCCTAAAGACATAGCCATTCTTAGGCACGAAGTCTCGCAAGGGGTTGCAGACATTCTGGTAGCAGCTCAAAAACCTTCCACTCATGCTACTTACGCCCTGAAATGGCAGAAATTTTGTCTGGGCTCAGGCTCACGACCGGAATTCTCTTCGATGCCCCAAGAAGTCTGTTTTGGACTACCTCCTATCCCTTTTTCAGTCAGGTTTGGTGTATTCCTCCCTGAAGGTACACCTCTGTGCCATTTCAGCATACCATGCAATGGTTGATCAGTGGTCACTAGCTCAACTAGAGGCCTTGCGTGCTTTTCTGCATGGCATTCTACATCTGAAGCCTCCCGTAAAGGACCCAGTTCCCCCTTGGGACCTTCTTTTTGTCCTAGAGCAGCTCACGCTGCCTCCCTTTGAACCAGCTACAGATTGCGAGCTACGCTTCCTCTCTTGGAAGGCATTATTTTTAGTTGCTGTGACTTCAGCAACGAGGATATCAGAACTCCAAGCACTCACGTGTAAAGAGCCTTATTTGATTTTTCATAAGGACAGTGTCCTTAAGGACCAGTCCTAAATTTCTTTCCAAGGTGGTCTCAGCCTTAACCTTGAATCAAGACACTGACCTTCTGGTGTACTTCCCCAATCATACTAATAGGGGGAGCCCTTCTGCACACATTAGATGTGCACAGGACCCTCAGGTTTTACCTGGCCAGAACTAGACCATACAGGCAGTCCAATCAGCTGTTTCTCTCTTTTGTCCTCAGGATGCTGAAATACAACACTCCTCCTCCAACTATTCCCTTACCTCTACCCTACACAATTACCTTTCCCTCAACTGTTCCTGCTTTAACCCACCTTAATACCTATCCCCAGTTTCTGCCTTCCTACCATGAACCCCCCCCGGCAGGGTTCTCAACATCCTGAAGGAGGAAATCAGGAAATGGCTACCCCTTCTCCTCATATTCATGTCTTGCCTCCCCCTCTCTTCTCCACCTGCTCTTCTTGGTCACCAGTGTGCACAACCTAGCCACATTCTTTTTACTCCAACAGCACTTGCATACTACCTTGAGCCTGCTCCTGGTACACTCATGCACTATACATGGTTCTATCACATTATTACTGTTTTGTACGTTTATACGTTCTTTTGTATGATTTTGGACATGTAATTTACCCAGTGTTCCACTACTGTTTATTGTACAATACCTCATGTTCCAACTGTTAAACAGTCTTACAATGTAATATCATTTGTACTACCCACATACTATTGTAACTGATCATCCTTCACAACCCTTTGTAACCCCTTCCCCCCAGGTCGCACTGCGAGACAAGCAACTTGTTCAGTGTACCCTCCTGTTGAAACATTTCAATAAATAAATAAATGCCGGGCGCACCTGTGACAAAACAAACACTAAGGGCTGGTAAATTGCATTGTGTTCCATTACCAGAAGCGCAATAAACCCTTGCCAGGATTGGTTAAGGGTAACTCGACGAGAGGGGTGGCAACATCAGCCATTTGTGCGGCTGCCACTTGGAATTCAGTACACACTTTCAGTAGACATTACAGTCTGGACATCACCTCCAGGCGCAGAGCCAGTTTTGGCCTGGCAGTCCTCTGGGGACTTTTGTCCTAAGAGGCATCCTTTTTAGAATATCTCCCTATCCTCCTCCCGACTGGATCATTTATACACCCTTACTGCTTGGGAATCAGTCCTTATGGTGTAACCTGCTGCAAGAGCTGTATCTTGAAGTAAGATAGTACAGTTATGTAAGAACTTACCGTAACAGTAGATCTTCGAGAACAGCTCTTGCAGCAAGTAGTTTCCCTCCTACCTTCCCCTCAGGAGGTTTGGTTCTTCATAACGTCTCGGACATATTAGATTTATTAATCTTCCTCTGGAAGCGGATCCTCGGTCTCCCCTTCTGAATCACATCACTACTCTGTGAGTCTCCGGCGGGAGAACTGAGGTATGCTGGGGAACCACCCCTTTTATGAGGTATCTGACATCGGGGGCGGGGCCGACGTCAGGGGCAGTTCCCTGCTGTATATAGCTTGTTAGAAGTTTTCTGTGGGTTCCTGCTGCCTGCCGGCTTCAGTCCTTATGGTGTAACCTGCTGCAAGAGCTGTTCTCAAAGATCTACTGTTATGGTAAATTCTTACGTAACTACTTTTTTTGATGTGGTGAACAGTGCTTGGTTTTATTGTTTGTTTCGATACCTTCAACATTAGCAGATTATGAGCCACAACTTTCAATCACATTTTCTCAGTTAACCGACAAACGACTCCCTTTGAAAGTATAAGATGTCACGTGGCTCTCTTGCTATGATTAGGAGTCATAAACACTCAAACATAAAGCAGTACAGGAGCAGATGTGTCCCCGAGTCTCCTGCCCTGAAGAGTTGTAAACTCTGTAACGCTTCTATTTATCGTGTCCTTTTGCCCAACAATTTTGGACACTATTCTCCCAAACTTGGGGAGACACTCAGCTTCCACAGATTACTTATGAGATAGTGGTTCTTTGTCTTTTTTTTTTTTCTCTCCCCCTTTTCAGAAATATCATACAAGCATGCTATGGTTCATTTTTTCATTATGTAGATTTTATTTATGGCAAGCCAGATGTGCTCTTCTGCTACAGCAAAAGGAATATACTGTTATGCAAATCTTGGTTCAAGTGATCAATAATTTAAATGAAATTTACCAGAAAGACAACGTTTCTGTATCATTTAAAAACCTTTGGAAATATTGTAAATGATTCTTATATGTGTCCTTTTGAGTTTTTCTTTGTTACAAACCTGAAACTTGGTTGAACAGTTGTTTATTTTGATGTAATGTGAATTTTTCTGTAAATTCTCTCTCAATAAAAAAATTCCCCTACTCTTTTTGAGAAGTCTCATGGGATCTTTAACATACACCAGAACAGGCAGATGGGACCTTGGTTTAACATCTCATCCAAAAAAACAGCAGCTCAGGAGTGTAGCACCCCCTTATGCTGCACTACAGTGTCCATATTGGGATTTAACCCAAGTGCCTAGTGTAGGTGTTTTGATTAACAGAAAAGCTTTACAATCACTACTATATTTTTTCGTAATAATACTTTATTTCTGTGGCTTTAAAAACTTTTTTGCATATGGACCCATTTTATAAGCACAATAAAACACTTCAGAATGTTGGTTGTGCTGGTTTTGCCACACTTCCAGGGTCTGAAGATACTCAGCCTGCAGCCTCGTACCTTACTATGCTCATGGGAGTGTGGTAAAACTGATTGCTTTCAATATAACCTCAAGAGTCATGAGGCACAGCCAAGAGACTTATGCTTCTGCCTTAATGTGATTAAAGTAAAATTTTAAATTTTTTAGAACTTTTACATTTAAAATTCTAGTCATACTGTAAATAAGGATTTCCAGCCATTAATCTAACCAGTTCAGAAAGCTGTCAGCCAATCAGAATGCTCCACTTTCAACCATTATTTTATAATACTGACAAAGAAACAGAACTAGATTGGAGTTACAAAAAGGCACAGCAGTCTCGTTTCAGCATTTTGCTTTACAAACTATTGATATATTTTGCTTTCTTGAAGCAGAGAACGTTTCCTCTTAACCACTGTTCTTTCCAATTACAGCACAGTCAGCTTAGGTATTGGATTTTGTCACTGGAGGGTGCTCCCTTCAGAAGAGCAGAGGGTCAGGTAAGAAGGGCAGAGTGCTATAGGATAGATAGGGTGCTCATTTGGTAATTCAGGAAGACGGGGGGGGGGATTAGGCTCCACCAGAGGGGGCACTATCCCGATTGGGAGCATCTCTTACGCTCCCTGGGGATTTATCCTGTATGTACTTTGTCATGCACATGTAATACAGCTACACTGTACTGTTTTCTATATTGCAGATTGTAACCTGTCTGAAAGCTTCCAGTAAGTTTAAAACAAATGTAGCAGCCAGTGCAAGCAGAAATATCAGTACTCAGAGTGACGGCAACCGATTACGTCAGTGGTTGGCGCACCAATAGAGTCACGGGGGTGGGGTTGGTTATATGCAGAGCTGATTTTGAGAACCGGGGAGAAAGGAATGATGCCCTCAGAAAGGAAAGAGGGTAAGCAAATTTCTCCTTTAAAGCTGGGTTCCAACAATCTTTCCAGACTTCTTTGGACACAAAATAAACAAGCCATCCATTTCCACAGTACATTTTGTGTAGTTTCATAGATACATTTCTTCTCAGTTTTATTACAAACAGGTTCACTGTGCTACATACTGGGAGAATACTCCTACCATATGGTGAAGACACACAGCTGGCACAGATACAGTCTGTAGACTAAGAGCTCATTATGACCAAATGTGGAGAAGTGTATGGTTTAATTCTGGGGTACATTTAGACTGAATCCAAGGTTAAAAATGCACTACTGTTTAATACAGTTTACCATTTTGCATTCCATAATTAGAAATGATCAGGAACTATAGTTTGGGGACATCAGATTAACAGCAGAGCAAAACAATAAGTAGACATATTACACAGGTGTAAATTCTTTAACAGCCGTTTTGTCCTGTGCAATAAAAGGTTTGAAATAAGATGAATATAAATTATCTTAATTTCCATTTTGCAGTGAATGCAACCAGACATGAGGGTTACTCACCTGTAAACACAGTTCAAGGAGTGGTACATGGTGCACATTCACACTTAGGCAGTCTTCTTTTCCCTTTAAATCTTGTCAGAATGTCTTCAAGCTAAACTTCTCCCACCCTCTCCAGTGGTATCCTTCTCGGCTCTGCCCCGTGACATCAGATCTTGCACACTGGAAGCAGGGATCTGAGTGCCACTTGCCAGGGGAGATTGTGGGTTGTGTGAATGTGCACCATATACCACTCCTAGAACTACGGTTATAGGTGAGTAACCCTCATTTTAAGGGGTGTAGATATGGTACACTATCCACATTTAGGCAGACTCCTTGCAGTTCTCCAACAGGAGAGGGCAATGCCCACACCCTATTTAGGAAACAGTGACTGGAGAACTGAAGACCCAAAACTAGCATCCTGGTGTGACTCAAGGTCGATGTGGTCATGGGAAATGAAGGTGTGTGCTGACTTCCAGGACGCAGTGCTGCAGATTTCCTGGATAGGGACACCCCTGGAAGCAGCCACCAAGGTCTGGTGGAATGAGCCCTCAGCCTACTGGAAGGATCCCTACCAGCCAGTTTAAAGATGCAGGAGATGATCCACCTGCCAATCGTCTGCTTACCTGCTGGTCTGCCAGGTGCAGCTTCAGCGTAGGTGACAAAAGAGCTGGTGAACCTCTCAAACTCCAGCTGTGAGCTCTATGTAATAAGTGAGCACTCGCCTCAGGTCCAACATGTGGAGCCTGTGCTCAGCCTCAGTTTGGATTGAAGTACATAGAGAGGTTAATCACCTGGTTAAGGTGAAACTTCCTAACAACCTGTGGGAGGAACTTCAGGTTGGGTAACAGGACCACCTTGTCCCTGTGGAAAACCAAGTATAAGATAACACCAAAAGCACCCGGCCCTCACTGATCCTTCTGGCGGAGGTGACAGTTACCAAAAAGGTTGTCTTCCATGACAGGTGAGACATCACACACCTGTGCATCGGTTTGAAGCACTTGTCCATGAGCATTGCCAGTACCAGCATCAAGTCCCAAGGTGGTGGTGGTGGTTCACACAGGTGGCCAAGGTCCTTGAAGAAGCGGCTGACCACCTTCTCCTGCGCCACAGTCAGCATGCCAGTCCATGCCTGGTATGCAGAGATGGCTGCTTGGTACACCTTGAGGGCTGTAGACGTCAGGACCAACTGAGAAAGGGACCACAAATAGTCCAAGATGCTAGTCATGGGGCATAATAGAGGGTCTAGCTCCCTGCCGTGGCACCAAATGGAAGAGCACTTCCATCTGAAGGCATAGCACTGGCAAGTAGACTCCTTCCAAGAGGCCTCTACAACATGGAGGACCTTGTCAGAGAGACCAAAAGCCTGGAACTCTAACGACTCAGGAACCAGGCCGTCAGATGCAGGGATTGAAGGTCCTGGTGGAGGACCTTCCCCTGGTGGCAAGAGAGTAAGTCTGGGCATAGAGGCATATGCCACAGAGGCCTTCTTCTGAGGCTGAGGAGATCTGGATACCCAGAACTGGCACAGCCAGTCTGGGGACACCAGGATCATCCATGTCTTGTCCCTCTAGACACTGACCAATACCTTGTGAATCAGGGAAAGGGAGGGAAGGTGTACAGAAGCCCAGGTCCAGGGCCTCGTGAAGCCATCCCCCCATCAGTGTTCTTCACTTGGGGGGGGGGCACAGAACAGCTTCAGCTTTGCATTCTCCCAGGAGGCCAACAGGTCGACCAGGAGCGTGCCCCAATTGGAGAACAGATTATTCACTACCTCCCCGTGGAGAAACTACTCATGAGATGCCTTGCCCACTCGGCTGAGAGTGTCTGCTAGCTGGCTGGAGGCACAAGTCACATAGCTCACCAGGAGATCGGTACAATTGTGCACGAGGGTCCAGGTATGGGGGGCTTCCCAATACAACCGGAGGGAATGTGTTCCGCCCTGCCTGTTGAGGTAGTCCATGGTCATGGTGTTGTCTGTCTGAACCTGCATAACATGACCCTGAACAGATGGAGCAAAGGCCATCACAGCAAGATGCACTGCATAGAACTCCATCAGGCTGATGTGGTACCGGGACTCCCTGGGGGTCCAAAGCTCATGGACAAAGTGGTCCCATGGGTGTGCTCCCCATCCCCGAGAGGTGTCGGTTGTCCAGTGACCACTGACTCTGGGCAGATGAAAGGACTCCCTCCTGTAAGTGTTCCGGGATAAACCACCACTGGATGGCATCCCACATTAGCGGCATCACTGTGACTGGCTGGTCCAGGTGAACAAGGTGCTGTGACCACTGGTGGGCCAGCTCCCATTTCAGGGTGTGCATCTGCCAGCAGGCCTACTGGACCATACTGGTGCAGGATGCATTGTAGCCAAGCAGCTGCAGAAAGTCCCAGGCAGGGTGCAAGTGCCCAACCTGAAATGATCGGGCAAGGGAGGTAAGATATGCCAGCCTGTCTCCTGGGAGTCTGGCCTTGGCCCACAGGGAGTCAAGCTCTGCTGCAATGAAGTGGATGACGTGTGAGGGGTGGAGTTCTGACTTGGCCAGTTGACTAGAAGGCCCAAGGCTGAACAAGCCTGGATGGCCAGATCCCTGGACATCTCCACTTCCTCCTGAGAGGAACCAGCAATCAGCCAGTTGTCCGTCACTAAGTTTCAAGAAGGGTTCCTGCTATCTGCCAGCACCTCAATCCTCCCATAATATGGATGACAACACAGCTTCAACTGAGCCATTGGAGTCCACACTCTAGTCTCTCTCTCTATATATATTAAACTCTATGCTATGCTCCAGACAGACCACTCCGCCGCCTAAGGGTTTTCATCTGGCTGTCCCAAGGGCATGTCTAATTGAACTCTCCGGAGAATGACAGCAGTCCTGGTGATGGACCCATGTATTTGAAGCTCAGTCCCTCACCATCTTGGGACTTCCCCCTTGATGGAGGCTTTTAAAAAGGGGCTAAAAAGCTAGTTACGTTGCATTTAGTGAAGGTTTTTTTTTTAATTCTGTAAATATCTCTGTGATTGTACTGTATTTTTAAGTTTGCATTTGTTTTTGTTGCTCCACCTGGCATGCCCCCTTCAGCCCACACAGTTATCCCAACCCCATCACCTGCTGTCTCTGGGACTTACCTGGGAGGGGCCACCGACTGCTCCAGACTGCCCCCTGTGGCAGGGGGGGAAGACCCAGATCCCCCTCTGGTGCCACGCTTAGTCCAGTGGGCCCCTGCACCCAGCAGTGTGGCGTCTGCGAGGCTCCGCAGCATGGCATTCTGCCGCTAGCAATGTTTTCCACCCTTCTTGGTTCCCAGCCCACGAATGCACCGTGGGGACAGTTGGACGTGTGCATGTCAAGAGCATGCTCGACATCCTCAGTTAAGGAACATCCCCCACCCACAACATCTGCTCCTACCTGCATCATCACCCATGGTCACCTAGGCAACAGTGTCACAGCAAAGCATACTGCTCTCCCTTCCCGGAGGAGGGGAGCATCCACTGGGACACAGTCCTCCTCTTCCTCCCCCCAGTTGAACCCCGAGCAGCCCAGGCTCGTCACCTAACTCTGGTCGCCAGTGTGGTGGCAGGTGAGGCATGGGTGCCTCTGCCCTCCACGTTACCAGACCAGCTAAGTTTGTAAATATTTTGTTTTATATTTTGTAAAGCGGTCTGAGCCCTAGTTGGATGGAGTGCTATATATAAAAAATTATTTGCCTTACCTATCCTACCCGATTGACCAATTCTCTAGACAGCATCTGAACCCTTGTGTTGTGGTCCTACTGTATTAATATGACTGGAGTCTGAACTCTGCCAGTTATATTGATACTTGCAGGGGTGCTGCCCTCTAGAGGGAAGGATGGAGCTTTAGAGTACGATTGGAGAACACCTGCAGCAGGGTTCAAAATTCCCTCCTACAAATATAGGTAACACAGCACAGTAGTTAGCGTAGGCCTCTGAAGTGGGAGATCAAGGTTCAAACCCCACCACTTTCTGTCACCACCATGAGAAGCCTCCAGGACGAAGCTTGCTGATCAACACAGGACATTCACAAGTAGTTGTGAGCAGCAGTGAAACACAAGGACCATCACCACCACAAGGAAGTGGATGAGACGTTTTTGCAAAACACAGGATCTAAAATGTGGTCAATGACAGTACTTGTACATGAAAAAAGCACACTGATGGAAACTGAATGGGGAATTAACAATTTTCTTTTGTTTGTAATTCTGCATGGATGTTGCTGAAAACTGGTTCCTGCCATGTTAAATTGACAAGAGTCAGTTGGTCAACCAGGAACAAAAAAAAAAAAAAACAATGCAGGAAATGCTATTCCATGAGATAATTATTTTTGGTCAGTAGGTAGCATTATTAGCGTTAAATGTAGTTTTATATATTTTGTATTCTAAATAAAGACAAAGTGATAAAATGTTCATGCAAAGGGACTTCTGAAACTATACGATATACTGCGACAGTATACACATAGAATACATAATGGGTTATAGTGGGATAACACATTTATTGCCACACGTGAGTGGCAAAACCCATAAACTCACACGTGGCAAAGCTATAAGTTATGAACGTCTTAGCACCCAAGTGTGAGGATACACATTTAATTCCACTACAAATCTTATATTATTTACACAAAATGTGTACTTTTTTTTATTAGTGTTTACCTTGTTTTAACTGCCCTTCTTGTCTTTTTTTTTTTTTTATTCTTTGTTAACTGAGTAAGGCCTACTAGGCACAACTGTCTGTTAATTATCTGACCAACTGTTCTGTGTTAAAATTCAACATTTTAAATAGAAATAACATGTTCTTAACTGGAAATAGTGTGATCTAAGCTAGTGATATTTATATAACCAACCTAGAGGCATACAATATTTTTTAAGGTTTATATTCAGCTGGCCATAGCAGGCAATAACACACAACAGTGTGGGTCATACATCAGGCACACATGTGTATTAAGGCATGAGGTCGCAGGTTGAGTGCTCATCAGCACTCACTCAAGTGCTTGCATCTCCCAATGAGTCCAGTGCCCTGCAATGTGTTACTGTACTTAAAGGAAAGCTGTCATTTGCAGGGACTCCTGTCCCTGCAAACCTTACCCTCCGGTTCAGCCTCTCGCAGAAAGGTGACTTTTTTTGTGTCCCATAAAGTAATTTAAGAACGAAAAGTCCACTACCCAGAAGTATGGTGGACTATCGGGAGGCTCCATTAAGTGTAAAGGTGCGGCGCTGCACCCTGCACTTCAATGCATTTGTAATGAAGCGCAGGGTGCGGCACCACACCTTTACACTTAATGGAGCTGCCAGATAGTCCGCCATATCGCTGGGCAGCGTGATTTTTCGTTTAAATTACTTTACGACACAAAAAGGCGTTTTCATGTAGAGGCTAAACCGGAGGGTAAGGTTTGCAGGGATGGGAGCCATTACAAATGACAGCTTTCGCTTACAAACGGCTGGTATTAAAAGTTATGACTAAGAAAATGCAGCATCGTGTGTTTGTGACTGCGTATAGGTACAGCAGTTGACCGGTTTTATCCAATCAGAGATTAGTACTTGTGGCAGCCATCTTGACCCATATTTTAAATTATATAAATATGTGTACAGGAGGGTAATAAATGACAGGGTGTAACTTCGTTAGGAGGTACAGGCACTGTGAAGTGTGCTGATGCACAAGCTCGCAGGCTACATACACACGTAATAAACCAGATCACAGCTGAAGCATCATGTATGTAAAGAATCTTGACCATGTTACATCAATACTTAGTGACACAAGGTATACACACTCTGCTATAAAGAAGCTGTCTGACTAACAGAAATGTAACAATGAAGAGTTTCACCTGCTGCAAGGGGTGATACCAGTTTCAGTAATCCGCAGTGATCTGTAATAAAACTGCTTAGTATCCTCAGTACTGTATGGAACAATTCCTATGCACCAACACTATACAATGTAAGGGAACCAGCACTTACAAATCAAATATCAGTTTTCACTAGCAAAAGCTTGTTCTACAGGATTCAATCTGAACCCCACAGGATCCACACTGGAGAACTATATCAGGAATATTATCACACAAAGCCAGTCCTTACAAGATTTCATACATGGATTTATTATATAGTCAGTTTGACCCTCATTTTCTAAAACCTGGCAGTAGGCTTATAAGAGACAAAACATACTGGCAAGTTATCTCGTTTTCTAAAGGCCCCGAAAGTCGTTTTAAAAAATAATTCATATTTATTTATTTTTACACAATGTTCATATTTATATTCACATACTTAACAGTTCAAATGTTGGTGTTAGTCCGACACCCAGTCTGAAGCAACGAATGTCATCTGGCCAGAAATACGGCCAATAAAGCTGCCTGCTCTTCCATCTTCTGTCCCTTATGTTGAGTTTACTATATGCAAGCATCAACCAAACAACTATTTAAAACATACTACAAAGAACTGTAAATACATTTTATTAACAGGTACTATATAAACAAATAGTAAGAGTGTCTTTTAAAACCCATGGTTGCCATACTGGTGAATATACAGTTCATGAATAACTTAAGGTATATTCCCATTCTTTATAGGGAAAACACACACACACATTCACTCGCACACACACACAAAGTACAAAATACGGTTCTAAACAAAGATACTACAATATGGGTACATGATTGAACCTTTCTAAAATGAATATATACAGTACAGTATAGTTAATTGTGTGCTCAGTACAGCCAGTTTATGTTCCTGTACTAACAATGCTGATCAAGCTTCACTCTCCCCAGAAGCAGAGTTCTGCACTTCTTCTTCTAAAATTGGTACAATCAGGTTATCCTTGGACATTAAGTTGTATTTCATCACAAATTTGGTAAAGCGATGGCACAAGAAAGTTTCATTCTGAAAAGGAAAAGAGGGAGCTAGGATTAGTTTATTGGTACCAGAACTGCCTTGAGTAGACTAAATGATGGGGTTTCAAATCGTGTTGCAGTTATAAAATCGGTTTTACGAGGAGTTGTAGGATTAATTTAAAAAATAGATTTGTTCCTTTCAACCCCCACTTAATTTACTAGGACATTTACTAGATTACGTAGGTATCAAGGTACAACATCGTGGCTCTCTCACTGCTGCAGCGGTAGGGTTACCGTTCACAACGCAGAGGAGTCTGGTTTCAGGACTGAGCCAGGGACACGAGAACCAGCCGGGGGAGAAATACTGCTTGTCCCAGAGGACGCACGCCTCCTCTGGGGAGGGAGGGCTGCAGGTACCACTGTGATACCGCCACCAGTGTGACCACAGGTGGAATTACAAAACATGGTCGCTCAGAGTTGTAGACTGTGTTCAGAAGCAAGAAATCGACTCGCCAACAGAGTAGCTCGGCACTCTGACCCCTCCAACAAAAATTAGTCTTCACGCAGACTCACAGTTCATGTGCAACATGCTTTACTGAAGGTGTCTCCATAAACAGGCAGACCAAACAAACCCCGTTCTGCGCTACAGACGAGCCCTTTATTAAGGATGTCTGCACTGGGACTAAGGGATCCCCTTTATAGTGTATGTGCATGCTAATTAAAATTGCTAAAAGCAGCAAAACTGTTATATACCAAAGTCCAGATTCAAAAGCATTGTTTTTTAGTAGTACCAGATTGTTATGAGAATTTTATAAGTGCTGAAACCACGTAGGAGCTCTCTTAAATAATTTTTTCTGATTCCAAAAGTGAAGCAAATTCCTCTGGACGCTGATGCTATACGTTCATGTTTACTACTAAATTCATGACGTAACATGGTTCCAAAATTCCAAATACCTATAACTACAACAAAGGACTATCTATACATGTTCAAATTCCATACCGAGCACTCTGACTCCAGTTTACTTCAGTATTTTCTCTAAAATACCTTTTTCCTGTTTGAGTATCCTCCTGGTGAAAAATTATTTTTAATCATCTACTGGTTACAGGGCTCTATATCAATTTTGCATAGCTGGTGGATCGTACTGTTTCAAGCCCTGTTTATTATTATGTCAATATGGCTGGTAGAGGATTCGAACACGTATAGTCTTGTTATAGTTACAGGAATGTGGAACCATGTCTCATGTATGCAGTAGTAAACATGAGCACTCAGCATTTCTGTATCCAGAGGAATTCGCACCTAATTTTCATTCATGGTGGGATCAGAACAAATTATTTAAGAGTGCTCCTAAATGGTTGCAGCACTTCTAAAATTCCTAAAATTCTCATAAATTAATCTGGTACTGTACTGCTAAAAAACAGTGCCTTTGAATCTGGACTTAGGCAGATAAATAACAGTTTTGCTTCTTTTCACTTTTTCATACTTTGTACATTAATTGATTTTGTTTGTACTGTCTCTTTAAGCACATACACTATAAAAACTCCCATAATCCCAGTACAGACATCACTGATAAAGTGCTCAACTATAGCGCTAAACGTCAGGGTTTGTTTGGTCTGTTTGTTAAGATACCTTCAATAAAGCGTTTTGCACATGAACTGTGAGTCAGTGTGAAAACTCATTTGTGTTAAAGGAGAACGAGTGCCGAGCTGTTCTTTTGATGAACACAGGTGGCAAATGCATGTGGAGCAGCAAGTGGGAGGGATGACGCCGACTGGTGCCGTGCGCAGTCATGCAACTGCCTGTACATGCACTCATGGAGTCCACGATGCAGGCATCCGATGATGGTAGAAACAAAGCAGAAACACCCTGGAGTGAGCAGGATGACATCACCGCCTTTCAGGCCCCAACAAACCAACTGGCTAGTCCTCACCCCCACACTTCATGGAGCAGTGGGGTGGATACCCCTACCCCCAATGGAATGCACCACAGCGGCAGAAGCTGCGCGCTTTGGCCCCCTCCAGTATGGACATAAGTGCCAGAGATGGTAGATGGGGCAGCACCAATAACGGTGGATAAACTGAATTTTTTTTTTTTTTTTAAAGTAAACCAGCAAACACTATGAGAACGTACATATCATTTTAATAAAACAGCAGCCACAAGTATGACAATTGAGCAGTCAGTTAAAAAAACACATCAAGAAAATATATTTGGTGTATAATCAAGTGAAAGTGTAACTCCATCATTCTTAAATGTGTAACTTGCCATATTGCTTACATAATGATAACACAGCAGTTAGCAATTCATTTACTTATTAGCTTTTATTGCACAGGTGAGTACGCCAGACACCAAGCGTGCCCACTTTCAGGTACACCCTGGGAGGCCACACAAGAGGTAATACAAGACATAGAACAGTATAAATCATAAGTAATATGAATACAGAGATGATGAGAGCAAAGCATTGCAACCACATCAAACAAATCAAAGTGAAGTATTTGACAAGTAACACACAGATGCTTTCACCAGCGTAAAGCGCAGTAAAACTAAATAGATCTCGCATGCAATGGCTGTAAGGGCAGGGTTAATGAAGAGATGAAAAAGAAAAAAATAGATTTACAACATGGATTTTTCGATCGGAAGCATTTTATAATGAAAGTAATTACAAACTAAAGCCTTGCATAGTAACATAGTAATTTGAGGTTGGAAGGGACGCTAGGTCCATCAAGTCAACCCCCTCCTTGCGTCCTAAGTAGGGACCAACAAATATACCGTGCAAAGCTGGCCTGTAAGCGCAGAAGTACGGATGCTGCTCAGAACACCAGCAATCTATATTTGGAAACGAGCCCAGGATGCAAGAAGGAGGAGGTTTGAGTGTCCCACAGAATGCTGGCCTCCTCAGGTGCAAGGCTAATCGTTCCCCAATATTTGTGTGCCTCATGGTGGTGCCTAGGAGGAGTGAGCCAGCTGGGGACTACAGTGGGAGGAGAGATGCAGCAGCTTTGTGGCACACATGCCTGTTAAAGTGCACACTGTGAGTTCACCGTCTGGTGTGTATCAGGAGAGAGAGAAAATACAGAGAACACCCTTGGGCTCGGCAGGATGATATCAGCAGGAACACCATGCTGAGCAGCCACTAAGCATGAGGAGTTCCCTGCCACTGAAATCAACCAAGAATTTTGGGGGGGGGGGGGAGAGCTCCCCCCTTGAAAGTCTTACCACGACAGGGTTTGTAAGGAGGCTCCTTGGGGTTTGGGATGGCGAAGGTGCCTGATGGTGGCTAGACTGATGGGGGCAGGGGAGATGGGGAAGAAACAATAAATGGGCACTTCATCTGTGGTCTTGCCAGTGACCTCGGTTCAGGAATGGACCAGGGTCATTCAGGGGCTGGTTAGGTGTAGGAGGCCTGAAGATCCATTGACAGCTTTCCTCCTTTGGGGAGGTGGGAGAGAGCTGTTGCTCGATCGTCACCTAACAAAGGCAGGGTGACATGGCAGTGACAGCCTTCTGACTGGCAGGGCACAGGCACAGAGTATGTGTGACACCTTTACGTCGCATGCCTGCACCATCGCATGTGCCAGCATGAAGGACAGGAAAAGAAATGGGGAAAACCAAGATATGTGCCCTGGTCGCCCTGCATGTTGGTGAACTGGAGCCCTCTGACCCCTCCCAATGTTAAGCCCTGCTGCAAGACAGTGGGGGGAGGGGCAGTTGGGGCTGGGGAACCAGGTTGCCCAAAGACAGGAGCAGGTGTCAATCTGGTCCAAACTGCTATATGGAAAAGGGGGAGAGAGAAACACACACACACTTGGTCATCACGATGGCCCAGCGGCGACATCACACCCTGATGTGTACACAACCCACGTTTGGTAGCGAAACTGGGATGCCACATTAGGAGGCAGGCTCCCATTCAGTAGTGCACTGTGGTCAGGGAGGGATGCTGTTGAGTTTTGGTACCACAGCAACCCCTGCAGGAGGTCAAGGGAACTTGCTCTCTCTGCAGGACATCATGGTGTGCAGCCAAGGCCACTCGTTCCATTATGCATATGCCAGGGGAAGAGGGAGGCATCAAGGGAAGCAACACAGGAAAAAAAAACACGTCCATGTAAGTGATGGGCTTGGGCTCCCAGGGCTTCCCCTGGGTCTTGGTGCACATCAACACTTGATCCTAGTCCAGACTATGGACTGCCTCAGGGGGAAGGACGGTCCTCCCCCTGGAGCCCATAGTCCAGACTATGGACTGCCTCAGAGGGATGGAGGGTCCTCCCCTTGGAGCCCCTGCCATGGAGGGAAGACGCTTGGGAAAGGTTCTGTGGGGCCAGGGCTTAGGGGTGGGGGGACAGGGATCAGGGGTCAACACAGAGTATATCCATGGGAACAGGACAGATCCCTGGAAGAAAAAAATTAAACCTGGTAACAAAAATACTGGGTTGCAGGGTGTCTCACCAATAGAAAAAAGGACGACCAAATCTTCACAGATTTTCAGCTTCAGCATTATAGCATAAGAAACAGAAAGCACTCCGATTACAAGACATCCTTACCTCATATTCGTCAAATATCTGTCGATGATGAAAATATGCATGTGAAAATATTCTGTAAATTCTACGGCACACTGATCCTAGTTTAGCTACAGATGACTCCTTAATGCTAACCCTGTGAACAGATCAATCATCCTTAAAGAAGGTAGAAAAACAAGTGTCTTTTTAAAAAAAAAAAAAAAAAGGAACAACATTAACACAAAGATAAAGGCAGACAATAGGAAATGCACTAGAGTTGCATAATTAAGTCACCCAGCATTTACACAGAAATTACAGCAAACACCACTGTGATACTTCATTACAAGGCTACTATACTCTGGCTTCATATTCAATGAGAGTTCATTACGATTGCTTTCAACTTAATAAGGTTACTTACCTGTAAACTTAGATCTTACTTCGAGAGAGCTCTTGCAGTAGGTAATTACATATAGGACTGGCGAGCCAGGCGGCAGGAACCGCAAATATTTCTAGCTAACAGTCCCTGGCGAGGACACGTCGGCGATCAGGTGACGGCGTCAGGAGGCGATCAGTATAATGGGCGGTCCCCAGGCGCCCCGCCTTCAGTTCTTTCCGCCCGTTAGCTCGTGCAGCTCAACTTGCGGAAAAGTTCGTACTTCATCAGCCCTACCTTACGTCATTTTTTTGCAAAAATCTTATATTTTAAATCAGCGTCAGTACTAACATCGGTGCATGTTGTCCCTACACCCTCGAGCACAAGAACAGGTGTGATTAAATGCGGCGGCCAACCACCGCACAGAATGATACTCCTGTGCCTGTTCTGCCTAGGCCCTGATCATCAGGTCAAGTGCCCAGCATTGCCTTAGCTTTTACGCGGTTACCCGGAAAAGAGCGGCAGCAATCCCTGGAGGCCCATATTCTTAAGAAAAATGATCTCTATGGAGAAGGGCTTAAAAGCTAAGGCAGGCGTCCACTTCCCGAAGGCCATCGAAGAGGAAGGACAAGGAGAGGCACAGGGACTAAGGCTCCTCACGCGTCTCCCTCGAGGTCAGCGCCACAAATAACATCATCCTCGGAGATCGCTCCTCGTGGCCGCCTCGGAGGTTTCTGGGCGGCATCGGCAGCGCCCATCTAGCTCGCCTCGGGCCTTGCAGGCACCTCCGGGCAGTTGGAGGCCTCCGCCCCTGGTTGACCTACCATCGTGGGAGACTCCGGTAAGCGGCGTGGCTCCTCTAACGTCCGCCCGGAGAGGACTGGCAGGCGTCCGACCCTCCGGGGCGATGAGCGGCTTCTTCCCCACCGGACCAGGCCGACCCTTCCTCTTGACCTGTCTCCGGTGATGGCTCTCGTAAGTCAGACGTCGGCTCTTCTGGCGCCTGCCGAGAGCTCGCCTCTATGCCTTATGTCGGCTCATCCGACGTCCGGTCGGCAAGGGAACCGACAACGGAACCCCCAACGTCCGTCGTTCCCGGTTCGCCGCAGCCTTCGCTGCCGTCTGGGGAGCTAGAGTCCCCCCATCCTGATCCCGGGGAATTTCCCCTCCGTCCCAGAGCGAAGCTGAGGATTTTTGCTTCCGTCAGTCCCTCCTCCATCTGGAGTGACGGACCGGACATCGGTTCCCTGGACGCCGGCTCCGACGCCTCCGTCGTCGGTACCTCTGGCATCAGGACCTCCACTGGCCTTACCGACTCAGGGAGAGTTCCTGCTCCCATCGGGCCCTCCCTCCAGGCTCTCCGCTATGGACCCGCCCGTGAGGCTCCCAGCTGGGCCATCTGCTCAAGCAGCCCCAGGCTCCCGCCGTCTTAGCTCGACACGGTGTACCGGAGCGCCATATCATTAGACTTCTCAATACCCGACGCCGGGTTACCCGCAGCCTGGCTTTGGATACACTCCATATGGGTATGGGCCATATTCTTATCCACACCTCCTCCTCCTCCACCACCCTCGCGGCCGCCGGTGGACCTGCAGGAGACTCTGGCCTCCTGGTGGGCTGAGGACAAGGCTCAGCTCACCAAAGAGGTCGAGAGCCGCTTTTCGGCAACAGTGCCGTCCCAGGTTCCCGTATGCCCCAGGCGTCACACTCTCTCACCACTTCCGTCTGGATCCAGAGAGGGGCAGGACACGCGTCCCAGGGAACTACCCAAGGGACCCGTTCCTGCCCCGGATCGGGAAAGGGAGTCTTACTCTTCTTCTTCCTCCTCTTCACTCTCGGACTTCTCAGACTCTTCCGACGGCTGCTCCGAGAGAGACGACGAGCCTCACTCTCCATCGAAGCCCCGGCCAAGGACTCCTCCGAAGTCTCCTCCAGAGGATCCTTCTTTTACGAAGTTGCTTTGAAAAATCCAGGAGGTTCATCAGTGTCGCTCCTTGAAACCAGATCCTCAGCGTCTGAAGCTCGCTGAACATCTGGATCTGCCCGTGACAGCTCCTACATTAGTGCCACCCTGGATAGCGCCTCACGCCGACCTTGTGACCACGATATGGAAACAGCCATTGGCCTTAGCCCCACTTCCTAGGAAGCTGAACAGGCTATATCAGGCTCCAGAGGGTGTTGATTTCCTGGATTCTCACCCTTGTACCGACTCGGTCGTGATTAGCACCGCTCACGGCTGGTCGGCAAACCCAAAACATCTTCGCTCATCACCTCCTTATAAGGAATCTCGCCTTCTGGACCAGTACAGGAGAAAGAGTTACGCTTCCTCCACACTGGGGATTAGGGCCCTGAACTATGTCGGCCACATGGGGGACTACCAGAAGGCCATCCTTACTCAGGTGGAAGCCAAGCTGGAGTCCTTGCCTGACTCCCAAGTCAAACAGGAGTTGGCTGATCTCGTCCACTCTGCTTGTTCGGCCAGTCGCCACATGCTACGTGCGACATACGACGCACTGGACACTGCTGGGCGGAGCTCAGCTTTCGCCGTAGGCCTACGGCGTCATGCTTGGCTCCGCGTGTCAGGTTTGGTCCCGGAGGTGCAATCTGCTATCCAGGAAGCACCTTTCCAGGGGTCGGTGCTTTATGGGGGTGATGTCAAGGACATCATTACTGATTTGCAAGAGAAGGGGACGGCGCTGAAATCAGCTGATTCCATGTACCATCCCCATCAGCAGCAGCGCTGTCCCTTTCGCAGACGGAATCAGCCAAAGGCAAAACCCCAGGGAAGGCGTGCCACAAAACATTGGGCCCCTCACGGCTGCTAAAGCCCCGTAAAAGGCAGCGGGTGCTTCAGATGTGGCACTGCCCCACACCACCTGACTCCTTTCCTCTCCCACTGCCTCCGGACTCCCCGGAGGAACTGGTAGGAGGGAGGTTTCCCCTCCACCTTCCGGGATGGGAGAGGATAACCATGGATTCTTGGGTGCTCCAGCTCGTAGCAGAAGGACACTCCATAGAGTTTCTTCAGAAACCACCCCGCCACCCCCCTCTGAAGTCGTCGTATTCACAGGAACACCTTCCTTTGGTCCAGGAGGAAATCTCGGCTCTTCTTCTGAAGCAAGCGATAAGAGTCCGTCCCCCTTCATCTTCAGGGGATGAGTTACTATTCCCATTTCTTCCTGGTCCCAAAGAAGACGGGAGATCTCAGACCGATTTTAGATCTCAGTTCCCTGCATCTTTATGTAGAGTACAAAAGGTTCAGGATGCTCTCTCTGCAGAGCCTTCTGTCCCTCCTCCAGCCGGGTCAATGGCTTTGTGCCCTGGATATGCAGGTTGCTTATCTGCACATTCCCATTCGCCCATCTCGTCGCAAATATCTTTGTTTTGCGTTCCAGGGGGACCACTACCAGTTCAAGGCACTTCCGTTTGGTCTATCCTCGGCCCCCCGAGTATTTACCAAATGCCTGGCAGTGGTGGCGGCCCACCTGCGTACCAAGGGAGTACAGGTGTTCCTTTACCTGGATGACTGGCTCCTGGCGGTCTCGTCCAGGGAGGAACTCCTGTGTTTTCTCTCCCTCACCCAGCAGGTTTCTGCCTGCCTGGGTATTACCATCAACCATTCCAAGTCTCATCTGGACCCTTCCCAGAGGCTACTGTTCATTGGGGCGATCCTTGTTACGACCATGGGCAAGGCCTTCCTACCTCCGGACAGGGCAGCCTCCCTTCAGGCCCAGATAAGTCTGTTATCCAACCGCAGGATGGCCTCAGCAAGGTCGGTCCTTCGCCTTCTCAGGCTCATGGCGGCTGCTATCCCCGACGGTCCCTCGCGCTCGACTCCATATGAGGATCTCTCAGTGGACTCTACGCTCTCAGTGGGATCAACCAGTGAACGACTTAGATCACTCAGTTCTGATGTCATCGCCGATGATGCGAGACTTGCAATGGTGGATGGTTCGAGAGAACCTGTTTCGGGGGGTTCCTTTTTCTTTCTTCCTCCCCCCTCCCAGACTCTAACCACAGACTCCTCAGGCGAAGGCTGGGGAGCCCATCTAGGCCCTCATCAGGCCCAGGGCTCCTGGTCCAGGCTAGAACAAGCTCTCCACATCAATGTGCTCGAGCTTCGGGCAGTGTTGTATGCTCTCCAAGCCCTTCACCAATACATCCTTCCCGGCCACCTAGCCATCCAGACGGACAACATGTGCGTAGTGTGGTACATCAAGAAGCAGGGAGGAACTCTGTCCTACTCTCTATGCAGGGAGGCAACACAACACGACCTTCACCTCATGGCGATTCACGATCCAGGAGTCGACAACACCCTGGCAGACAAGCTAAGTCGCTCTTCTGCTCTGACTCACGAGTGGGAACTGGACCAAGGAGTCCTAGACAATATCTTCCAACTTTGGGGAACACCACAGGGCGACCCATTCGCATCCCCCCAAAACGCAAAACTTCCCACCTTCCGCTCGCTCGTTCCAGAGCGAGGCGCTTTCTGGAACGACGCTCTGTCTCTAGACTGGAAGGACAGATTAAGTCTATACCTTTCCCCCAATTCCTCTTATCCCACGAGTCTTGCAGAAACTAGCTTCAGAAGGGCGAGAATGATTCTGATTGCTCCTTTCTGGCCAGAGCAAATCTGGTTCTCTCTTCTACAATAATATTCAGAGGATCCTCCTCTTCCTCTTCCTCTATCTGGGGTTTGTTGACCCAGGATCAGGGGACCCTGGTCCATCCAGGCCTCAAATCCCTTCAACTGCATGCATGGCTCCTGCAGACCTAGCCCAATCCCGTTTTGGTGCGTCTCCCAAAAGGGCGGAGATTTTAGTGGAGGCCAGAAAACCCTCCATCAGATCCACTTATGCCATGAAGTGGAAAAGATTCACTATTTGGGCCGCCTCCAAGAACGTGGAGCCCTTCTCCTGTTCAGTGGGGCTTCTGCTGGAGTATTTACATCATCTGTTCGACCTGGATCTCAGCCATTCCTCTTTGAAGGTACACATGGCAGCCATCTCGGCCTATCATGTTCCCTTCGCAAACAAAGCCTCTGCTCAACTGGAGGTCTCCAAGACCTTTCTCAGAGGGGTTCTCCATCTGAGGCCCCCCATCCGTACTCCTGCCCCCCCTTGGGACTTGAATTTTGTTCTCGAGAAACTTACCCTTCCTCCCTTCGAACCTGCAGCTTCTGCAGATTTGAAGTTTCTTTCATGGAAGACGCTCTTCTTGGTGGCCATTACTTCGGCTCGAAGAATCTCCGAGCTCCAGGCCCTGAAGTGTAAAATCTCCTACTTGATTTTTCACAAGGAATGAGTTGCTCTTTGCACGAATCCTAAGTTTCTTCCTAAAGTAGTAGCAGAGTCTACCTTAAATCAGTCCATAGAGCTACCTGCCTTTTTTACACAGTACTCTAACCAAGGGGAATATTTACTCCATACTATGGATGTTCACCGGATTCTGAGATACTACACCAACAGGACGAAGGATCTCAGAAAGACTGATCAGTTGTTCGTCTCTTTTGCTCACAAAAGGGAAGGCAATGCAGTTTCCAAGCAATGCCTGTCTAAGTGGTTGGCTCATTGCATCACTTTCTGTTATGACAAGTACCAGAAGACCCTCCCGGGTCAAGTCAGAGGCCACTCCACAAGAGTAGCAGCTGCCTCTGCAGCTTGTTTCAAGAATGTGTCTGCAGCAGACATATGCGCTGCTGCCACTTGGACTTCCGTCCATACCTTTACGAAACATTACAGTTTGGATATTGCCTCTCGCCGTAGAGCAGGCTTCGGGCTAGTTGTTTTGCAAGGCCTCCTGTCTTGAGGCTTGCACGGCTAGAGCTACTTCTTGGGGTAGTTTCCTCCTCCCGGTGCCTTTCTTTGTTCCAGACTGCTTGGGATTCAGTCCTATATGTAATTACCTACTGCAAGAGTCCTCTCGAAGTAAGACAGCACAGTTATGTAAGAACTTACCGTAACAGCAGATCTTCGAGAGAGGCTCTTGCAGTAGGTAATACCTTCCCGCCCTCCATCCCCCTAGGCTTTTTCTGCTCCTTTTCCATATAGAGAAATATCCGCTCCTCTCTCGGCCTGTGGCGGGGAAAGAATCAGGAGCATATCCGACGCCTTTATTAAGTCTCTGACGCCCAGTCACCTGACGTGGAGTGGTCCCTCGCCAGGGACTGCTAGCTAGAAATTTTTCTGTGGGGTCCTGCCGCCTGCCGGCGTCAGTCCTATATGTAATTACCTACTGCAAGAGCCTCTCTCAAAGATCTACTGTTACGTTAAGTTCTTGCATAACTGTACTTTTTAGTAGTGGTATTCATTTCACAGCCACACTGGCAGTCTTCCTGGAGACAGGAGAGTCAGAAGTCTTCCAAGTTAAGCTCCTCCCACCACTTGGATGGTATATCCTCCCGTTCTGCCTGTGACATCAGACCTTATACCCGCTAGAAGCAGATATCTGGGTGCCATATGCCAGGGGGCAGGTGGGTTGTGTGAATGTGAACTGAATACCACTACCATAACTATGGTTACAAGTGAGTAACCTACATTTGTAGGATCCTGGATTTTACTCACTATCCACACTCTGGCAGATTCCAAGCAGTTCTCCAGGAGGAGGGGGCAAGGAACACACCCCTATTTGGTGAACGGAGACCAGAGGACCGAGCACCCAAAAGCAGCATCCCGACAGCTCATGATGTCGATGCTGTAACAGGATATGAAGGTGTGCTTTACTCCAGGTTGCAGACCTGCATCTCTGCAATAGGGATGTCCCGAGAAGCAGAAAAGGAGGCAGCAGTATGTCTGGTGGAATAAGCCCTAAGCCCCTTGGGCAGCTTCACACCAGCCAATCAAATGCAGAAGTCGATGCAGGATGATATCCACCTGACAATCATGCTCTGCTGCCAGGTGCGGCTTTAGTGCATGTTACGAACAACTGATGAGCCTCACCGCAAACTCCAGTGGTGCGTGCTTTGTTAACAGGAGAGCTCCCTTCGCAGGTCCAGTGTATGGAGCCAGCAATCAGCCTCCGAGGTCGGGTTGGTAAAGTATATTGGTAAGTGAATCACTTGGTTAAGATGGAACTCTCTGATACAACCTTTGGGAAGAACTTCAGGTGAGGGGGGAAAGAACAACCTTTTCTTTGTGGAAGACCATGCAAGGAGAATCCACCTAGAGAGCCTGGAGCTCACCAATCCTTGGCTGATATGACAGCCACCAAGAAGGCAGTCTTCCATGACAGGTGTGACATCTCACACCTTTGCACTGGCTCAAACTGTGTGCTCACAAGCACTGCCAACACCAGCAGTACGTCACATGGAGTTCACACACCTAAGGGGACAAGTGGTCGAAGCCACTGTCAACACACCAACTTGCACCCAGTATACAGAGATGGCTGTCAGGTGCACCTTTAGGGTCATCACTCATAGGCCTGACACAGAGGGTCCACAGGAAGTCGAGGATACTTGCCATGGTACAGGTAAAAAGGATCAAGCTCCTTGCCCTGGCACCAGACCAAGAACCTGTTCCACTTGACTGCGTAGCATTTATGAGTCGACTCTTTATGGGATGCCTCTACAACGTGAAGGACATCTTCTGAAAGGTCCAAAGCTTGGAACTCTAGCTGCTCAGGAACCAGGCTGAGAGGTGCAGGGATTGAAGGTCCGTGTGCAGGATTGTCTTCTGGTCAGCAGGTGTGGGTGGAGTGGCAACTTGCATGCAGGACTGCTGCTGAGGAGATCTGGGTACCAGAACTCTCTGGGACAAGCTGGGGCTATAAAGGTTCATATGTGCCTTGTTCTGCCGGGCCTTGATCACAACCCTGTGACTCAAAGGGAAGGGAGGGAAGGCATACAGGAGGCCTGGGGTCCATGGCATCACAAAGGCATCCCCAAGTGTCTTGGACCACTAGGGACAGGCTCAAAACATTCTCAGCTTTCTGTTCTCCCAAGAGGCAAACAGGTCCAGCACAGGGGCGCCCCACTGGGAGAACAGGTAGACTACCACCTCATGATTCAGGGACCACTCATGCAATGCCTCTCCCGCTTGGCTAAGAGCATCTGCCAGCAGTTTATTCTATTCCTGTGACATGGACTGCCACGAGATCTTGCACCCAGGCTGTACATGACGGTTCTGGTGTGGAAAGCCTCCTGACACAATGGAAAGGAGTGCTTCCCACCCTGCCTGTTCTGGTAGAACATGGTTGTGGTGGTGTTTGGACCTACACGACCGGACCCCAGACCAATGGAGCAAACTCTGCCAGAACTAGACCCACAACACGGAACTCCAGCAGGTTGATGAGGTGACAAGACTCCCTGGGTGACCAGATACCATGGGCTCTATGATCTCCCGGGTGTGTTCCCCACCCTACCAGAGAAACATCCACCGTGAGCGTGATAGATGGTTTTGGGTGGACAAATGAGATTCCCTCCTCCAGATATGGGTCCAGCCACTACTGGATGGCACCCCACATCGGCTGGGGCACTGCAACTGGCTGGTCCAAGTGACCTTGGTGCAGGGACCACTGGTGGCCCAACTCCCACTGCAGGTGGTGCATCTATCAGTAAGTCCAATGGATCCCAGAGGGTGAAGGATCCCATGTACCCCAGAAGTTGCAGGAAGTCCCGGGCATGGCACGAAACCCAACTTGAAATGATCAGGCAAAGGAGGTAAGAGCTGATGCCTGGTCCACAGGGAGTCTAGTCCTGTACTGATGAACTTGGTCACTTGAAAGGGAACCAGTTCAGACTTGGCCGGCTTGACCAGAAGGCCCAAGCCCCAACAGGTCTGGATGACCAGATCTCTGCACCTCTTTACAGCCTTCATGGACAACCAGGCAATCAGTCAAGTAGTACAGGTGGGGATATACCCCGACACCCCTGTTCTGCAGGAAGGCCACCACCACTGCCATGCACTTGGCAAAGATGCTGGGCATGGATGAAAGGCCAAAGGGCATGACGTAGAACTGGTACAGGATCCCCTTTGCATGGAAGCAAAGGTACTGGCAATGGGACAGACAGACTGGGATATGGACGAACGCGTCCTGGAAGTCCAGGGAGCAGAACCACTTGTCCTGCTCCAGACATGAAATGATCAGATTCAGACTGACCGTGAATGACTTGTGCTTCTGCATAAACTGGTTCAGATCATGCAGATCCAGTATGGGGCAACAGCCCTCCATCTGTTTCGGGACCAAGAAGTGCCTGGACACACATTCCTAAGTGGGCAGGGTAACTGAAACATGGGCTATGGCCCTGCTCTCCAAGAGCGGAGCAATGTCAGCTCTTAGTGCAGACATGTCCTGTGACACTCTGATTCCTGAGGAGCTCAAGGTCGTACAATGGGAAGACCTCAAAGTCCAGAGGCAACCCTCTCCCCACCACTTCTAGAAGCCACCCACTTGCCCGAAGTAACGGCAGACCATTCCAGCATGAAGTAGCACAACCAACCCCTGGCAGGGAATGGAAGTGAGGGAGGATGACACCCCACAACCAGTCTCTATGTTGCCTTAAAAGGGGTTCTGGCTGCAGGGGCACCACCTCTGCACCCCCTCCATTTTTGCCCCTGGTTCTTGAACTTGGGCTTTGGACACCAGTGCTGATAAGGCTGTTGTGGCTGCAAAGAACAGTTACATAAGAAATTTCTGTTAACAGTAGGTCTTCAAGGGGATCTCACTTATCAGGTCACATACATGGAACTTCACTGTCAGTGAAGCAGGATCCACACGGAAGATTTTCAGCAGTACCACTGGGGCTGCTCACACAGATGTCATCTGCCAATGTCACCAACCCTACAAGGGGCATGGCTGCCTCTGTGGCCAGTTTCTACATACTGGTTAAAAAAAAAAAAAAATAAAAAAAAGAACTTTTCACAGAATTAGGCATCTTTTTAACCAGCTCAGTGAATCTACAAAACATGTATTTTAATAAGTGATTTTTTGCACTTGTATGTAGAAAGTTCAACTTCTGGAATCTTACCAGGGTTTCTGGTGAAAAAAAAAAAAAAAGAAAATCGATGCCCTTGCCATGACCCACTAACCCAATGACTGCGCCCCTTTCCAAGTCCACTGATAATTAAAAATAAACATTATCCAAATGAATTATGAATGCGACTGTGACACAACACCTGTTATATATGGGGAAATCCAAGACTCAGCATTTTTCAAGTATCCAGGAAAACTTTTTAAAATCTAGTTCAGACAATTCCCCTTTTATTTCATTATTTTCTATACTTATCTCCCTTCGTTTGTTTACTATGGTGGACATCTGCATGAAAATAGGATCTCAGTGTCTCAGATGTCATCTCCTCCTGCTCTGCCACCCTGTGAAGTCGTAATTCTCAGTTTGTGAGACCACGGCCATTCCCACAGCAACAGACATTGATGTCACACACTGGATTATGAGATGAAGTCTGAGACACAAAGATCCTGCTTTTACAAAAATGTCCTCAGAAATAAAGGAGGGGAGATAAAAAAAAAAAAAAATACAGGAATTTTTTTCGTCATTCCGTTTGTTCCGTTCTCCTGAGCAGCCCCCCTTCTGGTGGCAACCCCTAGCCCCATCTCTCACCAGCCCGGGGCTATACCCTGCTACTTATTTACCTCAATGGGTGAGTGGGTGCCACAGGGGTGGAGAGGAGCTTGCAGGGTCACCAGTCATCATTCTGGTGCTCGGGTTCTCTTTCTCTCTTAATTTTTCAGCCCTGTCCCCGAGGACGGGAATGCGTGCTATGGTGCGGGCACACAGTGCAAAGATGCTGTACATCCTAGGGCTCCTGCTTCTGACCCTCTATGAAGCGGCCAGTGAAGCTGTGCCACCCAGCCTCTGCTGGGTGACAGGCAAGCAGCGGCTCGCTGTGTTCCCCCCCACCCCAGGAGAAGGAGAGCCACCTTCGGATGCTCAATCCTCCTTCCCCCGGCCACCCACCCAGTGATCCTAGTCAGTTCTGATAAATTAAATTTAAGAAAATGCAAGATGACTTAAGTCAGAAGAAAAAAAATACTCACTGCAGTAATTTTGTTTCTTCTTAAGGGATCCATCAGTAATATTCACAAACAGCCAGACTGAGTTGCCCCGGAGATAGAACTTACACTTATTATGGAATTTAGAATTAGAATGAAGTTCAAACTCTGCATTGTGGTCACTCTCCCCCCAACTGCCTTATGTCAGATTTGTTTCTAGAGCTAGGGGGAGCTGTGACCACTAAAACTAGCTAAATGGCTACCAAACATTGTTCAAAAATTTTAATAAAAGTTTGAAAAATATTAAAACAATTACATCAGACACAAAAAGCCCATACTGCAAACTTCTGATGAGACCATTCAGGATTGCAACACACTAGTAAGTAAAGCTTAAGCAAATAAACAGAAACTGGTTCTTGTCTGAACCTATTTCCAGGTTCTGGATGGGGAGGCAGGGTAAGGGATTGTGAACATTATTGATGGATCTCTTAAGAAGAAACATCATTACTACAGTGAGTAATTTTTTTTCCCTAACCCCAGGAATCCAATAACATATATTCACAAACAGCAGACTCCACTGCAGTACCTTGGGAAGCTGGGTCCAGAACCTATTTAGGGAAAAGGTTCTGCAAGACAGCAGCGCCAAAGCCGTTATCTCTCCTGGACTGTGTATCCAGGCAGTAATGTCTTCTGAACGTGTGAAGGGTCTCCCAGATAGCTGCTTTAGAAACCTCTGGAAATTGGATCCCCCGTGCTGCTGCCACAAAGACTAAGGTTTCCTTTGTAGAATGTGCCCTCAGACCTGTTGGTGGCAATCTGCCAGCTTTCTCATACCAGAAATGAATACAGGAGATTATTCAGTATGAGACAGTTCTCCTAGTTGCTTGTTTGCCTTTCCTCGCTTCACCACAGGTGAAAAAAAGCTGAGTGCTGTTGGACCTGGCATCTTTTGTGTGGTCCATATAGTGGCTCAGTGTCTTCTGTATGTCCAGACAGTGGGTTTTTTGTTTCTCTGTATTGGACTGCGTAGTAAAAAAAAAAAACACATGCAGGGCAACTGGTTGGGTAGAATTCTGACACTACCTTAGGGAGGACTTTCCTATTGGTCCTGAGAACTACCTTATCCGGATGAAAGAATATATAGTCGGGATCTGTGCAGAGGGCTTGAAGCTGGCTCACCCTCCTAGCAGATTTTTCCATGTAACATATTTAAGATTGACAGCATCCATTGGCTCAAAAGGGAGCTTCCATCAGTTGAGCAATACACACATTTAGGTCCCAGGGAGAGACAGGAACCCTCACAGGAGGGTATAAATGGTTGAGGCCTTTAAAGAACCTTCTGAAAATAGGTTGTGAGGCCAGAGACTTTCCTCTGCCACCTAATGTGTAAGATGATACTTCTGCCAAATGCACCTCCAGAGTGGAAGGCCTCAGGCCTAGAGCCTGTAGATGCACAAAGTAATCCATGACTGCAGACAGGCCTGCCTGCATAGGGATTATCTGTCTAGGAGCACAACAAAATGAAAATCTCTTCAGCAAGTTATGCCTCAGTGGCAGGCTGATTGGAGAGTTGGTGGAAAGGGTCAGGATCATGGCGTGCCAGGTCTCCCTGGCTCAGTCTGGTGCTTTCACAATCACTGTTGCTGGTTCCTCTGAGCTTTATGAGAGCACCCTCAGCAGGAGTGGAAATAGAGGGAAAGTATACAGGAACTTCCCTGTCCAGTCCAGGTCAAGGGCAAGGACATCCTCTGGGTGGTCCCTGTTTCTGGTGGCCTGCAACAAAAATGTGGGAGCGTATTGTTCTCCCAGGAAGCAAACAGATCCATCTCTGATGTACCCCCTTGTCTGAACACTGATGTCAGCACCTGCTGGTTCCGAATCCACTTGTGGTTCCCTGGCTGATTCTGCTGTCTTCCAGGATGTTGTCCTTCCCTGGCAGGTGCACTGCAGGTAGCTCCACACCTACAGAATAGGCTAGGTTTCAGGTCTTCAATGCTTGTGTGCACAGCCTTGTGGATCTCATTTCTTCTTGCTTGCTTATGTAATATATTGTTTGTTTATTTATTTATTGAAATGTTTCACCAGGAAGGCACACTGAGCAACAAGTCGCTCATCTTCTGGTGCGACCTGGAGGGGAAGGGGTACAACTGGAATGAGACATTATACATTTAAGTTACAAGATCAACATTAACATACAGTTGTAAGGCAGGTGTTACAAACAGTGTTGCGCACAACAGGTAGAAAGAGTGGACAATAAGAAGTGCCAGGTTAATAAGTAAACAAGTGCTTATATGAAAGAAAAGGGGAAAAGGAGGGAGGGGTGAGGTGGGAGAGGGGGGAGAATCATGCCCCTAGAGACCCCTTCAAGATGCAAGGAACCCTGCAAGGAGAAGTGAGGGACCAGAGAGAAAGGGATAAGGCAGTGTCCCAGAGAGACCCCTTTAAGATGGTGGTGGAAGGGAGTAGATGAGAGATACAAGCCCCTTGGGGGGCAGGAGAGCATTCAGGGTCCTTTACATTCTGAGAGAGATCAAGGGAGGCCAGTAAGGGGAGGGGGAGAAGGGCTAGAGGGGGTGGGTGTGAACAGGGTAAAATGAAGATGGGTGTAGGGGGTTAGGGTTTGTTTGTTTAGTTATTTAACCAGGTGAGACACACTAAGCTGAAAGCTTTTTTTTTTTTTCCCCACAGGTGCAACCTGGGAGCACAGGGAAGTAAAGTGACTTGCTCAGGGTCACACAGTATGCAAGTGGAAGCTGTGGGATTCAAACCCAGGTCTGGTCTGCTGGATGTCACCAGATTTGCAGCTCAGAGTCTTAAACCACTGCACTATACTGCCTCCAAATGGGATGGGTTTGTCTAGGGCTTAAAGAAGGGAATTAGGGAGGGACATGGCAGGAGCAGCTAGGTGCAAGGTAATTATTGAGGGCAGAGCTAATAGAGTAACTGGATTGGCCGATTTGGGTGGATATGCGGGGGACAACCAGGGTACAGGAGTCGGTTGATATAAGGGAATGGGAGGGTGTGGGGGTGTTATAAAGGAGGAGGTGAGGTAGGAAGGGAGCTCAACCAACCAGTGCTTGGAAGTGAATTTAGCACAGAGGGCGACTCATCTATTTGTAAGAGAGGGGAAGGATAGGACATGACCAAAGATTGCAGTGATGGGTGCAAAGGGGGGCATCCAGGGCAAAGCAGCAGAAGGAATTGAAGAGGGTGTCCAGTCTGGCCAGAGAGGACTTAGTGGCAGCACCATCTTCTGAACGAGTTCACGCCTAGCCGTAGGAGGGATGCAATTACGGTTCTTGAACAGGGCACCAAGCTTGGGGTGCAGTTTTTTCTGGATGGCGTCAATATGTCCAGAGAAGTTTAGGTGTTGGTCCAACCAACTACCTAAGTACCTGAAGGAGAAGGATGTGTCCTCAGGTAAAGTCCCCTCAAGGGTGTGAAAAGTGAGTAGGAAGGGAAGTCTAGAGTGTCTCTGCCTTGTGACAAAGGTCATGGAGACAGTCTTTTTGGCGTTGAGAAAAAGTTTATGGTTAGCAAACCAGAACTGAACCTTGTCAAAGTCTTGCTGTAAGCTGGTTGTAACCTCAACAGGACAGGAACCAGATGCATACAGGACTGTATCATCTGCATACACATGTATAGCGGAGGATGGGGAGCAAACAGAGGGAAGGTCGTTTAAGATGATGGAGAATCAGAGGGGCCCTAATACCGAGCCCTGGGGGACTCCAGTGCTAATTGGGAGGGAAGGGGAAGTGGCGTCCAAGATCTTAACTGACTGGGTTCTACCAATAAGGTAGGCCTTGAACCAGTTTGTGGTGGAGGGAGATAGGCCAGCTGCTGGGAGTGAGCTGAGGAGAAGGGAGTGAGAGGTGGTGTCAAAGGCCTTGGCCAGGTCGACAAAAATGGCAGAGGTAATTTGTCCAATTGTCCATCCCGGTTAGGAAGGAGTCTGTGAGCTGTATGAGAGAGGTTGTGGTTGAGTGTTTTTTCCTGAAACCAGACTGGAAAGGGGTGAAAAAGGAGGTGTCAGACAGAAAAGAGGTGAGCTGGAAGAGGACAATGTGTTCTTGAAGCTTGGCAAGGGTAGAGAGGAGAGAAATGGGGCGACAGTTGACAGAGGAGGGATGGGTAGGAGGGGAGAGATTTCGGTAACTCAGTGGCACAGGAGGTATAGTAGGATATGCTGTGGATAGGACAGGTTGTGGTACTGTCTGTTCGGATCAACAGACTGACCCTGGATATGGAAAGAAAATGCCTGCATTGCTAGGAACACTGCCCTGAATACCAATAGACTGATATGTTTCTGAGTCTTCTCTGTCCTCCAGATGCCACTCGCAGTAGTATCCTCTAGATAGATGGACAGATAGCTAGAGAGACAGACAGACAGACAGATTAAGGGGATACGTCATGAATAGGTGTGTGATACAGAATATATCTGAATGAGTGGCAAGTGACCTTGGTGAATATCATAAGTGGCAGAGCATAGCGGAGCCACAAATGATGGTTCCCTGAGCTCACTTGCCACGAGTTGTGATATATTCTGTATCACACCTAGTAATCATGTATTCCCTTCATACAATAGGACTGTGTTTCGTACTGCTTTTATTGGTTGATGAGGTCATCACAGTGTGATATCTGGAGTTATCACATTGCAGTGAGAATACTTGTTTTTATCTAATGGGTTATCTGCTCATTCCTACTGTACAGTATATATATATAGATAGATAGATTAAACTTTGTTATAAAGCGCCCCTTCCTGGAGGCTCGGAGCCCTATACAATACATACATAAAATCTAATACCAATAAAAAGATTCATCTTAACATATATAACACCATATAAAACCACATTTCAAAACATGCACATAATTCAAATACAAATCACAATATAAATAAAAAAATGACAGTCTATAACACATTGATATTTCATACTATAATAAATTAAACACTTGAGTGGGCACCCCACTCCAGGAATGAAGCATCTTTTCTAAGGATACTTGCTGAAGATTGCTGGAGGAAGGGAATACCCTCTCTGAGGTTACCCCTCTTCCTTCCATTACTCTAGTGCCTTTCACAAAGTTTTGGTAACTGGCACTAGTTTGGACAGAGGATCCCACCTTTGGGACTAGCAGTCCCTTAAGTGATACTGAATGTACCTCATCTGGAACCTCGCCTCCAGTACCACTGCAGTGGAGAAGGCCACGTGTCCCAGTCGCAGCAGAAAGTCCTTTGCAGGCCTTGGCAGCTCAACTGTGAAGGATTTCAAGTGGAAATCAGGCTCAATATCCTTGCCTGTGGAATAACTGCCTTACCCTGCAGGGTATCTAGCTCTAGGGGAAAGAGGAAATTACCAGGAAAGGCACGTTAAGTCAGAGCTTGTTTCCAGGTGCGACCTGGGAGCACAAAGGAGTTAAGCGACTTGCTCAGGATCACAGAGTATGCAAGTGGGTGCTGATGGGATTCAAACTTGGTCTCCACGTTTGCAGCACAGTGCCCTTTTACTACTATGCTATACTGCTCTGCCCCTGTGAAGTCCAATACTTGAGCTGGCTCTGTTTGTGAGTTCTGTAAGTTTATCAGGAAGCCCAGTTTTTTTAGGGTGCTTTTTTACAAGCTGCAGAGTGCCCTACCTCTTGCTGTGCTCTTCCTCAGACTAACCAGTCAGCCAGGTAGGGACACCCCCCCCCCCACCTTGCCTTCTTAGGCAGGCAGCCACCACAGCTGGGCACTTTGTGAAAACCCTTGATGCCGAGTTGAGGGCCAACAGAAGGTATATGAACCTATATTAGCCATTCCCTAGCCTGAGGTACCTTCTGTGGCTGGGTGTGACTGGGATGTGGAAACAAGCATCTTTTAGATCTAGTGACCCCAGTAAGTTTCCCAACTACAGAGATGGCGTAAGTGATCCCAGTGTAACCATTTTAAATCTTTCCTTTTTAATGGATTTGTTCACATACCTCAGGTCTAAAATGGGTCGCGACTCCCCATTTTTCTTGTGGGCCAGGAAATACCCTGAGAAGCGACCTCTGCTCCACTGTATGGCAGGTACCTCCTCCACTGCTCGTTTGCAGTAGTTTCTTTACCTCCAGTTCCAATAGGATTTTTTTCTGTTGGAGTGTAAGGTGGGAACAGTTGGGGACATTTCTGAACTGCAGTGACAAACCTTGGTTCACTGCTTCCAGGACTCACCTGTCTATGATGTTTGACCAGTAGTGAACCAGCCTTCCTCCCACTGGCAATGGTTGGGCAACCTGGGCCGGATTGTGAGTGGTTTTGCTTCTGCTGTGGCTTAAGGGCTGGTGTTGCAGCTGTCTGCCTAGTGCCCCTTCTACTCCTTCCACTACAGTAACCTCTCTGGGGTGGATACTCATATGACCTTGGGTAGTAACCCTTACCTCTGCTTCTTCTTCCATAAGGCCTGTAGAAGTGGAGGCATTTTCTTTCTCAGTACTGTTCCTTTAGGTGGTTTTGTACTCATCCGCCTTTTTCATGTGTGTTTCTGTCTTGTCACCAAACAAGTTTAGTTTGTGTGTCCTGGGATAGGAGAGCAGCCCTAAGCTAGGCAGACCTTCTTAAAGAAACTGTATGGGCCAGGAACATCACATGGAAGTGGTAGTTGATGTAATACACTGCTATTCTAGCTGTGTCCACCAAGTCCTGTGCCAAATCACCACTTGCTTTCTCACTCAGTGCCAGTACTGAGTTCCGAAGTGCCTTCTGGTACTGAGCTGCGTATGGCACATAAGCTGCTTGCCTGAGAAGCAAGGAAGATAGGGCATACACTTTCTTGGCCATGGTATCCATTTTTCTGTAAGCGTTTTCAAGAGGCTGGGCAGAGAAAGGTATGTTAGCCTGCTCATATGCAGCCCTGAACCACTACCTCATGATCAGGGTGGGCATACAGGTACTCAACCCCCTTGTCTGACCACCTGATACTTCAATTTCCCTTGTTGATGCCAGCAGCTGAGGCAGGTGCTGACACAATTATGGCAGTGGCTTTCTTAGGGGGTTTATGGATGGGAAGCAGCAACCTCCTTGTGGGGGCCAGAACCATTATATCCATGGATTCAGCCCCTTCTTTATCCTTCTCAGCCACACGAGGGGGGGATGTTGAGAATATTTACCATTTCCTTTACAATGGAATAGTGGGATCTGTAATCGTCAGAAGGCCTCGGAGAAGAGCCATATTCCTGCTTTGGGGACCTGTCAGGTGCCAGTGGTTGGTCCCCCTCCTCCTCCTCTTTGTAATAGATCTTTCTTCTCCACAAGCATTTATTATGAAACCGGGGCGAGGGGGCAGGCATATTTATAAAATTTCTCACAGCTTGGAAGGCCAGAACACACTGCCGGGACCATGTCATGCCCTCTGTCAAGGGCACTTGTCTTGCATATACTGCTTGCTCCTTTCCTTTTTCAGGAGGAGTGGCAGACACATTTTTCTCATTTGGTTTTTTCTTTGCAGACAGTGCCTGCTCTGAGGCTCTTACACCTTTATTCTTGCCTTCACTGGTCTCAGGGTTCCCCCTTTCAGACACCCTGGATTCTATACCATCTTTACTGTGCTTGTCTGACAGCTCAGCAGTTTTGTGTTTCTCTTCTGTCCTCTGTGATGGGGACTGCTGCTTGTTCTCAGGGCCAGGACCCTTATCTGAGTCTTTGGTAAGTGACATGGAGGCAGACTGAAAAACCATGAAATCTTCTCTCTTTTCAGTTCTTTTCTTTTGTGTTTTAGGGCAAAACGTTTTACAGAGTTCACAATTTAAAACTGTCACAAATAGGACCAATGCACCTCAGGCAAAACTTGTGTCAGTCTGCCCTTGTGAGAAGCTGAAAACACTGAAGAATTTTTTTTTGTTCAGCATTTTATCCTCCCACCATGGCACGGCCTATACTTAACCAACCTCCCCCTCAGCCCTGTCACCCGGTACATCAGGGACTTACCTCACCCAAAGTATTCCACGGCTTACCCGCCGTGGTGGGGTTCACTGCGGGCACCCCACTGCTGGCGCCATGGATCCAGTAAGGGGCCTTGGCCCTGCTTCCTCCATGGCTTAGGCCCCTCTCCCACTGACACATGCAGATCTGGCGTGGGTAGTCCAGCTCAGAGCCCAGGAGAGGTCAGTTTCATCCTTGCTATGCCCGTCCATTTTTCTGTGTTCTGAAAGGGAGACACAGACGTGCAATGCCGACAGACACATATCACGCATGCTACCGTGCGTGAGGTGTCGCTGCTTACTGGCCCTCCGACCACGACGTTGCACTGTTTTGCCCTGAGCCTCCACCAGGGGTCAGGCCAGTGCCGAGAACCTACAGCCCTCCCTCCCAGAGGAGGAGAGCCGTCCTCCAGACACTCAATCCTCCTCTCCCCGGCCACTGAACCCAAGTCGCCAACATTGCAGCAGGTGAATCATGGATGCCTCAGCCCTCCGTGTCACCAAGCCAGCACTCGCTCTGTACAAATTAAAGCGTGTAGATCCTGTTCTTTTCTTGTTCGGTCTCTCAGGCATGCCAAACACTGAAGACCCTAAAAAAATGTACCTGTTCCCAAGATTGCAGAAGTAATCGAAAATAAGCCCAAAGTATTTAAAAAGGCTTTTAAAAATTAAATTGCAGTACAGTTCCCTTTAAAATGGAACTGTTAATAGTTTTTTTTACCTCAATCAAGTGTTTTTTTGTTTGTTTTGTTTTCCTTTTTTAATCAGGAAAGGCGGCGGTACTATAAATGTCAATTGGAAAATATTTATTTACTTATTTGCTTTTGTTGACCAGGTGGGTACACTAGACATAGGAATGCCTATTTTCAGGTACGACCCGGGAGGGTACAAATGACATACAAAACATCAGTGTGACGCAGCACACAAAATATGAAGTGAAAAAACAGCTTGGTTCCCTCTGTAACAGAACCGAGTGTTAAATAACTCAAAAATCACTAAATAATACTGAAAAGCAGTTATATCAGAATTTATATATATTTTTTTTTACAACAACAGCAGTTTCCCAAAGCCAGGAACCATGCTATCTAACGTCCTTCTCCAGTTCCTGGGAACCAATTGGGAACCGGAGATAAAAATGCTAAAAATTACAACTAAAAAAAATAACCACCACAATGAGCACAGAATATTGAGGAATAACTAAAAACAAAATAAAATAAAGTAACACGTTTTCCTAGACCTTTCTGGAGACCAGAAGAGTGGAGTTTTACTTTGGGGTGACTGTTCTCTTCTGCAGAGAAACAAATGTGAAGTTAGGCAGTTGGGGAAGGGAGGGTGACCACAGCACAGAGACTGAACTTCATTCTAACTCTAAATTCCATAATTGGCATAAGTTCCATCTCCGAGGAAACTCACTCCTACGGACTGATGCTGTTTGTGAATATATACTGATGGATTCCTGGGGTTAGAACATTATATTTTAAAAACATATCCTGGACATTGGGAAAACACTTTTGTCTAACAGATCTTTGCAAACAAATACCTCTGGGCCCGGATTTTCCATTGTTGCAAGCTTCAGGACAAATTAGAGCTGTGGTTTTTAGCCATCAAAGTTGCTCCTCAGCCGAAAAGGGGTGGGGGGGATTGCACAAACACGACACAGCCTACACCCTACCCTCCCTCCTCAGAATCCATGCACCTCGTCTCACCTCACCGGGTTGGGGAGCAGTTACAAAACAAGGTAAACAGGACACATACAAGACAAAAGTATTTGAATCCCCTCAGTCTGCCACTTACTGCTGTACATCCCATTTATCTGGTGTGGCATGTTTGTTGAGGAAAACTGATCAACAGCAGTACTCCAGACAGGATGCATATTGGTTCTTTTACACAAACATTTCGGAGCATTTAAGCAATCGAGGAAGATTCAAACCATGTCAGTTGGGGGAGGGGAAGAGAACTGGTCTCAGACTAGGTCTTGGGTGAACAATCCATCAAGAACCAGCTAAGCTCCAGCGTGTTCTTTAGGGTTTGGATGGCCAAGAATAAGATCGGAGATCATATTTATGAATTTTTTATAAGTCCCACTTATCATCAGTGTCAAAATTATAGACCGTGTCAGGGAAAAAAAATTCATAAAATTGTCCAAAATAGCAAAAGTCCTCTTGCAGCAAAATGTAGTCAAAGTCTACTATGCACTGTTTTTGGAAAATCCAGACCCAGCTCGTCAGACTTGCAGGACTGATGAGAAATCAGGATTTAGGTCTGTGTTTTGTATCTTCTAAACCAGGTATGTGTCTTTGCTTTACCTGCTGGGGAAATATTTATTGCTGTTCAGAAGGCAAGCAGCACCATCAAGTGTATGCCTCGTGTAGTCTATGGCAGGACACTAGAACAAAAAACAAAAGTTTATTTTTCTTAGTTACTGGCTACCAACAATGTATTACCACAATTTCGAAAATTGTCACACTTTTTAACAGAAAGGTTACATACAATGAAACACTTCTCTAAAAATGTGCTACAGCCAGTTGCCAGAGATAACGGGGGTGCTATTTTAGAAACATAAAACAGTTATGTTACTCATTTTGTAATTCTACAGGCTTGATCTGCTGATCCCACATTGCACTTCTCCCGGGGGGTAGCAGAACTGTGACATCAGTGAGTGCTGTCATCCAAATACAGAGCCAGACACTCTAAACTACTTAGGATGTTCAACCTCATTCAAAGAAACATAAAACGTTTGTATCTGGTTTGGTTACAGCTGCCAGTATTTTTTTCAGCAGTGCTTCTGATAACACCACTATAATGGTCTGTGTACTAATGAAGTTTGCTTGATAATCTATGTCATAAGAACAGAGGGATTCAACAATACGTCTTTTTACCCAGGCTTTTGAAAAATGTTTTCATCACGTTGGAAATCGGAAAAAGTCTCAGACTTTTTATAAAACCCCCCAAAAAGGGACTTGATAAGCATCTTAAGTTTTTTTTTTTTTTCCTTTTTCAATTCTATGTTCCTGTATCTCCCTCAGCTGTCCCTTCCTTCTTGATGGTGCCCTCAGCCCAGTCACTCACCATCTCCAGGACCTAAGCCCCTTGTCAACATCA
The DNA here is from genome assembly GCA_016271365.2 of Neoceratodus forsteri. Classification (NCBI taxonomy): domain Eukaryota; kingdom Metazoa; phylum Chordata; order Ceratodontiformes; family Ceratodontidae; genus Neoceratodus; species Neoceratodus forsteri. The sequence goes on from CM028132.1 coordinate 34,608,743, forward strand.
CACCTTACCCCTCGTGGCAGGGTCAGAGGGGCTTGCTAAACCTCTCCTGAGCAGGATCCAGGTTTAAAGGTGCCTCGTCAGTGGTGCCAGCCCTGTAGAGGATTGTTCCTCATGTTGCGGCAGGTAAGGAGTTTATCCTCCGTTTCCACCCCAGGAATGCACAACGTGCAATGAAGCAGCCACGTCTGTGGTGTCACTCCCCTACTGAAGCCTCCAAACCGCCACAACACCTAACTTCTGCTAGCAGTCAGACATACTGCAGGAGGGACATCCCTCCCCAACTAAGGGAAGACAGCAGTCCTTGGGATGCTCCATCCTCCCTCCCTTGACAATTAGAGTTTGCTCTTGAACCCGAGTCACTGCCATAGTCAACAGTAGTGTTACCGTCATGTTACGCTGACTGATACTGATAGCAGGCTATGGGTCTGTATCGGGAAAACACTACTCTTTAAAAGGTCACTGTCAAACCCCTTTGACCTCAAAGAGTGTCTACTTCAAAAAAAAAAAAAAACCCTATAGCTGCTACCATTCTGTAGAATTTGCTGATGTAGCTGGTTATTTTGATGCTCATTCTGATTCAATTTTTTTTTTTTTTTTTAAGTGAAAAACAGACTGGCCACCATACTGGTGTTACCACACAAAAACACTTTTGTTTACATCCCTTAAATAGCAGCCGACATCTTCAAAAACAACTTTCAACAAAACATAATATTTAGACACATTTCAGCTTCTATTTCGCATTAGTTCCATATTCCTGCTTCCCCTTATTTATTATTGAGGTAAACTGCATGAAAACGGGATCTTTGCTCCTGAAGATTTCATTCATTCCTGTTGCTTTTTCCCTACCTGATGTCATAATGCACTGCTTGTGACATCAGTTATTCCCATGGCAACAGACTGTGATGTCACAACAGAACATTATGACTTGAAGTTGGGAGTAAGCTATAGAGACAGACAAAACTATAAAGGAGCTCTAAGGGATAAACAATTTATTCATGAAAATGTCCTCAGTAATAAATATTGAGGAGGAGAAATATACAGACCATTAATGGAATGCAAACAGAATTGTACCTCATTATTATGTTTTTTCAAGTTTTCTTTGAGGCGTCAGTAGCTCTTTAATCAACTCCCACTACATCTTTCCTGGACTTGGGAACACCCCCAACACAGTATAGCTACTCATAATGCAGTGGGAGGTCCATGCCGGCGACCCGAGTTCGGGAACAGATTCTAGTCGCTCGGGGGCTGGCAGGGTGAGGAAGAATCGAGCGTCCGTAGACAGTTCTCCTTCCACGGGGGGGGGGGCAGTGCGGCACGCTGTTTGACCGACACCCAGCGGTGGCTGGTTGCCAGCACATACGCGCCACCAGAACAGGGAGGGCCCCATGTCCAGGGCGCAAGGCTGCCTCTGCGGAGCCCAGCTGCCCCGCCCACTGCACGCTTGTGGGGCCCGGGGAGAAAATGTGAAAACAATGGAGCTGGCGGGCTCCATGATGGCCCCCGCGGGACCAGAGAACAAGCCCTCATAGAAAGGCCAGAGCCACCTGCCTGCTCCGCCAAAAAATGTAAATAAAAAAATGCAGTAGGAGAAGAGACATCACGGATGGCTACACTGTTTGGGGGTGTTTCGACTCTTCTTGATGTGCACAGTAAGAGTAGAGCAAGGATTTGAAACAAAGCAAGGTTGGTTATAATTACACCACTAGCATGCAGTTCAGTTTTACCAAGAAAAAAAGAAAACAACCAGCAACATAAACAAATTTTAGAGATGGTAAGCAATTATAAAATGTGTGTTTTCAACTAGGAGTAACATGATTCAAAAAAGGCTGACAGTGTCCCTTTAATGCAAAAACCCTGAAACCCCCTGGACAAACAGCAGCAACACAACACCAGGGCATGAATTATTAAAAATTATACAACTGCAAGCAAATGGGAAACAGAGTCAGACCCTTTAAAACATTTTTCAATATGGGAAACATTTCCTTTAATTTATAGTCCAACAACCTGCATTTTGCACAAAAAAGGTTAAATTTCCCATTGATATACAGAAACAGAAATGACCCACTGTAGTTATCTGACAGGATTCACAGCCAAAGTATTAGTTTCAAACAGGACCAGTGAGGATCTGATCCTCCTCAGAGTCAGTTGGAATAGCACACTTTAAGGTGAACAGGCAATTAAAAGTTGAAAATAATGGTGGCCCAGTGGCGCTGAGGGTTGAGGCGCTGGACGCTACACCTCGCGTCGCACCAGCAACCCAGGTTCGGGAACAAGCCCGGGTGCTGGGGGTCGGCAGGGAGGGAGCAGGACTGAGCGCCCAGAGGACAGCTCTCCTCTCCCTGGGGTGGGATCTGGGGGCTTCCTGGTGTGGTAGTGGCCTCTAGGAGTGACTGGAGGTACTACCAGTGCTGGGCGCATTGCAGAGACTCTGGCGTGATGGGCGTCCACATCTGGCGTGTTGAGCGTCATTGCATGATCACGCATGAGGGGTAAGAAGGAAAACCTCCTCAGCGTGCTGTATGATGGCGGCTGTGTGGTGCCACCAACTCCTTCCTGGATGCTACCTCTGATCGCCCCGGATCCTGCGGTGGTGGCTGCGTGTCCACCGTGGCAAAGATCATTGAGCAGGTACTGAAGGGATAGAGCTTGGGGTCTGGGTGGTGCAGGGGCTGTGTGGCCGGACTGGACTGGGGAGGGACCATAGGTAACACCTCCCCAGCCGCAAAGGAACAAGACAATTTGTAAAAAAAAAAAAAAAACTGAAAATATGTATAGAGAGTGTAAAATATTAGCATAACTTTATCTAGATGTTATATGATCACTAGGTCATGTATATCTCCCCTTTCTTGCAGTACAGTTAAATTACAGGTTAAATTCACACAGACCCCCCTTAAAACACACATTTCACATTCCAATGGGAAACAGGGAAGAAAAAATTACTCACCTTAGTAAAAATGTTTCTTCTATTGGAGTCTTGCTGTATTCTGACAAGTGCAGTTAGCCCCAGCCTTTAAACTGCCCCGGAGCACAAAGGGTTAGCCTTTCTATGCAGAGCATAGAATGCTGAGCTCGAGCTCGGTTGATGTCTCTGTCTGTTTCCCTTTGAAAGCTAACTGTCAGATTCTTACAAGCAACACTCTAATAGTACTCTATGTGGAAATTGTAAAAAAAAATTTTAATAGCCAACTGGCAACAAAAAGTTTTGGACTACTAAAAGAAGACTCAAGTCAGGAAACTCAAAATCCAAACCAAAGAGGAACATAATAAAATAAACACCCACACAAAGAAGAGGGTGTAAAAAGAGCACCCCTGAGGTGCAACACAGCACCTGCTCACCCACTTCCCAAAACCAGGTTCTCAGAGGGGAGGCAGGTCAGAATACAGCAAGACTCCAATAGAAGAAATATAATTACTAAGGTGAGTATTTTTTTCTTCAAACAACGTGGAGTCTCTCTGTATTCTGACAAGTGCAGACTACCAAGCAGTACCTCCATGGAGGAGGGACAGAACCTACTTTGGGAATAGGCTCTGAAGTACTGCTGTGCCAAACCAAGCATCACTCCTAGCCTGGATATCCAGAGAGTAATGCTTAGTAAAGGTATGGACTGTCTTCCAGGTGGCTGCTTGACAAATTTCTGAGAGAGAGATATCCCTGGCAGCAGCCAGGGAAGCAGCTGTACCTCTTGTGGAATGAGCCCTCAGGCCTGAGGGTGGAATTTTTTCCAGTTTTTCATAGCAGAATTGTATACAAGACACAATCCACCTGGCAATAGATCTCTTGGTGGCAGGTTTGCCCTTTCCTACTTCTCCATAAGTGAGGAACAACTGAAGGGAGTCAAATCTGTGACCCTTGGTACGCTCTATGTAGTAACTAAGGGCTCTTTTAACATCTAAACTGTGTAGCCTCCTTTCTCCTGAGGAAGAATGATCAGTGAAGAAAACAGGAAGAGACACAGACTGATTTAAATGGAAGTCTGAAACCACTTTGGGCAATAACCTTCTACTGGTTCTAAGGACCACTTTATCCCTGTGAAAGGAGATAAAGTCAGGTTCCACTGATAGGGCTTGCAATTCACTGATACGCCTGGCAGAGATAATGGCTACCAAGAACACAGTTTTCCAAGTCAAGTACTTAAGCTCTGCTGAGGACATAGGCTCAAAAGGAGATTGCATAAGTTGAGCAATGCAAACATTCAAATCCCAGGCAGGGGCAGGGTCTCTAAAAGGAGGATTGGTGTGAAGCAATCCTTTAAAAAATTTACAGAACACAGGATGAGAAGATAGTGAGGAAGACTTCCCCACAGACAGAAATGCAGGAACAGCTGACAAGTGTGCCTTGAGAGTAGCTGGTCTGAGGCCTAGGCCATTAAGATGGACCATATAATCCAGAACCGTAGGCAATTCAGCAGTACTGGAGAAATATACTTTTTAGAACACCAAATGCTGAATCTCTTCTATTTGAAGTTATAAGTCTTTCTGGTGGAGGGCTTTCGAGAAGCTTTGAGAATATCCAGAACCCCCTGAGACAGATACAAATCTGCAAACTCTAACTCTTCAAGAGCCACTGCCTTGAGATTGAGAGACTGAAGATTGGGATACCAAATCCTCCCCTGAGAGGATGTTAACAGGTTGTAATTCCTGGGAAGAGACAGGGGAAGATGGACTGCTAGGGACAACAACAGGGGGTACCAGGGCTGTCTGGCCCAATCTGGAGCAATCAGAATCACTTTGCAAGGTTGAGACCTTATCTTGACTAAAACTTTGAACAGGAGTGGGAAGGGAGGGAAGGCATACAGAAATTTCCCTTCCCGAACCAGAGCATCCAAGGGGACTGAGCCTAAGACTGGGGGTCTGCAACAAAAAAGAGGAAGTTGGTGATTGTCTAGGGCTGCAAAGAGATCTATCTCTGGGGTGCCCCACCTTGAAAAAAATCACTTTCAACACCTGAGGGTCTAGGGACCATTCATGATGGCCCTGAGAAATCCTACTCAGTGCATCTGCTAGCACACTGTCCTTCCCTGGAAGGTGGACTGCTACCAGACAGGTTTGCAGGGAATAGGCCAGGGACCACAATTTCACGGCTTCCATGCACAAGGCTATGGACCGAGTGCCTCCCTGCTTGTTGATGTACCACATGGTGGTGGTGTCTGTTCTGACCTGAACCACCTTGTTCTGCACTGATTGAGAGAAAGCTTTCAGGGCCAGAAAAACTGCCCTCAGTTCCAGGAGGTTGATATGGAGAAGGGATTCTTGGGGGCGGGGCCACAGTCCCTGGGCAGTGAGGACCCCCCAGATGGGCTCCCCAGCTGAGAAAAGAAGCATCCGTGGTAAGGACCACTGAACAAGGCTGAGTGGCAAAAGGAACCCCTTGTCTTAAATTGTCCTGATCCTGCCACCACTGGAGGGCTTGGATCAAGGTCAGAGTCACTGGGATCAGTTTGGTAAGGGAACCCTTCCTCTGAGACCAAAAAGCTCTCAGATGGAACTGAATATCCCTCATCTGGAATCTTGCCCCTTGGACCACTGCTGTTGAAGCTGCCATGTGGCCCAACAGCTGGAGGAAATGCCTTCCTTGCTGGTCAAGATACCCGAAGGCTGAAGGAAGAGGCTAGTTCTATAAGAACCCTTGCCCTTTCCAGGGGAAGAAAGGCTCTTGATCTGACTGTGTCCACGTCTGCCCCATCATACCTCTCAACCTTTTGTCCCCCAAATGTGGAACATTGCCTCTCAAAATGTGGAACAAATTAACAAAATGTGGAACACGTAATCAAATCTTTGTCTAGGAGGCTCATAACACTGTTAAAATGTTTGCATTTATGTTCAGAAAGTCTGTTATTAATTGAATATATTTTGGCATCATTTAATATAAATCTTTGCTTTAAAATGTTAATACTGAATGTGGAACAAGTCCTCACAATGTGGAATAGGGAGCTTTTGTGAAGTAAAATGAGGAACGTTCCTCGTAATGTGGTACAGTTGAGAGGTATGACCCCTATAAAGGTAAGAAGCTGGACTGGTTCAAAAACTGACATGGGAAGGTTGAAAAGAAATCCTAGAGAAGTGAGCACTTGCTGGGTCACTTGCAGGTGAGACTTGACTTGGTCTGGAGACTGGCCCACTATTAGCCAATCGTCCAGGTATGGAAAGATGGAAATCTTTTGCCTTCTTAGAAAGGCAACTACTACTGCCAGGCACTTTGTGAAAACCCTTGGGGCTGAGGTTAGGCCAAAGGGCATTGCTCTGAACTGATAGTGGCCTGAGGGCAACTCAAACCTGAGGTACTTTCTGTGGGAGCACCTGATGGGAATGTGAAAGTAGGCATCTTTGAGGTCCAGGGAGGCTAGCCAGTCCCCTGGCCTTAGAGAGGGAAGGATTATTCCCAGAGTTACCATCTTGAACTTTGGATTTAAAAGATGTTTGTTTAGATATCTTAGGTCTAGGATGGGTCGCCACTCCCCTGTCTTTTTTGCGGTCAGGAAGTACCTGGAGTACAGCCCTTTGCCCCAGTGTAGGATAGGTACTCTCTCTATGGCTCTTAAGGCCAGAAGAGATGAAACCTCTGCCTCTAGGGCAAGGGTTTCCAAGAGATTTGTAGGTGGAAAAGATATGGCTCTCATCTTTGTAAATTTTCTGAAGCTGAGAACCAGTCCCTGGCTTACTACTTCCAGGACCCACTTGTCTGATGTAAGACATCCAGTCCTGGACAAAGTAAGCCAGCCTGCCCCCTACTGGAATAGGAGAGTCGACCCAGGCAGGCCCATCAGGGTGTCTGCTTGGCAGGGGCCTTAGGCTGAGGAGTGGATGCAGCCCTGCTCATCCCCCTTCTGCCTCTCTCTCTCTCTGAAGAACCCCCTCTGTGAAAAGGAAGAAGAGGCTTGTGCTTGGTAAAAGGGCCTTTGAAAAGGCCTGCCCCTGCCCCTAGACTGCTGCCTTTGAGGAGTTGCCTGCCTCTCCTTGGCCTGAGCACTCCTGTAGGTGGTCCTGTACTCATCCATTTTCTTCATGTAATTCTCTGTCTGCTCCCCAAACAGAGAATTATCCACTACAGGAAAATCCATGGCCTTAGCCTGGGTATCCTGCGAGAGGCTAGTACATCTGAGCCAAGCCATTCTCCGAAGAGCCACAAATGTAGCCATGACTCTTGATGACACATCATTAAAGTCCACAGCAGCATGAAACTGAACTTTAGATGCCTCAATCCCATCTGCAGCCACCACCTCCAGCTCCTTGGCTAGCTGGGGGGAGGCCTGTTTAGCCAGTGCCAGTACAGTGTCCCACCTGGACTTCTGGTACCTAGCTGTATAGGCCATATAATCTGCCTGTCTGAGTCCCAAGGAAGATGCCATGTACAGCTTTTTTGCCATGGCATCAACCTTCCTACAGTCTTTGTCTGGGGGGTGCGAAGCCAAGGGAATGCTTGCCTTATCACAGGCAGCAGCCTGCACAACCCCAGCATGGCTGCACTGATGGTATAAAAACTCAATTTCTGAGCCTGAGAGTGTATACTTCTTGTCCATTCTTCTGTCCACAGGAGGTATAGAATTGGGAGACTTCAGAATGTTTTGTGTCCGTTTCCCAAAAGATTTGTGGAGGGTAATAGACAATCTCCTGGATGTCCATCATTTCTACAAAATCAGGCTCCTCTTGATCCTCCATTGCCTTTTCCATAGGAAGCTGGAGGGTCTCAGCCATCTTTCTGTAGAACATAAAGTGGGAAGGGGACTCAGAAAGCCTAGGAGGGGATACACCTGAAGGTCTGTCTGGGGAGATATCCAGTTCCACAGGCACATCTAGACTTTCACCATCACCATCATCATCTTCAAACTCCCCTTCCTCCTCAAACTCCGGTTCATAAAATTCTTCCAAAGTATAATCGTGAACCAGGGGAACCGACTGAACCGAGCCCCTGCCAAAAGGTGCCGGATCGGCTGGAACCGGACGAAGCGATTCCACAATCTGAATCTCTCTGGCTATCTCTTCGGCGGTCGGGACATGGACTTCTGGATCCGAACCGGATGATTTTTCTTTGTGCTTTCTTTTAGTCGGAACTGACCCCTCGGGATCGGCTCTCCTTTTGCCCGAATAAGTATCGCCCTGGTCAGAGGGCACTCCTGGTTCGGTCGGAACCGAACCGGGCTGGCCATCCGGGTCAGCGGACTTCTCGGCCTCCTTTTCCCTCAGTCTACCTAACCTCTTTTCAAGGGTAGATTTGTGAAAATATTTGCAAATTTGGCAGTCTGAATCGAGGTGTTCAAACCCCAGACAATAAACACAGGTGGTGTGGGGATCGGCCTTAGCAAAGACCTCCCCACACTCACTGCAGTACTGAAACCCAGTGGGCCCGGTTTTTTCTTGCCTTCAGACATGCACAACCTAACCAACCTTACCCTTTTTTCGGCAACCGCCAGGCAAGACTCCCTTATCGGTTCCTAACTGTGTCACGGGTCTTGGAAAAAAACGTTTCAAAACACGTTTTTTTTTGAGAACTGATAAGGACCGGTAACCATACGCTAAAGTTACACAAGAATTTAGCAAATCCACACTTTTTACAAGTTCCACACAGAAAAAACAGTACAAAACCTATCTAGTACTTACGGTACCACAGAGACTGAACAGACTATGCGGGAAACTTTTTTGGTTAGAAACAGATGAAAAAACAACACTTCAACCGACTTTCGAACTGAGCTGCAGGAGAAATCTCCGGAGCGACTGTTCAGTGAGGTGGAGAAAAGAATCTGACGGTTAGCTTTCAAAGGGAAACAGACAGAGACATCAGCTGAGCTCGAGTTCGGCATTCTATGCTCTGCATAGAAATGTAAACCCTTTGTTCTCCAGGGCAGTTTAAAGGCTGGGGCTAACTGCACTTGACAGAATACAGCAAGACTTCAAGTTGTTTGAAACAATATTCTTAAATTTACTCTATAAATGTGCCTCATCAATCAAAACAAGACAAACCAGTTTTATCATTGTCTTGTATTTATGGTAATATTCCAATATCAAGGGAAATGTTTTAATAGATTATATTCAAGACACAATTCAGCTTGCATTTCCTTAATTACTATTTATCTACACATATTCTTAATTATGGAGGAGATCTGCATGAAGACAAAATATCTGTCTCAGACTTAATCTCATCCTCTTGTGTTATTCTTATCCTTCCATTGAAGTCATAATCCTTTGAGAGCTTCTGGGCATTTCCATAGCTACAGACTGTGATGTGATCTGTTGCCCGAAAAAGATCCCCTGGCCCACAGTCTCTGCCCATTCCCAGGGCTGGCCCCAGATCTTTAAAAATGGTACGCAAAGGCAATTTGTTTTATAGTTTGCTGCTCAGCGGTCTGTTGCCTGGTAGGCCAAACTTTAATTTTAGTTCAAGCTTAACAGATTTAAGTATGCCTGGTGCAGCCGTCCCCATTCCTACCTACTGTATCTAATTTTGAATGAGAACCCAAGTGGCTCTGTTCTCCCTTTTCCTCCTTTTCCAATACAGCCTACCAAGATCCTTACATCTTTCCCACCGATATCTGAATGCCCCTATTGATTCTGCACAGACCATGTCTTTCAGTAACTGACTCCACCCCTCTACCACCATTTCCATGGAAAAGTACTCCCGAGCATCCCTCCTAAATGTGCCCACCCTGGACAACTTCCTGGAGTTGGTGTTTTGTGTGCTAACTCATTCTGAATAATCCATCTACTCTCTACTTCAGCAGAGGGCAGCAAGAGAATGAGATGAAGCTGCAGATGCCAAGATTATGTTTTCAGACAAATATCCACCGTAATGGAGAACAAGAAAAAAATATTTACTGTTTGGCCAGTTTAGACAGTTAAAAATATTCTTCTGGGCTGCCATGATTGCTCTGCTGCAGCATACCACACAGCTCATACCAGGGGGATGTAAAAGGGGACAAAAATCCTGGGAGAAAATCCCCCTGCCATCTGTATGATGGCAAACAAGCCAGACCAGAGTATCTCTCTGATTAACAAGGTATATCACTAGATATTTGTGGGAAAAAAGGTGTTTTACCAAAGAATAAGAGGAATAAACATAGAAGTAACGAAATATAAGCTGAATTGGTTTTGAATATTACACTGTAAAAAGTTTTCCTGGATACTAAAAGAAACTGTTTTGAAATATAAAATGGACACAGTCAGTTCTGCTCAACCAGTGCAAATAACAATTAGTTTAAAATTCTAATTAGGACACTCTTCCCCAAATACTGACATCTGTAACATTTTAATTTAAAGACAACAGACACTACAGAAAGCACATGACTCCTATTTTTTTTCCATAGCACAGGCTTTCTTACCTCTTTTGGAGTTTTATGGGCTGCACAGAGAAAAATCCATTGTTCTGTAGCAGTCATCTGGGTACACGTGTCAGGGTGGCATTCACTCTGTCACAGAAACAAATTCGCACTTCATTCAGAATGTTAGACATTTATATTTAAATTGTTTCTGGCTTTTTAAAACATTGTTGACTACTTTCTGTCCACAAACAATCCCTTTCTCTCTTGCCTAGGCCACTCTGCACAATATGGAGACACCTGCAGATAGCAGCAATGCAGTGAAACAGGAGCAAGCTTAGAAAGAACCTTGCCAGTACCAGTTATATGCTACAGATTGCACCCTACTGGAGTGGCAAGTATTTCCAACATTCAACTTTTACTGCCTCCCACCCAGAACCACTATCCATGAGTACTGTTGAGGTATCGATTCTCAGTTCAACCAACTATTAAAATTAAATCCCAACAGAACACTTCTTGTCCTCTAACCTGACCCAATTTATGAAAAAACATTATACGCAAAATGAACTACAAAAGATGTGGGGTTCTTGCAAGCAAAACACCTAGTGGCTCACACGTTACCATGTTTGCCTTTGGGGATGGACTATCAAAAAGGCTGCTGGATTTGTCACACAATAGGAACTTGGGCTAATACCAATACTGATACTGAACTGCCACACTAGCTGCACTGCTGAGATGCTGTCCTTTGGATGAGAGGGTAAACTGAAGTCCCTTCTGCCCATTTCTGGTAGCTATCCTAGTGGAAGTTAACGATCCCATGGCACTTACCATAGCAGATGAAGATTTTCCCCGGTGTTCTGGCCAGCATTCCCCCCATCAATAAAACACCCCCACCCCACCCCACCCCCTGCACCTGGAAAGAAGCTGTCACAGCTCAGTGTGCCTTTCTAGGTCAAAATATAAGAGTATCTTCTGACATGTAAATGTTAAAGGTTTAGCAAGTTCAACTCTGGCCAATACATAGAGATTTTTATCACATTTATAATGCATCTTACATTTTTTTATGTTTACAGGGGTGCACCTGGTTTGTGACCAAGCAAAACAAACAATTATAATTCCAGTGCCCCCCCAACAAAAAAAGTTGCATTAAAGCCTGCTCTTCATTCCAATGAATTCAATATTCTTACTTGCTTCTTTTCATCATTTTAACATGTCAGAGGGGGGTTCTTGGTCTCATAATTCAGCCGCACTATGATCAGCCTGACCACCAATGACAAGGTGACCCCCTCAAGCCAGAGAGTAGTCCCCCCATAAGATACAGAGAAAGCAGGGGAACCTCAGCTTGTAATGGCATGGTAAAAATATGAAGCTTTTTCCTGACAGAGGAGTGGGTCACCTTGTTAGTGGTGGTCAGGCTGATCATAGTTCAGCAGAACGATGAGACCAAGAACCCCTCCAACATGATAAAATGATGAAAAAAAAAAGGCAAGTAAGAATATTGAATTGATTTGAATGAACTGCACGCTTTAAGACAGCTTTTTTTGGGGGGGGGGCACTGGTATTATAATTATCTAATCTGACATGTGCATCAATAGTTTCATTTTATAAACATGATGTATTTATATGGCTTCATATGACTATTTTGTATCAACATAAAACAGCTTATGTCCAACACATATTGCGGATTGATCAATACCTTTTTACAAATAAGGCCCTTAAAAGATCACTGCTCTAAGCTGATCTGATTATTATGAGCAATTTACTGTCATTTTATACAAGACCTTTTTTATATCTATCAGTTTATAGTCATATAAGTTTACATAGTTAAGTATGCCCTTTTTTATAGGGATGTACTTTATTATTCTTTTGAGTTTTAGCCGAAAGGGTCTGAGCTGTAACAGTTTGTTTACAAGGTGTCCGTGGTGTATCAGGAAACACAGAACAGTAATGTGCTAGCACAGGGATTCATATTCTGTGAATAAAACAGTATATATAAAAAACAGGCAGTAGGAACAGTACCACAGTTTAAAATAAATAAAATAAAATACTATTAAAGCAACTAGACCACAACTGAGTTAATTATATACAATCAACAGCAGCATAATTATAATCTAGACAGCGGGAACGGTGCAGATAGTATTACTCAATTTAGTTTTTGTAGACAGGGAAAGAGGCTAAACGATACTTCCTATTTTTCAGTCTCATAGGGGTGTGTGGGGGGTACAGTTTCAAGCCAACTAAAACTGAACCAGATTAAACAGCACTATTTGTGCTCATTTGAAAAACATCCTGAATGCCCCCCTCCCCTCTTAAACTGAAAGGATTTCAACAGTCCATGTTGCAACTTTTTTTTTCCTTAGTTGCTGCAGAGGAAGGGATCGTAATTCCTCGCATGGAACAGCTGGCCACCCGATCCATTCCCCTTCCTGGTGCCGGTTCAACTAAACTGCGACCCCATGCTGTCCCCACACTCTGACGTTTTGTAATGTGTTAATTTGCAGAGCGTGCTGTACTGATTTCAATGGGGCATGTTTTAATTTTTTTTTTGGTTAATATTTTAGAGGGCCACTGGAGTTAAATCAAAGACACAGCTAAATCAACAAGGCTCTTGCCATAACAGAAACTGTATATTGATTATGCTGTTGCAATAATAACTTCTTTGAATTCTGGTCTCTCCATAAATTGTTTTTATATGCTGCACTTTAGGTTAGTAGGGAACTTCCTACCGACAGCAACTGAGTTTATTGTTTTATTTTCTTTTTCCTTCCCTTTTTCATTTCTTATATCCCTACTCCTCCTCTTTTCTCCCCATCTGCTTCCCCTCCTTTCCCCCCCTTTTCCCCTCTTCTTCCCCTTACCTTTCTTCCCTCCATTTCCCCTTCCCCTTTCTTTTTTTGAACCTGTCATTGCTTTTGCCATCTAACAAAAATAATATTGCCAACATTTGTTTTATTTATTTATTTTATTCTTTAGTAACCAGGTAAGGCCCTCTAGGCACAAGTGCCTGCTTTCGAGGGCGACCCGGGAGCACTGGTGAGGTTAAGTGACTTGCTCAGAGTCATACAGTATGCAAGTGGAGGTGGTGGGAATCAAACCCAGGTCTGTCTACTAGATGTACCAAGTTCATTCACAGCTCGTTACTCCAACCTCTAAGCTATGCTGTCTATCAATGGTTTCAGTTCAATACATAAAGATAATAATCATGACTTCATATCATAAGAGCCTTCCTACTGCCTCCCTCGCCTCTCCCTAATGTCCCCTCCCGTTCAACCTCTTGCAGCTGACCCAATCTTTTTCTTACTTCTGATATTTTTCTCCTTTTTCTTTCTTTTCTTTTCATATAGTTGGTGCCTCAGTACTGAGATGCATACAACTGTAGTTCATTTCTATCTTGTACAATATCAGCAAGGATATGGAATTTGCATACTTACCATAATTCTTGATCTTCTTGGACGAAGTCTCCACCACTCATTCACACTAATGGGACTATGCCGGAGGCCCTAGGACCCCACAGGAACCAAAAATCTTCAGGCAGGCTGGCACCAGGATAGGACCGTGCATGCGTGGCACCGTGAGACTACCTCATGCCTGCATAGGCAATCTCGGTGTTGACCTTCCAACTGCCTCAGTACCTTTTCGACCAAGGAGGTGCAACAAAAACTAATGAAAGAAAACATAACCCTAACTTCCAGGCATGTGAAGGCCTGGATGACCCATGTAAGAAGGGTCAATTCAACAATGTCTTCACAGCCTGAACAACAAGGAAGTAAAAATCAAAACAGAACAAGAGAGCTCAGGGGATGGTGGGTGGGCGTGTGAATGAGTGGTGGAGACTTCGTCCAAGAAGATCAAGAATTAAGGTAAGTATGTAATTTCCATATCCTCCTGGACTAAAAGTCTCCACCATTCATTCACACTAATGGGAGAGTACCGAGCTAAAAATCACCCCCCCCCCCGAGCAGGGTGGTAGGAGACAGAGCTCACTCAGGACTGTCCTGCTGAAGAAGTTAACTGTCCGGCAAGGATATCTAGAATATAGTGCTCTACCAAGGTATGCACCAAGCTCCATCTCACCGCCTTGCAGATATCTGCAACCGGTACATTACGAATCTCCGCCAAGAAAGCCACAACCACTCTGGTAGAGTGGTGAGAGCCCAGCCTTCCAACTTAGAGCTGTATCATAGAATAGCAGTGACGAAGACATAATACTAACCAAGCAGAAATACATCTCATGGCAACAGGCTGACCTAGCCAAGGCATGTGGAAAGATATAATAGTTACTAGGATGTATATCTCTTCGTTTTGTCAATGTAGAATCGCAGAACCCTCTTAACATTCAGAGGGATAAAGGGAGCACTCTCCTTGATTCTGGAGAAGCAACTTGACTAACGGAAACTGAGCCAGTGACAAGTTGTCTACTGGCTCAAGATAGTCCAAAAATGCACAGAGGGAACGGTCTCTGCCAAGAAATGCAGACCTGTGTTAGGTCCACGAGGTACTCCAAAATTATACTTGGTGGGCAACCAAAGGGGCTAGACAGAAGTTTGCACAACAGTTGGTGAAGTGTAACCACTTAGCCACGCAAGTTCTCCTGGTGGAAGGTCTATGTGCGGCTAAGAAGATTTCTACGACTGTCTGGAAACCTAAAACTTGCCCACTTTCATTTCCTCAGGAACCCAGCAAAGAGATGAAGGCAGTGCAGGAAGAATGGACCTAATTCCCTGAGTCAGAGGGTCCTCTCGTAGAGGGAGTTGTCTCGGGGGAACTTCTGACTGACCGTTAATCTACGCAAATTATATCTGCAGAGGCCAGACTGGGATGATGATGAGAATCACTCTGCCCCTGTTTGCCTACAACTTGACCAGCACCCTCTGAACTAAGGGAAGAGGAGAAAAACGTACAGGATAATCTTGTCTACTGCGGTAACTGCATCCTGACAGAAAACACCAGGGTCTGCATTTCGCAAGCAGGATAGAGGCAGATTTGCGTTAAGAGGGGATGCAGAAGGACCAGGTCCGGGCTGCCCCACTCGTCGAAAGCGACTGCACAATGACTGAACTGATGCAACGTGCTCAAGGCACCACTCACCTCCCCATGGCCTTCCTGCACAGAGAGTAGAAGAGTGCTCCACCCTGCTTGCTGATGAAAACATCACAATTTTGTCATCCTCCGAAGTGGGATCACTGCATGGCAGAGGGCCTCCTTCAGGACTTGGAAAGCATATAAAAGACAGCTCTGATCTTTAAGCAATTTATGAGAAGATGATGCTCCTCCTCCTCCTGGCTCCACACCTGAGTGTGGAGGTCTTGACAGTGAGCTCCCCAACTGATGAAGAGTGGAAACCGTGGTAATGGTGATCTGAGGGTAGACCTAGCAGAAGCTAGGCCAACTGCATCTACCATGTAAGTCATTTTGACCGAGGTTCTGACATTTATGAGGAGGACTGCGGATGCATGGTCGCAGAACACTATTTGTTGTGGACGAAGGCACAAGTCCCAGCATCTGCTGCATCAGAAAAGGGCCTGGACAGAGTCGCTTTCCAAGAAGTCATGAGACATCTGAAGATGTTGTTTCTTCCATTCTCCGGAAGAAGAACCCTCGCCCTGGAGGTATCCAGGAGGGCTCCTATGAAAAGAAGATGCCAGGAACGTGAATCTAGCACCTTCCCTGAATCAGAAAACCCATCCTGGAAGAAAGCGACTGAGAAGCTGTGGCAACTGCTTCCTGAAACTCTAGCCCAGAGCAGCTGGCTCGGAGCCAAAATGTCCAGGAAATGAAGGCTTGACTACCATGAATTCTTCCCTGAACAGGTACTTGTTTAATCGTTCAAGGTTAAGAAATGGAGAAATGGGCACATGCCGCCTGTTATCTTGGAACCAAGCAAAGGAAGTAGGAACCTGTGTTCCAGCTCACCGTGGAACAACCTCTACTGCTCTGAGGCCCCGTGTCTCAGAAGAAAGAGAGTCTGACAGGGTTGGTTCCTGACAAAGGCTTTCAGGCCTCTACCGTGAAAAGACTGCCTGTTACAAAAATGACAACGGTGCTGTCCCTCTGAGGGGCTGCAGGAGTCTGAGTGCCCCCCTAGATCTCAATCTGAGGACCAAACCAATAATCACTGCCAAGGAGATGTTAATCACTTGTTGCCAATGGAAGCCACCCTAGGAGCAGTGTCATATGGGTCTATAAAAGCTTTTAGCTGATTACTGGGCTAAATGACCCCATCAATGGAGCGGTAGAGTCTGGAAGGCTCTCTACCATTGAATTTAGTATGTTCCACAGGGTGTACTTGTACTGAGGACTGAAGGAACTCCAGATGCAGAAGTCTGCTTTGGTCCACAGATGAAGGCTGAAAAACTATGGAGGACCCCATATCCCCGAGGAAAAACTGAAAAGAAGATCTTCCATCACAGATTCTTCTGATACAGAAGGCTTGCATTCCAGCCTCTAAAATGAGTCATCCACTGTGTCACCGACAAAGCAGGACAGGGAGAGACTCATCCAGATCCACTTCTACCCCAGAAGAACCTCCAAAAGGCAGGTCCAGGCCAGAATCACTAGAGACTTCGCCAACCGGAATGGCGTCAAGGAGTTCGGCGGCATTCACGGAGCCAGCACTAGTGCTGTGCGAAATGAGGAACTCCGCCGGCGGAATCAGCATGGATTAAATATTCCAGTTTCACTTGTTCTGTGGAATTCCATCTACTAAGATCCGCGGAATGTTCAGCATTGTATTCAGCGGAAAATTATTCCTCAACAACTTCCACGGAAACTGAGATCCACGGAATAAAGAAAATTCAGTGGAACTTCGTTTCGCCAGAGGCTGAAAATTCTGCACAGCACCAGCCGGGACCACCCGCGGCGCCGGCATGCGGCATCAGGCATACTGGTCCTAGACCTGAAGAAAAAGAGGGGAGAAGGAAAGCGGTACCCATGTCGGCCCCTGCAGCGGAAAAGGTGAGGGGGTAGGCACACGGGGTCGGCGTTGCTGCTGCTGGCATCAGAGAAGGCACCACACACCTCCTGCCCACCCAACTCAGCCATAGCCCAGGGGCTCCGAGGCCTGAAGGCCCTGGAACCAGGTCCATTGGCCAAATCAACTGGGCAGACGTCATACCCCCTGCTCTAACAGAGCAGCCCAGAGGTGAAACTGCTCACTGGAGCCCCATCGAGGACAGAGACGGGGCCTGGTGTCAAAGAACACAGCCGTTAAGAACAGAGCCACAGAGGACCCCACCGAAGTCGGGTCAGGCCTACCACTTGCTACCACCGATGATCCCCGTGCAGACGGACCAGAGGGTGACCTTGAGTGGTACCATTTCTTCTTCCACCGACAGGAGGAAGAAGAGCTTAAGGTCAAGCGGAGCCAGGCCCCCGATCGAGGTCGGGAACGGGACCACTGATTTTGTGCATCAGGCGGACTGTCCTCCCCAACCCCCCAAGCACCAGACTGCCAGTGGTCGCCCCCCCCCCCGCAAAGGGCGGCAAACCAGACACAGCCCCACTGCCATCACAGCTTTCAAACAAAGTCTCCCTACTGTCACCACTACCGTCTAAGGTCGACTCAGTTGATGGCAGGCTGAGAATTTCTTTTTCTTGTTCTTTTTCTTCTCCTCTTTTTTTTTTTTTTTTAAAATCACAACTCTATTTTCACCTTACTGCAGCGACTACTAGCAGGGGCATCCAGCCGCCGGCCCTGCCCGCCGGGAGAGCACCAGGTTCACTCACATGATGGGGGATCCAGTACAGCCGTCGTCAGTCCACTGGAGGGCCTCCCCATACCCTGCCCAGCTGGACCGGCCCCACCCCCCCAGTGCAATTCCACACAAGTCCTCCCGGCGAGACAGGGCGCGGCCATCAAGCTGCACGGTCACGCCTAGGCACAACGTGCAGACGTCTGCCGTGCTCCCCCCACATGTCCACCAGCATGTAGTGCCTCCGTGCGTCCCCAGGGGCCGCTACAGCGCGGTGGGTTTCCCCAACCCTCCCCAGGATTGGGAGAGCAGTCTAAGGACGCTCAATCCTGATCCTCCCCTGCCGACCCACCAACGACCAGAGTCCGTTCCCGAACCCAGGTCGCTGGCATGGTGCGAGGTGTGGCATCCAGCGCCTCAACCCTCAGCGCCACCGGGCCGACCTTTTTTTTTTTTTTAAATAAGAAAAAGAACACTAATAGTAGTAAATTAAATTGAATACTGAACTGCTATAGCTGCTGTCGTACAGATGAAGACTTGACTCCCGGCAGGCGAGCCACACTGCCATCGAAGCGCACTCGACTGCGGGAGAAAAGGAACTGAGGCGGTTGGAGGGTCGATGCAGAGACAGCCAATACTGGTGCGAGCTAGTCTTGCAGTGTCGTGCATGCACGGTCCTATCCCAGCGCCGTCCCTCCTAAAGAATTTTGGCTCTCGAGGGGTCCTAGCGCCTCCGGCGTAGTCCCACTAGTGTGAATGAGTGGTGGAGACTTTTAGTCCAGGAAGATAATCTTGTTTGTAACCCCTGATCCCACTGATAAACTATACTACAAGGTAACCTACTCTCATAGGGACTGGAGGGGCACAAAATGCAGTCTGCAGACATGGCTAACACACCCCAAAAGCAAAAAATTCAGAAATCAAAAGATGAAATTGAGGCCTGCAGCCAACTAACACTGATCACCTTTTGGGCTGCAGTGCAGAGTCCGAAAAAGGCTTTGTTGTTTAAGATTGCCAACGTCTTGGATCCTGACCCCCAATATTTCTTAAAATCAAAGGGAATATTGGCACTCCAGATTTTCTTAAGATCATTATGCATTTGGGACTAAAAATGGTGACATCTTTAGACAGGCCCAGAATATACGACAGTGCAAACCTATCCCTCCACGCCCCCTTCAACAGAAGTTTGCGTTACCTGCTTTGGACTGCTGGGTGATCATTGGGTTGTGGAAGAATCTGGTCACAGACTTCCACCTGTATTCCCTCCAACCTGAAGATACTGTGACCGTCTACCCTTTATACCACAGCCATGCCCATTCCTCTTCAATTATATTTGCCCTGGCTTCTGCTTCCCAAAAAAGTCCAAGTTTGTTTATTTCTGGGAATTCCACCCCCATCAAAGTTCTATATGCTTTGGGAATGGTTCCGCCCCTTCCTTCCAGCAGGACTGCCCAGTACAGGAAGCTGTCTAAGGGGGTAAACTCCCTGTCTATTTCAGGGTGTAGATTCCATGACTCGATACAGTGCCCTACTTGTAGGTATTCATAAAAGTCCCTCTGCTGAAGGCCACAATTTTCTTGCAGATCCCTGAATGGGAGTATGGTTTTGTTTTGAACCATTGTTTTGTACCTAGTTAGGGCAAGCCTGCTCCCTCTTCAAACCCTGGGTTCATCTGGTGGGGTGGGAGGGGAGAAAGCCTTGTTCTCCAATTATTATGGAGAGGGGCCCAACTTTCATTTGGAGTTTGGGTAATCTTCCTGGCTTGGACCAGGACTCAGAGTGTGTGTCTTGTCCATGGATTGATTAACTCTTTCCAAACCTTAGGGATGAAGGTGGCATGTGATAAGGCAAAAAGTGGGAAGGAGTGTGATTGCTAAGCCTCCACCTCAAGACAGCCTGTATCATGTTACTGTTTAGTCCAAGAGACTATAGGGGCTAGTTGTGCTGCCAAATAAGACAGAATGAGGTGTGGCATTGCCAGCCCCGCCCCAAGCAGACAACACTCTTTTACTGATTCTGTGCCTGCCTTTGACCCATACAAATGCCACTGTGATTTTCTGAACTCCCTTCCTGTATTGCTCAGGATTATTTACTGGCAGTGCGTGAAAGAAAAGAAAAAGAAATCTGTGCAGAAAATTAATTTTCATTGTTGCAAGCTGCCTCCTAACGATACGGGCAGGACTGCCCATCTATTTATATCTGCTTTAATTTCCCCTAGCAAATTTTTTGTAGTTGTGCTCAAATGGCGAGGAAATATTAGGGGATCTTCTTACCCCCAAAATATCTCACAATGTTATTCGGTGTCCACTTGTAAGGGAAGCTAGCAAGAAATTCAGAATGCAGGACTCCCCCAACTTAACCACCTCCGATTTATCAAGATTAATTTTATATCCTGAGACTTCTCCTAAAATTTCAGCTCCTCAAGAAGGGCAGGGACTGAGGTCTCTAGGGAGGCGATAAAGGAGTGTTAGAGAGTCAGCTGCGTAAAGTGAAATGTTGTGGTTCCTGTTTCCTGCAGTAATCCCTTGTATCTTTTTTTTTTTTATATTTTCTTTTTATTCAAGGATGTGACATATACATGAAATACAGTCATTATCTTGAAGTCTGCAATCATTAGTGGTATGAGCTGATACAATATATCCAGAGCAATAAAAATCATTATAATTTTACCAGTGTCTTGGTGTATTCATTTTATAGAGACTGAGGTTATTAGCTTGATAGTAAATTCACCTCATTATATAATTATATTTTCTTTTTTTTGTTCCTTCTAGGAAAGTTGAAAACGTATAAATCACTCAGATGTGATGGCAACATTCTAGAAACCTCATGAGGGTCTTTATCTCTCCCGACAGAACATATATTGTTATAGTGTGGAGCGGCTCAGGGGACAAAATCCGGGTCACTGGTAGACAAGTACAATACCCAAGGTCTCCAGGAAATTTCAAATGCCTGATATTTATCATGGAGTCTGGCTGTAAGAGATTCCATATTATAAATATCCAGGACCACCCCCCTCCAGTCTTTTAAAGTGGGAATAATTGAGGTTCTCCATCTCCTAGTGACCGCCTTCTTTGCTGCTAAAATATATATGGGTAACAGGATACGCTGCCATGGGGGTCTGTGAGGAGGAAATATAGCCAAAAGTATCGACTCGGCCGAAAACTCGACTGGCTCACCCAAACAGTCTGATACCTCCTTTTGGAGCATACACCAAAAAGGAGTTAATTGAGGACATGTCCAGAATATATGACTCTGGTCAGCATGTGTACATGCACAATTCCTCCAACATCTGCCAAAG
Source organism: Neoceratodus forsteri (assembly GCA_016271365.2). Taxonomy (NCBI): domain Eukaryota; kingdom Metazoa; phylum Chordata; order Ceratodontiformes; family Ceratodontidae; genus Neoceratodus; species Neoceratodus forsteri. The sequence goes on from CM028132.1 coordinate 34,629,979, forward strand.
CTGGATGGAAGATATTTCGCTAGGATAGCTGGGGAACGAAAAAAGTGAATATGGCACTTCCAGGCAAATTCTCCCCATTTCGTGGAATGTGTTACTTTACAAGCTAAGGGAGATGCCCGTAACCAATCCTGGTCTGATATATCTTCAGCTAAATCCTTACACCAGCTATTTAGAATAGTGAGTGAGGAATCACCCATCCCTTCTCTAAGAATTTTATAGCTATATCCCACTTGATGTCCCCATATATGACCATTTATATGGTCTTCTGTGTATGTCCATGTCAAGGGGATAGGTTCAGGTAATTTTGTTTCCACCTCTCTCTGTCTTAGAATACAATTTTTAACCTGGATATACCTGTAAATGTCTGTTTCCGTTAGGCCATAGCTCGCCCTTAGAGTTTCAAAAGGGACAATGCCCGTGTGACATAGGAATTGTCTAAAAAACTGAAGCTCCAGTCTTCTCCAAATTACAAACTTATGATCTATGGTAGATGGGAGAAACCTGTCATCCCCTGAAATTTGCATATAAAAGAAAAAAAGTGTTCTAAAAGCCTTGCGTGTTTTTAACTTATACCATAGTTTCAGAATTTGTGCCGTAAAGGGAGTACAGTCTCTTATTGGTGCTGTCCAAGACGCCATAGAGATTATCTTAGTAATGTCAAACAAGTCATTAATGACAAATTCTAGTTCTTTCCAGGGGGCCTTGTATGTTGAGGCTACCCAAAAAGTTAATATTCTAAAAAAGGCAGCCATGGCGTATAATTTCAAATTTGGCAGGTTGGCTCCGCCCTGATGAAGTGGGAGTTGCAATAAGGACATCCTAATTCTAGGGTGTTGGCCATTCCATATAAAATTAGAAATTATTTTATCCCATGATTGAAAATAAAATTTGGATGGGAAAATAGGGACATTTAGAAATAAGTATAAAAGTTTGGGTAGTATAATCATGCGGATTGTCTCAATTCTTTGAAAAAAACGTAATGGTTGTTTAGACCAGCGAGCAAGTTTTGACTGAATTTTGACTGATAATGGTTCATAATTCAATAGTCCCAGGTTGTTTAAATTCTGTGGTATGTGGATTCCCAGATATTTAAGTTTAGTTTGATACCATTTTAAAGGACATTTCTTTTTGAGGGTTGGAGACAGAGAAAAATATAGTGAAAGGAGGTCTGTCTTGGCTATATTCAGTTGAAATCCTGAGACCTCTCCAAAGCAGTCCAAGACTTCCCAAAGCGCCGGGAGGGAGGTTTCTGGGGATATGGTAGAAATTAAGGTATCGTCTGCGAACAGGAGTACCTTATGTTCTTGTTGGCCCACTGGAATGTCCTCGATCTGAGGATTACTTCGTATTGCTTCAGCCAGGGGTTCAATATATAAAGCGAAGAGTAACGGGGACAAAGGGCAGCCCTGTCTCGTGCCCCTTTGTATCATAATCGGTTGAGATATGGAGCCATTAACTCGTACATAGGCTTTACGGTGGGAGTAAATATTTTTCATACAAGAAAGAAAAACATTAGGAAAAGAAAATGTTGATACGGTGGCCCATAAATATTCCCAATTCACCTTGTCGAATGCTTTGTCTGCGTCTAAACTTAGTATTGTAGAGGGGATCTTTCTTGTGTGTATAAATTCCATTACAACATAGTTCGGCATAAATTATCAAAAGTATTCCTTGATTTTATGAAGCCAGACTGATCTTTGTGTATAAGGTATGTCAGTATTGGTTCCATACGCCTAGCACAAATAGCCATGAATATTTTATAATCCACATTTAAAATAGAAATGGGTCGATATGACTGTGGGAGGGTGAGGTCTTTGTCGGGTTTTAGCAGGGGAGAGAGAACCGCATAATTTCATGACAGAGGTGGAGTCTCGCCTTCAGCCACTGCCCGGCACGCTGAAAGAAGGCTGGGAAGTAGCTGAGGTATGAAGGCCTTGTACCATTTCGGGCTGAAACCAGCTGGACCAGAACACTTCAACGGTTTCAGTGTTTTAACCTGTAAAAAAAATTTCCTCAGGTCTAATTGGGTGTTCCAACTAATCCCTTGTATCTTATTATTCTTGCATACTGCTATTGCCAGGGGTTTGATAGAAACAGTGAAGTGCAGGGGGAGAGAGCACAGCCCTGCCCCGTGCACTCCGTCAACTGGAAACAGTTAGTCAGCATACCATTAACCCCAACTGTTGGTGGGCCAGGCGGTCCTTATCTGCTGACAGAATCTATTAACCTATGTAGCTTGTGGGGAGACAGAGATTTAATGTGGTCACAGAATTTTTGACCCATTTCCATCTCTTCCACAGTTCTGTATAGTAACCTCCAGTCCACCCAATCAAACGCCTTTTTGGTATCCATGAATATGGCCAATACTGATTCAGATTTACACTGCCAGGGAATCAGATTCAGTTACTGGTCCTTTTATGCCAACAAATTCTGTTTTCTATGTTTAAGAAATCCCTATAAATACCCTGGTCCTATGTAATTTTCTTTTAAAACTTTAATATCACAGACTGTCATATCCTGTGAGATTATCTTTCAAACAAACATTCAGACTGCCTTTATTTTTTTTAAGACAAGCCAGGGTCAGTGTTCCTTTCTTTATAGGGCTCCAAAAGGGTTTTATATTAGGCATTATTCTTGGATTCCAGTCATCAAAAAAGACTGCAATGGTCTCTAATCAAGATATCATGATACTAGTTCCCACTCTGCATTTACAACAGCTATGGAAAAAAATCTCGACAAGCCTGTGTGTAATTTTTTTATCTGACATATTGTAATCATTTTCTGTATTTCTCTGTATTACATGTATTCAGATCCCTTTGAAACAGCATTTGATACTCTTGGGGCTTACCCCATTTACAAATTTTAAATAAAAATAAATAAAGACATACTGTTGCACAGTATACTTACTAGTCCTTCTTCAGAGTGTGTGTGTGTGTGTGTGTGTGTGTGTGTGTGTGGTGGTGGTGGTGGTGGTGGGGGACTGACCTTCGCCCCAAAACTGTACTCCAGGATGGACGGAGGGGAGAGCAATCCCCTTCCTTCCTTCTCACACCAAATTCACACAGGATTTGGATGTCATTTTCTAAAACAAACGTCAAAGAGCACAGTGCTTCCAGTCGACTGCCTACAGATGCCTGCTCATTACTGGTTACGTCGTTATAATTACTAATGAGCATTTTTTAAATCTCAGATAACCGGTTAGTAAAAATATGTTACAACCACCCCGTTGTAATTATGCATTACAACTGGGTGGTTGTAATCATTACTTGTCAATCAAGTTCGTGCTGTGAGTGGCACGAGCACTAGTCACACAACTGCCACAGTAATTAAAAATGCTCACTAGTAATTATAACCATATAATAAGTATTTGTGGGCAAGGGGTGGGGGGCAGTTGCAGTAGATTAGACTGGGAGCTTTGCACTCGAGCAGACTCGACACACAATATGGCCTGTATCTGATGGCATTTTCGTATGTTCGTATAAAACGTAAGACATGGGTGGGTGAGTATAAACCAGAACTTTACACACACCCTCAGTTTGGGATGCTTCTATAAACCCCTCAGGATTTCTACAGCATCTCACACCTCAAAGGTGTGCAAAATGATGGTTACACCCACCCATGTACTATAAACAAATGGTGTGTTGTACATTGAGTTTTTGAAATCAAACACAGCTGAGGTATGTAATACCACACAAACCAACTAATGGTTTGCAATGGTATTACACAGAGTGTGTGTTCAAAAAAAATACAAAATCATAATGTACAACACCCTTTCGTTTTTTTTTTTTTTTTATTTTAGTCTTTGGTAACCGGGTAAGGCCCACTAGGCACAAGTGCCTGTTTTCAGGGGTGACCTGGGAGCACTGGGCGGTTAAGTGACTTGTTCAGAGTCACACAGTATGCAAGTGGAGGCTGTGAGAATCAAACTCGGGTCTGGTCTGCTGGATATACCAAGCTTGTTCACACCTCGTTCCTCTAACCTCTAGGCTATACTGCATATACTATACTATATAACTGCTGGTTGGTTTAGGGCTGTGTTTAAAGAAAAGTAAAAAAAAAGTTGTTTTCCTTTTCTGTACCATTTTGTTTCTGTGAGCATGAGCGGGCGGTGGCTTTCAGTTTCAGTCTGACTGACTAATACCTACGCCATAATAACTAGGTTCCATTTAGTCATAACCGGCTAGTTATTACAGCGTTAGAAAGTGGTGTCAATCCAGTCAATAAATTAGTTCACCAGTAACTATTCTCTATTTACAACATGAAAACTAAGTTGTAATTATCCATTATGTGTGTGTGTGTGTGTGTGTGTGTGTGTGTGTGTGTATATTAAAAAAAAAAAGCAACAAACAGCTGCAGCCAGTCAACGAAAAAACACACTTTCACTGTTATCCTGTACTGCACTGCTGCTGCGGGTTCACTGACCTGGAGGAGCAACTGCAAGCTACAGCTCAACTTCTGCCCACTTTTAAAATCAGCAATTATCAAAAATAAAACATGGGGCATATGGAAGCTTTTGGTCGCTTTTATCTACTCACACTTGATGCACGATGCCTAGTTAAACCACTACAACTTTGCTCTCGTGGTTTAAGTGGCATCACCACCCCCCCTTAAATGTGTAAGAAAACCTCGCTGCATACCATTTCCCATGCTTTATTCTATATATAATGCTTACAAATATTCCCTTTTCATATTGGTAAATAGACTGGTACAGTAATATACTTTTATGTGGTTATAAACTATTTAGATCGCTATATATAGCATTTCCGTCACTGTATTTTAGACTGCTACAACACTGTTGCTATTTTTCACATGATCGTTTTACTTGAAATTTCTCTTGTTCCGGTTCTGCTTCGGCAAACTTAGTAGAGGGGATCCTGCCACCAGCACAAAAAAAAAAATCACAGCTGGCATGCAACAAAACTCAACTACACTACTCACGTTATTCCATTGTTCACTACAAAACATAGTTACACTTTCAAGAGCTAGTGTACTGCCTAAAACTAATATTAGATTTTAAAAGCAGCCAGTCATTACCTTTTATATCTGGCGTACTCTCTTTTCCCTCTGGTTAATCAGAAGATTGTTTACCTGATGTTAATAGGTGTGATGTGTGGAACAGCTCTTAGCCTGGCAGCTGACATATCTTGCTCTACTGCCCCACATTACATCATCGGCACTGTGACATCACTGCTACTACTTAGGAACAGCAAGTGAGTGACTGCCAGGTCATTCACCTGTGATGTCACTGTCAGCGAGATCATAATGCTGACGATGTTGTGTGGGGCAACAGAGTTAGATACGATGGCTGCCAGGCTAAGAGTTGTTCCACACATCCAGCACTTATATTATCGCATAGAATACTTTCTGATGAGCAAAAGGAAAAGGAAAAATGCTTCAGAAGTAAAAAATTACAAATGACTACTACTTAAAATTTGTATTATTTTCTTGTCTGCCTGTTTTGGCCCCACTAGCTCTTTAAACAAAAACTGCAGCTTTATCTTTTTCAGCCGAGGCTGGAACTTAAGCCCACAATGCCCTACTTGTAACCTCACAGTCTCCTGCTGCCGCTGCTGCCGCTGCAGAAAGAACTATGACATCACAAGCAGTGGATTAGGACATTAGTTCCAAACTCAGCTATCGGTGACCTGGAAGGGATAAAACTCCTATTTTTGTAAATACTGTACCACTTATAATGAAGAATGGAACAGTTTGCAATGTCACATTTTTTTTTAATGTTATGCAACAGAGTCCATCTGATGTCAGCTCTGATTTTTTCTTTTTTGCTGATAGCTGGATCTGAACATACAGTATTCCCTACATTAATTCACACACATCTCATTCACACATCCCACTCCCCACCCAATTATTAGGCCTGTTGCCCCTCTCCCATCCCTCCCCCCACTCACCTCCTTGGCGCATCGCAGCTGCACCTTTTACCTCACGCTGCTCCAGGAATAACCACCTGGGGGTGCCAAAGAGTTGGACAACCTACACCCTCCCTCCATGACATACCAGCTGAGGGTGCTGAACAGCTCCACAGCCTACAACCTTCCTCAGCCTGAGGCTAAGACCCTCACCACAACTTAGTCCACACGCTGCCACTTCCTCCTTCCCACCCTAGCATTTGCTGAAGAATGATTAAACCCCAGTTTCAAAAGGTAAGTCATTACCTGAAGTTTGACTGCAAGTCCATTCAACTCAAGACAGAACTGCCTGAAACAAAAAAGATCATGAGAGAATCATTAAAGTGTCTACTTAAGGGTGCTTTGCTATTTTTTTTTTTTGCTCGTTTAAATGTGCTGTGCGCTCATGAGGACTAGTTTTTCTGGAAAATGCTAACCTTGCATAGAGTCCTTGTAACAGTTATGCCAAAATAAAGAGCCTGGGACCTTGGCCTTCCGTAGCACATAATATCAGCACTCACAGCAGATGGGGGCTGGGAAATGGACACGCAACCATTTGCAGGACTGGAACTGGGTTTTAGTAATACAAGACCTCCACCATACTTCTAAATGTAAAAGGGACTGGGTCTCTAGTTGAGGAAAGGTTGAGATACTGCTTCTTAAAAAGTTAAAATTTCAGTAAAGTACAATGGTTTCTGTAATTAATTTAAAAGACGTTTATTTTTGTATCAAGGCATCAAAAATACATCTTAAATCACCGTTCAACACAACAGAGACTGTAAAATGCATTATAAAGCACATATGATTGGAGTCGATTACTGTTATAAAAACAGGTATGACAACTTCTCTATTATGACTGTTATTACAGCACCAACACAAGCCAGTTAAAAACACCTTTGGTTTTGAGGTTTTTTTTTTGGGGGGGGGGGGGCTGAGGGGTTATTTTCTTAAACTTTTGTTTTAAAAATAACAATTCCATACAGTTTTTGTGATACAAGCAACTGAATTATACATTTATTTATTTCAGAAGTTTTAACAGGGAAGTCATACGTTTCCAGATGCCTCCTCAGGGAAGAGGAAGAGAAGAGATACAACGTACAATGTATAAAAAGAATATGATAATATGGTAATAAGTATAATAGAATATACAATTTCAAGAATGCTTAAAGAATAATATTACCATACAGTAAATTATGGAATGGGCCAAAGAATATTAAACATTAAACGAGAGGCATCTGGTTTTAGCCAATCACAGTTAAAAAATACTGTCAGTTATTCTACCACAAACTTCAAAGCAATACCCCTAGAGTCGGTTATTCATGTAAACCCTGCCCACAGTCGGTTAATGAAACAACAGCCACGCCCACAGTCACTTAATCACACCTTGGGCATCAGAGAAAAAAAAAAAGTGAAAAGAATGGCATCAGAACAGGTGTCCATGTCAGCAGCTTCTGAACCCTCTGTCAAACGCACTCGGCAGATCAGCCCTCTGTTCCCACAGTGCCAACCTCAGAGCGCAATAGTGTGAACAAGTAACAGACAGGGTAACCCTCCTGTCTGCTTTTGGGTCCGAAGCACCTTTAGGCTCAAGTTCTTGGGGGATTCAAATTGTGAACCTTATGCTAGCGTACCCAAATGTACAGGCGCAGATAATATTCTCTTCGGGTGGATGCAATATATCTTTCGCCTAAGGGCCCCTAACCAGGTATCCAAAATGAACCCTTTTAACTCTATAAGAGACTTTAGGTACATTGTTACCTTTTACGAAACTTAGTAACACCGTCAAGCTGCTGAATAGTTTTATCAGACTTAACCACCTATACGTCACATGCAAAAAAAGAACTGGCAGACACCCAGGTAGTCTTTTAAAGAAAAAGCACTTTACTAAAAGATGATAACAATATGAAAAATGTAAACACAGAACAATATATTAAAGAGCTCACAATCACATAAAAGAACAAGGGAAGATTACAAAACAAAACTCCTACCACAATATATTTAGATCTTTCCTATCTAAGGTATTACCACTGGACGTGCGTTTTAAAGTTAGATCAGAGATCTGTCTCTCTCTCTAGAGTCCCAAGATGATGCGACATTCATTTCAGACACAAGTATCAGTTTAAATTCTGTCTCCACACCCCTTCTGTGAGTCATCTAGCTTCTCCTTTTAGAATCAAAAAAATACAAACATTCTGTCCTTTCAGGAGGTATGTTAATAATGTGACATCAGCAAAAAACCCATTTCCCAAATTATGAATCTTTGATCAACCAGTTCCTTTGAGGTTTACAACTCTGTAGTCCATCACCTAGGTGCGAGACAGCCAACAGGAATCAGCTAAATGATGTCCTTTTCGCTATTTTTTTTTTTTTTTTTTACTTTCTATTTATAGTATTTAATGAAATGCAGCAATCACTATATTCATGTAATACCAATCATATAAAGTACATACAAACCCGATTAGCAAAATACATGGTGGAGACATATACAAGCGTTTCGGAGAGTAATAAGTGTCCATGGTTGCTTTCGGACTGCCAGATATTTAAAGGAGTAAAAGTTCAGCAAGATAATAGTGTAGACGTGTCCACTCTCACCGTTTCTATGACTTGCAGGATATCAGCCACAATCTCTTGCCCCTCGTAGGATAGAAAAATTAGGTGGGAGGCTGCATTTCTAATGATAGAGCCAAAACAATATTATTTACCAGATATCCTGGGCTCAACTATGTTAAATTTCTCCCCTACCATAAAGCACATACCAGATGGCTGGTAGGGATAAAGGTTAAGAGTCAAGAATTTTTATAAACAGTTCACAAATTGAGTAGAGCAAATTCGCTCTTATAATGAGCTGGCCCTCATCACTAATAGTGTACAAAAGGAGGTCTTAAGAGCTTACCCAACATGGGTTATTAATTATTAACACCTTAAAGAAGAACAGCAATTATAATGTAATAAAAGGCATCATAACAGCAGTAGAAGGAAATATTAAACAGGCCACAACGCCTTAAATATAAGCTGCAAAGTTCACCACAGTGCAATGTTCAGCCATTAGGATCTGAGTCCGAATCTTCTCCCTCTCGTACTTCCTTATTCCCCTGACAATCTTCTAGGAGTTTTGATACAAAAGCCACAGCAGTGTTGGGATCTGTTACAATGTGGGTTTTATTCGCATATCTGATTTGTAGCCAAGCAGAAAACTGAAGTTGTGCAGAAATACCATTTTCACGAAGGAGTTTCTTTGTCTCCAGTAGGGCTTTTTTCCTGGTTTGAGTTTGGGAGGAGATGTCAGGGACCATAGCGATCTTACTGCCCTCCCAAACAAGATCACCTCGCTGACGAGCTGCCTATAACAAACTGATCCTTGCCTCCGGGTTTGAAAGTGTCACTATAGCTGTGAGAGGGCTCTCCCCAGCAGATACCCATGGCCTGGCCCTGATTGGAATAGCGAAGGCCTTCGTTACTGAAATCGCAGAGTCTGCAGATAACAAGCTCAGATCATTAAAAAGCAGTCTTTGAACTGCCGATAACAGTTCTGTTTTCCCTGCCAGATGAGGCAGAAATCCAATGATGTGGGCGTTTGCCTGTCTCTGGGCATTTTCTAGCGACTATTTTAGATCGCAAAAAGTTAAAGTCCTTAATGAATGCCGCATTCGTCTCTCGCTGGCGGTCCCTTGCTGAGTTGATCTCCGTTATGTGAGAGGCATTTGCCTGTACCCAAGTCTCTAGCTCTACAATGCGAGACTCCATTGCGAGACTCCATTGCCACAAGTCACCGATTTGTGTCTTCTCCAGCTGTCTGGATTTTTTCAAGGAGAGCCATAAGTTGTGGATTCAGGTTTTCCGCTGGCCTAGTCTCTGACAGCGTGGGCGGCCCACCTCTTGGGCTCGGAGCAGATGAGAGGTAGGAATCGATATGATGCACTGAATTTTATCCTTTTTAGGACCCATCCTTAAATTAGGGAAGCACTCAGCAATCTGTCACCGTCTAATTTGCTAGGTTAACTTTCACTAGTTTGGCAAAAATTATTGTAGATCGCCCACTCGAACTGCTGCTTATAAAAAAGATGTCCACCATGTTGGATGCTCCACAGCGCCCCCCCCCCGTTCTTTCCCTATGTAATAAAATGTATATTTAGTTTCCAAATTCAAAAGCATGAGGTCATAAAAAGGCCATAAAATGCAATTTCTCAAGGAAATTACATTACAGAGATCTCCTGGTCAGTGTAATATATCCTGTGATTTCAGCTGCTGACACTTTGTAATTTAAAAAGGGCAAATCTCACAGACTGACATTTCATACACTGACCATTTATTTATACTACCAATATCATACAGTGATCATAACCAGCTGGCCACGCATCACACCCTCGACCAGATAATTTCATAGTCTGACTGAAGAAAAAGTCACAATCCTGTCAGAAAAAGATGAAAAAACTACAAAAAACAAAATAAACGAAATGGGCAGCAAAAATATTTAAAGCTATTTGCTATTTCATTTATATCACAACTTGTTCCCCATGAAATATATGCAGAAACGTTGTTTCCTCAGTACCACAGGCACTAATGACAACCCACCATACACTAAACCAAAAACACATTTTGAAACATAACACACATACTTAAAGCTTTCCCTTAATGAAGTGGACCCATGTGTATATAGTTATGATGAATCTGTATATAGTTATGCTGAACTTGTTTTTGTGTAAGTATGTATTTGTACTGTCACCTTGTTGGATATTGTTATATCCCTCTTTTGAAACTTTAATAAAAAAGACTATGCAAAAAAAAAAAATAAAAAAAAAAACTTTCCCTCTTCATGACAAAAAAGGAAAAGAAAAAAAACCTAAAAAAACTGTCACAAGCCATTTCAACCATACTGCGCGAGCCCCCTCCCCAAAACAGAAACAACGCGTGACCAAACCTCAAGCAGGAAAATTAAGCTCCCATTCACTGATCTTCACATCAATGTGCCCCAATACATTCCTCTCCTCACACACATTTAAATGTACATGCCCCCATTATTCTGACTCACACTCTCAAAAAGATTTAGCTGTCTACATTTTTTTCACGTTCTCCCACCCATTAATGTTAAAACAACCCCCCACCCCCCAAAATTAAGGTTCCCGCTCCCATCCATAACATTGTGCTCCCATCCATTCCGGTACAGAGTTCCCTTTCCATTCTGGTATTTGCTCCCTCTACATAAAAATGTTAGTCTTTTTTGTAACATGCCCCTCTTTTCCACAGTTAAAATCCCCATTTACAAAATAAATACTCCCCGGTGTTAGTGGCACCACCTCTCCATTACTGTTCCCGCTCCCGTCCGTACTACTGTACCCCCTACCATTCCAGTACTTGGTTCCCTTGCCTTTCCCATATTTACTTCATTTTAAAGTGCCACTGCAGTACTCAGACGTCCAACTGCTTTACAATAAAAAGCCCCGTTCTCACTACCAATACTCCCCACTTGCGACTGCCACCCCCTACGCTCCCATTTCTAAAACATCCTGTAATACACAAAACAGTCCCTCGACATTCTTTACTTACTGTACTTCCCAAAGCTATAAAAAATGTTTTTAAGAAGTCCCAACAATTAACTCCCACCTCACCTCCCAGTGAGCACCCACAACCCCATTCCCCCCAGTACATCTCCTGACACCTTCACTCACTTAACGGGCCCCAGGTTCATGATCCACTCCAACGGAAAACACGTTTTTCTGCTGCAACCGCCAACTGCAATATGAAAAAACTAAGGCAAAAGCAGTCCAATGCATTTCAATGGGGATTTTAACTTTTCTGTAGAACTAAGCCATCTTTTTTACCCCAAATTTTCAACATAGCCTTTTGGAGACCCCACCTCATGAACAATACCACTGTTATTACACAACTCCCTCTTGAAAGGCAATTTCATAGTCAGTCCTGCAATTCACCTTTTGGATGGGATTTGAACATTTTTCCTGTCCTTGTTCATGAGATGGGATCATAAGAAGGCTACATTAAACATTTGGGGTCAAAATAAGCATAAATTGTAAAGTTATGACTGTTAGTTGAAATCTCACTATGCATATGCATAACTTTGAAAATTTTTAATATTCTGCCAGATTTTCAAAACAGCCTTCTTATAATGCCAGCTCATGTACACCACAGCTGTCTCTTTTCAAGTCCTGGCCAAAATAGGTTTTTGCACCTCCGGCGCGTAATGGCGCTGCAGTTGCAAAACTATATTCAGAACCAACTCCAACTTGTATAATAGTAATAATATTCAGTTAGCTGGAGTATGCTAATAACCGGCTTTGTGAACAATGCCCCTCGGCTTTGCTCGACATTTAATCATCCACAGAAGCCGGTTACAGCTTCATATACTCCAACTAACTGAATGTTATCCCTTAAGTAAGCAACACAACAAAATAGGGAACAGGGTGAAATGACTGATACTAGGGGAGCGGGGCAGTGCTGGTGTTCGGCTGGGTGGAAGGCAGGTGAACAGAAATCAGCCTTAATATCACAAGCAACTGCAGGAGTGAAGAGAGGAATCACAGAGGGGAGATTTCAGAGTAGGAAAGGAAGAAGCAGAGCAAACGGAAGAGGGAAGAGAGGAGCCCATACCTATACTGTATATGTGTGTGTGTGTGTGTAGGTGTGTGTGTGTGTATATATATATATATATATATACATACACATATACACACACACACACATATATATACATACACACACACACACACACACACACACACACATACATACATACATACAGTGTATATATAGCCACTTTTTTCTCCTGTATAACTTGATTTTTAAGTACTAGTTCAAATTTTGTTACTGTTCCATCGCTAAAGGCTTTTTAGTTATCCTACTGGGTATTTCTGATTTATACACAGATAGTAAGTGCCATTGTAGAACTGTATGATGTAGTTTATGTCCCTTGCTCAGCTCTTCCATTGTTGGAACAATGCAATCAGAAGAAGCCAGAAGGTGAAGGAAGGAAACATATTCAATTCAGTGCTTCAGAGTAATTGGTATTTTTCTTTTAAACTTAGATTGTAGGCTTGTAGTGACACTATACTTTCTTTCTGTGTTGTCTTTACTTATAATTGTTTTGGGGCTGTTGAAAATTTAAAACATAGTGGTGGTGTAATTCTGTGCTGTCTTTAATTGCTGCAAATTTCACCCCCCCCCTTCCCCAACTCTTAATTATATGCCTGATAAATCTGATTGACAGGAGCTAAACACAGGGTATAGTAAGAGGTGTGAAGTAGGAGGGGCATAAGGGGGAAGAAGACCACCCTCAGCACGACAAGTGTTTTGACTCATTTATTTATTTATTGGTTTCTTTTTCCTTAAAAAAAATATATATCTGAGGATCAGTTACAGGATTTTTAGAACTGTAAATAAATAAAAAGAGAACTAAGAGCTTCAGTAGCAGAGAAGTAGTGGAATTGCAGTATAATGTGGGGAGTGGTGCAATGCAGTGGCTGTGGGGCAGCCATATTCAGGCAGACCTTCTGGACACTGAGGTGCTGCCCTATCTGCATGCATCTCTCGGGACTGCGGGATGAGGTAGCCAGACTCAGGAGCGAAGTAAACTGGGTCAGGAGTACCATCACCCCTATCCAGGGACCACCCAGTCCAATGCAGCTGCCTCAAAGGATGCCGAGAACGAGGAGCACTTGGATGACAGTGGGCTCAGGGAGGGTTAGAGCAGTCAGGCAGAGGCACATCCCAGATCCTATTCCTCTCAAGAACTCATATGCCACACTGGCAAATGAGGACAACCAAATAGAGGTACCCAGGGAAGTGGAAGGAAAGGATGTGGAGGTTAGGCAAGGAGATGACCTCAGTGGGGAAGCAGTGGACCCCAGAGGAGGAGGAGGAGGAAGCAATCCTGGTGGGGACTCCATCAGAGAGGGATCCAGCTAGGAACACAGGAGGGGGAGGACAGGGAGGTGAGGTGCCTACCAGGTGCCACGGCATGGAGGGATGGAAGGAAGATACTGGGGATCACTGGGAAGGCAAGACGGGAGGGTGAGCTGGATGTCATTATCCACCTAGGTACTAATGACTTGGCAAATGGGGAGCCAAAGGAAGTTCAGGAAGAGTTTAGGAAACTGGGGAGGGGTCTCAAGCAAGTAGCTACTTCTGTCACTTTCTCAGAAGTACTACCTGTGAGAGGCAAGGGAGAGCATAGGAGTGCATGCACCAGGAACTTTAACTCATGGTTGAAGAACTGGTGCTGTGAGGAAGGGTTTGATTCATTGGTGACTGGGGACCCACCTGGAGGGATGGAGGTTTGTTCAAGCCTGACGGCCTGCATCCATCCTGGAGGGGAATCCAAGCACTCAATGATAAGTTTAAATGCTACATTGACAAGCATTTAAACTAGCAAAGGGGGGTGGCAGGCCAGCAAGGACGGTACCTACTTGCTCACCCCCCACAGCTAGTAGTGGAACCAGTGAACCAGAGGAGTGGCTATCTCTGCAAAGCAGTGTGCAAAGATGGAGATTAGTGTCCAAAAGGTGGATAAGCAGAAAGGGGCAAAATTCAGCAGAAGGGCAGACAGCAAGGAGAACCAGGGATAAATGACAACCAAGGAAGGGGCTGGAGTAGAACAGTGAAGCAGTCTAGGGAGGTCAAATCATGGAAAGCCATGTGTGCAAATGCCAAGAGCCTTAGCAACAAGATGGAAGATCTGGAGGCTGTCATGGTACAGTCAGACCTGGACATTGTGGCCATCACTGAAACCTGGTGTAATGATAACCATGACTGGGAGATGGCCATACCTGGCTACAACATATTCAGAAGAGACAGAGCAGGCAGGAAGGGAGGAGGAGTGGCACTATGTGAAAAATGACATAAGGGCCGCACAGATCCAGGAGGAACAAAATGGGGAGAGATACTGTGGGTTAAGCTGGAAAGGAAAATGGGGCCAGCTATCCGCACAGGTGTGGTCTATAGACCACCAGCCCAGGAGGAAGAAACAGATAGAGTTGATAGTAGCCATCCAAAGGATGGCAGACAAGGGTGAGGTAGTACTGGTTGGAGACTTCAATATACCAGACGTGGACTGGAACATCCCAGCAGCAGCATCAACTAGGAGCAGATTTATCCTGGACTCCCTTCAGGGTGCCTTCCTCAAGCAACTGGTCATGGAACCAACTCGGCAGAAGGCAATACTGGACCCTTGTGCTCACAAACAGGGACAGTGTGATGGGGGTAACAGTGGGGAGCACCTGGGTAACAGTGACCACCAGTCATTGTGGTTTGAAATCACAGAAAGAGCAGAACCAAACCACACAAAACACGATCCTGGATTTTAGGGGCAGACTTTGGGAAAATGGGGAGATACTTGAAAAGAGGCATTAAGGGAATGGGACAGGAATCAGGGGTTGAGGAACAGTGGGCAGTATTTAAAATGGGGATTATAAGAACAACAGAATTATGTATTAAGCAGGTTAGCAAGAGGAAAAGGAAGGGACCACCATTATGGTTTTCCAAAGAGGTAGCAAAGAAAGTGAAAGCCAAAAAGACTGCATTCAGGCAATACAAAAAGACACAGGCAGAAGGGGATAGGGAGAAGTACCAGGAGAAACAAAGGGAGGCAGGGAAGTCAGTAAGGGAAGCCAAAGCTCAGACAGAAGAACACATTGCAAAATCAGTGGGTAAAGGGGACAAAAACTTTTACAGGTACATAAGTGAAAAAAGAAAGACAAAGGGAGGGATAGTGAGACTGAAGGGGAGGATGGGAGTCGTGGAGGATGACAACAGTAAAGCTGACATATTGAACAGGTATTTCTGCTCAGTCTTTACTAAGGAAGAGGGGGTAATGGGTCTGAAGGGAGTACAAGGGGTGAGAATGGTGCAGAAATGGACACAAGTCCCTTTACGAGAAAGGGTCCTGAAGGAACTGGAAGTAATAAGAGCTGATAAAGCAATGGGCCAGATGGGGTGCACCCCAGGTCCTTAAAGAACTAAGAGAGGTGGTGGCTGAACCTCTGGCTATCCTGTTCAGCCAATCACTGGAAACAGGGAGGTACCCAAAGACTGAGGACAGCAGATGTAGTCCCCTTATACAAAAGTGGGAACAAAGAGGAAGCAGGGAACTACAGACCAGTCAGCCTCACCTCGGTAGTGGGAAAGATCATGGAAGCACTACTGAAGGAGAGATTGGTGGAACATCTGGTTGTCAATGGACTACAGGACCCAAGGCAGCATGGTTTCACCAGGGGGAGTCATGTCAGACCAACCTCATTGAATTTTTGACTGGGTGACTAGGGAGGTGGATCAGGGAGGGCAGTGGACATGGCCTATCTGCAGTTCAGCAAGGCCTTTGACACTGTGCCACATAGAAGACTATTACACAAACTGGGGAATATGGGTGTGGCAGGACAGTAGTGTGGTGGGTAGGTAACTGGCTGGGTGGCAGGACACAGAGGGTGGTGGTAAATGGCTGTCACCCACAGAGGGAAGAGTGACCAGTGGGTACCACAGGGATCAGTGCTGGGACCGGTCCTATTCAACATCTTCATCAGTGACATTGCACAGGACCTAGAAGGCAGAATTTCACTGTTCGCTGATGACACAAAGCTCTGTAACAGAGTAGACACACCAGAGGGTGTAGACAGAATGAGAAGGGACCTGCAGAAACTTGAAGAATGGTCAAGGGTTTGGCAGTTGAAATTCAATGCAAAGAAGTGCAAGATAATGCATATGGGGCAAAAAAACCCTGGCACAATATATCAGTTGGGGGGTGAGGATATAGCATGCACCAAGCAGGAAAGGGATCTTGGGGTTATCATCTCTGATGACCTCAAGGTAGGGAAACAGTGTGACAAGGCATCAGGTAAAGCAAATAGGATGCTGGG
The DNA here is from genome assembly GCA_016271365.2 of Neoceratodus forsteri. Taxonomy (NCBI): domain Eukaryota; kingdom Metazoa; phylum Chordata; order Ceratodontiformes; family Ceratodontidae; genus Neoceratodus; species Neoceratodus forsteri. Next base: position 34,646,741 of record CM028132.1, read on the forward strand.
ATGTATAGGCAGGGGCATCACCAGCAGGAAAAGGGAGGTCATAATTCCGCTATACAAGACACTAGTGAGGCCCCACCTGGAGTACAGTGTACAGTTCTGGAGACCATACCTACGTAAGGACATAGACAGGGTAGAGAAGGTTCAGAGGAGGGCAACAAAGATGGTGCATGGGTTGCATCACAAGTCCTATGAAGACAGGTTGAAGGAACTGAACATGTACTCCCTGGAGGCGAGGAGGGAGAGAGGGGATATGATAGAGACATACAAGTATCTTACAGGGAGGAACAGGGTGCAGGAAAACACTATTTTTGAGCGAAAAAGATGTTTCAGGACTAGAGGGCATGGGATGAAGTTGGAGGGAGGACAATTCAGAGGAAACATGAGAAAGAATTTCTTCACAGAACGGGTGGTGGACAAGTGGAACACCCTGCCAGAGGAAGTGGTGGGGGCTGAAACAATCACGGGATTTAAGAATGCATGGGATAGACATAAAGGAATTCTAGAGGTCAGGGTTAAGGGGAAATAGACTTCTAGGAAAACAAACTGAACTTACAAGCTCAAATAGGCAGACTAGGTGGGCCATAGGCCCTTATCTGCTGACACTGTCTATGTATCTATGTATGTTCTACTATCGAACTCTGTGGTAGGAGAGGGACATAAACTATATCATACAATTCTAAAATGGCACTCAATGCCAGACTGTCAATCAGAAACAATCACAAAGGTCACCAACAAGCAAGTATAGATGGAATAATAAAATAAGTTGAACTAATGTAAAAAAACTTCTTCTAGTGGGAAAAATTGCCTTCAGGTACAGTGCAGGTCTCCGTTAAAACATATGTAGCAAATCAGGCATGGCCAGCACAAACTAACAGTGTCCGAGCAATACTTTGCTGTTGATGAACTGTTCATTCCTCAGTGTTGAATTCCCAGTTTCCCTTGGCTGAAACTCGGACTTGTTTGGTGAACTACCTGCAGGCCTCCTTACCATCTGTAAATTTATATCCTCTACTGCCACAGGAAATAAGGAGGTGGGCTGGAAGCAGAAAACAATGAATCACCCCAGGCTTCTCAGTTTGCCCCAAATCCCTAATTATTTTTTTACTGAATTTTGTTGACCGGGTAGGCCCACTGAGACTAGAAGTCCCTTTTTGAGGTGCAACCCCTGGGCCGGGGGGGCGGACATACACATAGTAACTAACTGAAACTGAACCAGATTAAGCTGGTGGTATTTTTTGTGAATTTCTTTCAACTCTTTCTGGTGGCAAATGAAAGATCAGGAAAAATATGTATTGTGGTATCCCATGCTGTAAGGCCTGGAGCTCGCTGGCTACTGTGAGTAGCTAATCTCTGGAATTTTCGCTGTCTGTAACTAACAGCAGGTGTCTGGAACCACCACAGCATCTGTGCATTAACTCAATAAGCACTCTTGACAATCACTGAAGCCGCATCTTCTTTCATTAGGTACAGCAGAGTGGGTAGCCAGAATTTCAGAAAGCCTCTGGGATTTTCACGCTCTGCACCTTACTCCAGTCCACTGTTCTCACACTGTGCGCTCAATACGCATTTTCCTGGGTTTCTAACCAGTGTCATAATCTGGCAGTTTCCTGGATTAGCTCAAAGGTCGCCTGCACTGCTTGCTCGTCACCTTTAGTAGCAGTCTTTAAAGTAACTTAGATTTTTGTATCCTGGGCTCCTAGTCTCTCCAAAATGGCTTCAATTTTAATGTGTACAGCTCTCACCGTGGTAAAAGCAGTTTCCTAGAGTTTTAGCTGATTTTGTACCCAGGAGTTTCTCCTCAGGACTACGCCCTGAAGAAGGAAAAAGGAGGGCTTAGTGGGAAAAAGATACCCCAACAACCACAGGCAGATGAAGCCCCCCCACAATGCCACAGCAGGGAGCTACGACTCCTCACGCGCCTTGTCAACTCCTCCTCCCTCATGTCAACAGTGGAGTGAAGTATCCTTCTTCTGGCTTGGTGAATGGGGGGAGAGGGGGTCCCACCCACTGGGGACAAGCTGCAGGTTACGGTCAGGGACCCCAGAGAGGATGTTAAGCAGAGACTGGTAGCAAGCTGTACCACTGAAGGACTCCTACAACTGGAAGATTGGCTTGGGCAAGTGCAGGAAGAAAGAGAACCTGGCAGCTGGCAAAGAAAAATGTGGGTAAAAAAATACAGGTTACTCACCTGTAACAGGAGTTCTAGGAGTCGTATATGTTGTTCATCCACACTGTCTGGCAGATTACTTGCCGCTTTAAGATGGGCTGGAAAGTCTTCAAGCTGGCTCCTCACTACCCGACTGGTAAAACCCTCTGACTCTCCGCCCACATGGCCAGATCTAGCTCGCAAGCCAGGCTGAGCGCCAAAGCCGAGGAGGTCAGGGTGGGTGGATGAACAACATATACCACTCCTAGAACTCCTGTTACAGGTAAGTAACCTGTATTTCTAGGGACGTGGATATGTTGTTCAATCCATATTGTCTGGCAGACTCCTAGCAGTTCTCCAGGAGGAGGGAGGCAAGGCGCGCACCCTCGATACTTACTTGGGAAATAAGGACTGGAAAACAGAGGTCCCAAAACCAGTATCCCAGCGTGACTCTAGGTCAATGTGGTAATGGGAAATAAAGGTGTGTGCTGACTTCCAGGTAGCAGCCCTGCAATTTCCAGGATAGGGACGTCCCTAGAAGCAGCGGTATGGCGGGTAGAATGAGTTCTTCTCTCTCTGGGTGGCTCCATGCCCGCCAACCTATAGCAGAGATCTATGCAGGAGGTGACCCACCTGCCTATCGTCCACTTGGCTGCAGGCCTGCCAGGTGCAGCTTCAGTGTAGGTGACAAACAGCTGGTGAACCTCTCCCCGAACTTCAGCAGGCCGCTCCTTATAATAAGCGAGCGCTCTTCTAGGGTCCAAAGTATGAAGCCTATATTTGGCCTCTGAGGTGTGACGGGGGTAGAACACCGGCAGAGTCAACACCTGGTTCAGGTGAAACTCTGACACCACCTTTGGAAGGAATTTCGTGTGGGGGCGAAGGACAAAACCTTGTCCTTGTGGAAGACCAGATAAGGAAACTCGATGGAAAGCACCTGGAGCTCTCCCATCCTTCTGGCTGACGTAATAGCCACCAAGAAGGCCGTCTTCCACGACAGGTGGGAGATATCACACCTACGTATCGGTTCAAATGGCTTGCCCATGAGCTTAGCCAATACCAGCAGTAAATCCCACGGAGGTGGAGGTTCTCGCACCGGAGGGGATATGTGATCTAGGCCTTTGAAAAGGTGTCCGATCACCTTCTCTTGTGCCACCGACTGCTTGCCAGCCCGCGCCCGTTAAGCAGAGATGGCTGCCAGATGCACCTTACGGGTCATCGACCGAAGCCCTAGCTGAGAAAGGGACCACAGGTAGTCCAAAATACTAGCCAATGGACAGGAAGAGGGGTCCAACCCCTTGTCCTGACACCAAACGGAGAATCTCTTCCATTTGAAGGCATAGCATTTTCTGGTCAACTCCTTACGGGATGCCTCAACAACGTTGAGGACCTCGTTGGAAAGACCCAAGGCCTGGAACTCTAGCTGCTCAGGAATCAGGCCATCAGGTGCAGGGATTGAAGGTCCGGATGGAGAACCTTCCCCTTGTCGACTGAGATCAGGTCCGGACGGGCTGGAAGCCGTCTCGAGAGCCTGGAGCGGAGGCTGAGGAGATCTGGGTACCAGAACTGGTGAGGCCAGTCTGGGCTACCAGAATCACTTGTGCCTTGTCCCTCTTCACCTTGAGAAGCACCTTGTGGATCAAGGGAAATGGAGGGAAGGTGTAGAAGAGGACCGGGGTCCACGGCCTCAAGAAGGCATCCCCCTGCAGCGAGCCCTGCTGAGGGGGGTGGGCATGAAACAGCCTCAGCTTCGTGTTCTCCCTGGAGGCGAACAGGTCCACCTGAGGGGTGCCTCAATGGGAGAACAGGTCTTAAACTCTCTCTGGCAAGAGAGACCACTGGTGAGATGCAGCGCCTATCCGGCTGAGGGCATCGGCCAGACTGTTTGAGGCTCCTGCCACATGGATGGCTAGGAGATCTGCCTCCAGGCCGATTATGAGAGACCAAATGCAGACGGCTTCCTTGCACAAAAGCAAGGAATGCGTCCCGCTCTGTCAGCTGAGGTAGTACAAGGTCGTGGTGTCGTCCATCTGGATCTGAACCACCTGACCCCGTACAAACGGAACGAAGGCAGTGAGGGCTAGTCAAACCGCTCGAAGCTCCAGCAGGTTGATGTGGCATCGAGACTCCTGAGGGGTCCAAAGGCCGTGGGCCCGGAGCTCCCCCAGATGGGCACCCCAACCCATCAAAGAGGCATCGGTCGTAAGGATGACCGTCGGCTCAGGGTGGACAAACGGGATACCCTCCTGCAAATGAGCTGGGACAAGCCACCACTGCAGGCCGTCCCATATCTTCTGGGTCACAGTTACTCACTGGTCCAAAGGACCGGAAAGCTGTGACCATTTGCAGGCCAGCCCCCATTGCAGGGGACGCATATGCCACCAGGCCCAACAGACCACACTGGTGCAAGCCACCATGAGACCCAGAAGGCGCAGGAAGTCCCGGGTAGGGCCCAACTGTCCAACCAGAAATGACTGGGCAAAGAAGGAAAGGACCTCGACCTTGTCCACCGGGAGCCGGGCTCTGGCTCGAAGAGAGTCTAGCTCTGCCCCGATGAACTGAATCACCTGCGATGGCATGCGTTCCAATTTGGCCTCGTTGATCAGGAGGCCAAACTGAGAGCTGACCTGCAGGGCCAGATCTCTGGACTGCTCCACCTCCAACCTGGAGGGGGCTGTTATCAGCCCGTCGTCCAGGTAAGGGTACACCCGGACCACTTGGCACCACAGGAATGCTGTCACCATTGCCATGCATTTGGTGAAGACCCTGGGAGCTGGAGAAAGGCTGAAGGGCATGGCCCAGAACTCGTAAAGTGATCCTTCTGCTCTGAAGCGGAGGAATCGCTGATGAGATGGATGGATTGGGACGTGAAAGAATGCGTCCTGGAGATCCAGAGAGCAAAACCACATGCCTAGTTCCAAGGACGGTATGATCTGAGCCAGAGTGACCATCCTGAAGGTGCGTGGCCTTAGGAACTTGTTCAGGTCGTGCAGATCGAGGAACTGGGGCCCGCCCCGTCAGCTTTGGGACTAGGAAGTACCTGGACACAAACCCTGGGTTTGGAGGAGGATCCACCAACTGCTGATCACCTCTTTTGGAGGAGCAGAACCATGTCGACTGACGAGCCAACAGAGAGCTATGAACTGTAGCCCCCCCGAGGGCGACGGCTCGATAGGGAGGAGTCCACTGGAATTCCAGAGACAGACCCCTACCAACCACTTCCAGCACCCAACGGTCTGTGGTGATAGCGGACCAGGCGGAAAGGAAATGTCAGAGCCGTCCCCCCATGGGGAGACCCAGGGGAGGAGTGACGAGGTTGGGGGCGGCACCCCTCAACCAGTCACTGGGCAGGCTTGAAGAAAGGGCCGGTCAAAGTGCCGCCTGGACCTTTCCCTCCAGGCTTCCTGCTGGAGGAAGCAGCAGGCTTGGCTTTGGGGTGCCAAGCATGAGCCTGCTGGCCCTGTTGCTGGGCCGGACGTGCCGCAGGGGCGGAAGGGCAAAAGGGCTTACGCTGCTGGTGGCCTTTGTCCTTCTGGGCAGACGTGACCGAGTCCAAGGTGGTGTTGGACTTCTCGATCCTCTGGAGATGGCCCTCCACCCCAGGCCCAAACAAGTCGGTGCCCAGGAAGGGGACGTCTGCCAGCTTGTGCTGTGTATCTGCCGTGAAGGTGGAGATGCACAGCCAAGCTCTGCGGCGCATGGCCACTGCGGCCGCTACCGACCGGGCACAAGAGTCTCCAATGTCCAAGGCAGTTTGGAGCTGTTTGACCACTGCCCTTCCCTGATCCCACACCTGCTTGACCGTTGTTTGAAGGTCAGCCGGGAGATGAGGAAGCACCTCATCCAGGGAACCCATAAGGGCATGTGAAAAATGTGCTATCAGCAAAGCCGAGCTAACCTGTCGAAGACCTAGGGAGGAGGCAGCGTAAACTTTGCGCCCGGAGTAGACAAGCTTTTTGGACTCCTTGTCCGGGGCCTTTTCTACATCCCTAGCGTTTGCAGAGTGCCGGAAGACGCTACCAGTTACACCACCAGCCCTTCAGCCGAGGGGTGCTCCAAAAAAACAGAGAGGGAACCGGTGGGGACTGCGAATTTGCGAGCCATCCTGGATGAAGGTGCAGGGCAGGATGCAGGCCGCTGCCACAACTCCAGGGCCGGACCACCAATGGCCTGGGCTACAGGGAAGGCCTCAGTGGGGGAATCCCCTCGGTCCAGAATCTCCATGAGGGGATATCTGGCCCATTTTTGTACGGGTTCGAGCTGCATCCCAGTGGACTCAGAGATGAGCCAAAGAATTCCCAGGAATGAGGATGGGCTCTTGTCCACAGACAGACCCCGGGAAGATTCCAGGTTGAGGGGCCTGGAATACAAGGAGTCCGCAAACAGCTGCAGAGCGCCTGAGTCACCCTCCACTTGCCGAGGCCGATCGGGGGTGAGGGTGACCCACAACCTGTGGGGCAAGCCCTGACCTGACTGAGAATCCTTGGTCGGGGCCCCAGTCTTTGGTTGCGGGGGCGGTGGTCCCACCACAATGGGTGGAGTAGCCGGTTTCGGCCGAGCAATCGGTGCCGGAGTCAGCTCCTCGACTAAGGAGCCGATGGCGAGAGGTTGCTTCGGACGTTCGAGCGACAGCCACTTAATGGTCGGTGAAGGCGACTGAGTCGGCATGTTGCCGGCTAGTAAAAGCTGCTGCCACATCATGTCCTCATAGCACCGACGCAACTTGCGCTGGAGCCTATCCTCCGAAGAGGACAAGCGGCGACGCTGCTTCCGTGATGCCGGGACTAAGACCACCAATGTTAGCAGGACCTACCCAACACGGAGGAGGACCGAGACCGAGAAAGTCAGGGTCGCCGATGCTGGGTCGAAGAGGGGGCAGGGGAAACCTGCTCATCCCTCGGTTCAGGGTCCTTGACCGGGGACTTCGGCACAGGAGACACAGGTAAGTCCTCGGTAACCACAGGGAGAACCGGTGAAGAAGGGTTGTTGGCTTCTCCAGTTGACAACCCGTCCAACGGGTCGAGAAAAATCTCGACCACATCGACGGGTGTCTCGGCCAGCTGACCTGACGGGGACACTGTGAAGCCAGCGGCCTTAGCCGCAACCTTGACCAAAGTCGAAAGCAGATGCTCCAGGGATCGAGATCTCTCCCGCTCCCATGAACGTCGATGGTGGGACTTACCTTTCGGTTCCTTTTTCTTCGACGTACTCATGTGAGTCCCTGAGGGCCCTTCTCCCTTGGTGGAGAGGTACTGACAAAGCTCCTTAAAAGAAGCAGTGTAGGAGGAGCCCAAGGAGAGCGGGATAAACGCTGACGCCGAGGAAGTACAAGACGCGGCCTGGGACGCCTCCTCGAGGGAGATTAACTGCTCCAGCTGCTCCGCGGAGCCCGCAGCCACGGACACCGCCCAACGGCCTCCTTCGACTTCACCGGCGGATACCTGCTCGGGGCACCAGTTGAAGTCTGGCATGCGTGGGTCTCTAGAACCGAAGGCGCAAAAGACTTGCAGAGATTGCAGGCCTGCGGATCATGAGCAAGCCCCAAGCAGTAAACATACGTGGCATGTAGGTCGGTCCACGATATCTTCTGCCCGCAAGGGCACCGACGGAAGCCGGGAGTAGATTTTGAATCCATCACAGGTGCGAGGGAAGTAGAAGACTTAAGTCTTGTAAACTTTAAAACAATTTTCTGAAAAACCGAAGGATTAGGATCCAAGCCTACAAACTCAGAGCGCTAAGGAGGGAACCTGAGTTTCTGCAAGGGAAGAGATCAGGCATCATGGCGGAGATGAGGGTTTTCCCACCCGGGTGGGTGGGAAGAACCAACTTGAAGACTTTCCGGCCCATCTTAAAGCGGCAAGGAACCTGCCAGACAGTGTGGATTGAACATATCCACGTCCCTAGAACAGAAAGTTAAAAAAAAAAAAAAGGGACAGACATCATACACAGAAAAATATACATCTCAATGTATACAACAGCTAATAGCAAATGCCAGCTGTAACTGCTTCCAATAACTTCTTATGAGCGTTCCTCTGGCCTCCACCCAGACCTTATGCCAGTCCACTCCTACACTGCCTTCTACTGAACCTTCCTGTCTCCAGTCGGGTGCCACAGTGCCTGGTATTTACTCACCTTTGCTCATATTTCCCCCTCACCTGCCATCCCCCTACCCATCCTCAGACCATTCCCACCCTTCCACATCTAACTCCTCTGTTCATCCTTTCCCCTTCCCTCCAGCAGGCCCTGTAATGGGTACTACACCCTCTGGCATCACCCCAATTCTGTTCTACTCTTTCCATCACTCCTAGCCTCTGGACTATTTCCTGTGTCATCTCTGCACCCCAAGTTACTGTCTCTCTTTTCTTTCTTCCAATTATACTTTGAAACAACGCCTATGTTATTGTACCAGACTCCGGCTATACGACATAGCCTTTGCATAATTGCCTAAGCTACTGTAACTGGTTCTGGCTACTTGTATATAGCCTATGTCAATGTATAAAGACTGTGACTTTACTACTTATTGCCATTCCTGTACAACTATGTTGCTATCTGCTTATTTGTTTACTGTTCTTATTCTTGTTTGCCTGGATGTGGAACCTATTTAATGAGCTTGTCCTCAAAGGTGTTAATCAGAGATCTCAAATAAAATAAAAATGTTGACCCTCAAAATATCATTAAAGGTGACAGGAAACTTTTTTTTTTTTTTAAGTTAACTCCTCTCCCATTTTCTCATCCATGCCCGTTATGTATTCTGATAAGCTTTGACCAGTTATTGATAGATAAATAATCTAGCTTTGGGGTGCCCTCAGATCTACAAAGAGTTTCACTCTCCGCAGCAGCTACCGCTCCTTCTTTTTAAAATTCTAAGACACTCCTACTATTAATTACACCATTCCATGCTATTCATCTGAATGGTCTGTACTGGTGTTAATGATGTCACAGAATGTTCAGGAAGTATGAAAAGAAAAGAGAAGAGAACAGATGCAACTGCTGAGGAGAGAGGGATTCAGGACAGTTACAAACGCAAAAAGATATTAAATTTAAAAAGGTCAAAACATATCAGAATATCAGGTAGACACTAATAGAAAACAGAAGGGTATCAAGAGATGTAAAATATTTATCACCTTTAAAGCTAAACTTAAACACCTAGGGGGACATATTCAGAGCCGGCTGGTTGCACACGCATATCAATGTGGCGCGCAAAATGGATGCACCGGCCGGCTCTGGTGTCATATTAAACCAGAAAGCGCGATCAGCAACTATCGCGCATCCTTGCTGAATATCAGACCCTGGATGTGCAGCGCAAAGCAGGTGGTTGCCATATGTGCGCAGCGCAACCAGGGTTCGGGGCTGAAGACTGCCTATGGGGGAAATGTGCAGCGCATACCTAGGTGCACCGTAACCCCCAAGGTGATATTCAGCCACAATATGCTAATGAGCTCATTGGGCATGCATGACGTAAACAGGCCCTATGCATGCCCTTAACGGGCTCATTAACATGGTAGCACCTGTCTGACTGCGCCGGGCTAGCCCCAATCTGTACAGGCAAGGCCGGTCCCCCTGCCAGCCCTGGCTTTCAAGTGGTACCCCTCACCCAGCCCAAATCCTGATACGGAGTACTGACATACCCCCCACCCTGCAAGGATCCCTGTTCAAGACACAATGCCCTCCCAAACCCACTTCCATAGTGCATGGACCCCCTTCCTGGCCCAGATCCCAGTTCGTACTAAACACAAACCCCTATCCAGCTCCAATCCCATTTGAAGCAATAACCTACCCCCCTACCAAGCCCCGGTCACAGATGTCCAGAGGAATACATAAGTGAGAAGGGGAAAGCAAGGGGAGGGATAGTGAGAATTAGATGGGCAGAGGGGAGTGACTGCACCGAAGAGGACCAAGAAAAAACAGACATCATAAACAGGTATTTTGGCTTACTCTTCACAGTAGAGGAAGGGGGAACAACAGGAATGGGGGAAGGGGAGGCGGACACAAGTCCATTTTCGGATGAGACTTGTCTTGTGCCTCTGAAGGTGGACAAAGCCATTGGACCAGACGAGATACATCCAAGGGTTCCAAAAGGAACTCAGGGAGGTGCTCCACTGATAACCTTGTTCAACAATTCACTAGAAAGAGGCATGGTTCTGGAGGACTGGAGAAGAGCCGACATGGTCCCTCTACATAAGAGTGGCAGAAGGGAGGAGGCTAGCATCCATAGGCCTGTCAGTCTTACTTCAGTGGAGAAATTAATGAAAACAATGCTAAAAGAAAGACTGGCAGAGTATCTTGAATCTAATGGGTTACAAGACCACAGGCAGCATGGATTAATTGGTGGGGGCGGCTCATGCCAAACAAATTGGATGGATGTCTTCAACTGGATGACTGGATCAAGGGAAGGCAGTGGATGTGGCCTACCTGGACTTTAGCATTGTACTGCACAAGAGGCTGATAAAGAAACTGAGCAGCACACAGGTGGGATCCAAAGTGGTGAATTGAGTTAGAAAACTAGTTAACAGATAGGAGACAGAGGGTAGTGTTAAACAGCACTCACTCAAATGATGAAGAGCTCAGTATTGGAGCCGGTCCTCCTCAATGTCTTCGTAAGGGGCATTGCTAAAGACCTGGAATGAAAGGTATGCATTTTTGCAGATGATAAACTCTCCAATAGGGTGGACACTCAGGAGGGGGTGGAGAGAATGAAAAAAGGAATCTGGGAAAACTTGAGGAGCGGTCTAAAGCATGGCAGTTGAGTTCAATGCCATAAAGTGCAAAATCATGCACCTAGAACATAGGTACCCAGGCACTGAGTATAAAACAGTGGTTGGGAGTGGGTCTGACAGTTACTAAACAGGAAGGAGACCTTGGGGTTATCATATCTGACTACTTCAAGGTGGCAGGGCAATGTGACAAATCAGTGAGTAGGGCTAGTAGGATGCTGGAGTGCATAGGGAAGGGTATATCCAGTAGGAGGGGGGAGGTGGTTTTGCCACTGCATTGTTTGCTGATGAGACCCCACCAAGAGTACTGTCCAGTTTCGGAGACCATACCTCATAAAGGACATAGACAGGATAGAGGTAGTCCAGAGGAGGACTACTAAAATGGTGCAAGGGTTACATGAGAAGTCCAACGAGGTGAGATTGAGGGATCTCAGCATGTACACCCTGGAAGACAGGAATGTGAGAGATGACATGCTAGAGACCTACAAGTACCTCACAGGGCCAAACAGGGTGCAGGAGGGAAGTCTCTTTCAAATCAGAAGGAGCACCAGCATCAGGAAGCACGCAATGAAGCTAGGGTGTGGGGTTTAAGAGAGATACAGTATGAGGAAATATTTCTTCAATGAAAGTGTGGCAGATGCCTGAAGTAGACTGCCAGCAGAAGTGGTGAAGGCAAAACCAGTGAGGGGCTTCAAATATGCGTGGGACAGACACAGGGGTTCATTAGAAAATAGGCAGGGAAGAGGGAGGGTTGCCAGGGACCAATTAGGGTATGCAGAGAGAGATTACGCAAGGAATATCTGAGTAGATTGGATGGGCCGACTGGTCCTTTTCTGCTGGCAAATTCTGTTTCTATGCTAAGGATACCGTAAATCTATCAAGCATCCATCTAAGATGAGAAATGTAAGAGCTAAAGTATTAACCGGAACACAAACTTATAACTTTGACATAGTGGGAATTTCTCTTACCTCTCCTTTTACTGTCTTAATTATTCTCATGCACTACGTAGTCTTAAATCCATAATATTTAAAATAAATGGTGGTAAAATTATTTCACGTATAGAAAAAGTTTCAGCCTATTGTAATAGATGTGATAGATGGCATTATTTATTATGATGCCTTTTTATGGAATGCTGTGAATGTTACATATTTCATTAATAAAACGTTCAATTAAAAAAAAAGTACCAAAATGATCAACTATGCCAGAGGGCATTCAATCAACGCATTGTTTTCATACAAATTTTAGAAGAGTTTAATTAAACCAGATATCTAGTATTCTAGGATACATTCAATGGTCCTGATACTTTGGGCAGGCAACAGTAAGGGATTCACCATGTTTAAGTAAAATCTATTTTTACTAAGTAAAAGTGCTTCAGAGCCAGAAAAATGCTACTCTTATTGCAGCAACAATAAAGGAAAATCATTTTCTTCCAGGTTTGGAGCATTTTCATTGGGGGTGGGCAGACCGTTTTTGTTAAATGTTGTAAAATAGGCTTACTCATCTTCTGCGCTGTACTGGATACGTTATTACAAAAATGCTTGTTGAAACAGTATTGAGTAATTTTCAATAGCTACTTTTTTCTCTATTACAGTGTTGTCTTGGGAATACCCACATGCAAAGTGGGGGGCAGGAAGCCCCATAAATTAGTACATGTTTGCACAGCGTCCTGTTTCTGAAGCTGGTGAAGCAGGGTAGGTTGGGGTTGCAACATAATGGACTTGGATCCAACCCTGAAGTAGTACGTTACTGTGAATCAGACTTACCTTAAATGTTCATACTTCCAAACGCCCTCATCCTGACCTTCTGGAGGTTCCAGAATTTTGTCAATGTTCGAGCAGTCTGTCCTTATGTTTTGCTGGATATACTGCACAAGAAATAATACAGGTCTCTTAGGATGGGAGAAATGTAGACAAAGAAACATACATACTGTACTGTCTCACGATCAGTGCATCACCACAGGAATGAGCTGTGCCAGCTGCGGATGGAAGCCTGCATTTCAAAGGTGCACTCTGATGTCATAAAATAATCATTGGTACAAACATGGAGTGAGATGGTGCAAGACCATTAGATGATCAAGTCCACCCTCCCCCTCCAAACCACCATTATCCCAACAGCAGTAACCAGGAATAATGGAGCCGAAACATTTATCCAGCCTGGATTTAAAGCAATGCGTACTACCTCCACACAGCATGTTCTCTGGCTATCTGCTTCAGACTCCCTTTACCCAGAGTGAAGAGATGTTTCCTCACACCCCTTAACAACATTTCTCCCCCCAATTTTGAAGGGTGCCCTTCTTGTTCCAGCTTCTGTCACTCATTTGCTGAGGTAACCGACCTAGCCCTGTAAAAAGCAACAGTAACAGCAGCCACCCCCGACACTGCATAAACATCTGGGCTAAGAATCCCACACTCCTGGTCAGACTGACAACAAATACTTGGCTAGAATTTCAAACATTTCAACTCCAGCAACACAAACTACATTACTTCCCCTATGTTTTCCTCCTCCATTACTGGATTTCCATAATTAAATGTCTGTATAGCAGTTTTATTTATTCTAACAGCAGAAATGTGATGCATAATGTATACAGAAACCAGTTTGGTTCTCTGAAAGGTTAGGGAGGCAGTAAGGGCCAAAACAAAGACCTTTATAAAGGTACAAAGTAAAACAGGGGTAGGAACATTGGAATGAGTATCAGGAAAAAAAAAACAGAGGTCAAGAGGGCAGTCAAGATCGTAAAGGCAGATACGGAATTGTGTACTGCGGAGGGCATTAAGGGAGAGGAAATCAACAATCTTTTAGATATAGGGTTACCACCTTTTCAGAAGCCCAAAGTGGGACATTTCTTACTGAATCATGATTTTTTTCGGGACAATATGTAACTGCGACAAATGCAACAGACTTGTTTTTAATAAATAATCAGAATTAAGACTAAATGCTGTAGTAGTTTAGTTGTTTCTAGTGTTTCTTATTTTAAGAATAGATCCAGAAGCAAATGATTTGATACCTTTTAATGGACCAACAAGCTGGAATAGTGTTTAAAGCTGATTAACCAGTCCTTCTTCAGTAGCTTTCCTCAGAAGAAGGACTGGTTGGTCCGAAAGCTAGAGCACTTTGTTCTTGTTGTTACATCTATGTTGGTCCATTAAAAGGTATCAAATCATTTGCTTCTGGATCTATTCTTGCAAGGACCAATACGGCAATTACTAAATCTAGATTTTATCATTTTAAGGTATTTTAGTAAAGGTATTATAGTTCTTTTCAACATTTAGAGGAAGTCAGAAAATATTTTTTTTCTACTAAAATGTCAGGACATGTAGTATTTTTCATGTTTTTTTGCAGAACACAGATGTCCAAATCAGGACTGTCCTGCGAACATCGGGACAGGTGGTAACCCTATTTAGATATACATAGGGAAAAAAGAAAGACAGGGGAACGGTCAGGCTAAGGGGTGGGGGGCGCAGGGTAACAGCGGAAGATGGCAGAAAGCAGCCATGCTGAGATACTACTACTGCTCAGTGTTACTAGGAAGAACAGCAGGTCCTTGCCAAAAAGCATGATAAATGCAGCTGATAGAGGGGTATTAGAAATGAGGCTGCAGAAATATACTAGTGAGAATCAGAAAAGGTTTAGTAGCCCTCAAGGTAAACAAGGCCGGATGGGATGCATTCTAAGGTACTAAGGGAACTGGCATCAGTGTTAGCCAAACTCCTGGTGGGGCTATTCAATAGCTCTCTGCAGCACGGGGTGATTCCCAAGAAACGGATGAAGAAGAACGCAGTTCTGCAGCACAAGGAAGGGGACAAAGAGCAGCCAGGAAACTACAGACCCGTTAGCCTTACCTCTGTGGTAGGGAGACTGATGGAGACACTAGTTAAGGAGGACCTAGTTGAATACCTGGAGAAAAATGGACTTCAGGATAGTACGCAGCATGGGTTCTTGGCAGGGAGGACTTGTCAAATCAACCTGATAGTATTCTTTGAATGTGTAACCAAGGATGTTGATAAGGGGCATGCAGTAGACTTACTCTTCTCAGCTTCAGCAAGGCATTCCGGCTCAGTGCTTCACAATGTGGGAACAGCTAGGGAAATAGTAAGGTGGGTAGTGAGTTGGCTGGAGGGGAGGCAGCAGAGTTGTGGTGAATGGGGTCAGATCAGTAGAAGAAGAGGTCACCAGTGAGCACCACATGGATCTGTCCAGGGTCCACCCCAGTCCTCTTCAATATGTTCACAAGTGACATAGAACTGGCCCGGTGGCGCTGAGGGTCGAGGCACTGGACGCCATACCTCACGCCACGCCGGCGACCTGGGTTCAGGAACGGACTAAGATCGCTCGGGGGCCGGCGGGGAAGGCAAGGATTGAGCATCACAGCTCTCCTTCCTCAGGGTTGGGGGGGGGTCTGTGCTGTGAATGGCACAGCTGGGGGGGCTCGCCCGTACCCAGGGTGCTTGATTGCCTCCACGGAGGCGGAGACAGCTGCTGCACCCAAAAGGGTGAAAAAAGGAGAAAAAATTCCCAGCGGCAGGATGATGCCAGACTCCCCGCAGGCACCGATCCTGGGCCGGGAATAAGGTAAGCCCCGGTAATTCAGTGGGACAAAGCTGGGGGGGGTCAGACAGAAGGGGGCTGTTGGGGGGAGGCGTAGAAACAGCAGCTGTGTTAAATAACAAAACAAAAAAAACAAGTGACATAGGAGAGGGAAATCTAGGGCAGGTTGTGTCTATGCGCAGATGACACTAATAGAATTGACAACATGGAGGGGGTAAGGGGAACTGCAAAGAGACCTTCAATATCCAAAGTACGGCAAGTGAAATTCAATGTCAAGAAGAGCAAAGTGATGTACTTTGGGAACAAAAACCTCAAGAGAGAGTACTGGATGAGAAGGGTTTGGTTGGATACAACATCAGAGGAAAGGGTCCTACTGTAGGAGTCATCATTAGTGACTCAAACAAACCAGCCAATGTAACAAAGCCTTCAGCAAAACTAACAACATGCTAGGGTGCATTGGGAGGGGGTTTCACAGGTGGTACTGTTACTTCTGTATACATCAGTGGTGAGACCACACCTGGAGGACTGTGTCCAATTCTGGAGTCTCCATCTGAAAAATGAGAGGGACAGGCTAGAGATGGTACAACGTAGAATGACCAAGATGATTCAGGGAGGGCAGATCCTATGAGGATCAGCTAAAGGCGTTGAACATGTATTCACTTAAAACTAGACGAGAGAGTGGGGGCATGATAGAAATATTCAAGTTCCTGAAAGGAATAAACACAGTGAACTGTGTAGAGCTATTTCCCAGGAACAGAGAAGCTAGGACACGGAGGAAGGAGTGGAGGTTAAGGGGGGGGGGGGGGAGTTAAAGGATGTAAGGAATTATTTCACAAAAAGATGGGTTGAGTCATGGAAGAATGGTCTGCTGGCAAGGTAGTGGGTGCCAAGACCATAAATGGCTTCAAACACGACTGGGATAGATATAAGCTTATAGTGCCTACTCAGAGAGACAAGAGAGGTGAAAACACGGAGAACAATGGAGAGAATACGGTAAGTGAAGACCCCAGAGGGACCACGGGGCCTGCAGTCTGTTAGGCTAATATGGGCAGACCTGATGGACCATCGGTCTTTTTCTGCCATTATCGTCTAGGTTTCTATAATGTCACAAAATTGCATCAAGTCCATGCCTGGGTGATGCCCAGGGAAATGTTAAAGAATTCAAAGATTTCTGTCTGCACCATGCTGGCCTCATGCCCTCTGAGCTCTCAACAGTCAGATCTTTCCTCTGCAGAAGAAGCAGTCATCCCAGAATTCAACTTCCTCAGAAACTCATTTGAGTACCTGCTTTTTTTTTAGGATAAAAGTGAGTTTCTTCTAATTATTGCTGGTGGCCACATATCATGACAACACAAGAATGCTACAGTAGTGACCTGATGTCACAAATAGTACAACATGAGGCTGCCTGATGGCCCAGTAGCTGCCATGAAGGTGTCGCAGGTTTGAGAGCAGACTAGGGTCACCACACTGGGAGGCAGGCCAGGCCACAGACAGCTGTCAGAAGGAGTGCACTTTGCTGGGGAGGACTGGCTGCGGGTTCCAGTGTCACAACTACTCCTGCGGGTGGGGCCAGGGAGTCTGCTCCTTCGCAGAGGTGCACTGTGTGTGTGTGCACAAGGCCATTCAGGCACAGTCTATGCCACGGGGAAGAGGAAGGAAGCAGGTGAGAACTAGGGAGACAAAGAACCCTGAAGTGACGAGGCTGTCAGATATCATCTTGAGGTACTGGTCGAAAATTTACCACTTAAGCTTTGCACTTGTGGTTTATAATGTTTAAAAAAAAAAAAAAAAAAAAGTTTTTTGGGGGGGTAACCAGGTCAAGACCCACTAGGCACAAGGCCTGTTTTCTGGGGTGACCCGGGAGCAGTGGAGAGGTTAAGTGACTTGCTCAGGGTCACAGAGCATACAAGAGGAGATTGTTGGAATCAAACTCAGGTCTGCTGGCTGTACCACGCTCATTCAGAGCTCATTACTCTAACCCGTAGGCTATACTGCCAACCCCATTTGTTAGAACTGCAGTCTTGTTACTGATATTTCTTACCTATTATTCTAGCTACACAGAATAATGTAACTGGATGCTACCACTAAAGTCATGCTATAATGAGATGTGGCATTTCAGCTATGCAGCCTGATTCCATCAGTTTATCTTTCTATCCAGGTACCACTCCCAGCTTAGTTATGCTGGCAGTTCAGGTATAAAGCGAAATTTAGACTAATGTATTTCCAAGTACCACAGCAGAGTGCATAGGTGAACAACGCAGATCAAGCCTTCTGCTCAGCTGCAGACGTGGGTGTTGCTTCAGAATGGAAATTCCCATGTTTACTTCCTTACTTTCCTACATCAAATCAAAAAGGTAGAGTACATATCGGGAGTTCTGAAGATTACTAGGCAGGCAACCACTCCAACACTTGAATGTCAAAAATCTAAGCTACTGCCTGCAACTGGTTCCACTTACAGAGCTGCTTACAATTCCAGCTCATCTTTCTCTTCCGAATACTTGCTAAAGAATGGTTTGGTGTACCACCATCAGTTTTCAAATAATAAATGATACAAGGTTTGTTAGGCATACAATAAACAGTTTTTTTAAAGTAGTTTTAGAATATATTACTGAAAAACTCTTGTGGAGGTGGAATATGCCAGCATTTTTTTTTTTTTTTTTTTTTTTAACGTTTTTGTTGACTGGGTAAGTGCACTAGACAAATCCTGCCTATTTTCTGGCATGACCCGGGGGAGAGGGATACAGATGAATGGCAACTGCAGGGCTCTCATATCTACAGGGATTCCTGTATTTTACAGGGATTTGGAGGCATCTACAGGAAAACTCTTCCCATAGACTTGCATGCATTATACAGGAAAACAGGGCATTTCAGCTTCCATAGGAAATAATGTGATCTACAGGAAAACACAGGAATATCACCCTGGAGTTACAGGGAAAATGCCAAATCAATATGGGAGCAAAACAACTGACCTTGAACCAGATTAAGCTGTTGATGGTAAAATTGTTGAAAAAGGGTCCCATGGACTTCCCTACTATAAGTGCCACTCTCGCTCGGCCCCCGCACTCATTAACGTTATGACGAGATGCCAGTGAGAGCTCTGGGGCATGTTCCATTATAATCAATGGGTGGCAGCTTTTCTATCAATTTTATATATTATCACAGCCTCTTTGTAATGAAACATGGGCACTGGTCGACTAACAAGCTGGCATCTCACCATAACATTAGTGAGTGCGGGGGCAGAGCGAGGGCGGCACTTAGAACAAGGAAGTCCGTGGGACCCCGTTTCAACAATTTTACAAGGGATACAGT
Organism: Neoceratodus forsteri; assembly: GCA_016271365.2. Lineage (NCBI taxonomy): Eukaryota > Metazoa > Chordata > Ceratodontiformes > Ceratodontidae > Neoceratodus > Neoceratodus forsteri. Next base: position 34,665,455 of record CM028132.1, read on the forward strand.
TTTTTTGTACTGGATTATATTAGGAAATGTTCACAATTCAGGACTCCTGTGATGGTAAGGCACCTGTATTTCAGGTGCAGGGGTATTTTTATTCTTATTGGTGAATCTCTAAGTTCAGTACACTTTGTATAAACTGGTCAACAGTTAGCAACTGTTACATGAAGCCCATACCTGTTGCACAGCCAGCGTGCTGTCCATTTCTTCAAAGGATTCATCAGGCCAATTATAGAAATCCTGCAAAACATAGTATCAGAATTAAACTTACAAGGACTGTTACGAGAACCAAACTAACTTGATAGGAGTGCACATTTTTCATTGTATAGTTCATAATGTTTATTTTATTATGTCTCTTTATCATAATAGGTTTTATACCTTGATGCGTAACTTTTATCGTCTCACTGCAAGTTTATTTTATGTACATTTATTACAGTTGGTTTTCTACACTGATGTGAAGACTTGTATTGTTTAGTTAACTGGGTACTCGTTGCAATAAGCCCTGCTCAATGGGCTTAACCCCGATTAAAACAAAAAAAAAAGTCATTGTTACCCATACCTTTTAAAACACGCATAATTTAGACAGTAATGACTAAGAAGCTGGTGATTTTCAAGGGATTAGCAACCGGTTGGGGGGATGGGTGACCTGAGGAACTGGATGGCTCAACAGATTGGTAACGGGTTACATAATCCTTTCACCTTCACGTCACCGGTTCAAACCCATCAGAAATCAGTAGTGGCCAAAACCATTATTTTGGAGGCAGTACACAGGGGTTAAAAGCACTGAGCTACAAACCTAGAGAAATAGGTTTAAATCCCACAGCTGCCACCTGCATACTGTGTGACCATAAGCAAGTCACTTAACTTCCTGGGCTCCCAAGATTTATTTATGTCTTTGGTAACTGGGTAAGTGCAATGATCCAAAGGACTGTTTTCAGTCATGACCCGGGCCACAAGGTGGCAATAACACAGTACACAAAGTACTCTGCCACATCGGCAGCGACAGGGGGAAATCGCTTGAACACTGAGCAGCGAGGGTAGCCGTCGGCCAGAAGGAATTTGGGCTGGCCGCATCAGCAGCAAGAAACATTGTCGGGAGGAGATACCGTCAGCATCGGCGGCAAAGAATCTTGGTCGGCTGCACTGAGGGGGACTGGCTGGCCACATCGGCAGCACGGAGCTAGCGGCACCCTCGACAGGAGTTTCGCCACCACCACCCCCCCTCCCCCGGCCACAGGACATTAAAGATTGCTGGCGGCTCCAAGTCTCTTCTCACTACCCAATCGCCGTGAGGGCTGAGACAGGGCGCCAAATTAAAAAAATGTGACAGGCTATTTCAAGGCCCCCATTGCAGAATCAATCACTGCTGAACAAACCGTTTTTTTTGTTTTTTTTTTCTTTCCCACCTACACTCCCCCACCCTGGCTTCTATTAAATAGCCTAAGTGGGAAGAGTTAATGAGTTCTGGCAAATAAGGGATGACTGCTAGCAAGTTGGTGTGAGGCTGTGTTTTCAGAGCCTTTGTTATCAAATGTTTCAAGTGTGGGGGGGGGTAATGAGTACTGGCAAATAAGGGATGACTGCTAGTAAGTCAGGCTGTGTTTTAAGATCCTTTGTTGCCAAATGTTTTAACTTGCTGATAGCTAGGTAAACATTCAGGGTAAGCAGGGCTTGGGTGATGGATCTACCTACTAAGGACTGCTGAAAGAGACTATAAAAGAATCTGAGCACACTACTGGGTTACCCTCTGCCTAGACCAAGTTGCATGCTGAGTTCCTTATTGATAACACTGACTCCTGCTTCCTTGTCTAATCACTACTGTGGCTGAACTGAACACATAAAATGAGGCACCTGGGTATCATCACTGCTACTGCCTATGCAGCCATAATTCTGGTGGCAGACCAGTGTCACCCCCTGGGAGAAGTTCCCCTGAACCTAGCAGGAAATGGGTCCTACGGGGTTAGGGTGGACAATCATGACTCTATACTGTTACCTATACGTGGCCTAACTAAGCATGGCAATTATCTTTTCTGATAAAAAGAGCCTCCTCTCTTTCCCCACTAAAATTATCAGGTATCTGACTACACTGAAGTTAGCACTGTGTGGGGATATTGAATCCAACCCCAGTCCACCCCCCCCAAACTATATGCCAAGCGCTCTCACCAGTCCCTGCTGGACTAATGCGAGGGGACTTAAACTAGTACATATGAACATTAACAGTCTAAGGCACAAGATGCAGGATCTGGAGGCATGGACAAGCCTGATGTAACTGCAGTGTCTCAGACTTGGTTAAAGCCACAAATACTTCCTCATGACGTCAATCTAATGGGCTATAATGTGTTTAGAAAGGATTGAGGGCTGGTCCAGTGGCATAGAGGGTTGAGGCGCTGGCGCCTTACCTCTTCCCACGCCGGCGACCTGGGTTCGGGAACGGACTTGGGTCGGGGGTTGGCAGGGGAAAGATAGGACTGAGCGTCCGACGGACTGCTCTCCTATCCTGGAGAGGGTTTGGGTTAAGCCTCGCTCCCGTAGCGGCCCCTAGTGGAGACCAGGGGCACTACAGGAAGCAGTGCACTAGGGGGAACAAGAAAAGTGGAAAATCTGCGCTGGAAGTCTAGTCGGATGACGGCTGCCGGCCCCAGGCATCCCTGAAGACTCCCCAGGAAGCTACATGAATGCATCAGCAGCTCCCAGGACCACAAGAAGTAAATAGTGTGCTGGTGCCTTCTTCCCACCGGTGCCTTCCCCCTTGGAGGAGCAGGGACCCACCCGGTGAAGGGTTACATCGAGGCTACTCCGTATTTGCAAACTCACTGAGTGACCACTCGCCCATTTTCAGCGTTTGGTCCAACAAACTCCCTTAACTGCCCGCCAGGATATTCAATGCCAGGAATTACTCTAATCTCATCCCTGAAGATGTCTGCTCTGCCCTGTCCGCTGTGAATTGGGGTCCTATATCTACTCTCCCAACCTTGGATGGGGCCTCGGACTACTTCTCCAATGTATTAATGTCTGTAGCTAATGTGCATGCCCCCCGCAAGAAGCTAAGGCTGCAGGGCAAGTGCCACAAATGGCTTAATACCGATTTGAAATGGACGATGCTACTCCGGGACAGGGCATGGGAGCAATACAAAACCTCACATCTCCCATTTGATTGGGAGAAATATAGGGTACTAAGAAACAAGTATAAGCTGGCCCAGTGGCACTGAGGGTTGAGGCGCTGGATGCCACACCTCGCGCCACGCCGGCGACCTGTGTTCGGGAACAGGCCACCAGGGGTTGGCAGGGGAGAAGGATTGAGCATCCGGAGGACTGTTCTCCTTCTCTGGGAAGGGGGGGGGAAGCGCAGTATCAGCGCTCGTTCACTCCCTGGTGGAGGCTGGGGGTTAAAAGGCGTCATGCGACAGTTGGGAAGGAGCTGAGGGCAGACGCATGGAGGGGAGTGCACACGGATGCATGCAGGCTCCTCCTCTGCCTGAGTCATTGCACGCCCTCTGCTCCAAGGAAAAGAAAAATCAGAAAATGCCGGCTCCCCGCTAATGAGCCAGCTCCGGTACCGACCCCTCTGGCCATGACAATCCCACCTTGGCGGCCCCACTCTGGGGGGGGGGGATCCCAGAGTATGAGGGGGTTGGTTGCCGGAGCCTGGTGAGCCCACCGAAGGACTAGGGGAGTTCAGGCACAAAAATAATATTTAAAAAAAAACAAGTGTAAGAAAGCGACAAAGAATGCGTAAAGCCAGTATCTGCGTGATCTCCAATCTTGGCACCTAGGGGTTCCCAAGAAATTCTGGGGTCAGATGAATGCGCTGTTGAAGGGTGGCATCAGCACTCAGGACGGAGCTGTCCTGATTGATGGCATACTAACAGATGACCCCTCCACAGTTGCTGAGGCCTTCAATACCCTTTTTACTGACCTAGATAAGTATAAACCTTCTACCCCTACCGACCCTCCTCTAAGAAAAGCCACTGAACGGGATCTCCACCGGCCTCAATTTCATCTCAAATTAATCAAGCCATCAGAAGTGCTACTCCCTTCTGAAGCAGATAAACCCGGACTCATCCCCTGACTTTGACCAACTAGAGCACCACCAGCTGTGGGCTGCTGCTCCAGCGATTGCTCTGCCCATCACCATGCTAATAAATCGGTCCCTAGTGGAAGAGAGCGTCCCTAGCAAGTGGAAGTTGGCTGTTGTAGCCCCTATTCATAAGACAGGGCCACGTGTAAACACAGAACTACAGGCTTATCTCCATTCTCTGCCCTTTGGCAAAGGTGCAGGACAGACTAGTCTACAACCAACTGCAGAGCTACTTAGAATAGCATCTGCTCTTGGCTGACAATCTGCATGGCTTCAGAAGAGGCCATGGAACTGACACAGCCCTAATCAAACTCATGGCTGACACCTTGGGTGCCATGAACAGGGGGTCCCCTACTGGGGATATATTCACTGATTTGTCAAAGGCATTCGACCTGGTTAGCCACAAACTGCTTCTCAGTAAACTTCAACTGCTTGGACTTGACACTCTCGCTTACCTGGTTTGAAAGCTATCTGCTCAACAGGACTCAAAAGGTAAAATGGAAAGGAGTGCAATCAGGCTGCAGACCTGTGACCACTGGAGTATCCCAGGGTTCGATTTTAGGCCCTCTACTATTCACCCTCTTTGTTTAACGATACTGGGCGTGACTGTGGCCTGGAAAACCTGATCCTGTATACAGATGACTCAGTGGTTTACTGGAGTGATCCTCAACCAAGTGTCATTATTGCAAAGCTGCAGGCCAGTCTCACGGTACTAGCCGCCTGGTTTACCTCCAACTCACTAGTGCTGAATGACAAAAAGACCAAGGCTGTCCTTTTCGGGACTAGATTCCTGGGAGTTGACAGGCAACATCTGCTTTGGCTCCACACAGCTATAGGGTCACAAACTGAAGACGTGCACAAGATTAAATACTTGGGAGTCTACTTAGATCAAGAAATGTCCTACAAGCCGCATAGAGACTATGTAGCTCAGACCACTCTCACCAGAAGCTTGGCCTTCTTTACAGACTTGAAAACTCCCTAACAGACGATGCACGACTTGCTAAGCCAAAAGCACACTGCTTCCCACCCTCCTCTGTGGTGCTCCCTTCCTATATTTCCTTAAGGAGAGTTAACACCACAAGCGGTCTGTCCTCTATAATGGGATTTCACACTTCACTTCCTGCTCCCCACCCAGCAGGCATCATCGTGAGGCCCTTGCAGACCTCAACTGGCTCTCAATAGGTAATAAACTGTCCTATCCCTTGTGACGCTTGGCCAGCTGGTTATGATTACTGTATGATACTGGTGTTATAAATAAATGGTCAGTGTATGAAATGTCAGTCTGTAAGATTTGGCCCTTTAAATTACAAGGTGTCCGCAGCTGAAAACCAGGATGTAATTAAAACAGACCAGGAGGAAACAGTTAATTGGAACATCCTTCTAGAGAGAAAGCTTGTGGCCCTCATCACCTGCTGCTGCTTTTGAAGTTAGAACTTAAAGAAGAATTTTATTACATCAGGAAAGGACGTCATTTAGCTGATTCCTGTTGGCTATCTCACACCTGGGTGACAGACTGCAGGGTTATAAACCTCAAAGGAACTGGTTGATCAAAGACTTATAATTTGGGAAATGGGTTTTTGCTGATGGTCACATTATTTAAAGTACCTCCAGATAGGAAATCATTTTTTGTAATTTTATATCCTAAAAGGAGGAGCTAGATGACTCACAGAAGGGGTGTGGAGAGACAGAGTTTGAACTGATACTTGTGTCTGAAATGTTGGTGATATCAGTTTGGGACTCCGGAAGAAAACAGTTCTCTGATGTAACTTAAGTACTTCCAGAGGCAATACCTTAGACAGCAAAGGACTAAATGTACTGTGGTAGGAGTTTTTGTTCTGTACTTTTCCCTTGTTCTTTTATGTGACTGTGATGCTCTTTGATATTTGTTCTGTATTTTATCTTACTGTTTTTATCCATTTTTAGTAAACATTTTCTTTAAGATACTGCCTGGGTCTCCTCATTCATTTTTGGCATGTTATTGCTGAACGGATATTAAGTCTGACAACTGTTCAAGGGCTTGATGGTGTTACTAAGCTTGGTAAAAGGTAAGAATATACCTAAGGTCTCTTATAGAGTTTTAGGAGTTCCTTTGGACACCTGGTTAGGTGTCCTTAGGTGAAAGATATATTGCATCTCCCCGAAGAGAATATTATCTGAGCCTGTACATTTGGGTACGCTAGCATGAGGTTCACAGTTCGAATCCCCCCAGAACTTGAGACTAAAGGTGATTCGGGCCCAAAAGCAGACAGGAGGGTTACCCTGTCTGTTACCTGTTCACACTACTGTGCTCTGAGGTTGGCACTATGGGAGCAGAGGGCCTGACATGCGGAGTGTGTTTATGATGCATGCGTCGGAGGCATTGGTGCTGGGGTTGATACCTATAATAGAGTGTTATCCGACACCACTGACTCCCTCGCACCTGTCCATGTACAACCCAAATCTTCTTAACTGAGGTCCCCGTGCTATGATGGGGCTCTTAGGGAAATGAAGAGGAAGGGTCAAAGGTTAGAGCGCTGCTGGAAGAGATCCGGCCTGGAGGGGGACAAACTGGTCCTGCGTGTGCATTATAATGCATACCAGGGGGCAATCAACCATAAGAAGGTAGTGTTCCTATCCAGGGAGATTGCTGCCGGAAAGAACCAACCAACTGTACTTTTTCGGACTGTGGACAGGCTACTCCATCCTGCCTGTCTGCAGCCCAATAAGGTTTTTTCTAATTCTGAGTGTGAAGAGTTTGCTCGGTTCTTCTCGGGCAGAGTGTCCAGTAACCGGCAGGTGGTTTCCTCAGCCAGCAATGCTGTAGCTGGCACTGGTAGCCTAAAATGTTCAGAGTGCACTCCGCCTAGTTGGAGGGAGTTTAGACCGGTGGAGGTAAGTGAGGTCATTGAGGTGGCAACCAACTTGAAGCACACCTTTTGTGAACTGGACCCATTGCCGACATGTTTCTTAATGAGATGCATTGACATCGTTGGCCCAGTGTTTGCTCTGATTGTCCAGTGTTCCTTATCCGAGGGGGTCTTCCCTGATGCCTTGAAGGAGGCACTAGTGAGACCCCTCTTAAAGAAACCATCTTTGGACCCGGAGGTCAGGGCAAATTACCAACCTATATCCAACCTTCCCTTTTTGGCAAAGGTAGTTGAGAAGGTGGTGGCGCTTCAGTTGGAAGAGCACCTTGTGACTCATGAGTAATATGAACCTTTCCAGTCGGGAGTTTGGGCTAGGCATAGCATAGGAAACCGTGCTTGTTCGGGTGCAGAATGATGTCCTCGGGCCGAGAGATCGTGAGGACAAGACAATTCTTGCCCTCCTCGATCTCTCCTCAGCATCTGACACTGTGGACCATTGTGTGTTGCCTGACCACCTTAGGGAGCTCTGCAGACTCACCAGTACTGTCATTCACTGGTTTGAGTCCTTTTTTACCAACAGGAGGCAACGGGTTGTGATGGGGAATTTTTCCTCCACTCCTAACCTCCTATCTTGCAGAGTTCCTCAAGGGTCGATACCGGCCCCAATGTTGTTCACAGTGTACATGCTACCCCGGGAGAGATCATTATTAAGTGTGGCTTGGGTCTTCATTGCTATGCTGATGACACACAGCTATATCTTTCCTTTGCCCCAGGAACCTCCAACGCGGTGGATGTGCTAAACATCTGCCTTGCTGAGATCAACGACTGGATGGCCTCCAGCTGGTTGCGACTGAACCCCGACAAGATGGAGGTATCAGTGGTGGAGTCGAACAGAGTGCATGATAGGATGGCTTCTGATTCAGCAACTGGAATTGTTCTGGGAGTTGTATCATTGAAGGCCTCCTCCTCTTGGGTGTGAAACCTTGGTGTTATTTTGGACAGGAATTTGACTATGGAGGCTCAAATATCCTCCACGGTCTACTCATGTTTTTTCCATCTCAGAAATATCGCCAGAATAAAGCCCCTTGTGCCGCCTCTGTACCTCCCTACCTTGATACATGGCTTAGTTACATCAAGGCTTGACTACTGCAATGCTCTCTACCTCAGGGTCACAGGAGGATCTCTCCGCAGGCTGCAGCTGGTGCAAAACGCAGCTGCCCAGTTACTCACTGGGCAACAAAAATTTTGCCACATTACATCAGTGCTGCGTGAATTGAACTGGCTGCCAGTTAGGTGGGTCTTCTCATCTATAAGGCCCTACACGGGCAGGGCCCTTGTTATCTGTTAGACCTTCTTGCACCTGCTCTCTCCGTCCACCCCCTCTGCTCTTCCAGCAGGGGCCTCCTGGCGATTCAGAGAACGAGGCTGAAATCTGCTGGTGATAAGAGCACTCAGTGTTGGAGCTCCCGTTCTCTGGAATTCGTAGCCATTTGGGGTCAGGGGAGCCCCTACTGTAGATATTTTTAAGGCCTGCCTGAAGGCCCTACTATTTTCCCAAGCTTTTAGGGATGAATTTATGGTAATTAGCAGAATATGATAATTATATGATAGGTCAAAAACTTTATTCTGTGTATTCAAATATGCGATGCATTATATGTTATTTGATGTTCTATTTGTTTATTTGTACAGCGCCCAGAGCCTCCGGGATTGGGCGTTTTTAAATAAACTCTGCCTTGCCTTACTATGTCTGACCTACAAATTCACCAATGTTGGCTCCCGCCCCCACCCCCACTTAACTGGCCTCCTGAATCCAATAGCTCATTGACGGACTCTGTGGTCATCAGGTAGCTGCCCCCTCAATATCCCTCGTGTAAGCACCAACCTAGGCAAGAGATCCTTTGGATACCCAGCACCCTACCTCTGGAGCTCACTCATGGAGAAACTGACAAGAAGCTCTACCCTTGAAGGGTTTAAGTCCGGCCTAAAAGTGTACATACTAGGGCAGTGTCTTTGCGGCTGCTACTGTTAACTCTTCCTCCTAGCCGCGAATGCTATTCTCCTGTACACTCAAAGGTCAAACAGGTCCTGTACACTAGAGCAGGTCTTTGACACATGGAGCACGTTCCTCCAAGCACAAGAACTAGTGAAAATTATTTATCAAGTTGCCACCCTAATGTCACTGTCCAACTGTCTCCTTCCTTCGTGACTAATTGCTGTTGCAGTACTCTGTATGTGAATCCAATGTCTACTGCTGCTATTTTGTTATTTCTGAGTCAAACGTATACTGTGAACTGCTGAGCTATGTTTGTTGTAAGTGAACTTAATAAATGATGTATGTAATTAATTCCGGGTCACTCCTGAAAAAGGGCCCTCTGGTCTCAGTGGGTCCACCCAGTTACCAAAATGTAATTAATAAATAAATAAATAAATAAACAAACAAACAAATAAACAAACAAGCAAGCAAGCAAACATACATACATACATACATACAGAAGCACAGTTAAAAAAACAAAACAAAAAAAAAAAAACACCCTAACATGAGGTGGTGAAAAGAATGTACAATAAATAACTGAATTATACAATAACAGTAATAGGCTAAAAACAATGTGATTACAACAAAAGCAATAATGCAATTTACAGTCAGTAACTACATATGATTACATGGTGCATTTTCATATTAACATCAGGTACCGATAACCAAAGCTGTGCATCAGGTACCAACAACCAAAGCTGTGCAGGTAAAGGCACTCAAACAACAGGCCTCGGCTCAGTGCATCTTTCCTGGGCAAAATTCTGTTTTAAAATAAAAAAAAAAAAAAGGGCAAGGCCTCGGGCCACCTTCCTCCAACCGGTCATTATTCCAAGGAAGTGACTGGCTTCATGGTTATAAGTCTAATAAGACTTATAAGTAAGGAATAAAATATGCCAGGGTGTCCAATTGTGTTGACACAAATGGAACCCTTGGGTGTGCTGCAGGACAAATTGCAACGCTGCTGACATAAACAAAAACCTTGAATGTGTTGCAGGACATATCACAATGCTATGAAGGGTGTCATAATATTTACGGTTTTAAAAGATAAAAATCAATTAATTTAATGAGAAATTAACCACAAAATTGGAGCTGTCCAGTTGTGCCATGACAAATGGACACCAAGAAAGGGATCTATGGTATCCACATGAGAGGGACCCTCCTGCATGGTACATCATGAACAGAAGCTCATGGGTGGAGGGTCAATCTCTATGCACATTCACAGATACATAGACAGTGTCGGCAGATAGGGGCCTATGGCCCACCCAGTCTGCCCATTTAAGTTCGTAAGTTCAGTTTATGTTTTCCAGGAAGTCTGTTGCCCCTTACCCCTGACCTCCAGAATTCCTTTATGTCTATCCCATGCATTCTTAAATCCCGTGATTGTTTCAGCCCCCACCACTTCCTCTGGCAGGGTGTTCCACTTGTCCACCACCCGTTCTGTGAAGAAATTCTTCCTCACGTTTCCTCTGAATCGTCCTCCCTCCAACTTCATCCCATGCCCTCTAGTCCTGGAACATCTTTTTCGCTTAAATAGTGCATTCCTGCACCCTGTTCCTCCCTGTAAGATACTTGTATGTCTCTATCATATCCCCTCTCTCCTCCTCTCCTCCAGGGAGTACATGTTCAGTGCCTTCAACCTGTCCTCATAGGACTTGTGATGCAATCCATGCACCATCTTTGTTGCCCTCCTCTGAACCTTCACTACCCTGTCTATGTCCTTACGTAGGTAAGGTCTCCAGAACTGCACAGTGTACTCCAGGTGCGGCCTCACTAGTGTCTTGTATAGTGGAATTATGACCTCCTTTTCCTGCTGGTTATGCCCTGCCTATGCATCCCAGCATCCTATTTGCTTTACCTGCTGCCTTGTCACACTGTTTCCCTGCCTTGAGGTCATCAGAGATGATAACTCCAGATCCCTTTCCTGCTTGGTGCATGCTATATCCTCACCCCCAACTGATATATTGTGCCAGGGTTTTTGTGCCCCATATGCATTATCTTGCACTTCCTTGCATTGAATTTCAACTGCCACACCCCTGACCATTCTTCAAGTTTCTGCAGGTCCCTTCTCATTCTGTCTACACCCTCTGGTGTGTCTACTCTGTTACAGAGCTTTGTGTCATCAGCGAACAGTGAAATTCTGCCTTCTAGGTCCTGTGCAATGTCACTGATGAAGATATTGAACATTCCTTCATTTAAACATAAAGTACCCAATTCTGAGTCTCTGTTGGTGCCGACGCAAATTCAATGTGCAAAAAAGGCTCCTCGTTACTCTACTACCAAAATCTGTTATACACAAGAGACTTAATTAATTGGGGGGGGGTCATCTTCCAAGCAAGTAAGTTACAATGCAAATCACTGGGCCAGAAGTTAGACCACCAACATGCTGGTCTGCCACACCCTTGCTGTCTGGGCATGGCGCTATACCATGGTCAGAGAACCCGAGTGCTGGTGCTACTGCCAAAGACATCCCTAACACACACGTCCCTACCCTTGAGGTGCCCTTCTCAGCTGACGTCTCTTAACTGTCCTCTATCTGTACATTCTTCCATGGTGATCTAGTGGGATCCCTACCCGTTCCCTATTTTTAACATGATCCCTCCTGTCCCCCCCAGCCCAATTCCCCCACAATGAAAATCCTCCAATGGTGTTATTGAGGATGGCCACGCTTTGCTATATGGCCCTGCCCCTTTCGCCACAAGGCCTTTATGTCATTTCCTGTGCGCAAGGAAAGGCTTTTTACCTCTGCTGTGAATAGCACAATGGGGTCCAAATCAAGGGGCCTTTGCAACTGTGTACAGGACCCCAAAATGTACAGAAAATTAAGCAAATGGCTGCAGAAAGCATAGCCGAGTAGAGCGATTTAAGTAAGACATTCCTCGGTCACACTGAGATGCTCCACCAATCAATAAACATGACACAGAAAAAGAATGATGCAGTTCAAACAGTACCACAGGGATCGGTATGGGGACCGGTGCTGTTTGGGATTTTTATTACAGATATCTCACATGGGATCCGGAGCAAGATCAGTCTGTTTGTAGACGATACCAAGATGGGAGCTGTGGTTGATGATGAGAAGGGGTTACAGGAGGACCTGACTAAGCTGCAGGAGTCGGCGGAAACATGGCAGTTGGGATTCAACACCAAAAAGTGCAGGGTTCTGCACTTAGGAGCCAGGAACCAGGGGAGGAATGATCACTCAAGTGGGGTACAGTTGGGGAGCTCTACAGAGGAGAAGGACCTAGGAGTGATTATCACAAGGAGCATGGACAGCTCTGCTCAATGCATCAAAGCAGCAGCAAAAGCCAACAAAATGCTGGGGTGTATCGCAAGAGGGATCTCCTCCAGAAGGAGGGAGGTTATCCTGCCCCTGTATAGGTCATTGGTCAGGCCCCACCTGGAGTACTGCATGCAGTACTGGCACCCATTCCTGAAGGACATCAGATTGTTGGTAGGGGTGCAGCGAAGAGCCACAAAGATGATCTAGGGACTGGAGAGCAAGCCCCATGAGGACAGGCTGGGAGAGCTGAATATGCATTCACTGGAGGAGAGGAGGGATGGGGGGATATGATCGAAACCTTTAAGTATCTGGAGGGGATAAACAAGACCAACACAGAAGGGATTTGTTTAGATGAGAAGGGGGAGGGACATGAGAGGGCATGGACTGAGATTGGAGGGGGCAAGATTCAAGAGGGAGACGAGACATTTTTTCACGGAAAGAGTGGTGGACAAATGGAACACCTTTACCAGACAAAACAATGTCCTGTAACATGGTGGCCAGCTTCAAGAGGGGTTGGGACTGGGTAAAGGGAAGGGATACTGGGAAGGGGGGGTGGGAGAGGCAGCTGCGTGATGAGGGGCTAGCTGCACACTTGAGCAGACTCGATAGACCATGAGACCTGTTTCTGCTAGCAATTTCGTATGTCCATAATTATGTGGCTCAATAAGTAGTATGCTCGCCTCTGGGGCCAGAAGATCAGCTGGTCATGGGTTCTAGCCCCACACCAGATACTTAATGCAATACCCATAACTGACACTGTAGCGTAGTACAAAAGGGTTGCTGCACTGTTATGGTGCAGTCCTTGAGATGGGATGTTAAACCGAGGTCCCTTCCCCCATCTCTGGTCACTGTCCAGGTGGAAACAAAGGATCCCATGGCACTTATCAAAGGAGAATAGTTTCCCCAGTGACATGGCCAAAATTTCCCAACACTAAACAGGTGAATATAACACCCCATCCCCACCCAAGGGACGCACCTGGAAATCAGCTGTCACAGCTGTGTGTGCCATTCCTGGTCAAAAATTATAAATACAAAATAAATATTCTGTACAATACAAAAACCAAAAATATAAATAAATGAGTAAAGCAACAGCCACACAACTAAACTGATCTTCTAGTTTCTAGCTAGATAAATCTTTATTTGTATACAGGAAGCAATACCCTCATCTCACCCAGGACCAGGTAGGCAGCCATTAAACTCATAACAGGGGCAGGAACCTTAACCGACCCTTGCAAGGTTGCAGAAGCCCTCAACACCAAATTCACAGACCTGTCCAACTACCTTGCCAAACTCCCTCCCCCCCATGCCTTTCTGGGCAAGTCACGGAAAATTCAAGCATTCCCCCCTTTTACTTTAACACCATCACCCGTCAAGAAACCCACACGCTCCTAATGAGCCTCCCCAACCGGGGTAGTGCCGGTAGCGATGACTTCTGCCTGAAATTCCTGTAACTCGTAGCCTACGCCACTGACAAACCCCTGACCACAGTACTCAACCTTTCCCTTTCCTCCTCATCCATTCCCCCAGTCTGAAAGCAAGCCAGAGCCATCCCCATCTTTAAATCTGGTGACCCACTACTAGTTGACAACTACCGCCTCATCTCCACCCTCTCCCACCTAAGCAAAATGCTTGAAAAATTGTGCACCAGCTGATCTCGGATCATGTGTCGAAATACAACCTCTTCTCACCCCAACAACACAGCTTTAAGAAAGGCCACAACACCATCACAGCACTGGCCTGCTTCACAAACCACGTTTTCCGCAACATGGATGAAGGCAACCTCACTAGTGCCATCTCTGTGGATCTCACCAAGGCCTTCGACCTGGTGGACCACAACATCCTGCTAAGCAAACTGAGTGGCACTGGGTGCTTCACCACATCCACTACATGTTTTCAAGACTATCTCTGTCATCGGACACCGGCAGTCTGCACTGGGGGTGCAACCTCTAGCGCCTGGGAGGTCAACAATGGGGTCCCCCAAGGATCCTTTCTTGGGCCCATCCTGTTTGAAAACTCCCTTCCCAAGGACAGCATTATGTGCAACTCGCTACTGTATACTGATGACATTATCCTATACTGTAGTGCCAAGACCCCAGCAGAACTTTCAGCCACTCTTATGGACAACTTTGGTGCCACCCCGCAATGGTTCCTAACAAACAAACTCTAGGTTAATGCCAAGAAGACTAAGGCCATGCTCTACACCTCGCTATCCAGGCTAGCTAGGGAGGCTGCCGACACTACCCCTCTTCATATCCTGTCACCTGATAGCTCACCCTAGAGTCGGTGACTTCTTTCAAATACCTAGAAGTCGCCCACAGCCTCGCTCTGGCTTTCACTTGATCACACCGGACACACCATCCAATGCGTGCATCAGAAACTAAGAGTCGGTTACAGACTCAAGTATTATTTAACCCCAGAAGTTAGACTCGCCATAGCTCAGGGCACTTTGCTTCCCCTGCTAGACTACTGTTCACCAATCTACACCCAAACCTCATCCTCAGGACTCTCCAGACTAAATACAACTTATAACAGTGTCCGCAGGTATGCCCTAATGGCACCCTATTCCACACATCACTGCTCCCCTCTACAAGGCCCTAGGATGGGCTCCCCCCGGGCCCAAGACTACCTACTAGGCTACCTTGTCGATAAATCCATCAAGGAAAAGGAAATATCCCCCCCCCCCCACTTAAGCTAAACCTCTGCCTTCAAGGCCTCCAAACTCCTCTAGTTTACATTAGAGTGCCCACCGGTAACCAGAAGGCCTTCTCTTCAGCTGCATCTAATCTGTGGAACAGCCTATCTTCTTCCCTACAGACCCTGGGTTCATACCCCCAATTCAAGCCCCACTACAAGACTTCCCTAGCGGTGGCAGTCCCCAGTACCTGCTCACCGGTCGACTGACAGACCCTGCCTAAGGAAAACCTGACTGCCCAAATCGACTCTGAAAATTGTTGTTTCTGGCACACTGTAATGGA
Source organism: Neoceratodus forsteri (assembly GCA_016271365.2). NCBI lineage: Eukaryota > Metazoa > Chordata > Ceratodontiformes > Ceratodontidae > Neoceratodus > Neoceratodus forsteri. The sequence goes on from CM028132.1 coordinate 34,680,657, forward strand.
AATTGCTGTAATTGGATTATGTTTTTGTTGGGCACTGTGCTACCGTTGAGCCTTTGTGAATTTTACTTGTTACGGTGTTCACTTGGTGCCCAATTTTGCATAAAAATGTTCTACTTGTATAGAATTACTTAAATGTGTCACCCCTGTATTGTACCCACTTGCTAATCACATTTCCTTTGTACCATGTTCTGTGCCATCTTCATGGTCCGTGCCATGACTGAAAAAGGTCCACTGGATCAGTGGACCCACACAGTAAACAAATAAAAAAATAATAATTATGCTTTAGAGCAAAAAGTTCAGTTTACAAGTGTAGTCCTATTTGCAGTTTGAGTTACAAAATCCAAATTACAAAAAAAAAAAAAAAAAAAAAAAAAAATATATATATATATATATATAGAATACTTCACATTAAAAAAAACAGATATGGGATTCACAAATATTCAAAGGGATGTACAAACAAGTGCATAATAATTACTGCAGGCCTCAGCTGGAGTCAACTCACAAAACATTCCCCAAAAACTAGAATGAGGACATTAATTCTTTATCACTAAGATATCTAGAAGAAAACAGGCTCTTTGCCTCGAAGACTTCATCTGTTCCTACTGCTTTTCCTGGCCTGAAGTCATAATCCCCTGCCTGTGACATCAGAATGATTTCCAAGGCAACAGGTTGTGATGTCATAAACAGAGACTAGGACTTCAAAAAGGAATAAGCAACATGACCAGATGAGCTCTAAGGTGAAACTATCCTGTTTTTTTTTTTTTTTGTTTTTAACTTTATGTTTATTGGTTTTACAACACACACATGCCATACAAAAATGGGAGGGGGACCTAAATGTGTTTCTTTCAGAGCAGCAGTGGCTCTCCATTTGGAGAAATACCTGGACAATCTCCTCATCGCCCACATGGCGAGAGTTCAGCTGGAGGGTGCAGGTGCGCTTCTTTCTAGTTCCCGCACAGGCGGCTCATCAGCGCCCTTATATACAGCCAAATTGCTGGTGAAAATATGGAGAGTCACATGCGGCCCAGGTCCACATATTCTGGCACTGCCCAGTAACTGCCACTTTCTGGGTGGAGGTTCAGCGTCATCCATTGCAAATCTTTGGGGTACAGACTAATTTAGGGCCAGAGCATCTGGTCTTGGGAATCTCCCACAGGACATTAAGGGTAAGGAGGCAAGATACTTATGCTCCGTCTTGGTTGTGTCTGCCCTGAAGTCCCTAACTAGGAAGTGGCTACAGGCTGAACCCCCGGCCATATCCGACTGGGTGGCTATTATTTATCAGCTACAACAGTTAGAAAAGTTAACATTTAATATATTCCAACAGCCCCATCATTACCAAAACAAGTGGACTAAACTGATGTTGTGCGAAGGCCTCCCAGCTCTGGACACTTAACTATGTTATTCTAATCTCAGGTGCTGAAGGGCTACAAGTCTATTTGTACTGCCCCCCTGTTGATTTAGCAGGGTAAGGGGGCACAGGCGCTGGTGACTAGAGAGGGGAGATGGGTTGTTTTGCTCTGGCCTTTCAAGACCATTTGTGTAGGATGAAGTGCACACCTTATTAAGAATATGAACTGTTTTGTTTAAGCATGGCCATTCATGGTTTTATATAATTTTTCGAAATGTAAGTACATGCATTACTGTTTTTAAATGAGACCCAAGGAGTTTTATGAATATTTAATATTTTTGTTTATGATTAATGTATCAGATTCACTTATATACACATTTTACACAATGCTAGATCCGTTTGTAAATTGATGAATAGAAGATGCTTGTTAACCTGTTACCAGAACCAATCTTAATAAACGGAGTACAAAAATGGTGAGGGGAAAGAAGGTGGCTTATAGGCATTTCAAGTGCTCAAGGAGTGAAAGGGATCGAGGGGAGTACGAGCTGATGGCCAGAAGGGCCACTATGGTGGTGAGGGCGGCTAAGGCATGGAAGGAGCAGAACCTGGCCAGGGAAATTAGGAGGGAACAAGGGGTTCTTTAGATACACTGGGGAAAAACGAAGGGTGGAGGGGCAGATTAGCAGGATTAGAACAGGGGAGGGATGGGCACAAGATCCGGGGGAGCAGGCTGAGGTACTAAATGAGTACTTCGCTTCAGTTTTCACCAAGGAAAATGGGGGGGCTGCATCATACAGGGCAGACTGGGACACCATGAGATCAGCAGTGGCCAGGGAGCAGAGGCTGATGGATGTGTTCCAAGATGCCTTCCTGGCCCAGCAGGTGGGGGAACCTACTGGGGAGGGGAGGATACTGGACGTAGTCCTTGCAGACAGCAACCAGATAAGGGGACTGGAGGTGTGTAGCCGCTGGCAGGAGGTGACCATGCCACAGTCTGGTTTCTGATGTGTCTTTGGGGGGGACACGGCAAACACAGTATTAGCGGACTTCAGAGGCAGACTTCGAGAACATGGGAAGGATACTGAGGGGGAGCTTGTGCCAGATTAGGCCAGGCATGGATGTGGGTAACCACTAAAAAGGGGGTGCAGAAGGCTACTAGCTTGTGTGCAAGGGTAAGGCATAAAAATGGCAGGGCCAACAAGCAGTGCTGGTGGACCAGGGAGATGCAGGAGGCGGTGAGGGATAAGAAAGCGGCCTACGCACGTTTTAAGTGCTCCGGGGGGAAAAGAAGAGAGGTGAGTACGAGCTATCATCACGAAGGGTCACAAGGGTGGTGAGGAGAGCCAAGGCGAGGATGGAGCATAACTTGGCTAGGGATATCCAAAGGGGTGGCAAGGGATAGTATAGATACATAGGGTAAAAAAGGAAGGGGAAAGCACAGATCTCCAGGATTAAGACTGGGGAAGGATGGGCGCAGGAGAGCAGGCAGAGGTACTAAACAAGTACTTTGCCTCAATATTTAGTGAGGGAGACATGGGCAGCTTTCAACTGGATGGCGGGGGGCAGCTGAGAGGAGAAGACAGAGGGAGATGAGAGGAACTGAGGAAACTGGGGTATCAGGAGGGCCAGGCCCAGAGGAGGATGGAGGCCTTATTGAGGGAGAGACTGGGGTACCAGGAGGGCCAGACCCAGAGGAGGATGGGGACCTTATTGAGGGGGAGGCTAGGGAGGGTGAAATCACAGAGGGCAGCGTGAGGGAGGCCCTACAGGTACTGAAAACTGATAAGGCACCAGGACCGTATGGGCTGCATCCAAGAGTGCTGAAGGAACTGGCAGACGAACTAGCAGCTCCACTAGCTGCACTGTTCAACGCCTCTCTCAAGACAAGGAGGGTGCCCCAGGATTGGAGAGTGGCACATGTGGTGCCTATCCACAAAAGCGGGGGGGTCTAGGGAGGTGATGGGAAACTACGGGTCTGTCAGCCTAACGTCAGTGGTGGGCAAACTAATGGAGGGCTTCATCAAAGGGATGCTCGGGAGGCAGCTGGATAGGCTGGGTCACATGGATGAAAAACAGTATGGATTCATCCCGGGGAGATCGTGCCAGACTAACCTCATAGATTTTTATGACTGGGTGATAGGGGCCCTGGACAGACAGAGTCCAGTGGACGTCTTGTATCTGGATTTCAGTAAGGCATTTGACTCGGTACCCCACTTCGGGTTATTGACAAAGTTGGAGGAGATGGGTGGTAAACTGGCTTGCAGATAGAACACAGAGGGTGGTGGTAGGTGGGATAGCCTCCTCCCCTAGGAAGGTCTCCGGTGGGGTGCCCCAGGGGTCAGTATTTGGACCACTCCTGTTCAATGCCTATGTCTCCGATATAGGGACGGGGGTTGGGAGTAGGATGAGCCTCTTCGCAGATGACTCTAAACTGGGAGCACTGGCCAACGGGGAGAAAGCGAGGGTGGCAGTCCACAGGGATCTGGATACCCTGGAGGGTTGGTCAAAGAGGTGGGGGCTGAGGTTTAATCAGGGGAAGTGCAGGGTGTTACATCTGGGGGCCAGAAACCCAAGGCATGTATACACCCGGAGGGGGGTCCCACTGCAAGACACTTCGAGTGAAAGGGACCTCGGGTGGTGGCAGACACCAAAATGAACAACAGTGAGAACTACAGAAGAGCAGCGGCAAAGGCAAACAAGATACTAACATCCAGGAGGAGCGAGGTGATCCTACCTCTCTACAATGCCTTGGTCAGGCCGAATCTTGAGTATTGCGTGCAGTTCTGGAGACCTCACCTTAACAGGGACATTGTACTGTTGGAGAGAGTCCAGAGGAGGGCAACCAGGATAATCCAGGGCATGAGTGATAGGACCTATGAGGAAAGGCTGGAAGCCCTTAGGCTGTATTTGTTGGAGGAGAGGAGAGGGGAGAGACAGGGGGGACATGACTGAGGTATTCAAATATATGAAAGGAATTAACAAAGGCGGAACCAAGGAAATGTTCAGGCTAAAGGAAGGGGGCACGGCCAGGGGCCATGAACGGAAACTGGAGGGAGGAACATACAGAGGAGAGCATAGAAGGCATTACTTCACTGAGAGGGTGGTGGAGCCATGGAATGCATTGCCTGGGAGTCTAGTCTAGCAAGGCACTGTGGAGGGCTTCAAGAAGGGGTGGGACACATGCATGGGTGTACTGAAGCCAAGGGAAACCCTCTCGGGGGCCAGGGAGGGAGGAGGAGCTAGCAACCAACAGGAGCTGGCTACCGAGCAGACACGATAGACCATCAGGCCTATTCTGCTGGCTTTTAGTACGTTAATATGTTAGTATACATGGTAAGAGATGGTGAAACTGAGGGGAGGACCCTTGCCGATAGTCAGGTCTGGGCGAGGTGGGCCATCGCTGGCAGGAGGGGGAGGCAAGCAGGGGGTGAGGTAGCAGAGGTGGAAATCACGGCAGAGAGAATGAGGAAGCCCTCAGGTCCCTTAAGATGGAGAAAGCACCGGGGCCGGATAAATTACATCCCAGAGTGCTGAAGGAACTGGCGGATGTCCTGGCGGAGCTTTTCAGCATCTCTCTAAGGACAGGGTGGGTGCCCCAGGACTGGAAGGTGGCGCATATAGTGCCTATCCACAAGAGGGGATCAAGGGAGGTGGCAGGGAACTACAGACCCGTCAGCCTGACATCGGTGGTGGGCAAGGTGATGGAGGGCATTGTCAAGGAGAGGCTAGGGGAGGACCTGAAAAAGTCGGAGTGCCTGAACGATAGACAGCATGGATTCGTCCCGGGGGAAATCATGTCAAACAAACCTTATGGAGTTCTATGACTGGATGACGAGAGCCTTGGACCTGGGTAGACCGGTGGACGTCCTCTATCTTGACTTCAGCAAGGCGTTTGACTCTATTCCTCACGGGGGCCTGCTGAATAAGCTGGGAGTAATGGGGGTGGGGAATCAGATGGATAGGCAATTGGCTCCAGAACCGGAGGGTCGTGGTTGACGGGATAGTCTCATCCCCAAGGGGTGGGGTCATTAGTGGGGTCCCTCAGAGATCAGTCCTTGGACCCCTCCTGTTCAATGCCTACATCTCTGACATAAGGAAGGTATCAGGAGTGAGAGAGTCTCTTTGTGGATGACGAGGAAGGGAGGGTGGCCCTACAGGGGAACCTGGAGGCTCTGGAAAGGTGGTCTAGAAAGTGGAAGCTGAGGTTTAATGTAGAGAAATGCAAGGTACTGCATCTGGGAGCCAGAAACCCGGCCAAGAGTACACCCGGGGAATCCTGCAAGTCTCAATGGCTGAGAGGACCGGGGGTGGCAGATATCAAGATGAACAACTCTGAGACCTGTAGGAGGGCAGAGGCCAAGGCCAACAGGATGCTGGGATGCATCGCTAGGGGAATCACCTCCAGAAAGAGGGAAGTGATACACCCCCGGTATAACTGCTTGGTGAGGCCGCACCTCGAGTACTGCTTGCGGTTTTGGAGGCCACACTTAAAGAGGGACACTGAACTCCTGGAGAGGGTCCAGAGGAGGGCAACCAAAATGATCTGGGGCTTAGGGACAGGACCTATGAGAAGAGGCTTGAAGAGCTAAATATGTACACACTGGAAGAGAAGGGACCTGGGGGACATGATAGAGGTCTTCAAGTACATGAAGGGTTAAATAGGAGAGGAGCAGTCAGGGTGCTCCGAAGGGGGGGGGGGCAACTAGAGTGCATGGGTGGAAGCTGGAGGGGGAGACTCAGGGGAGAAAGGAGGAGGTGCTACTTCACTGAGAGGGTGGTGGAGCCATGGAATGCGCTGCCCAGGGGGCTTGTGGAGGGAGAGACGGTGGAGGGGTTCAAGAGGAGGTGGGACAGGTACAGGGGAAGGGTTCTGGAAGGAAAGTCCTGTGCTGCGGGAATATCCCAGACTGGGAAGAGAGAAGCCAGAGAAGGCGAGGGGGGAAGCAACGTCAGCTTCCAGGGTGGGGGTTGACCAAACGAGCAGACACAAAAGACCATTCGGTCTATTCTGCTGGCATTTTAGTATGTTAGTAAAACATGCCATACAGCATAAAACGACTGTAAAAGCATCACATTTGCAGGTTACACACAGGCGTAAGACTACTCATTTCAGCAACAGGATTATATAATACACAGTGATGATACCTCACGTGGGGGATATATGAAATTTACTAGACAGGATTTAAATCCCCAGATATTTAACAGATAAGCTGAGCCTTGCAAGACGTTTGGTGCTATTTCCAGATCGTTTTATCATAGGGATACAATACATAACTAACAAAGTTATTATGCTATGATGAAAATGTGTTTAACAAAAATAGAAGGCTATAATATTTAGATTGGGGAGGGATCTTTCTGATGCCATCTGGAAATTCTTTGCTGGAAACCAGAACATCTACAAAGCCTGGGTACAGAAGATGCAGCGTAGTCCAATGCACATCACTACCGGGTCTTGGTAGGGATGTCACGGTGTCAAACTGTAACAGAATAACAACCATGTCACGTAATACAGCAGTCATCCTGAATACTGCAGTATTAAGGAAGTGGTCATAAGCCGTCCCAGTGGTGTGGAGGGCTGAGGTGCTGAGTGCCTCACTTCCTGCCACATCAGCAACTCCATTCGAAAACAGATGCAGGCTGCTCGGGGGCTGGCCAAGGAGGGAGAACCGAGCATTCATAAGACTGCTCTACACCCTTGTGAGGGGGCTGATGTGGCTGCTCACTGCTTGTCTGTCATCTGGAGGTGACCGGGTGGCAGTGCAAGTGAGACCACATGTAGAAGGAAGGGATTCCATGCACATGGCACCAGAGGGCTCTCTGTGGAGGTGAAGCTCACACACTGCGCCCACTGCATGTCCGTGGACCCAGGCAAAAACTTGGTGGAAAAGCACACCGACTGTAGGATGATGACTGACCCCTCACAGGCCCCACACCAGCAACCGAGCACTCCCCATCCACACATCTGTGGCAGACGACGACGGAGAGAAGGTAAGGAAGCCAAGTGACAGGGCTGAGGGGAGGGAGCTCAGGAGTATAAAAACCTATATATAAAAAAAAAAAAGGAAGTAGTGACTGTTATACAAAAAGTGTCTCCTCAAACTCTTATGTCAGGGTGAGCTGGCACAGAACGGGAAGTTGTTCCTAAAAACACCCAAAAAAATACACTGAAAGGCCTGAAAACTGCAGTACACCATGAACCACAGTTACCACACTATCGGAAATGGGCCACAGTGTCCAGTACTCCAGAGAAGGTGAGTAATAGCCTATCTTACTTGGCAACGTTATCTGGAGCAGTTACAGTATCAGTACTACAATTTCTAATACCACTGCAGAATGTGCAGGCTCCCACTTGAGCTTCCCTGCCCAAATTCCACTTAAAGACGGTTACATGAGCGCAGGTCCTCAAGCAGCTGATGAAACTAAACTGTGATGGCTCCAAAGGCAGTGACACCCTTGAACCTAGGTTCCCGAGAATAGCTGCCCCCCCGTCATAGCCACTCCAATCAGGAACCCCATTAACAAATCCTTCTGTTCGGGTGTGCTCCCCAGCAAATGGAAATTGGCCCTGGTAGTGCCTAGCCACAAAGGGGGGGAGAAAAGGACAAGACTGAAAATTGTAGACCCGTCTCCCTTCTTAGTGCGGTTATCAAAATTCAGGAACGACTGTTACACTATCAACTGATTGTCTTCCTTGAGCATAACTGCTCCCTTACTAATGCACAACATGGTTTTCGGAAAAATCATGGGACTGACACAGCCTTGGATTGTATCACCTCTGATATTCTTACTGCAATGTATGGCCACTGGTGCCATTTTAGTCGACCTCACGAAAGCATCTGATTTGGTAGATCATAGCCTGTTATTAACAACGCTTCAGGATTTTGGTCTTAATGATCTTGTCTGCCAATGGTTTCATAGTTACCTGTCTGGGTGGCAGCAATGTGTCAAGTGGCACAGTAGTGCCTCCTACCGATAGGGCAATCACCAATGGGTACCCCAAGGATTAATACTTAGCCCCCTGCTCTTCTCCTTGTTTATAAATGATCTTCCCCTCAACTGTGCTGGCGCATCAGTTCAGCTGTACGCCGATGATGCTATAATCTACAGGTCTTCGCTTGACTTAACCTTGATTAACTCTCAGCTGGTTAATGATTTCCAAGAATTTGAATGCTGGCTCCTGAAAAATAAATTGGTCCTTACACAAAGAAAACTAAAGCAAAGCTTTTCAGCACAATAATCTGGGCTCGGACAGAAAACATCTCATCAACCTCTGCACTGCAACTGGTTGCAAATTGGAGGTGGTTCAATCTTTTAAATACCTGGGAGTGATGCTGGACCAGACCTTGTCATTTGAATCCCACGTGGATACCTTAGTCAAAACCTTAAATCAAAAATTGGTCTACTTTATTGGCTTTCTCCCTACCTCTCAAGGGAGGCTCACCTAGCTATCTCCCGGTCCTCTCTCCTGCCCCTTCCCACAAATAGCACCCCCTGTGGTAAAGGCTGCATGTGACTCCACCCTTTCAAGGATAACAACGATAGCCGGCCCGGTGGCGCTGAGGGTTGAGGCGCTGGATGTCACACCTCGCACCACACCGGCGACCCGGGTTCGGAAATCAGCCTGGATCGCCAGGGGAGGGGAAGGATTGGGAATCTGGAGGACAGCCTGCCTTGGGGCTAGGACGATGCCCGCACCACGGCGACTCCTAGTGAGACTGGAGGTACCGCAACACCAGGGCCAGAGAAGAGGGGTGCGGAGCCACGGCAAGACATTCCTGGTGTCACTGCAAGTGGGAGCTCCGTCGGGGAAGGAGAGGAGTACTAAGAAGGAAAAAAAACCTCAGAGGGCGGCGGCGCTTCCCCAATCCACATTCCCGTAGTCGAGCTTGGTCCTCTCCACTTCCTCTGCCCTCTCTGGCCCGGTTAGCTCAATACTGGAAGAAAGAGCGCCCTGGGCGGGGGCGACCCTTCCCTAGAGGACAGACCCGGGGGATGCCCGGTGCCGGAGAGTAGCGGAGGAGGACACAGTGCCACGTAGGGAGGTAGAGATGGAGGAAAGGAAGGTCGGAGAGAGTTCAGCTGTGGGGGATGAAAAATGGAGTTTGAAAAAAAAAAAAAAAGGATAACAACGATATACCATAGGATTGGGCCCTTCGCAGCTGGTGCCCATTCTAGAGCTCATCATTGTGCAGCACTAGCTTCCCTGGACTGGCCTTCATTCGAAAACAGAATGCGATATCCTGTACTCTGCCTTACTTGTCAGTTATTTCAACCCCAGTCTCCACCAACCCTAATCGATATCATCCACCAAAGGCAGTTTTCTTGTCCCCTAAGATCAACAGCCCTCCCACTGCTTGAAATATCTGAAGTATAGTATGCTTCCGGGAAAAGGTTGTTTTCCTAAGCCGCCCCATATTTGTGGAATACCTTACCCTCTGAGGTGCTCGAAAGCCCTACATACATACTCTTTAAGAAACAACTAAAATCCCTTCTCTGCTCCATGCCCCCTCGTACATGTTAGCGCTGTACTGCATTCTTAAGAGAAATAGCAACCCTTGTGTACCCTGTCCTAACTTTTCTTTTCTCTTGGTCTGCAGAAGCCTGCATTTTTTTTTTTTATGCTGTTTACATTTTTTTGTCAACTCACTTCATCTCTGGTTACCTGGGAACTCTCTCAGGCTGACCCCACACACCACCGCCTCTCTACCACCCACCTGAAGCCTGCCCTCCAGAATAAGAGACAGACCCCCGAGGCACGGCCACCTTCCACTCTCGGCGCTCTATCTGAAATCCAGACAGTGCATCAGCTGAAGCAAGATGGAGGATTGGAAGGAATCGAGAGACGAGCCCGGTATTGGGTGTATGGCGGCAGGGCACTGGAGCAAGCCAACACCTATCCCAGGGCCAGGGCTTTTCTGTCTCGAGTTCCCCCTGGAGTGCAGACATGCAATGATGTCTGCGCAGGCATGCTGCTGACGTCTGCCGCTGATCCACCCCTATACACAGTCGGTATCTGTTGCGTCCCCGATCTCCCATCAGAGGTTGCTAAGGCACCAAACAAGCCCCCAAACCTTCCCCAGGAGAGGAGAGCAGTCCTCCAGATGCTCAATCCTCTCCTTCCTCTGCCAACCCCCAGCACCCAAATCCATTCCCGAACCCAGGTCGCCGGTGTGACATGAGGTGTGGCATCCGGTGCCTCAACCCTCAGCGCCACAGGGCCGGCTAATGCCATTTACATTTAATGTTGTGATATGTGCTCAACAACCTGTTGTAACTAATGATGATGTTAGTATGGTTTCTCTCATGTTATGGTGTTTATATATGGTTGTGTATCTTTTTTTTTTTGCTTTATTCAGTTTCAATTGCCCACCTTGCTTGTTCTAGTACTGCTAGTTCACTCCTTCCACCTAATGTATGTGTATGCACTTACTGTATGGAATACTGTGTGTAACTAATCTCAAGTTGTCCCCGAAAAAGGGATCTATGGCCTCAGTGGGTTTACCTGGTCATCAAAATTTAAAATAAATAAAATATTATGACACCTCGATACTGCAATATCCCTAGTCTCATGATTATAAAGCAGGTAGCAATTCCCAATCTATGTATGAGCAACAGGCCTACTTCAACCACAACCTCAAGGGATGATCACACCTTATCAAAACTTTTTTTTGTCACAGGACTGCGAGTTTTTCTTCAAGGACATCCAATCCAGAAACAGCTGGGGTCCCCACACATGTGCCATGAGCATCCATACCTGGACAATATTCCTGTCGCACTTAAAACGCCCAACTATGAAGATGGCCAATGGGAAGAACTCAAGTAATCGCTAACCAATAACTACAGTAACTCCTAGTCCACAAAGAAATATCAGGATGCACCAGTATCACACTACACGGTACCCAAGTGAACAGATAAGGGGAGTAAAGGAGTGTTTTACTCCCATTTTTACTCCCCCATTTCTAATTTTAATAATTTGTTTGTTCCTCCTCCCACCACCCACATTTACAGTATGTGGTAGTACACATGCACTGACATGGCAGGATCAAGCAGCTGGGTAGAGCTTTGGTGGGAGGACAAAAATGCCCATTTTCTAGGTAGTATTACTCCAGTTAGCATGCCCAGCTGCCTGCAAATGTAAAGATTTGTACTTACGAACATACGAAGAAGCCAGCAGAGGAAGGCCATTTGGTCTATCAAGTCTGCTCGTATTGCAGGGTCCACAGCTTGAGCTAATGTCCTTTATCTCCCTCCCCACTCCTCCCATCCTCCCTAACCATGATTCTTACCTTCCCCTATGCCTATCCCAGCCTCTCTTAAAGCTGACCACCGTATTCAACGAGATGACCTCTTCTGGCAGCGCACTCCAAGTGTCCACCACCCTCTCTGTGAAGAAGGGCTTCCTGACCTCCCTCCTAAACCTTCCATCCTCCAGCTTAAGACAGTGCCCCTTTGTGATATGGTTGCCACTCAGCTTAACGAGACTCTCCTTATCAACTTTATTTATCCCTTTCAAGTACTTGAACGTCCCAATCATGTCCCCTCTCTCTCTCTCCTGTCTTCCAGGGAGTACATGTTCAGTGCCCTCAACCTCTCCTCGTATGCCTTGCCCTGCTGACCGGCTATCATCTTTGTAGCCCTCCTCTGTACCTTCTCCAACAGGTTAATGTCCTTTTTGAGGTGTGGGCACCAGTACTGCACTCCATACTCTAGATGCGGCCTTACCAGTGACCTGTACAAGGGCAGTACAACCTCCTCTCCCCTACTACTGATCCCCCTAGCTATGCATCCCAGCATCTTGTTTGTCTTTGCTGCTGCTTTCTTGCACTGCGCGGAGTGCTTCAGGTCACTAGTGATCATCACTCCCAGGTCCTTCTCCTCCTCTGATGCAGATACTCGGACTCCACCCAGGTAATACTCTGTCCTGGGATTCTTGGCACCAATATGCATAACTCTGCATTTCTTGGCATTGAAGCCAAGTTACCAGATCCTGGACCACCTCCCCAGCTTTTCCACATCTTCCTGAAGGTCCCTTATCCCTTCAGCTGTGTCCACTCTCCCACAGAGCTTGGTGTCATCTGCGAATAGGCACATTTTGCCTTTAATGCCATCCCCAATATCACTGATGAAGACATTGAACAACACCGGCCCCAGCACAGAGCCCTATGGAACCCCACTGGTTACTTCTCTGGTGCCAGATAACTCTCCCCCCACCACCACCCTCTGGGTTCTGTCCCTCAGCCAGTTTTCCACACATCTGACCATCTTTTCCCCAACTCCAAGATCCACCAACTTCCTGATCAACCTTTTGTGGGGCACAGAGTCAAAGGCCTTGCTGAAATCAAGATAGAGGATGTCTACCGCTTGGCCCCTGTCTACTGTCTTAGTGACACAGTCAAAGAAGTCAATCAGATTTGTTTGACGTGATCTTCGCCCCATGAACCCATGCTGCCTCTCATCCTGGAGACCATATTCCTCTAGATATTCCACCAACCTTTCCTTTAGTATGGTCTCCATCAGCTTGCCCACAATGGAGGTTAGACTGGCTGGTCTGTAATTCCCTGGATCATCTTTAAGGCATGTGCCCCCCCGATCGTACCAACACTATTAACAGCACTGCAGCAATGTTCCCTACTTTGCGTGATCAAAATGCAGATTCTGGGGCAGGGCTACATGATCCTCAGATCCAATGCAAAACAGAGAGTGCAGAAACTGTACATTATAGCCATGTAATACTGCGCTGGGGAAAAAAAATAAATCAACTTATGGCTCTTTTAATTCCTCGGGCAGGCTGCTCTTTGACATGAACTGCCTGCCCAGAAGCAAGGGCCCTGGAATTTTATATATTATGGCAGAATTCACTGTTCTTGGTGAATTTTCATTCAAATATACAATTGTTCTACAGTGCCTGACTCCCTTCTCCATCTTATTTATCCTGAAGCCCCTCCTCTATGCTTGGCATTTGATGTAATCGATGAATCATGTCATATTTTAGACAATGACTGGACAACATTCTGCCACAGTAATGAATAAATCATGCAACAGAAATCAGAAAATGCTGTTGCAGAAACCTATGACCACTGTCGCAGAACACTAGGGGCCCTGCCCAGAGAAAATATTCTTGTCAGCTGTGCTGGGTCCCTGGCCGATGCCCACCCCCAAGAAAGTATATCTGAGCTACTTGAATAGTGTCTAGTTAGTGACTGGATTCTCTATAACCATTTTATGCCCCTTGTCTCTGCAGGCTCCATTCAGCTCTCTGCTACTGCCCAGCTCCATCACTCACCATCCCTGGGACTTACCTTGCTCACAGAAATCCCTCATAAATACCCCTCCATGGCAGGGCCAATAGAGGAGGACCATTCTCCCCCCTCAACAAATCATAGAAACATAGACAATGACGGCAGAAAAAGTCAGATGTCCATCCAATCTACCCAAGTTCCTATAATCCTGGAACTTACTGTTCCCTCCAGGGTACTAACCCTCCCCGTCATTTCTCTCTTCTCTTCCTGGTCACCACCATGCCCTTCATTATGTCCCAGCCCTGCCTGAATCCCTGACTGTTTTCACACCCACCACCTCAGCAGACAGACTGTTCCAAGGTTCCACCACCCTTTCTGTAAAGTAGTACTTTCTCACATCCCTCCTAAACCTACCTCCTGTGAATTTCCATTCATGTCCACGTGAACGTGAATTGCTATTCAGGCTACATAGTTCCCCACAGATCATTTTGGTAATTCCTTTAAGGAACTTGAAGGTCTCTATCATATCTCCCCTCTGGTCTCCAGTGAGTACATATGTAGTGCCTTGAGGCAGACTAGATGGGCCTAGCGGTCCTTATCTGCCGTCAAAGTCTATGTTTCTATGAGGCACTCCTCATAGGAATTGCACTGCTAGCCTTGAATTATTTTTGTTACTCTGCACTGCACTGTCTCCTATCTGTCCTATCCTTTCTGAGGTAAGGACACCAGTACTCTTAAGTGAGGCCTCACCAGGGATTTGTAGAGGGAAAGTATTTGCTCTTTTCTTCTGCATTCAATACCCCTCCCAACACATCCCAGCATCCTGTTAGCCTTGCTATGTAAGTCTTGCTGCACTGACTTGATTGCTTAAATGAGTTGCTGATAACTCCCAGATCCCATTCCTCATCTGTGGTGCTAAGTCTCTCTCCTCCCATCCAGTACTCTGTCTCGGGGTTCTTCTTCCCTAGGTGTATTACCTTGCACTTTTTAGCACTGCATTTTAACTGCCAGACCTTTGACCACTCCTCTAGCTTTTGTAGGTCTCTCTGCATTTCCCTTATTCCCTCACCACTATTCACCCTCCCACATAGTTTTGTGTCATCTGTGAAGAGACACAACCTGCCCTGCATTCCTTCTCCAATGTTACTAATGAACATACTTAAGAGGACCGGACCCAGGACCAATCCTTGTGGAACCCCACTCATAACCTCCCTCTCTTCTGATAAAAACCATGGACCACCACACTCTGCTGCCTCCCCTCCAACCAGTTACCTACCCAGTTCACTATGGCTTTAGCTGCACCCAGGTCTTTCATCTTCTTGAGCAACCGTTTGCGCGGTACCAAGTCAAAAGCCTTGCTGAAGTCAAAGTAGAGCAGATCCACAGCATGGCCCTTGTCAAATTCCTTTGTCAGCCAGTTAAAGAGAACTATCAGGTTAGTCTTACAAGATCTCCCTGCCACGAAACCTTGCTGCTTACTATCCCGGAGCCTGTTGCTCTCCAGGTAGTCTATGAGGTGGTTTTTTTGATCAGTGACTCCCATCAGCTTCCCTATGATAGTGGTTAGACTGAGAGGCCTGTAGTTCCCTGGATGCTCCTTATCACCCCCCCTCCATGCAGCTATACAACACCTGCCACCTTCTAATCCTCTGGAACTTCCCCAGACCTAAGTGAGCAAATTCAGATCTGAGCCAGCACTCAGTCAGAGGTGTGGGGCCTCCCACAGCAATAGCAGAAAGGAAATCACCCTGCCTATGCAAGGTTTTTGCTCCCATTTTTCTCCCTGCCCACCTCCCCAGATGTTGGGATCTATCAGGAGGCTCTGTTCCCTTTGCCGGTGGAAGCATGAGTGGTATTCTAAGGGTGAAGCCACTACAGGCCTCGTCACGCAACTGACGTCCTCTGTGGAGGAATAAGTGTCCCAGGCCGCAGAAGGGGTCGCCAGTGCAGCAGAACCCAACGCCAGCAATGTCAAGCGGCTGCACTCCTCCAGCCCTCGGGCCATCCAGCTGGCTCCTTGGGCTAATTTCTACACTCGGGTCGCATGAATAAGAGTGCAACGGACTACCTGTTGGGCCATCGGGCAACCCAGTACACAGTGTACCTATTTACTAGAAGCAACTCACTTACCCAGCCACACAAAACCCTGTTAATTCATTAAGTTATTCAAACCTTTGTGGAAACTGTCAGAAGTCAGAGGCCCTCAAAACTAATGTATATCAGTGCCACAATGAAAACACCTGACAATACAAAGTCAGGTAAATTCAGCCCACATAAAATTTGTAGCATCACATACCAATACCTAACTCTAGCTCTTCCTCTCGGTTGCCAAAACCTTACCTGTGTTTTTCCACCACAGCGCAGATTTCTCTCAGGTCTCCAAACACCGTTTAGCAGGTAACTGCAGAGTGACTCACCCTCAATTCTCTTAAGCTAGCTCCGGCACCACTGAAGGACTTCCCTCGCTGCAGCATTGCATAGCTCAAGTCAGGAAAAAGAAATACTGGACATTCCGAATTGTAAAAAAGGCTGTCATTTTTTGCTTGGCATGTTGGGTAGCTCCTCCTTTTCATCTGGCCACTTTAGACTACCAGCACAGCTCAATGTTCTCTATGGTTGGCCATCGGCAACAGATTACCTGATAAGCCTTCTTGCTGCTAAGAGGGAAAGGTAAACCCAGCAAATCCACACGCAACACTGACACAAACATACAAACTCGTTCCCCTAAACTTGCTCTGGCAAGCCCTAGAGTCTGAGGTTTGGTGCTCTAGCTCAGTTTTCAAGATGCTTCAGACAAAGGTGTTGTACTTTATTCTCCTTCACAACTGCTGCTACAATCACCATGGCTGTCTCTATGACCACCAAGGCATTCTTTGCTGTGCTGGTTGCTCCAATGTCCTTCATCTCAATCTCTCTCTGCATGCACTGAACTTTTTTTTTTTTTTTTTTTTAAACAAGATCTCTTATTGCCTTCAGGGCCTGTGCCAAGGTCAGTTCTGGTTCTGTAGAGGTGACGGGGATCTGATCACCTTTGCTAAATCCATGACTCATGGAAAGCCCTGACGTTTTCTGCTTCCCAAAGTTCCATGCCACACCTACCACTGGTTTACACATTTTAGCTACTCCACCCACTCCATATTTTGTCTGCCAGTTCCAGAGCTATTATCTCTCAAACTCTATACTAGTTTCATGAAGATAATCAGAAATTTGATTAAGGCTGGTTTATGATACTATGATCAGGAGCTCAATCTTTCTGTATCCTGACAGTCGCACTGCTAGCTCTGCCCGCCATTAAATCACTGATTATGTTCACACAGTAATAGGAAAAGGGAAGGTGGGTGTAGACATGTATGCCCAGATTACCTCTAGCAGTCTACTGCAGCTGCGGTGAAGTCATCCACAAGTACCAATCTATGCCGGCCCAGTGGCGCTGAAAGTTGAATCGCTAGACACCACACCTCACACCACACCCACGACTGTGGACTTGGGATGCCGGGGGTCAATTGGGAAGGGAGAGGACTGAGCATCTACAGGACTGCCCTCCTCTCACAGTGAGGGAGGGTTTCAGTTCCTGGTGTTAACCTGGCCCCTAGTGTCGGCTGGGGGTGAAGCAGGCTAGGGCTGCATGCACCGGGGGAGGGAGCTGAGACTTCCAACACTCCATGCATGGAAGCATGCGTACAGATGTCTGGGTGGTACTTTATGCCACACCTCGAGGGACGAAACTAGTAAAAACATGGCTGTCAGAGCTACCACTGACCCAGACCACCCAGAGCCCAGCACACAGGTCATGCTGTCCTCTGCTCAAAGGTAAGTCCTGGTGGAAAATGGGGGCATGGGGCTAGGGTAATCGGCATCTGGAAGGCAGCCTGGGTGCCTAAGAAATATTCGGGGCCGGTGGGGGAAGGGGCGGTTTGAGCATCCTTCTGAGGGGGAGGGCTGTCACACTGCCCTATTTTCTCTGCCGGTGGATACATGGATGGAGACTTGGGACTAGCAGTGCGTGAAGAGGGGAGGATGCCATTAGGTGCTTGGCTGAGACATGCACCAGCATGTCTTCAGCCAGGACTTCAGTCCTTGTGCCACTGTCCTCAGGGGTAGGGCTTCCAGGGGACTCTATAAGATTAAAAGCCCCCACTGCTGTGCGGCATGATCCCCAATAAGGAGTGAGCACAGATGGTCGGTACAACTGCCACCGAGCCCCACTGGCAGTAGGTGATACACAAAAGTTTAAAAAGAAAAAAAAAAAAAAGAAATATCACTAACTACACAAGAGAAGTACCAGTCGGAGTACTAACAAAACAACTAGACCAGCTTTGCTCATATTTTTTTATATAACAAGCACAACAATGCACTTTGCTCTAGCTAAAGTACATAATTTATCAACTTCCTGGATAAGACCTAGTTATATAACCCATAAACTATACTGTTTGCTGCACTCCTACTGTTGTATGTTACTGTTGAAATTTTTCAATAAAAAGTTTAACCTCAACAAAATGTGGCCACCAGCATTTTATCTGTGTGTGGCAACAGAAATCTCTGAAAACCCATCTGCAAATTTCTTACTTTAAACAAAAAAACATGGAAGACCAATTTCAAGTGACCAGACATATGGAATGCAAATTACTGCATACTGTTTGAAAAGAGAAAGATTTTAGCAGAGGATAAGAAGTGAAGAATAAAGAGTGAGGCCACCAACAAGTTCTGGTGACCGCACTATGAGTCAACCAGCATTTGGGCCTTGACAGCCACTGGCTTACATAACAGACTGCAGTATAAGTGGAGGCACTCAGCATCTCTCATTTTCTCCCACACTAGTCTCTGTCTCTCTCTGTCACACTCTGATAGTAATTGTTTCTGATTTCATTTTTATCACACGAAAACATCTCTGTTTACAGTCCTTGATCAACTCCCAGTGCAGCTTTCCGTGACTTGGGAAAAACCCCAATACAGTCTAGCCACCCATGATGCAGTAAGACTCTTGTGTCATGAGTGGCTGCTTTGTCTGGAAGTGTTCCTAATGTTCAGGAAGTATGCAGTAACAGTAAATTAAGGATTAGAAACAAAACAAGGTTGGGTGAAGCACACCATTAGCATGCATTTCAGTTCTACTGAGAAAGAAAGCAGATAAACAACCAGCAACATCAATGAATTTTAGAAAAGATGAGCAATCATAAAATGCAGGTTTTTAGCTAGAATATTTTATTTATTTTCTTTAGTTTTTGCTGACTGGGTAAGTGCACTGGACAAATCCTGCCCATTTTCAGGAACGTCCCGGGGGAGGGGGATACAGATGATTGCCAACTGAACTTGAACCAGATTAAGCTGTTGTGATATTTTTAGTGAATGAGGGAAATTGCCCTACTCTTTTTTCGATAAGTGCCATGGGATCTTTAACATCCACCTGAACTACCACCAATCCAGGCAGATGGAACCTCGGTTTAACATCTCATCTGAAAGACGGCACCTCAGACATGCAGCACCCCCTCATGCTGCACTAAACCCACAGCCCTCTGATCTCCCAGCCTCAGAGGCAAGCGTGCTACCTACTGAGCCACTGACACTGCTTAATGTGATGTAAAGAAGCATTGACAATGTCCTCTTATGGGAATATCTAAGACTTAAAACACCCAGATAAGTTAGGAGCAAGTTTATACTATGCTGAACAGATTAAAACCACTAGCATTACATCAGTTATGTTATAACTTTGTTTTCATTTTTTTTCCACTTGTCCCTGTTGTTGGGCTACTAGATAACACAGATGTTGCTGTAATTATTTCAGAGTCTTTCAAACCGTATCTCTGACACTGACCTTACAATTGTGGGTTTTGACAGCACAGTCTGCTGTCATGATGAGCACTATAATGTTAGTCCTACACAAAGGCACTGTTGGGTTAACTGGGGAGAGGTAAATGGTTTTCCTACAGACTTTCTGGATACTGCCAAGCAGTGCTGTAAACCTTGGAAAGCAACACTTAAAATGAAAATAAAAACTATTCTCAAGTAAACTGTAAAAGCTGAATAATCATGAGATCATGTCGTAGTTCAGAGTTTTAAAACAAGCCCAGCTTGCGTGATACAAAATGACAAAATAAAAATCCCGGCAGTTCACAACATATAGAAAAAGAAGCATATATGTTCTGTAGTACATAAACCATAGTGTGCACACCCCATCTGGATGAGTGACGTAGTATACAAACAAAAGCTTTTTCTGCACTAATAAATAGGAATAGCAGGGAATGTCAAACCTACTCCACAAGCCTCAGCCCTGAAGAAACCTAATCTGGTGCCCTAGGCAATCACTTCGGGGTTGGGCGAAGGTACCGCGTCCTGTGGGGTTCGCCTGTCCCTGAATTATGACAGCTCCATGGGGAGAGGGAGGAGGAACTCCAGCTCCCAACTTTCACCCCCAGCACAGCTGTCAGTATTTAGTACTATAACCCCAGGCCCAGCTCGTTTCTCTCGGGCCCTGACTCGGGACTCTGCCCTTGACCCGCCGACCACTCCCCGCTCAGCGCCAGCGCCCCGCCGAGGACCTCCCTCAGTCAGAGGGCCCCGCCGGGCGAGTCGGTGCTGCGCTCGTTTACCTGTGCCCTGGTCCCCGGCCTGTTCCTCCTCAGCACTGCAGACCCCTCCGCCATGACCATAGTGACAGACTCTCCAAATGCCCGGATGGAGCTGCAGGAAACACACCTTCCGCTGGCGACCGAGGAGGAGGAGGAGGAAACTATAGAATCCTATGGAGGAAACGGCCAGTCGCAGGTTACGGGCTGTGCGTACTGCGCGAGGGGGCGGACGTGCGCGCACTCGGAGCCAGGAGTGAGAGTAGAGCCTTCTAGTGCTGTTTAGTTCATTCATTTTTATTGTTGCTCAGCGTTGTTGGGTCTGCCAGATCATGCCCATTCATATTTTATGTACTGTACTTTTTTAACTATAACTCTTATCGCGCTAGCAACTAGTCACAGCATCCCATTTGCAGACTATAGTGTCCAAAATAATTCGCATTCTAGGAGCTCAGCACTTGAGGAATTGTTTATAAATTACAGCATTCAGATATAGATACCCCTAATCACCAGTTTCCTACTCCTACCAACAGTAGATCGAGATTAAGGGGAAAGTCCCCTCAATCTTTTTTTCTGTAGGCCTGTGTAGTTTTTAGCCATGAACAATGATTCCTTCTCCTGCATCCCCTTAATTTCATCCTAATTTAAAATTAAATGAAGTTGCTTCACTCTGTTCTGCCCTGCTGTGAAAACCTGTTTCACACAGTGTCAAAATGGCAGCCCTCCTTAAAGTATAAACCCCTGTTAGGGGGGTTACTAAATCAATAAGATGCAGGGAAGGCAGCTTGTGAAATTCGAGTTAAATGGATTTCACACTGTCTCAGTCTGTTCTCGGTCTCAGCTGAGACTGAGGGATGACATCATTTTAGAACTGTCGCAGCTGCATAAGCCACTTTGGAATGTTTGCAGCTATGAGTTAGGATAGAATGTTGGGGAATTTGAAGTCAGTCTGAAGTAGGCGAGAGAGAGAGAGAGAGAGAGAGAGAGGGAGAGAGAAGGATGTAGATCCTGTAGTACAGTGGAGGGAGGGTGCCTGAGGGCAGGCCCCTGCCCTCAGCTCTATCACAGAGCTACCTTAGGCTGTGTGCTTCCACCAAAAGAGAGGCACAAAGAACCAAATCCCAGGGGCAATCCCCGGCCTAGGAAAAAGGAAGAAGCTGCCTGATGGAGAGTGCTGGGGCACTACAGATTTGAGTAAAACTTTGTGACGAGGTACCTTTGTAAATGAGCCTCTGGCTCAAAGGTTTCTAAACTGATGTTTAACTAAATAATAGAGATTCCTACAGAGTTTTAGACACTTGCAATGCGGAGGGTGATAAATCTTTGATAAGAGGCAAGTGTCATTCATCAAAACAGTGAGTAAATAAGTCTCTGTGGGTCAGTCAGGATGCCAAGTCCAGGACTTATGGGACAGTGAGACAGTAATGACTGCTGTATGTGGGGAGTCTTCAGGGAAAGACAGTTACTGCATTACAGAGCCATGTACAGTCTGCACTACAGTAGCCAGTGAAGTATGTTTAAACAAAGGAATGGCCGGGTATGATTTTTGGGAGCAAGAGGTGGTAGACCCCCCATCTGGCGCGACCAGAGTCACCTCTACGGGTTCACTTTGAGACACTTGTTTGCTTTCTCTCAGGTACTTGGCCAGTGCCTGAGGAAAGTACCCAGACGTGGGACTGATGATGAAAATTCCCTTATAGAGCCAGGAGAGCTTGCGTGTGGTATGGGGAGCCACAAATAATTATCCATGATAAACAGAAGATAGTCCAAGGGCTGGCAAGGGAGCCGCGCCAGGGAAACCAGAGAAGAGTCAAGTTCAGGCCAAGTGCCCTGAGTGTTTCTAAACCCAAGGGTTTAAAAGTTTAGAAGATGAATGTCTGTTTCAAGAGAAATCTGCATTGCCAGGAGTGTAGCCCTGTGGGTGTCCGTCTATGCTTTATTGTTCCCTTTTGTTGTGAATAAAAGCCACACTTTAGAATCCCAACTTCTGTTTTGGACATTTCAGTTATTGCTTCCTGTGTCCGGATTACTTGGGGCCCTTGTGCAGAGTAGCCAAACCTAGCTAACATGCCGAGTGACACCTTTCTTCCCAAGTTTCAACTTATTAAAAATGGAGGCACCGCGTCATAGGACCAGACCCCTCAACCTGTTCACTAGCCACACAGGCAAGGGTAGTAGCCCTCTCAGTTTAGCGCCAACTGGGGGTTACATCTTGGAGGCTACTGCTGGTATTCTGTTAAAATTTGGGAGAAAAAAACAAGAAGGGTTGCTTGGATGGTGGCTAGCGTTTTGGCTATCTGGCAGTGGGTAGCCTAAAAAGTCTGAAGCAATGCCAACTAAATGTGCCACTGTGTGCTGCTGTCTATGTGCTGTTGTGATATTGCCAACTGTTTACCAAGGAGCAGTAAAGCCCGAGTGTGTATGCCCTTGTCCTGCATCAAATTGCAGTGTTTGCCAGCTTTTAAAAGTAATTGTGACAAAGAAAAGTGTGGAAAACTCTGGGCAACAAAAGGAAAATTGTGCCCTAGACATTGGAAATGCTTTCTGTGTGGACTGAGAGACTTGTTATGCTTAATAGCCATGATAAATGGTTAAAATGGGCTCCCGCCGAGGAGCTACAGTTGAAAAAAAAAGTGTGGTTTGCAGTTTAAATTTTGCCTGCTCGACGATCGCCGTGGAGAAGAGCATTCGAGAGGAAAGAGGCTCATTTGCATGGCATCAAGTGATTGGTGAGACTGCAGTCAGTCCGGCCCCCAAGCCAGCTCTAGAACTACTGCACAGCATTCGAGAGGGAGAGGGAGTGGAGTATGCGAACTGGCTTGTTAGGAGGAGCGTTGCGGTGATTGAAAGTGCTCTAAAAAGTTTAAAAACGGACTTTTCTATTTAAATTCGGGCTCAACCCGCATCTCGATCATCTGGACTGTGAGTGTGGTGTTCCGAGGGACAATCGGCAGGACTGCCAGACCGCTTCCTTCCAGAGGCCTCCAAGATTGGCTGTAGGCCGTTTTTTCATCGCAGCAAACCAGCTACTGATAACAGTGAGTACCATCTAAAGAAATAGCTCAAACTGTGTGATTTCACCAAAAAGCCAGCTGAATCTGTGTGTAGCAGTGTAATCGCTTTGCAAAGAAGGACTGTGTTAAGTTTTACCAGCTAAAGCAAGAATTCTAAGCAACAGACTGTGAGCATAATTATAGGTTCAGCATCAGTATCATTTTCAAAGCTGAGAGACTGTTAGTTGTATGAGAGATGCAGCAAAAATACAGGCAATACTGTGCTTGAAATACTGAGGCTTTAAGGGACTGTAAGCTAGAGCAATGTCTTCAGCAAGTGAAAGGTCCAATGTAAGTCATATAAATGTACTAGGAAGGAAAACAGTGCAAGTTTGTGCGGTTTGAGCAATGTTATCAGTAGTGTGAGTAAATTGGATGCGCAGTGGCTTGACCCATTTACAGAATGTTGTTGCACACGAGTGCTGCCATCACCATGATAGGGTGGGGCAGGCATGTAAACACAGCAGCAAAGGAGCCATTTTTGTAAAAAGTTTTTTGATTCAAGTTGGGATTGGTAATAACAGTGAGTGTTTGTTTTCTCTGCAGTCATGGCTTCAGGACCAGCCCTCTACCCGGATCATGCCCAGGCTATGATCGTAGAAGTTTACAAGTTGAGAAATATTGAGAAGTACTACAATGGAGGACGGCTGCCTCCTCGTGTGGCGATTCCTGGATATCCAGTATGAATATGTGTGATGTGCTTAAATGCTGGAAGGGTCGTCTTCATGGTACCTCACTATTCTGGGTGCCTAGAGAAATATGGTTTGTTTAAAGCACCCAAGATTCGTTTGGCTCCAACGTGGACAAAATTACAAGAACCTGCAATGGGCAGCACACAGCACCAGGAAGGACCTGAAGAGGGAAGTTCAGTAAAGTGTGGCATAAAGCTAGAAGGTGCAGATCAACAGACAGCACAGATGACTGATGTGTCCGAATCTAAGTCGCTGAGAGACAGTGCAGAGGGAGCATCAGCTGACCCGTGGATAGAGGGGCCTAGTTCAAGTCTCATAGGCGAAGATGAGACAGAAGAGGCCATTGAATGGGAGGTTTCGACCTCCACGCCTAGTGAGGAGTGGACCGTCTCAGGAGTGAGGATGACTGCTCACTCCTGGGCACAGATTCTCAGTGAAAATGATGAGGAGGAACCCATTTGGCCTGACGAAGAAGGCGTTTCACAGCCTCCAGTTCCTGGCTTAGAGGAATGCATGGAAGAGAGTGGTGATGCCACTGCCCTGGCTGTGCAAGAAGGAGCCAGGGATCCATTTTTTGTGTTGTTAAGTATGCGTAGCTGGCAGAACCAGGACTGGCTGCCCCAAGCCAGGCCAGAGGTCACAGGTTGACAAAATGCAGTAAGGAGGAAAGACTGGTTCGTAGGAAAGCAAATTAAATCTATGTAGAATCGTTTCCTACCTTTCCGCGAAGGATCTGGGAGGAGATAGAAAGATACAGGAAATCCTGGATTATGGAAGAGGCCATGACACGTGCACCCTCGTGCCAGCAGATTTGTAAGAAACAGAATCTTGCTAGAAAAGTTCCAACAATGGAAAGTGAGCAGGACATTGTTTATAGACACTGTTCGGATCGTGGACAGCAAGGGACATGAATCCTTTCATGATGTGAATTACGAGCACCCAGACGGGGTAATAATTCAAGCACCTGACCCATTGTGCTATTTCCCACAATGTCAAGAACATCCTGGGAATGTGCCCATGCCTACCAAGTGAAGAGCAGAGCAGTGGTAGCCAATGCTGCCATTCCAGCCGTTGCCGTACCTATGTTGTTCCGCCAGTCTGGATGTCCAGGATCCAGATGCCCCACTTTCAATAGTTCTACAGTGTACTGGCTTTCCAGAATCCATCAATGTGGACCACTAGATGACTTCAAATCCAGAGAGGACACCAGCCCAGCTGTATCCTGACTCATTGCCTGGGTATCGGATGACTTCAGACCAGCTGTTTTCCTTTTTGTTCCTGTTCCAAGGTTTCGTCTCCAGAGATGACATTATCCCAGCTGTCCCCAAATATGCTATCCTGTTCGTGTTCCGGAAGATGTCCGCCCAGCTTTATTGACATAATGCTGCCAGGGACAGTCTTCAGCAGGGACACAGGTTTCATATGATTTCCATTCTTCAATGGGCTGGTAAGTCCAAACTTTTTCTATTTCTGACATTTGCAGTACACACCCTATATCAGCAGACTTCAGACGTGTGAACTGTCCTCAAAGACTCTCCACTTCGGGACTTTGGCCTGCTAGAACTTTGCTTCACCGGGCTGCGGCCCAGGAGAGACTCTTTATTGGACTTGCCTTCAGGTGTTGTGAGTCACTAGAAGGGACATTTAGGGCATTCCATCCCCCAAAATTGCAAATGTGTATTGTTAATATTCTGTTTTTCTACTGTTTATACTGTTACTGTTTTTCTACTTTTCTAAAAAAAAATCTTTTTGGAATTCTTTAGTGTTTAGATGGAAAGGGTTTAGATAGAACTATGTATGCAGATTAGGAGTATGTGCTGTCTTTCTTTTTCTTGCAGGTGTTCCTGAAGAAGATAAGAAGACAAGAAGAGGAGGAGGGACTCAGTGGAGTTCCTCAGTAGTACTTTAGAGTGTAGTGTTTAAAGTACTGTTGTTGTTGCTGATCACTGTATGCAATTTTCCTTCCACAGGTATGGTTGTGGGGGAGTGTGGGAGTAATGCATAGTGTATGGTATTGGCTCCTAGTGTGTGGTTGCATGGTGTCCAGAGTTGGGGGGAGGTCCCCTGTTGTTTTGTTTTTTGGGAATTTTGAGTTAGAGGCAGACAGATTTTTTTCCTAGAGGGCTAGGGGGGATAGA
Source organism: Neoceratodus forsteri (assembly GCA_016271365.2). Lineage (NCBI taxonomy): Eukaryota > Metazoa > Chordata > Ceratodontiformes > Ceratodontidae > Neoceratodus > Neoceratodus forsteri. The sequence continues at coordinate 34,706,693 of CM028132.1, forward strand.
CAGGCGGTGGTTCTGAATGGCAGTAGGGGCCGCAGTACTGATCTATTAGGGCTATGCTCTGGACAGTTCTTCCAGAGCCACTGGGTACCCATAGTCAGCGGGTAGAGTAGAGGCTGATGCATCAGCCAACGGTCTGTGGGCCCTTAGTGTTGCCTGATCACCCCTCTCCGTAGGCAGCACATAGGATAGGATGGCCTAGGCCGGGTAACTAATGACTGCGGACAGTCATTTTCCTGGCCCAGGGTGAGTGTAACCCCCCTGTTACCCGGGGTTACTAGAATCCCAGTAAGATCTAGTGGCAGGCAGGGAAGGCAGCTTGTGAAATTCCAGTTAAATGGATGTCACACTGTCTCAATATGTTCTCAGTCTCAGCTGAGACTGAGGGATGACACCATTTTAGAACTGTAGCAGCTGCATAAGCCACTTTGGAATGTTTGCAGCTAGGCAGTTAGGATAGAATGTTGGGGAATCTGAAGTCAGTCTGAAGTAAGCTCAAGAGAGAGAGAGAAAGATGTAGATCCTGTAGTACAGTGGATGGAAGCGTGCCCTGCAGGGGCAGGCCCCCCTGCCCTCAACTCTGTCACAGAGCTACTTTAGGCTGTGTGCTTCCACCATTAGAAAGACACAAAGAACCAACTCCAAGGGGCAATCCCCTGGCCTGGGAAAAAGGAAGAAGCTGCCTGATGGAGAGTGCTGGGGCACAACAGATTTGAGTAATAGAGATTCCTACAGAGTTTTGGACACTTGCAATGTTGAGGGTGATGAAGCTTTGATAAAAGGCAAGTGTCATTCACCAAAACAGTGAGTAAATAAGTCTCTGGGGCTGTGGGTCAGTCAAGATACCAAGTCCAGGGCTTATGGGACAGTGAGACAGTAATGACTGTTGTATGTGGGGGGTCTTCAGGGAAGGACAGTTATTGCATTACAGAGCCATGTACAGTCTGCATTATAGTAGCCAGTGAAGTTTGTTTAAACAAAGGAATGGCCGAGTATGATTTTTGGGAGCAAGAGGTGGGAGACCCCCCCATCTGGTGCGACCAGAGTCACCTCTACAGGTTCACTTTGAGACACTTGTTTGCTTTCTCTCAGGTACTTGGCCAGTGCCTAAGGAAAGTACCCAGACGTGGGATTGATGATGAAAATTCCCTGATAGAGCCAGGAGAGCTTGTGTGTGGTATGGGGAGCTACAAATAATTATCCATGATAAATGGAAGATAGTCCAAGGGCTGGCAAGGGAGCCGCGCCAGGGAAACCAGAGAAGAGTCAAGTTCAGGCCAAGTGCCCTGAGTGTTTCTAAACCCGAGGGTTTAAAAGTTTAGAAGATGAATGTCTGTTTCAAAAGAAATCTGCATTGCCAGGAGTGTAGCCCTGTGGGGGTCCATTTTTGCTTTATTTTTCCCTTTTGTTGTGACTAAAAGACACACTTTAGAATCTCAACTTCTGTTTTGGACATTTCAGTTATTGCTTCCTGTGTCCGGATTACTTGGGGCCCCTGTGCAGAGTAGCCAAACCTAGCCAACATGCCACGTGACATCTTTTCTCCCCAAGTTTCAACTTATTAAAAATGGAGGCACTGCGTTATAGGACCCAGGCCCCTCAACCTGTTCAGTAGCCACACAGGCAAGGGTAGTAGCCCTCTCAGTTTAGCACCGACTGGGGGTTACAAAAGGAAACATGGGAGCTGATAAAGGTAAGCAATAACACACGATGGGGTGTGGTTTATTTCTGCATAAATGCATGCCTGGGGCATAATGAGGCACAAGACCGCAGGTTGAGTGTCTTACTGTCCCAGAAGTGCATTTATCTAGAATAAACCACACCTCTGAGTGTGTTATTGCGCTTATAAAATGGGTATATGTTGATAAACTGTAAGGTTTTCTAAATTAATAACAAATCTGGTTTCATGTCAAATAGTCCCGCCGCTTGTCCTAAGTTGCTAAGGACGCTGTTAATCTGTGTCACTAGGGGCACTGCATTACTGTCAGTAGGGCGCTGAAAGGAGCTGCAAGTTTATTTGTTAGGCCACTGGTAAGACCATGATTTTCTTTTGGTCTTACCAGCAGCATGCTACTATCTGCAGTAGCAGCTTTCATAAAATCCCCACCGGTCTCACTCTGGTTGCAGCTCTGCAGGGAGTTCAAAGACTCTGTAATGACTGCAGGTAAGGAGGGGAAGGGAGTGGCCCAGGACTCAGGAGGGATAGCTGGAGGATTTGCAAGCTAAAACAACACTCTTTAAAGTGTTGTCACTATATTTAATTCCTTTTGCGGCTCACAGTTTCACTCTGTTTCCATGTCCATTTCTGACTTTTTCTAAGTGGCTACCATTACGGAAAATTTGGACTTCTGAAACCACGGTGGTACAATGATACTGTTCACAAGTCAGTTGTTTTTTAGAACTTATTATTTATTGTGGTATAGTGAAAATAAAAGGCATGCTGGCTAGGACTGTCAGCCAATCATGTTCCATTGCTGTCTCTACCCATTTCAAGGAGGCATTATAGCACTGTGGTTTAGGGCACAGGGCTGCAAACCTGGAGACCTCGGTTTGAATCCCACAGCCTCCACTTGCATACTGTGTGACCCTGAGCAAGTCACTTAACTTCCTTGGGTTCCCAAGTTGCGCCTGGAAATAAGCTTCAACTTAGTGTGCCTTTCCTGGTTAAACAATTTCCCCTTCCCCTTTATAATGTGTATCTGCACATCAAAGGGATTGGGAATTAGCAAAGAGCTCCTAGCACATAAGAATTAATCAGATGAACAACAAAAACGTCACACCCGCATTCTTCCAAATCCATTTTTCCAACTCAGCCAGGCGTTAAACAACAGAACTTACTTTGAAAAGTTTAATAGCCAGCACAAAAATACAAGGACTTCAGAAAACTTACAGCAGGACTGACAGCACTTCTGCTGGATTGTGCATGTACGTGTCATCAACTCCCATGATACTGTGCATGAGTGGGGTCATGACCTTTGCAGTGGAGTGAAACAGGTTTTCATACCAGGCAGAAGAGAGTGAAGCATCTTCATTTCAATTTAAATTAATAGGAAATTAGGAAGTATAAGAGAAGGAATTATTAGCCGGCCCGGTGGTGCTGAGGGTTGAGGTGCTGGACGCCACACCCGCGACCCGGGTTCGGGAATGAGCTCAAGTCGGCAGGGGTCGGCAGGGGAGGGAGGAGATCGAGCATCCACAGGACTGCTCTCTCCTCCCGGGGAGAGTTCTAGGGGACGGGTCGCACAGGGGCGACCTCTGGTGGAGACCAGGGGAATGCCGAGTCTGCGTTGCTATGCATTGCAAGGGGGCGGTGCTGTGTCGGGCATCAGCAATAGTGCCACTGACGCCATTGCACAACTGAGCATCGAGGGAAACTGGAGGAAAACTGGAAATACCCTGCCCTCGGGGATAGGCGATGGCACCACATACCATCAGCCACACTCCTCAGGCTGGACTACTTCCTGTCCTGGGCCAAGCCCAGCCCGGCCCGAATTGTAGATACAGCGCCCTGGGCGGACAGGGCAGCCCTTCCTCGAGGGGGCTCAGAGCCGAGGGGATAGCCGGGCTGGTGCCAGGATGCAGGGGGAGTTTCAGGTTAGGAGGTAGAGTTGGGGGTATGGTGGATGACTGACAGAGAGTTCCCCGTAGTGGCAGTGAAGAAATAGAATGTTTAAAAAAAAAAAAAAAAAAAGAGAGAGAGGGAATCATTGTTCATGCCTACAAACTACGCAGGTATACAGAAAATAGGGTTAGGGGACTTTCCCTTTAAGGGCCAGCCAACCTAGGTACATGCCCAGGTCACCACACAGGGAGGCTATTTATCCTGTTCTTTGATGCATTTCCTGGCTCCATTCTCCTCCAAGTAGGACTTGAGGTGAGGGGACTAGATGATCCCAACCCACCTGCATTTTTTTTCCCCCTGTCTAGGGGTAGTTTTGAAGATGACAAAGTTTGTGAGGAAGGGTGGGGCATATTACAGCCAAAACAGAGTCCACATCGTCGGCCTGGCTTACCCGACGTGATGGAAACCAGGGTGCCCTCGGACCTTCGGGGGCAGAGCTGGTACACTGGAGGGATGAGGAATGCTGACCTTCGCTTACCTGGCCTTGTCAACTTTGCCCGACTGACTTCACCAGGCAGGCCTCTTGACATTTTCCTCAAGGGTTTCTGGTTCGCGCTGCTCTGGATGCCACCCTGGAACACACTGGGAACCTGGCTGTGGAGGAAAACTTCTTTTAACAGCAAAACGGTTCCTGCAACAAACGAGGCAAACACCAAAACTGCAGAAAACTGGGGATCCCATATAATGAACAGTTAATCTGAACAGGAACAGTCCCTCCATGGAGCAGTGAAACACATTGACAGGTTGCTCAGGACTGTGTGGTTACAGCAGAAGCTCCAAAGTCACTTTGGATTGAAAGGATCACACTAGAAATTCGTTTGGTGCTCAGGACCAAAAAGGTCACACTAAACACTTGAACAGCACTCTGGACTGAGGAGTCACATTTGAGCAGTGAATTTAGGCATCCACCCTACAATCTGGGCAGTCAGCAGTCCAAACACAGGCAGCAAACTCGAGGCCGAATCAGGCCTTTAAAAGCCAGCAGCAACAGCTTTCTTCTCCTCTGCTGTATCTTCCACAAGGAACATGGTAAACCATTCTCTTCTCCTCTCCAAACTGAAGCTGATCGGCTCCTCCGAGGAAACCATGCGATGGCTTCAGAACTACCTTACCAGCTGCTCTCAGTATGTCTGCCTAGGCACAGCCACCTCTCCAGCCCTACCTGTCTCCTCCGGGGTCCCCTAGGGCTCCATACTGGGCCCCCTTCTCTTTACCATTTGTGTCAACACCCTTACATCGGACTGCCTCTCCTGCAAATCCCTCTTCTATGCCGATAATCTGGTTATATTCCATAGTGGCAAATCCATTCCCCACTTATCCTCTATCCTCACGCAGAACTACTGTGCTGCCTACAACTGGTTCTCCGACAATTCAGTGCCGGTTAATTCCAAGAAGACCAAGGTTATGCTGTTCATGTCAAAACCTTTCAATGCCAGAGCTCACAAAACTAACTCTTCTCTCTTTATCCATCCTCCCTGTGGCCCTGCCCTAGAAAAACATCTACTCCTTCAAATACTTGGGGGTCACACTGGACCCCTCCCTCTCCTTCACTGATATTAATTCTGTAGTCCACAGGATAAATCTGAAACTCGGTGCGGCGTACCGTATCCAACCCCTCCTGACCCCTGAAGCCCCGCATTACTATTGCGAAAGGAAACCTTTTCCCCATCCTGGATTACTGCTCCCTAGTCTACTCCCGTGTCTCCTCTGCCCGTTGGACATGACTCATGACTGTCTATAATAGCATTTTCCGCTTTGCCCTGTCCGCCCCCTACTCCACCCACCACTGCGACCTGTACCGCTCCCTACACTGGCTCTCATTGCAAGGCCGCTTTGACTTCACCCTTGGCTGTCTCACTGATACTTGCATCAGAAGTGGCCCTGCCTCCCTGTTATCCACCTTTTTCAAACCTCGTACCTCACCCAGGCACCTCCGCTCCTCCATAGTCCCTCCCCTGGTGACACCACGAACCACCACCAACATTGGTGGGAAAGCCCTCTCGGTCGCGGCTCCCCTGGTAAGGAACAGGCTGCCTGCCCAACTCAGAACCTACCGCCAGCCCCATGCATTCAAGCTCAACTTTAGATCCTGGCTTCTCTCTAGGGGTGGCTGCACCTGTTCCACCAGGTAATCACCCACTTCTCCACTTCCCTCGGTTTGGTACTGGTATCTCCTCTATGTGCCTAATGTTGTAATTATTTGCTACTAATGTACTGAATTCCTAAACTGCACTGTATTCCATTCTGCTCTGTAGCTAACTGGCATGTATGTTTCACCAATGCCTGATTCTCAATGCCTTGTCTAATGTATACTCTATACTCTATCATTATGTTCTCACCTAGTGCTGCTTTTATACATTTTGATATTTGTAATCTGTCTTGTTGTTTTGTTCTTGTGCCTTCTAGGCCCGGGTCATGCCTGTAAACAATCCACTGGACCAGTGCACCCTATCTGGTAAACAAAGTCATAAATAAATAAACACGGACCTCCAGGGGATGGCCGACCCAACTATGGCCCCCTCATTATCCACTCTTCCTCTACGAGACCCAGGAGGTACACACCTATTGAGGGACAGCTGCCTGCATCTTCAGCTACCCTCACAGCATACTCCTCATTTTAGGCGCAGAGCCCAGAACTCGACAATCCGGGCACAGGGGCATGCTAGGACCTCCAGGGGTTGCTCAATCCCCAGGCCCAAACTAGAACACTCTTACCTCCTGTCTCTTTGTCTCTTTCTCCCGGCAGGCAGCACTTCCTTCTGTCCCTCACAGAGACTACTCTTGATTCTGGTTCCAAAACAACAAGGGCTCTATAGGAACTGACAGCCACCACTTCCTTTGTTCTGTGACTGGTTGTGCCACTTTAACAAAAAACAAATGCAGCTGCAGGGCCAAGTGGGCGAACACCCCACTCTGACCTCTCCCTCCTTGATCTCCCTCGCAGACTCTCTCGTTCTCTTCTCACTCCCCCTGTTTATTCCCTCTCCTCACGTGGCACCCAAACTCTAAGGTTCAATCCTGGACCAGCTCCTAGGATGCCAAAACACACTCTTTCCAATGCCCTATGGGACTTGTAGTCCTGTTTAAACTATTTACATTGTGCCCACATGGTGCCAGTCAGCACCGGATCTGTTGTATCTAAAAGAAGCAGCTGCTCCTTTAAATTTCACACAGTCGGTGGCCACGCATGCCCAGTGCAAGCAGTCCATGATTTCCATTTACAATTATTTAATTTTTCAATGTGGAGCAGTCCCGAGTCTGGCAACTGGACCCGAGACCACCACCATGCCCGGAGGCATGGAAAACCAGCCCCGCTGCTTGGCCCACCTGGCCAGAGGCCTAGACAGCAGGAACACAGCAGCCACAGCCACAAGTCACACCACCAGGGTCGCAAGGTGCAATTCCCACCTGAAGCCACAGGACAGCCAGTGCCGCGGGGGAGACTGGAGCCACCACTCAAAGGTAAGCCCATTTTGGGGGGCTAACATAAGTATGTGTGCCCCCCTTCATCAGTGGCTCAGCCTCAGTCAGAGCTCCACAGTACCCACCTAGCCCTATCACCCCTACAACCAACATTACATTAGAGCTAGGCAGACTTGGGGGCACAGAGCCCTCTTCTGCCACCAACTTCTATATTTCTATGCAGCACCTCCTTTTACCAATCATATTATGTTCATTTGGTTGGTCAGCAGGAGGACCATACTGTAGCAGCGGCATCACAGTCACATTAGGCACTCTGCTGGAAACTGGGTGGGGTGTCCCTTTGGCGGCTTTGGTGCCGGCCACCAACTTGGTGTTTGTTTTGATAATTTAAATATGTGTAAGGGAGGTGTTTGAGGAGGTTGGGAAGGACTGTCCCTGCCTTCCACGACCCCATGATTCTGGGAGGATCTCTTCCTTCAGAAAGTGAAAGTGCGGCCGGCCCGGTGGCACTGAGGGTTGAGGCGCTGGACGCCACACCTCGCTCCACACCGGCGACCCGGGTTCGAGAGCGGACTCGGGTTGTCGGTGGGTCGGCTGTGGGGAGACCGGCTTGAGCGTCCAACGACTGCGCGCCGTCTCCGGGGAGGGATTTTGCCGATGCCCGACACTTGCATGACCCCGAGTGGAGGCGCAAGGAAATGCAAGCTCCGACTCAAGAGAAGAGGTGTGGCCAATGAGCAGCAAGGATGTCGACGTCAACGCATTGACGTCAGGGTACCACTCGCTGCTCGGGGAGGGAGAAAAAAAAGGAAAAATGCCTGCCACAGCCAGGAAGATGGAGAGACCAAGGCTGTGCCCACGATGTGCCTGAGCCCGCCCAGCAGCCCTCAACCGACGGAACTGTAAGTAATGGGGCGTTCGGGCCCCCACCTTCTCCCCGCCCGGGGGGGTAAACCGCGGGCTCCATGGGGCATGAGGGTCTGTCTGGTAGGGTTCTAGGCAGTGGGATGTCCACTTGTCTCCCCTGAAGAGTCGGAGGTGGCAGGCAAGGGGAGAAGATAAAGAATAATTAAAAAAAAGAAAGTGAAAGTGCCAGCCAAGGGAGAGCTGATCCAGTGGCTCCTGTGGTGGCACATCAAAAACATGTGGCACCTATTTGACATCAAACTGCTGTTGAGTGCACTTATGCTGGTGAGGAAGCATGAGGGCTGAGTAGCAACTGTCAATGCTGATTAGTTGTGCAGTCAAGTCCTAGAGTTGCATAATCAATCAGTGTCACAACCTCCCCCCCATTCCTAGCCACATAAGAGCCAATATACCCAGGAGTCAGTTTACAAGGGTTAAACAAATGTGTTATGCACAAGTTTTTGAGAAACGTAGTACAGAACTTGCACATTTTAGGAAGGGAGTTACACAGATGCTACTATTGACGGGTGAGGTGAGAGAAGTAGTTGCGGACCCTGGCATGTCGATTTTTAATTTTTTTTTGGTACTCTTTATTTCTCTCTCTGTCAGCCGGGCATACTTCCAGAGTACCCGCTTGGCTAAGTCTCTACTCCCAGCCTGAACCCTTTTTGCCAGTGTCCTCCCCGACTAACCAGGCAGGTCTAGCCCCCGGATCACCCCACCCTCCCTCGGTGGCCTATCTGTAGTTAGAGGGGCCTACCTGGCATCGGGTCGGACCGTGGAGTTCACTGGTGCGCTGGGCCGGCAGAGGGATGTGGACTTGCCCCTGGAGTCTCCTTAATCTCTCTGCTCACAGAGGCCTTTTCTGCTGTTTTCACCCCAAGGCTCGGACGTGCAATGATGTCCTGCTTGGCTGCTGTACACTCCCGTGCACCCGCGAAAGATGTCCGCGGAAGCCTCAATCCCCTGCATTCTGTGGCCATGCACTGTGATGGCTCCAGTCTCCACCAGAGGCCACCAGTGCATTGGCTGGTGAAAACCCCCTTCCCCGGGGAAGGAGAGCAGTCCTTGGGATGCTCAATCCTTCCCAATCCCTGCCGACCCCAGATGACCCGGGCTCATTTCCGAACCCGGGTCGCCGGTGTGATGCGAGGTGTGGCATCCAGCGCCTCAACCCTCAGTGCCATCAGACCAGCTAGCATGTCGATTTTTAATATATCAAATGTATTACAGAGTGAAGGAAGCTCTACTCCCACTTTTTCTGTTCCAAATAACACTATTGTTGAGACAATGGTTACTAACAATAGAAAATCTCATTTGAATTATGTGACTATGCATTCTGTTTATTCCAGGGAGCTTGGTGCAATAGTGGATAGACAATGGGATATTTTAAGTTTGCATTCATCCCTGTCAGAAGTCACCAAAGTAGCCAGCCTGGTGGCGCTGAGGCCTGAGGTGCTGGACGCCACACCTGGCCCCACACTGGTGACCTGGGTTCGGGAATGAGCCTGGATCGTCGGGGGTTGGCAGGGTCCCAAGGACTGTTCTCCTTCCCCAGGGAGGGGGGGTCACCAGTTGTCAGTGTGCTAGCGACCTCTGGAGGAGGCTGGGGGTGGTGCACTGGCACTGCTCAAAAGGAGTGTGTGAACTTGGGGCACAGCGCTGGGAGAGAGCGCATGTGGACATGTGTGCGCTCCCTCCATTGGCATCATTGCATGCTCCAGTTCACGTCAATCCAGGAACAGGGAAAAATTACACTGGTCGCAGCGGCTTGGTGGCTGTTCAGCGGGACGCCCAGCTCCAAGGGCTCACTCTGGTTACTGGATCCTGTGCCGGTGGAGATAAGGGGATCTCTCCACCGTCCCACCACGGGGGTATGCACTGAAGCCCAATTAGGAGCCGGAGTGATCTGGACAGCGGCCGGAGTAGGTGGATGCCTGGACGTGGATGGCAGACCGGGGGCCGAGGTGAGAAACATAACAAAAAAAAAAAAAAGAAGTTACCAAAGTAAAACCAAAGGTTGGTGTATGAATAAGGGATTGCTGTAGGTGACAGGGTCACACACAGTTTATAACAAGTCTAGCATTCCACCTACGGCTACAATAAAATGTCCCATCCTGGGGCTCTATCAAACCATGGTTAGTGAAAAATGCTGTTCTGCCTAAAGTTTGCTGCGATCAATCTGCTTAAATCTTCCTAATCATGTTATCATGTTTCATTATGTACTGACTATAAATTCTGTAAATCTTGTATATTTTTGCACATTATATATGTGTAACTTGTCTGTCATGTTTTATGCTTATGGGACCCTATTGTAAATGAGTCCAGGCTCAACTGGGCTATCCCTTTCTGAATATCAGAATAAAAGTTTTACTACTACTTTGCTACTACTAATGGAAATAAGTCATTTTAGAAACTGGCTTCCTCCACTGGTGCAAGGAAATCACACCTGTGGCAGATATAAATTTTGTCCGGTTATCCTTAATGAAAACGTCTTTCTGAATCCCTACACCAATAAAACTCGTGATGTGCATTTTTTCTGTAATTGTGACACTGAAAAGGCTGTATACCTAGCAGTGCGTAAATGTGGGGTTACGTGTATGGGTAAAACCTTGAGAAAATTTAAGATCAGAATCAGTGAGCATTTAAGAGACATATAGTAGATAGAGGAGCACACGAAAATCTATGGGCGAGACGTACTAAAATATGGGCGACATCATACTTTTGGTTTTGTTGGAATCGATATAGCTTTTAAAAAAAAAAAGTGAGGGGACAATATTAATAATGAAATGCTGAGAAAGGAAGCGATGTGGATTTTTAAATATGATGCTGTCAAAGAACCATTGCAACTAAATGATCGGTTTAATTTAATTGATGTATACTTTTTAAAATGTTTTTAAAAATTTTATAGCCTTCTATATGAGACTTTTACTATTTTTTTCTGTCTTTTGTATCTATTTAGATAAATAAAAAATGTTTTTACAAAATTGTACTGTTCTTACATGGCATCCAGGTTCATAACCCTCCATGGTCAAATACTTTTACTGGAAGTTTCTCGCTGTTGTGGTAACACCCTTAATGGACTTAACAGACTTAAGTGATGCTGGAGTTTGAACCTCCTAATTACCTCTCCATACTACACTGAGAATTGGATTATTAGCTGTGGTAGCTCTTGCAATGGACTGTTACTGCCGTGCTTAAGCAATTGACTTTTTTAACCCTTCAATTCAAGTGGCGGATAAAAATCAAGCAAAGATAAATGGACTTTTATTTACTTAACAGCAAAAGATCATGCTTGCCATTTTACATAATTAGATTTTATTAGACATAATTGATTCAACATATGCATTGTTTTGGGGCGTTTTCAGTGTCTTTTCATAATGTGTTATCTGTTCATTGCATTTATTAACTGTAATTTTATGGTAGTTTAGCTATGCAATGTATGCTGCATTATATCATAATTAACTACTGATGTGTATTATTTAGTCTTCACTGATTGCACTATGATTGAGCACTTTAAAGTACCCAGTAAGCTTTGCAAAAGCACTTTCAATAGGAAACAGTCGTCAGGCTTTTTTTTTTAACTGTGTGCTGTTTACCTGTGAGTATAAATACATTTTTCTGCTGGAGCAAATAATAATTTTTTTAGCACTACATATGTGAGTTGGATAGTTCTTTGTGGTGCGGTCTAGAGCACAAACTGTTTCTTAAGTATGTATGCCTCTTCATCACTGGCTCAACCTCAGTCGGAACTCCCCAGCACCCACCCAGCCCTATCATCCCTACAATCAACATTACATTAGAGGTGTGCAGAATCGAGGGGCACAGAGCCCTTTTCTGCCAGCACTTCTATGGTTCTATGCCGCTCCTCCTTTTATCGACAATCTTATGTTCATTTGGTTGGTCAGCAGGAGGACCATATTGCAGCGGCTGGCGTGACGGCCACATCAGGTGCTCTGCCAGAAGCTGGGTGGGTGTCCCTTCAGTGGTTTTGGCACTGGCTACCAACTTGGTGTTTGTTTTTTTAATACAAATGTGTGTGGGGGGGGGCTTTGAGGAGGTTGCAAAGGACTGTCCCTGCCATCCCCAACCCCCCAATTCTGGGAGAATATCTCCTCTAGACAATGAAAGTGTTGGCCACAGGAGACCCGATCCAGTGGCTCCTGTGGTGGCACATCAAAGACACTTAATGTCTGTTGTTGAGCACGCTCACACTGGGGAGGTAGTGCAAGGGCTGAGTAGCAGCCATCGATACTGATTGGCTGTGCTGTCAAGCCCTTGATTTGCATAACCAGTCAGTATTGCCCCCTTCCCTAGCTAGTGAGGGAGTCCCTCAGGGTAGCCACACAACCCTTCCCAGCAGCATAAAAGAAGACTGCCAGAAGGGTTCAATTTAATTTCACGGATTTGAGAAGAATTTGCAGGATGGTGAGGAGATCTTCAGAAGTGGAGCATCCAGAAGAGAAGCCCCAGGGAGAAGCCTATGATGGACCTGCAGAGGCAGCTGGGAGAGTGCCGCCACCAAAGAGCCCTGCCTGCCTGGTAATACTTTTAAGGGATCAAGAGCTGCATAGCCAGACAAAGCAGTTGACTCACACATCCAGAAGAGGAGGCTGGTGCTGTCAGGTTGCTTTCTCCAGAGCTTTGCAGGTGGTCCTGAGATCAACTAACAAGTCAGCTAGTAGCAGAAGAGGCACGGTCTGTCACAAGGGGCCCTCAAGTTAACTTGACTAGTGGTGGAAGGGCGTGTGGCCTGCCATGAGACACTCTCCCAACTGATGCCCAGTGACTCAACTGACAGGTGGCCAGCGGCAGGGGCAGAGGTGGGCCCCAGGCAGGACTGGCTGGTGGATTGGCCAGTAAAAATAGGATATCCTGTCACCGGGCATCCTTGGAGAAAGAAGACGGCTAGCAGGTTAGCTAGTGGTGAGGAGCCAAGGACACTCGACTAGCAAGTCGACTAGTGGTGATGAATCAAGGACACTCAACTAGCAGGTCGGCTAGCAGCATAAGACACCTAGAAATGCTTGGTTCCATTTGCAAACTGGCAACAGCTAGTCCCCGGGTGGGAGGGAGCTCTGGGGAGGTGGTGCGGTATAATCATGTGCAGTGTCATCATGCGAACCACAGAAATGAACATGGGGAAAAACATAACCCAGAAACTGAACATATAAAAGGAAAAATCAGCCATTCAGAACAAACACTGTAACTAGCAATCAATAAATTCTGCAGTTGTCAGTCTTAGTCACAGCTAGGTAGCACAGTTGAGATATCCAAAAGTAATGATTTTGCGATACCATCTCCCCCCTTTCCCTTGCAACTTTAATTGCTCCCACGTATCTTTTGGTTATCTGTTTGGTAGAGAAATTACTTGTTTTACCACACCCTTTTATGATCCCCTCCCAATGATGCATCTGGTGTTCTGCATCTCTAGCTAGTGAACAATCAATCCTAGGATGTCTTTAACACATTCAGACTACATATTTTCTCCGTCCATTTACAGCCCAATCAAATTTTCACGCACACCTCCAACATATACACTTCCTTAGCGCTCACAGGATCTCCAAAGGGAAAGGTCAAAGCACTGGTTTGCCTTCTCCCCTTCCTGTTTTGGCATGTCCTTGTTGTTGCTTCTCTCTTCTCCCCTGCTCCTGCTTAGTGACATTCCCCCGAAGAACTGTGCAAGACAGACAATAAATCACTTTGGCAATTGGCAATAAAAATACAACCTCTAATACAAATCTATAAGGGAACAAATTATGTATATAATATTAAAACAGTAGTAAAAGAATAATAGGAAAAAAAAAGGATACTAACCAATTCATAAAGATATAGTTTAAAAGATAACATTTCTACAGACCTGGCTGGCCTCTCAATGAGATACGGAAGAGTTCTGAAAAACTTTCAGGAATGCATGCCAGCAACTATAGAAACTCACAGGCAATTCACAGTTATAGTGCTTCTGAAGGGTTCCACCAAACCGGTTTGACAGAAAATCTGTTGACCGGCTTTACAGCGACAGCACTATGTCGATCACGATCATGATCAGCATTGTGCTATCAGACAAAAAGTGTGTTTTTAGTGGGGGGCTGTGCCCACCGCATACTCCAAACTTTAATATAATCAACTCTAGGTCAGAGTTTTTTCAGGGAGGGGGGCACAAGACCTGGAGAAGCCATGCTGGGGTCCCGCGTGACCATTACAGCAAGCTGTCGTTGTCACTGTAATGGTCTTCACTGGAAATGTTTTGTTGTAGCAATGGTATACCCTTCTGAAGAAGCAGCCGAATCAGCATTTATATGGCACTTTTCATATACTTCTATCCAAAGTCCTTTACAAGCAATAAGAGACTGGTAGTGAAGTAAGTGAATGTGCAATGGCAGTCATTTCACACAAACACCCACACAAAGCCTTGGACAATTGCATGAGCTGATTTCATGGGAAGGGGAATGTTGATCAGGGCACCAGGAAGAATCCCCTACTTTTGCAAAAAGTGCCTCGGGTTCTTTTACTTCCACATGGACACTCACCAGGACAGCGCCAGAGATGGGTAGAAGGAATCTTGTTTTAACAACCCGTCGGAAGGATGGCATGCCCACACCGTACTGCACCACCTAGTACTGCACTTGGGTGCCAGACCTTATGGTATGAGCCCAATCCTGGAGTGGAATGAGAACCCATCACCTTCTGGCCCAGAGGCAGATGCACTACCAACTGAGACATGCTGACAACTTCTAGTGCATGTACATTTTGAGAAAGAGTTGTTTTATATTCGGATATATTCTTAGTCATTCTAACTTAATAATTATGTTAGTTTTTAATTGTGATGCACAGTCTAGGCTACTTATGTGAATGAGCATTTGTTTCAGATGTTTTTGTGTGACATGATTATTTCTGTGAGACAAAGGCTGTCAAGAACACGATCTGATTAGCTGATCCTGTCAATGAGGTTTTAAATAAAAGGATAATGCTTTCACAGACATTGATCCTGTCAATGAGGTTTTAAATAAAAGGATAATGCTCTCACAGACATTGAGCAAGTAAAGGATACTGTCTGTGCATTTTGATAATGAGGACAGCAGAAAGAGTTTTAATTCATAGAGAACTGGATGGCTCAGTGGATTAGTAGAGGGTTAAGGAGCTTTTCACCTCTAGGTCACAGGTTCAAATCCAGCAAAGGTTGGTAGTGACCAAAAGCCGTTATTATACAAGGGTTGCTCAGTGGCCTACGTGAAATGAAATGACTTGTGGTGGTCTCAGTCCAGTTCCTAGTGGACAGGTGTCCACATCACAAAACTACCATCTCACCTTCCCTTCGCTGGCTTGGAGGTGGCATCGCATGACAGTGTTGTCCCTGCTGCCTCGGCCCATCCAGCTAGGTCACTGAGCTCATTGACAAACTCAGCTCATCAGAATGGGATCACAAAGGACTACCCCGCTGGGGAGACGACTGGCACTACACACAATTCTTTCATGATTTTTTTTTTTTATTTTGACTCAAACTTTTCAAGGTAGTTATTTTATGACTCCCCCTTATAAACATGACATATTGCATTTATAAAATACTAGCCAAAATGTAATTTCATGCCACATCTGTGAAAACGCATCTCGTCCAGGATTTGGAAAATGACAGCTGTCATGTCCAACTGGTGTGAAAAAAATGACTATTTTGAAAGTTTGGATTCAGACTACTGAAAATCAGAGAATTTTTTTTTTTTTTTTATCACTGTATTATTTCTTACTTCGGCAGCTCGGTCTGCCTGTCATCTGGCCACCGTCCACTCACCTCATTCGACTTACCGACTCACTCGCATCCAGCTAGCACGCACAGTACCTGCAGAGGGGACCCCACTCTCCCCGCCAGGCCCAGATCCACTACCGGAGTGCGATTCCAGATAAATCCCCTGGGTGATGAGAGGCACGGCCATCAAGCTGCCACAACTGACCGCCATTTTCCACTGAGCTTTTTCCTCTGAAGCACGGACGAGCAGTGACATCCAGACACAATGTGTCAACGCCCGCCATGCTTTCTCCAAAGTACACCGCACCTGCAATGCCACCAATTTACATCAGGGGGTTCCCCACAGAGCGATGTGTGCCCTGAACCCACCCCAGGGAGAGGAGAACAGTCCATTGGACGCTCGATCCTCTCCCTCTCCAGCCGACCCCCAATGGCCTGGGCACATTCCCAAACCCAGGTTGCAGGCGTATCACGAGGTGTGGCATCCAGCGCCTCAGCCCTCAGCACCACCAGGCTAAAATCAGAGTTTTGAGTGAATGTTGAAATATTTCAACGTTAACTCATAATCTGATCATTTTTATATTTTTACACCAAATTTTCCACACAGTCTTCTTATGACTTAATCAGGTCTTAGTTCTCAAGTGTAGTATCCTTCATTTTGTAGGGCAAACCTGAAAGTATGTTGTGGCCACTCAGGTTTCCTCTCCATCCAGATCAGAGTCAGAATGAGGCAAGTCTTCCCTTCTTGCCTGTGTTAATGCCTCTGCCAGGTCTGACAATTAGACTCTGCCTTGATGGGCAATACAGAGGCATTTCGAGAACATCATCCTGTGAGGAATGTCTGCCTCTTGAAGAAGAGCTTGTACCCCATCAACGCGTTTTCTTTTTTCTGGTGGGTTGTGAAGCTTATATCTGGATATAAACGCACTTGCTGGCCATCATGTAATGTTTTCCTCCTTGGTGCAGTAGCCAGAATAACATCTCTGGAGCCCAGTCTGTTCAAGATCATCCCAATAGCTTGTGATACCTCAGGGTTATCAGGTCTAACCCTCACTGTAACTCTGTAGGCTTTCTGAAGTCAGTGACCTCTCTGTGATGGGATTTCCCAATTGCTGCTCGAGCCATTCTTTCAAAAAGAGAACTAGGTGGTCTCCTTCACACCCTTCTAGCATTCCAATCACTCAGAGCTACAAGCTGTGGCTTGGTGTTTGAGGGATTCCAGCTAGGATCTTGGATGAAAATGTTCTTTAACTATATTCGCAGTAGCACCCATTGCAGCCTCAGAATGTTTTTTGGCATCTTCCATTTCTGTTTTAAGTTCCGATTCTAAAACTGTGACCCTATTGGTTAATGTATCAAACATTTGGGCCAGTCCTGCAACAGTAGTTATGAGACTATTTATTCTCACACCTAAACTTTGCAGAGTTTCTTCCATATCTTCCTCTGTGCTGTTTGCTGCTTAGACTGGGGCAGGCCATGTGGCTGGAGAGCCAGAAACAGTTTTGTTTCAAGTGGCATCCTGCATTGCTTTATCCTTCTTAGGATTTCCCATTTTGCTAATGAGATATTCTGACACTTACATATGCCGGTTAAAGAGCTGCTGATGCCTAAAAAAAGACGTACAAAAACATAATAATTAGGTACAATTCAGCTTCCATTCCATGCATGCTCTAAAGATTCCTGCTCCCTAGTATTTATTACTTTGGAAGAATATATGATCTTTATCCCTCAGGGTTCATCTGCCTCTATAGCCGACTCCCTACTTCAAGTCATAATCTTTTGTTGTGACATCACACTCTGTTGCCATGGGAGTAACTGTGATGTCACAAGCAGTGGAGTATGACCTCAGGTAGGGAGACAGCAACATGGATAGATGAACTCTTCAGGAGCAAAGATCTTGTTTTCAAGCAAATGACCTCAGTAATAAATGACAGGGAGGTGGAATACAGAACTAATGTGAAATACAAGCTGGACTGTGTCTAAATATTATGTTTTGGTAAAGTTCTCCTGAAGGCTTCAGCTGCTCTTTAAGTTTATGGAAAGGCTTAGGAAACAGTTTTAAAATGCTCTGTTTTCCCAATGTGTGTAGAGCTTTAATCCCAAGCGGCTCTTTTGCTTGGGCTCCCCAGTGTCTCCCCCCATCCACCACAACCAGTGATAGAAATCAGTAGGTACCATTTCTGTACATTGTAATGTGGTCTAGGACACTGCCACTTCCACTTCTCTCACCAGACTGGGCAACCTCTGTAACTCCATCCACCACTTTGCTACAAAATTTCCCTCTCGCACACACCACTGTATTCATCCTTGTCCATCCTCCTTCTGCCCTCACATTGCCAGGCTTATTGTACCTCCTTCATGTCCATGTTCCCTTCCCTCTTTCTCCATCCTCTCCCAGCTCCTTTCTACTCCATTCGCCCAAGGGACCATTGCACTTTTGCCACTCCCCAGCCCTGATTATCTTCTGTACAATCTGACTTATCCTATCGACTTCCCTCACTCTGGGGCAAACTCCCCTCCTCCCTCAGACTCCCCACATCCCCTGGCTCTCTTAGGCACCAGATGAAACTCCAACTCCTACCCACCTTTTCCTCTTGACACCTCCTGAGTCAAACCATCGTCCATCCCCCCCTTTTTTATTTATTTCTGTGAATTTTTGAACAGATACACAAACACAAACAATGCAACAATACAAGCCCCCACTATTTACAAGAGGGTGAGAGTTGAAGTCTTATAGGTATAGGAACACGCAATACGTACATTAATATATCAACAGATGCAATAGTAAGATTATATGATACAACGGTGTAACAATTATCCATTATTATTACTTGTTTATATAGGACATACTAGCCATCATCGCTCTGTGGTAGAGAATAGTGTATGAAGCTTTCCCCATCAAGATTCATGTGCCTTCAGGTTGTTACAGATACTAGCTATAGTCTTTTGAATCCTCAAGGTAAGTAATAATTCCTGTAGCCATTCATTGTAGCTAATTATTTCTTGATCTAACCAATGACATAAAATAATTGTTTGGCTGTTAATGAAGTAATAGCCATGCAAAATTTTCCTTCCCTAACAGAGACCCCATTGTACTTGCCTGTGAGCTAAATCTGAGGAGTAAAGAGATTATCCAGTCCTAGGAGAGGGTCAGCTCACCTTGTAATGCTGTCACAGAGCTGTTGTACTAGATGGCATTCCTGGAAGGCGTGATACATGGTGACAGCTGTCTCACCACATTTAGTAGAGAGATCATCTTCCAACCTGCCCATCTTAATCAATTTAGTGTGTGAAATTAATATGGTTTAAAGAGCTAGTGTACTGCTTGGAATGATTAGTAATTTTCAGATGCAGTCAGCTATCACGTCTAGTATTTAAAGTATTTTTTTTTTCTTTTCTGTTTGCTAATTAGATTTTCCACCTGGCAGTACTAGGGTGATGTGTGGAGCAGCACTCTGTCTGGAGAAAAAATGTCAGTTCTGTTCCTCCCACTACATTGTCAGAAATGAGAACAAACACCTTGAGGCACCATAATCCTTGCAGTCTGAGCAGTAACTTTCACAAACTACCAATCAAAATGCAGGAAATTGTGACATCACTAGTAACCAGGGAGAGCCAGTTGATGCTGCTTCATGTGAAAGTGAAACCTAGCAGTGAGAAATGGTTCTCATTGGTTACTCGTGACATCATATTGGTGTGATTTCAGTGTTGATGTAGTGGGAGGAACAGAACTGACTTTTTTCCTCCAGACAGAGTGCTGCTCCACACATCACTCCAGTACTGCCAGGTAGAAAAATTTGCAAACAGAAAATAATGAATACTTGAGCTATAAGAAGTGATAGCTGACTACATCTGAAAGTTACAATTAATTGCAGGCAGTTTCCAAGCAGTACACTAGCTCTTTAATATATGAAACTGTATCAAGCATAATTTCTCGTTTTTAACATAGACGCATGGAAGTCCTTCCATACCCTTTCCTGGTTAAATTGGCTGTTTGGGAATGTAGCTTCCAAATGAGGGCAGGTCCCTTTTAGTTCAAACTAGGCTCTGGTGAAAAAGACTTTGTAGAGATAGGAGATAGCATGATGTTGTGAGGCCCCTGAGCTAACAAGTCCAGTAGCTGTTTGTGAGAGATGGCCCAAGGAGGTGGACCTATGTGCTTGGCTATAGCGTGAGTGACCTGCATAAATCTGAAGACCTAGATAGGTGGTAAGTGGCCTGGGCTGATCTAAAGGGTAAAAGGCACCCTTGTAGTGTTAGGGCTGAGACTGTAATATTTTCCAGAGTGTGCCAAAATATTCGGGGGATGGTTTTCCTTGAAATTTTAAAGTTAGAATTTTTATTCATTGGCTGCAAGATGTCTTTACCAAATTGAATTTTGAGTAGTTGAGCAACTTGAGTATGTAAGGGAGGTGATAATGGTAGGATCTGTAAACTCTTTAGGTAGCTTCTTTACATTGTACAGGTGGGCAAAGGGCAAAACATTTGCCATCTTGCATTTTTCATTTTCTATGATGAGCCTTTGAAGTGTTTAGCGATGGACATCCTCAGGAGGGTCAGGTGTGATCTACTGCATGTACGTGCTTATATGGCTTGCTAAATAGTACACCCCAAAACATGGAAGGCAGAGGCCTCTGGCATATTTCAAGGCTGCTAACTTAAGATAAGCTCTTCTAGTGGTTTTACCTGCCCAGATAAACTCTGAAATAGTTGAATGAAGTTTGGAGAACCTATACATAGATAAGGAATGATTAACATGTGTAAAGGGTATAAGATTGTGTGGGGTGGTATTCATTTTGATATTTATTCTGTCTGCCTCAAAATGTAAGGCAGAGGGAGCACCATCTGCGCCGGTCTTGTTTAATAAGGGATAATAGGTTGTCTAGATTGAATTTCCTTAGTGTTTGGGTATCCCTGGTGAGCACCATTCTCATGTATTTAAGTTGTTTTTGGATCCACACCAGTCCCAATTTGGTAATATCTGTTTTGTGTACTGAAGCATTAAGAGGCATTACTAGGGTTTTATTTCAACTAAGTTTATAGTCAGACAGACTACTGAATTCTGAGATTGTTTGTTTTGTAAGGCTTCTAGGATTGGGAGTCAGACACTCACTCCTGCTCCCTGCAAAACTCAGAATCTCCTATGCAGGTAAAACTTTTTATCTTTAACGATCCTACTGAGGCAGGAAAACAATTGTTTAAAATCAGAGGACTTTCTGCATGGGCCAACTTCATCTGAAGAGCACAGTGAGGGCTAAATTCCCTTACCCTTGACTCTTTTGGAGTCATAACCACTGAAGACTGACTTTTGCTACTTTGTTTAAAATGTTTATAGTATTAGCTTATTTCTGATACTTCTAGTTCTTATCAAGCTGTTCATAGCTGGAGTGAAGGCTTGATGGCTTGCCTCTATTAATGGCTGTATTTTTGATTTAGCTAATTTTTCATGGACTTTATATGTCATTTGGTGATTTTTTGGGTCTAGTACCCCGGGACTTATCGTACACTTAATGCATCTGGTATATAGTCCATGGTCATGGCTGTGAGGACGTGCTAAATTTTCTTCTTCTGTTTATCCAGTTGTACTTCCCCTCACTTGTTGTACTAAAGGATAAGAAAGAAAAAATTACTCACCTTAGTAATATTGTTTCTTCCAAGGGATCCTTTAGTATGAAGCTGCAGTGCCCCTAGTGGAGTGGGCCCTGAGGTGGCTGCTTGCCAGCGTTACTGCAACAGAACTGTACAAGACTATCCAGCAGGAAACAGTTTTCTTAGAGGCCGGTCTGCCCTTACCTGCCTCGCCATAGGTAAGGAAGAGCTAGGTATGTAAGGTTCCTGAACCGCTCAGGATGCTCCAGATAGTGGGTCAGTGTCTTTTTAACATCGAGGCTGTGGAGCTTGTGCTCACCAGGAGTGGATTTGTCTGTAAAAAAGACTGAGTGTTATGGATTAGTTCAGGTGAAATTTATGCACTACCTTGGGAAGGAATTTCCTGTTTATTTTAAGAACTATTTTAGGTTCTTAAAGTTACTTTAAGGTTCAGGTGAGGAGTGAAGGGTCCAGTTGGGAGTACTCAGAAAGTGTATCAGGGTATGGGGAGGATGGGGGGGCAGCTGCAGTGACCGTACTGTGTAACTGCTATTCGAACAGACACGGTAGAGCCTTGGGCCTACTCTGCTGGCACTTTTTGTATCTTTGTGGAAGATAATGTAGGGCTTGCAGCTCTGAAATCCTTCTGGCTGAAGTGATAGCCACTACGAAAACTTTTCCAGGGGACATACTTTAGGTCTTCAGTAGCTGTGGGCTCAAAAGGGGGCTCCATGAGTTTGGCTATGCACAGGTTCAAGTCCTAGGGAGGGACAGATTCCCCAAGTGGGGGCTGAAGATGTAGCAGGCCTTTAAAGAATTTTTTAAAAATGAAATAAGAAATGATGGATTTCGTCATACCAGCAGAAATGTAGGCCGGAATGGCTGCTAGGGATGAGGCCCTTAGGCCTGATGCTTGCAAATGTACAAGGTAGTCAATCAGAGAGGACAGACTGGCCTTCAGTGGGTAGATTTGCCTATTTTTACACCAGAAAGAGAATCTCTTCAATTTAAAAGCATTTGTCTTCATGGTGCTTGGCTTCTTGACCAGCCGAAGGATCCTGAGAGCTTGCTCTGAATACTGAGAGTCTGGGAACTCTAGCTCCTCAAATACCAAGCTTTGAGGTGAAGAGACTCTGTGCTGGGGTATGCTGTCCCTGTCTGAGGCAAGGTCAGGAGATTGGTTTCAAGGGTAGGCGAACTGGTTGTTTGAGTGACAGAGCAAGGAGCAGGGAATACCAGGGCTGCCTTGTCCCGTTTGGCACTACTAGAATCACTGTGGCTGGCTGGCTCCTGAGTTTTAGCAGGACTCTGAAAATCAAGGGGAAAAGCATACAGGAACCTTTCTGTTCAATCTCGAGTTAGGGCATCCACTGGTACTGTGCCCAGAGCTGGAGGCCTGCAACAGAAGAGAGAAGTTGGTGACTGAGGTTGGACGTGAAGAAATCTATCTCTGGGGTGCCTCACCTCCTAAAGACTGTGGCCAGTACTTGTCTGTTTAGGGTCCACTCGTGGTGGCTCTGACTGATGCAGCTCAGGGCATCTGCCAGCACACTGTCCTTGCCTAGGAGATAAATGGCAGAGAGTTGTATGTCCAGGGAGTAGGCCAGAGATCAAATCCTCATGGCCTCTGTGCATAGCTTCTTGGACCCCCCCCCACCGTTGATGTAAAACATAGCAGTGGTGTTGTCTGTTCTGATTTGGACAGACTGGCCCTTTAGTAGTAGGGCAACGGTTTGATAGCCAGGTAAACAGCTCTGAGTTTGAGTAGATTTAGGTGACACCTGGACTCCGTGAGGGACCAGACCCCGCTTACAGACTGATCTGTCAGGTACGTCCTCTAGCCTAGTAGAGAAGCATCTGCTGTGAGCACTCTGGAGGGTTCTTTCAAGGAACCCTTTCCCTGAGGTGTTCCTTGTCCTGCCACCAGTCCAGGGCTGGACTCCATTTGGCCAAAAGTGTCCCTCCCTCCTCTCTTACCTCTGTTGATTGAACCCATGTGCTTATCCCACATATGCTTGATGCTCCCCACTGTCTTTACCCCCTCCACCTCTTCTGGCAGGCTGTTATAGACATCAACCACTGTTTCTGTGATAAAATATTTCCTCGCATCCCTCTTACCCCCATTTCATAGCATGCCCCCGTGTTCTCACATCCCTCTTACCACCCCTCCGCTTCATAGCATGCCATGTTCTCACGTCCCTCTTAACCCCTCCTTTTGTAGCATGCCCCCGTGTTCTGGTGCTTCTCCTCCTGTGAAAGAGACCCCCCCCATCTCATTCACCACCGTGAGGTACTTAAAGGTCTTAAATCATGTCCCTGCTCAACTCCTCCAGAGACTACATGTTGAGCTCCTGCAGCCTTTATTCATATGGTTTCTTGAGCAACCTCCATACCATTTTAGCAGCCCTCTAGACCACCTCCACCCCAATGATGTTCTTGTGGAGGGGTGACCTCCACAACTGGACACAATACAATATGGACACTGAAGCTGTTGCAGAAGTGCAACACACAACCAGCAAAATGATCAGATGGCAAGGGAGACAATAGCTAAGGGGAGAGGCTGGAGTTCCCTAACATGTTCACCTTAGAGAAAGGGAGGCACAGGTGGGACACGCACGCAGTCTTCTGCATAGTGAAAGACATCAACAAGACTGAACAGATGGAGAGGTTTGATATGGTGTCCACAGGCAGGACTGGGGGTGGGGGTACACTCAAACTAAGAGCTGGCAAATGCAAACATTAGGAGGCACTGTTCCTCCCAGAGAGTGGTGAACATGTGGAACACCCTGCCAACAGGAGACTGTGTATATGAAGACAGTACAGGCCTTCAAAATATACCTGAACAAACTTCTGCTTACCAATACAATCGACAGGTTATCTGCATAGTAGTGGGTGGGAAATCCCTATGAATTAGCACATCTTCACCAAATACCTTTTCCATCTTGGTTTATGAAGCAGTGGGGACAGACAAGATTGGCCTAGTGCCCCATTCCAACTAAAAATTTGTTAAAAATCCTTTCTGGAGGATGGTATCCCCTAGAATTACCATGACTAAATTAGACCCAAAAGAATAGGACTTTCTTCTTTCACTTTGGCAGCCACAACCACTCAGCTTTGCTTCAAAGTAGTCCCAGCCAAAATGATCGACACAACAGTCGATCACGAGAACGTCAGAGCTTCTGATATCTGGGACCACGCCCTCCCTCTGTAGAGTTTCATGGGTCCCACATCTATGAACACACTGCTAAAATAGCTATATTTCACTTGGGAGCCCCCAAAATCCCACTAAGGGGCCTGGTGCATCACAGTGCAGAGGCACATAGCTATCAGGGAGAGAACAAATCCACAATTAGCAGCTCAACCTATACGCTTTCACAAACTTTAAATTGCTTTTCTCACTGGGAAGCAACCTGTTAACATAGTTGTTGGTAGATAAAGGCCTACTGGCCCACCTAGTCTGCACTATTTTCCCTACCTACAGTACCATCGCAGACCCTACTCACTCTCTGGGTTTTGCCCCCCTACTTCTAATATCCCCTTGTGTCTATCCCAAGCATTCTTGAATCCTGTAACCATTTTATCCCCCACCACCTTCACAGGAAGGCAGTTGCATGTAACCCTCTCCATGAAGTACTTCCTCACAATTCCTCTGAGCCCCCAGCTTCATACTGTGACCCCTTGTCCTCGAGCATCTTTTTCTTTATAAAGTGCTACCGTTCTGATACGGTATCTGATTCTATCATATCCCCATTTCCTCCTGGGAGTACATATTTAATTCCTTAAGACTTTCTTCATAGGGCTTTTAATGCAGGCCCTGCACCATTCTGGTTGCCCTCCTTTGTACCACCTCCACCCTTTCTATGTCCTTTTGGAGATGGGGCTTCCAGAACTCGACACAGTACTCGAGGTAGGGTCTCACCAGTGATCTATACAGAGGTATTATTACCTCCCTCTTTCTGCTGGTGATATCCCTGCCTATGTATTCTACTATCCCATTTGCCTTCCCCACTGCCTTGTCACACTGTTCAGCCACCTTCAGGTCATCAAAGATGATTAGCCCACAGGCCCCTTTCCTGTTTTGTGACTAATACCTCTCCTCCCAATTGGTATGTTGTCCCTGGGTTTTTCTGCCCCAAGTGCATGATTTTGCACTTTTTTGCAATGAAACCTAGCTGCCAATCCCATGACCATTCTTCTAGCTTTTTTAAACGATCGTCCCTCATCCTTTTCACCCCTCCCAGTGTGTTTACTCCTGGTGTAGACTGTCGTGCCATCCAAGAACAGGCATACTTTCCCTTCCAGCTCTTCTGCAATGTCACTAATAAAGACAATGAAGAGGACCAGGCCTAGTACTGACCCTTGTGGCACCCCACTGGACACTTTCCTTCAACAGAGTGGACGACATTAACCACCACCGACTCCTACTGCCTAGCAAACTCACTACCCATTTTACTACCTTAGGACCTACTCCTAGGCTACCCAGCTTACTAATCAGCCTTCTATGCAAAAGAGAGTCAGACCTTACTGAAATTAAGGTAGGCTACATCTACTGCTCCTTTCTGATCCACTTCCTTGGTCACCCAAAGAATTCGATCAGGTTTGTTTGGCAAGACAACCCCCCCCCCCCAGTGAAACCATGTTGCCTCGGATCCTGCAAACCACTGTTTTTTTTTTCTTATTGTATTTATGCACCTTGACGGAAAGCCCCCAGCCCCGTCCCACGGAATTACCAGTGCTTACCTTGCCCGGCCCAGGAGTGGCGCCTGTGGGGAGTCAGTCTTTATCCTGCTGATCGGCATATTTTCCCCTCCAATTTTCTCCCAGGGGCCCTGGGAGTATGCGCGCATGCTCCATACAGCCCCGGTTCCGACCCCTTTTCCCCACCCCATGGCCTAATGTCTAGGCACCCTCAGGCCTGTGCCACCCCCAGCCTCCACTGGGTTTTGCCATCAGCAGAGGGATGCCATGCTGCCTCTCTGGAGAACTTACCTGCCAGCAGCTTTATCCAGCTCCGCCCTCCCCCCGTGCCGACCTCCGATGATCCAGGCTCGTTCCTGAACCCGAGTCGCTGGCATGGGTCGAGGTAAGACGCCAGCGCCTCAACCCTCTTCGCCACCAGGCCGGCAGCACCTGCAGACCAGTTAATGAGGTATTCAGTAGTGGAGGAGTGGATGGACCAAGGTGGGCTCAGGGAGGGAGAGGGTGGTGGAACAGAGGTGCATCCCTCTAACTGTACCTCTCCACAATTCATATGCTGTTCTTGCAAAGAGTAGTTCCTCTATGGCGGCACCTACACTGGAGACCAAGAAGGATGCTGGGAACCTCCACAAAGGAGACCCACAGGAGAGTGGCACAAGACCCCAAAGGGGAAGGAAACAACTCCTGGTGGGGGGACTCAATCATTAGGGGGTAGAAGTGGAGGAAGAAGGTAAGGTGCCTGCCTGGCACCACGGCTCGGAGGGACAAGAAGCGAATC
The DNA here is from genome assembly GCA_016271365.2 of Neoceratodus forsteri. Taxonomy (NCBI): domain Eukaryota; kingdom Metazoa; phylum Chordata; order Ceratodontiformes; family Ceratodontidae; genus Neoceratodus; species Neoceratodus forsteri. The sequence goes on from CM028132.1 coordinate 34,733,447, forward strand.
CTCAGGATCTCAGGAGCAGCTGCACAGGGGAGGGAGCTGGATGTCATTGTCCACCTAGGGACAAGTGACCTGTCTGGGAATGGGAATCAGAGCAGTGCAAGAGGAGTCTGTAGAGTTTAGGAGGGGCCTCAGAAAAGTAGCACGTATGGTAACCTTCTTGGAGGTGCTGCCTGTCTAGGGCAAGGATGATGGTAGGCCCGGGTACTCTGTACCATGGGATTCAATGAATGGTTGAAAAACTGGTGTGGAGCTCAGGGTTCTGGCTTGACTGGGGAACCACCTGGAGGGATGCAGGCCTATACTGGCGTGATGGTCTGCATCTGCTCGGGGGGGGCAGGATCCTAGATGATAGGTTTAAATGCTTCATTTGCAAGCATTTAAACTAGCCAAAGGGGAGGCACTGAAAAGGAACAGAAAATCCCAGCCTCCCCCCACAAAACACAGTAATTAGTGAGATAAACAGCAAGGCAGAGAAGTCATTCGGGAGCAGAACAGGGCTAAATGCAAAAAAGGCAACGGCAGTAAGGACAGAGATGGGGCTAAAAGGGGTAAGGCCATCAAAAAATGGAGGGTGACGAGTACCAATGCCCGTAGTCTGTGTAACAAGCTCCCTGAACCAGTGGCCTGGATGGAAGAGGGATGTCTGGATATTGTGGCAGTCACTGAAACATGGTATTCAGAGAACTATGACTGGGATGTCAACATACCAGGATACACAATCTACAGGAGGGACAGGGAGGGTAAAAGAGGAGGAGGAGGAGGAGCTCTCTATGTAAGGGAAGGAATTAAAGCAACAGAACTAAAGAATAAACATGAAGTAGATTAATCACTATGGGTCACCCTGAAGACAGTAAAATGGCACCACAATCCGCATGGGAGTTATGTATGGACCCCCATCTCAGGGGGAGGGAATGGACAAGGAAATGATAGAAGGCATCCTTAAAATGGCAGAAAAAAGGGGAGATATTGTTGATGGGGGATCTGAATATGCCAGATGTTAACTGGAGCACCTTTGCTGCAGGCACATCCAGGAACAGGGTCGTTCTTGATGCCCTACAAGGGATATGCCTCAGACAGCTAGTGTTGGGACCCACTCAGGAGGGGGCAATCTTAGACCCGGTACTCTCAAATGGGGATGAAGAAAGGATCTCGGATTTAGAAGTGGGTGGCCATCTGGGAACAAGCAACCACCAACCAGTGTGGTTCACAATAAACACAGCTACACAAAAGCAAAAGTACTGGACTTTAGGAGTGCTGACTTTGGGAAAATGAGAGAGTGCCTCAGAAAAGCACTAGCAAATGGGCAAGAAGGGGTGGAGGAACAATGGAGAATAAACAAAACAGCCATCAAAGAGGCAACAAGCCTTTGTGTGAAGCAAATCAATAAAACAAAACGAAAGAAAAAAACACTATGGTTCTCAAAAGAGGTGGAGGGAAGGTTAAGGAGAAAAGGATAGCATTCAGGAAATAAGGAAAAACAGAAGGAGCAGGACAGAGAACTTTATCAGTTAAAGCAGGAGGAGGTAGGGAAGGCAGTCAGAACAGCAAAGGCCCAAACCGAGGAAAAGATAGCCAATTCTGTTAAGAAGGGGGATGAGACCTTTTATAGGTACATTAGGGAGCGAAGAAAGACCAAGAGAGGGATACGGTGACTTAATAAAGGGGAGGGAATGTGGGCAGATGGTGATAGTGAAAAAGCAGGGATACTGAACGAATATTTCTGCTCAGTTTTCACAACAAAAGAGGGGGAGGTACCTAAAACAAACACACACTCTGGCTAGTGGGGTCGATATCAGTCCATTCACAGAAGAAAGGGTTTTGAAAGAACTCTTGAAACCAGGGGTGGACAAAGCAATGGGGCCTGATGGGATTCACCCCAGAATTCTAAAAGAACTAATGGTAGAACTAGTAACACCACAGACTACTCTAACAAATCATGGGAGGATGGTGTGGTACCTGAGGACTGGAGGAGAGTGGATGTGATTCCCCTTCACAAAGGTGAGAACAGGGCAGAGGCAGGAAACTACAGACCAGTTAGTTTGACCTCAGTGGTAGGGAAAATGATGGAATCACTTCTGAAGGAAAGAACTGTGGAGTACCTAGAGGCCAGTGGGGCAAAGGACCCAAGGCAGCATGGATTCACAGCAGGAAGGTCGTGTCAGACAAATATAATAGTGTTCTTTGACTGGGTGACCAAAGTAGTAGACCAGAGAGGGGTTGTGGATAAGGCCTACCTAGATTTTAGCAAGGCCTTTGACACAGTCCCACACAAAAGATTAATATACAAGTTAGCCAGCCTTGGAGTGGGTCCCAAGGTGATAGCCTGGATAACAAATTGGCTGGACAATAGGACGCAGAGGGTAATAGTAAACAGAGTCCACAGTGAAGAAAGGAGGATAAGAAGCAGGGTACCGCAGGGTTCAGTACTGGGATCGGTCCTCTTTAATGTCTTTATAAGGGACATCGTCGAGCACCTGGAAGGAAAAGTATGTCTCATTGCAGGTAACACAAAGATCTGCAACAGGGTTGATACACAAGGTGGGGTGGAAAGGATCAAAAGGGACTTGGCAAGGGTGGAGGAATGGTCAAATGTATGGCAGCTCAGATTCAATGCAAAGAAGTGCAAGGCACTGCACCTGGGAAACAAAAACCCAGGGGAAGAGTACATAATGGGGGTGAGATACTAACACCAAAAATCGAAAGGGACCTGGGAGTATTTATATCAGATGACCTAAAGGTGGGCAAGCAATGTCAGAAGACAGTAAGGAAGGCTGGGGGATACTGGGATACATCGGGAGAGGCATCAACAGTAGAAAACAGGAAGTTGTTATCCCTCTGTATAGACGGTGAGACCCCCATCTGGAGTACTGCGTGTAGTTCTGGAGACCCCACCTCCACAAAGACATAAAGGAAGCTGTTGAGAGGAGGGCAACTTAAATGGTGCAGGGTCTGCACCAGAAGGCATATGAAGAGAGACTAAAGCAGCTTAATATGTATACCCTCGAGGAAAGGGGGGGGGACGGGATAGAAACTTTCAAGTACCTCAAGGGAATTAACAAAATCCAAGAGCGTAGCATCTTTCAGAAAAAGAGATGTGCAAGAAATAAAAATTACGTACCTACCGTAATTATGATCTGTGTATTTTCACCATTCATCACCTGTGGGTACATGGCCGGAGGTTATGACCCCACGGGAGCTTTTTGGTAGGCGGAGCCGACCACCATTGACGCCGCCCGAGGCCGACGACAAGGCAGGCACTCACAAGGCTGGCCGTTAGGTGCTGTCAACTCCGCCTGCCTGCCAGTTCTGAGTCGCCGGAGAGGTAAGAGGAAGGGAGTGGAGGGTGGGACAAGGAAGTCCAAGGGACAGAAAAAGGAAAAAATATATAAACTAAAAGGAGAAATAACGACCGAGAGGACAAAAGAAGAAGAAGTGGGAAAACTAAAGGGATTGGAATGGGCCCCAATCTCTGGAAACTGAAGAGGGAGGTAGGGTGGGATAAAGAATTTAGGAAGCAGGATGACAGGGGAGAAGGTTAAACACATCTCAGACCCTGGTCCATCTCCAGACTGTATAGGAACTGCAAGGAGTAGCCAAAGGCTTCTTGCCAGAATTCAAGGCACAGAATAGCTGGCAAAACTCCATTTGAGCAGAATCGGCTATTCTGGAAGAAGGACAGGGCACAGAGAATTATCACCCTCTCAAGGAAAACATTTTTGGTGAAAAAGGAAAAAGTTTTTTTTTTTTTTTTTTTGGATAATAAAGGATAGTCCGGAGGACAAGGAAAATAAGATGGACAGGAATAAGGAGGAGAGAATGGAGAGCAACTGCCAACTCCCACCCCACAGGGGTGGTGCTAACGCACTGGAGGAGTGCCCCCCATGCTGACCACTCTCCCCAAAACATTATCCCCCTGTGTGCCCCTGTTTACACCACTCCTGACAAAGAAAGGAGGGGGGCGAGGCTGGGTACAGAGAGGAAGGGGGACCCAGAGACTGAGGCCCCAGGGGGACGGAGGGCGGGATTGTGATGAATGGTGAAGATGCACAGAGAGATTATAATTACAGTAGGTACATAATTTTCATATCTTATCTGTGTCACTCTTCACCATTCATCACCTGTGGGTGAGTGTCGAGCCCCCCTGAAGGGGGTTTCCTTTAAACCCTAAGGGACAGAGTCCCTTAGCTATCAGTGGGTGACACACTAAGAGGTATAACCTTCAGGGCCTGAAGAGGCCCGAGAGCGGGGAGAGTGAGACGGGAACCCCCCCAAAGGGGGAAGGAAGTTGCCCTGACAAAAGCCATCTCACTTTATGGGAGAAGAAATAGGTTCTCTGGTGAGTGGAGTTAATCACCCTACACCAGGACAAGGGTGACAACCGGGAAAGACACAGCCATGCCGTCCACCTAGTGCAGATCGCTGTCCCTACGACCCTGGTAGCTACCTCGTTGGCATCATAGGATGCCCTCGCTTGGTGCCTTGCTAGCTTCTGGCCATGCGCAGAGTGCAATGGCTTGTCTGGTTTGCTCCGTGTCAGGCAACAAGGCTAGGAGCTGACCTAGCCTGGACCACAAGAACCTGTCATAGGCTGCATAGTGTGCCTGATGTGCAGAAATAGAAAGCAACAACCGTGCTGAGTAGAAAGCCCTCCTTCCCCAGAAGTCAAAATCCGAGGAGTCTTGATCTGCGGGCCGGTCATGGTGAAGGGCGCGAAGCCCACTGGGAGTGTCCAACTACGTCAATCTGGACTGCAGATGAGGCATGGAACCTGGAGACTTGGGGGGGGCGCAATAACGCTGGCAGAGATTCCTAAGGGCAGGAACTCCAGAGAAGGGCCTCTGCCAGGAACGCAACGATGCCTCCCGAAAGGGAACAGGCCAGGGGGGGCACCACAAGGGTGGCCTCACTGAAATAGCGTAGAAAGGCATGTGCCGAGTGCTCTGGACTGCTTAAAGTGGCAGGGGTGAGGTGCAAGTCCTCCAATGTCCCCACGAGGAAACGCTGATACTCAGTGAGATCAGCAGCTGAAGAGATGTGGACAGAAGGCTCCTCCCCCCAGAAGAGGGGGATGAAGATTTGGAGGGCACTGACTGCTCAGAGGGCAGCTGCTCGGGGGGGGAGAGAAGGTTGAAAAACCTGACTGTCCATTGCCCTGATGTAAGCTGGGAACCGAGCAGCCACAGCCCTGAACTGCTCCCAGGAGAGAGGCCCACTAGGACCAAGGATGCCTGGGTGCGCAGAATGTGGCAGAGGGATAGGGACAGAGCAGAGATGTCTGCTGACCTCCGCCTGGGCTAGGGAGCGGACTAAGAGCACCGGAAGAAGAAGGTGCTCCAGAAGACTCCACAGCTGACAGCTGAACAACCATTTCAGTACTGTCTTGGCTGCGCCCGGATGAATCCCCCCGTGAGGTGACCGGGGCCGTATAAGTCCAGAAGGATGGTCCCCTACCTCAAAAGAATGGGGCTCTCTCAAAAGAGATCGAGGAGGAAGAGTGGAGATCCGTACTACGGCTTCTCCCAGAGCCCGGGTGGGCCCCAGAAAAAGGTAGCTGTGCAGACCCCATGCCCCTCAACCCCTCGGAATCTGAGAGAACCCTCCTCCTCGAGAGAGCCAGCCTAGGTAGCTGGCAGCCCTGGCCAGCACCCGAAGGAGCTATCCAGGGCACAGTACCCTCCCCTCCCATAGGTGCTCTGATCGGCCCCAAAGTTGAGCAATCCAGGCACACCACAGGTGGGGGTACCACTGCTGAGGGGTCAGTGAACCCACCAAGACCAGGCTGCAGCGCAATGGTGGCCTGCACCACTGCCCGCTGGTCAGCACCCCTGACCCCAGTCTCGGCAGCCACCGACCGCACCTCAGAAGGGGGCTGACTCCGGCTTGTTGAGGACACTACAGGGCTGCCCACACCAGTCAACCCCAAGGAGTCAGATTGCTCGTCTGACTCAAGAGTCCGAAGAGGTAGAGGCCAAGGCCCTTTGCCAGACTGCAGGAGGGCGCCCGCTGCCATCCTTGCCAAATGAGGTGCCAGAAACTGAGACCACGCCCGAGTCAGTGCCAGTGCCCCTCATAGCACAGTGAGCGGTATCCGTGGAGGACACAGCCCCAGCCCGAACTGTAGCCCCGGAGTCAGAACCAGTCACGACACCGTCCGGCCTCGCGGCACTGAGGGCGGGGATGGCACCACCGATGGCTCCGGCACCACCCGGCTCCATGGCACCAAGGGCAGGGGCGGCGCTGATGATGGCATCGACAGCAGATTCCGAAGCCCCCACAGCGCCGTGTCCCGAGCTGGACACGGCACCGTGCTCAACCTCGGTGCCGCGAGGACAAAGACGGTGCCGTAGAGACTCCCACAGCGCCGCTACCACTGTTGTCACTGCAAATGGTGCCGACAGCAGCCACAGCGCCGAACGACAAACCAGTGCCAACGACGGTTCTGTCAGGGCTCACGGCACCATGAACGGTGCCGAGGCCCAAAACGGCACCGACTGACGATGTCTACCAGGGCCTTGTGAACCGCAGGTCCGGCACCAGGGGAGCCTTCACCCCTGAAGGGGTGATTGCCTTGGTGGCGCCTCCCGCCCGCCCCCCGAAAGGAGCGGGATGGGCCTCCTGCACCATGGAAGGAGCCTCGCCAATGGCCAGGTGACTAGAAGCCGAGGCTCCCTCCTCCTTGGTCCGTATAGAACCGGGAGGGGACCCAGAGGAAAGGCCGAGAGTATGTGGCTTGGCCCGATGAGTGTGCGCCCAACCCCCGAAAGTCGGCGGAGCTTGCCCCACTTTTCACGCTGCTGCTCAATGACCCGCGGCCCATGGAGAAACAGGGCGCCCGCAGACAAATCCACGTTGTGAAGCTGGCCAACACGCAAGGCAACGGCCGTGCTGGTCGTGACGGAAAATTTACGGCCACAAGGGCACTGTCGCATGGGGGGCCGTCCCGTCTTCGAAGTCTTCTTGCCCTCTGACCCAGACATGACCTACGAGAAAAAAAAAAAACCCACCAAAAACAGACTCGACGTCGCCAAGAATAAAAATAATTGGAAAGGTCTTGCCAAGCGATGTCGAGTAAGGCAACTAGAACCGGCAGAAAAGGAGCCGACGGACTGTGGCACGGAGGAATAGTACGGAGTTGAAACTGTAACTTGCAACTGCGTAGGCAGTAGGCCTGAAGTTCTGTAGAGCTTCCCACGAGGTGACCGATGGCGGGAGACGAAGAACTGGCAGGCAGGCAGAGTCGACAGCACCTAACGGCCAACTTGCAAGCGCCACGCAACACATCGGCCTTGAGGGCTGCGTAGATAGTGCGTTGGCTCCGCCTACCAAAAAAAAAGGCACCTGCAGGGTCATGACCTCCGGCCATGTACCCACAGGTGATGAATGGTGAAGACTGACACAGGTAAGATCAAGGGGGCACAATCTGAAGACGACTCAGAGATAATGTCAGAAAGTATTTTTTCACAGAGAGGGTTGTGGATGCATGGAACAGCTTTCCGGAGGAGGCTGTGGAATCAAGAACAGTAGAACAATTCAAGAATGCATGGGACAGAAATAAAGCAATTCTAGTGGGGGGGCAGGAGGAAGTAAGTTGTTGGTTAACTAGAATCTGCAGCTTATCCATCAGGTAGGGAAATGGGCAGACTAGGTGGGCCAAGCGGTCCTTATCTACCGTCAAATTATATGTTTCTGTTCCACAATCCTTTCCTTCAGTAGCAATTCCATTACTTTGCCCACTATTGAAGTCAGGCTGACAGGCCTGTAATCTCCCACTTCCTCCCTACTGTTACTATTACTACAGATAAAGGAATTAGTAACATCAATGAATGATAGAGAACATAAGAAATCATAAAATATGAGTATTTACCTAGAAATAACAATGCAAACAAAGGCTGACCATGTCCCTTTAAATTATTACAACGTGTTTTGCCTCAAATGGCAACACACTAATTACATCTGAAAGGGAAGTGGAGGTCTCAGTGTTCAATTCAGAGCTCTGGAGTGAAAGTCAGCTCAGCCACCAGTCGTCAAGGTGGCCCTCCCATCGGCTAAGGCTCTATTCTAAAATGCAACTCCCAAAGTTGGCTCTCTTTTAAAATATAGTGCACTGCCCGATTGGCTCACTTTAAATAAGATGCAGTTCCCAGCCAATGTATTGATGATTGTTGGGGAACCAGCTAATGGAGACTACCATATATCTCCCCAACATAAAACAAATCCAGAGTTGGTAACTCAACCCATGCGCTTTCACAAACTTTAAACTGCTTTTCTCATTTGGGTACAACCAGTTATGTAATACATAAAACAAGAGTCCCAGTACACACGGAGGTGCAACTCTGGATTTGTTTTATGTTTGGGAGAGATGCGGCTGTCTCCCCACCAATTACCAATACACTGCCTGGGGACTGCACCTTATTTTAAGAGGGAGCCAATTCTGGCAGTTGCATTTCAGAATATCACTGTCACAACCCTCCCTAACTACGCACTCACCTTTTTCGATAGAATGCAGGCGGTTGAGGCGATCGCACTTCGCTGAGCTCCGTGACGCTCTCGGCCTACCCATCACTCGCATTAACTATTGGCAATTTTTGTGTTTATTTATTCATCATTCCCTTTATAATTACAAGTTGTGTCACTCTAGCCCCCTAAATAAATAGATTTACTCGTCAGTCGCTTGTACGGAAAGGAAAAAAAACGCATTTGTTTTTTTTTTCCTCGCGCTGACTGAAACACGACGTTTTGAAAACATCCTAACGCCTCAGCATCCAGGTCTGACAAATTCAATATTACTGGGGAAAAAGAGAAATCATTTTTACCTGAATCTAACTGTAGACTGGCTAAGGCTGCTTTCTACTTGTCTTTCAGACTCATTTTCGTTACCTGAGAGCCCTTACTTATTTCGTCATAGGAACGTTTTCAGGAAATTTACAACCTTAAAGGGACAGAGAGTTTGTTTACTTTTACTATACAATCAATAGCTTAACTGGGTAATGGGAATAAGCAAATATCTATACGCTTTTCTTATCATAATGGATTGTGAAAAAAATGGAATACCAACAGGTGCATGCCGACAATACTAACATTTCTGTTTCAGAGAAAAATATAGGGGGGAAAAATCCTTCTATGAGGCAAATTTCTGAAGTTAGCACGGATAGTGATGATAGCTTAGAGACCCAGGAAATCTCCACACAAGTTTCCTCACAACCACTTACAGTTACCCACTTTAATCAAATTATGGCTAAGATGAAAACTATATGTGTTACTGTTAATATGTCCAGCAGTTTAAAGCAGTTAAGAAAAGAAACAGACAAACACAAAATACGGATTTCAGATGCCGTGTCCAGGATTAGTAGTGTGGAGGATAAGATGGAAAAAGATGTCAGAGAAGGTATAACCAGCAACAAAAGAATCTCCAAATTGGAAGCAAAAATAGAAGATTTAGAAAGCAGAAGCAGATGAAATAACTTGCGCATCTTTGGGTTTAGAGAAGGACTCGAAGGAAATGATGCTTTGGCTTTTATTAATAGATTGCTAGTTTCAATTGCTGGTCCTCCTCCTCCTGATAGTGCTCGCTATGTGCTGGAAAGGGCACATAGATCATTGAAACCAAATCCAGGTCCTAATGCACGCCCCAGATCCTTTGTATTTAAATTTCTGTACTTTCAACACAAAATACATGTACAGCGCAAGTTAAGGGACAAAATCTCTATTGACTATGAATGTGGTAAAATTAAAGTCTTTAATGATTTACCCCCAGAGGTCATAAAGAAACCGATGCCTTCTTCCCTATTAAGAGAAAGCTCAGAGATGCAAACATTAAGTACAGCTTGCTATATCCAACAATTTTAAGAGTATGGTCATCAGAAGGTCCAAAAGACTATAATGGATATGAAGCATCTAAGATTAGCCTTAAAAGAGATTTTTCTGCCCTTTTTGCAGATTTCTCATTCTAGACCAACACTGTATTTATCTGATTAGTCTGCATATTGATGTGTGTGTGTGTGTGGGGGGTCTTCCATCAGGTGACCCAGATACGCACAGAAAATAAAAATATGAATCTGCTTACAGATGTGTTTTTAAGGAAAAGCCACCAATATCGCTATGATTTCCCCCTTTGTTTTCATTTACGGTGCCTCCGTTGCTTAGCAATAAGATCGGAAAATGAATGCATTGCCTAATGTTGTAATTTCCTCAATTGAGACTCGTTATGACTTGCTGCTCACTCTAAGAATCATCCAAGCATCTTTATGGCTTTATCTCTGCTCATCAAAAAACAAAGGTCCTTGCTATTAATTTGACTACAAGAGAGTCGCCGTTATTCTGACGTGGAAAGCGGAGACTTGCTACCGCCAGAGGGTGCGACTTCTCTTACTTTGCGCATGTAAAACAAACGATTGGAATGAAGCTGAAATAAAGTGCACACACTACTGACTTCAGGTAAAAAAACATTCACTTTTTAGAGTCAGACAGTTTGTGTCATGTTGACATCAAGCAGATGAGCGTACTGATGTTGTGGTTCACTGGGGTAAAGTTAACATGGGCTTTGCATCTTTTTCTACTTGTGGCTGCATGGGGGTCTGGAATAAGGATGAAATGGGGTTTAGCGTGTTGGTGTTGTATTTTACTTTAACTTAGCTGCATTGTGCTGTCTGGTGCTGTTTCCTTTTGGTTTTCTCCTTCCCCTGTTGTAATCTAGGTAATTTAATATGTCCTTTTATACAAATTATCATATTATGCTGGACTGTTTACTGTTCTTGAAGGTTCACTATCAGTGACCTGTGATGACCGAAGAGAGTGTTGTGAACAGAATTTTTTAAATTATGCCATCTTGCTTCAAAGGACTCTTTATTCAGTTGACTTTTAAAAGCGCTCTTAAGAAGGGTCCTCGTGCAGACTATGAATGTTCCATCATTACTCGAGAAACTATGAGCATGCGCTTTATCGCAAAGACTTATGGGAAACGTAGTTTAGCTATTTATTGGACCTTTTATAATGCGAACAAAATAGCTGAACACTTATAATGTTCTCTTTTCCTTTTTACTCTTTCTTTTGCTGATATGTCTGTTACTGTTATGTTAACTGTCCTAACATTCAATTTAATTCGTGCAGGTTTACCAGTTGACTATCTCGTTGCATCACTACTACTTCACTCTTGGAGGTATGATGCAAATCTGATTGGACTGTTGTTCTCGCAAGTCGGATGTGGGTTTTTTCTTCTCCTGCCCAATGCCGCGTTTTAACTAGGTGAACTACACCAGTTAAGGATACTATCATCTTCACACATATTATTTTAAATGTTGCTCTTACCTTTCAGGAAGACATAGATCTGGTTTTATCATTAATAGGAACAAGCACGCATATATACTTATATGAGATTTTATTAGTCTGATATTTTAAGGCTTAAACCTAATGTTCAAATGCATATTTTACTATTTAGACCAGATAGTGAATAGGATACACTTTTTTTTTTGGACGTGCAGCCACTTACATATGATGTTTGCCTTGTAATTTACATTGATGTTGCCAATACTACCAGGCTATGTTGTTTTCTGTAATGTGGGTGGCGGGTGTCCGGGAACCAGATTTTTCAGTGACAGGTACCCTTGATGTCCTCATTCAGGAATAGACTGGGGAATGGGAAGGGGGATGGGTCTTATTATGTTATATACTAGAAGAATGGATTTTCTGACTTCTTTTTTCTGGCTTTCTTTCTTCACCACTATCTGTTTTATACACTTAGTTGTCTGATTCCAATATTTTTTGTACAAATCTCATCAGAAAGGTCTTACAGTGTGTATCGTACAGTTACAAATATAGGATTTTCACCTAATAATATATAATCATAGAGTAATATGGATACCAAATATAACCAGATATGGCCAATAGTAAGATTTTTAATCTGATTACATGGAATGTGAGGGGTCTGAATCATAAACTTAAGAGGTACTCGGTACTAAGACACTTAAAGAAAATGAATCCATCCATTGTGTTTCTACACGAATCTCATTTACATAATGAATCAATCAATCAATCAATCAAATCTTTATTTATCCAGGCGAACATCGTTGAGCAAGGCTCATTTGCAAGATGGACCTGGTAAGGTCAAGGTTCAATTTACATGAAATATAGCATTCAGAATATTTACAATTTTGAGAAGACAGAAGTGAGAGTTATACAACAAATCCCAATAATATAACAATCGGAATATACACAAATTTGAGAAAACAGAAATGAAACAATATATCAAGTACAGAACACATAAATTGATATGTCAGAAAAACAAGGATATAATACATATATACACGATTCATGAGGTAGCCAGCTCGCTAAAATAGATAATGGGAGACACTTTAATACTGTCACATTTTGATGAAGGGTTGAAAGTATCAGAGAATTCCTTAGAAAAATTATTAAACTAATATGAATGGATGTATTGATAGCTGAAGATATGACTCCAAGGGAGGGTTTGTGGCTGACGGAGTTGGCAGGATGGATACCTGCAGTAATAGTCAGGGGTAGGGAACAGGGTGGGGGGGAGGAATCATAAGAGTTGGTGCAATAAGAGGATCTAGAGTAGGTCTAGGAGGAAGAGGAGAGGGTTAGGCTGGAGAGGTAGGAGCTGGGAGTGTTAAGGAGATTAAAGTATTAAGGGTATAGGGAAATGAATAAGGCACTGGTTAGTGAACTATAGGGTAACTTCACAATTGTCCTATCTATAAATGGAAGGTTAATCTAGTGTTGATGGAAGCAGTTACATTTTTCTTTGAAAATCCTATTATATAGATATTTGAAGGCTGTAATAGATATAAGCTTCTTCACTTTCAATGTCTTCTGTATTGTGTTCCATAGAGTGGATAACACATAGCTCAATGCATATCTACCATGTCGGGAGTGGAATTTAGGCACCTTGAGGGCAATGAGGTTCAGACTTCTTAATGCATAACTATTTGATGTGGCTTGTAGAAAACAGTCAGAGATATATTTGGAAGCTGCTACGTATTGCTCTGTAGGTCCATAGTATTGCATTTCTATCTCTTCTAGCTTGAAGCGAAGTCCATCCCACTGCAGAGTAAAGCAGACAGTGGTGAGTGCTGTAAGGTAGGTCTGTGATGAACCTCAAGGCTCTGTGATATAATGTATCTATTTTGTTCAGACATACAGTAGAGCAGCGACTGTATAAGAAGTCAGCATAGTCAAGTACTGAGAGGAAAGTGGCCTGGACCATCTTCTTTTTTGAATCACTTGTAAGGAAGTGCCTTATTCTGTAGTAAAGTCAAGTCTTTGTCTGAGTTTTTTAGCAGTTTTCCAAATGCTCTAGGTAGTCTAACCTATTATCTAGCCATACCCCAGATATTTGAATTTTGTGACATAATCTAGGTTTTCACCAAGGGCAGTGGATAATTTAGGAAGGTCGAAAGGGATAGTGTATCCTGTCTGCACCTGAGGGGAGAAAAACATTGCATTGTTTTTTTTTGCATTCAATAGTAGTTTCTTTCCCAGCAGTTGATGTTGCAGCAGGTCGAATTCTGCTTGTAGTTCTTTGCAGGCTGTAATAGGTGAAGAGTGACTGACATACAGTACTGTATCATCAGCAAACAGGTGTACAGTGGCTTTGGAAAAATTTAAGTCGATGTTGTTGATATATATTGCAAATAGGAGAGGGCCAAGGATAGATCCTTGTGGTACTCCTCTTTGAAGTGGTCTGAGTGGGGATGTATCTCCTTCGGCCTTTACCTGCTGAGTTCTTCCTGAAAGATAATTATAAAACCATGTAATGGATTTGGTGTCAAGCCCAACTGACCTCAGTGATGAGAGGAGCAGGTCGTGGTCAACCGTATCAAAGGCCTTACTTAGATCTAAGAAAACAGCACAAACACCATTTTTTTTGTCCAATTCAAGTTGCCAGTCATTGGTGACTTTTGCAAGAGCTGTGATGGTACTGTGTTTTGTTCTGAAACCAGATTGCGCTGGGTTTAGAAGATTGTTAGCTTCTAGGTATTCCCTTAACTGGGTGCTCACAATTTTTTCAAGTAATTTGGACAATACGGAAGAATGGAGCTTGGTCTGTAGTTATTGAGGTCTGTGGGATCCCGGTTTTCAGTAGTGGAATAATTTGAGCGGTTTTCAGATTGAGGGATACCTCCTGACTGTAGTGAGAGGTTGAACAGATGTGTCACCGGTACTGCTAAAACATGTATGGCAATTTTATGAAGTAGGGGTCAAGGAGTCAGCACCTGCACTTTTTTGTATCCAACTGTAATATTAGTTTTTCAACTTGCTTCAGCGTGGTTGGTGTGAAGGAGAAAGTGGAGTCAGTCACTCTTGCGTCAGAGTTCTTAATCCCTAGTTGCAATCTCAGTAGGTTGGCTGGAGAGGAGTCAAATGCTAGCCCAGCAGTAGTAAAGTGATTATTAAAGGCTTCCAGGACTTCTATTCTGTCAATGATGGTTCTATTTCCACTATGTAATTTTTCTGGGAGTAGGTTGCTTGTGATATTGCCAGTTATATCTTTTATGGTGTTCCAAAATTTGGCAGGGTTGTGGTATGATGAGTCTAGTTCAGCCATGTAATATGCAGCTTTAGTGTCTCGCACTTTCTTGGTGCAGAGATTCCTAGCTTTTCTGAACTGCTCCCAGTCAGTGGCTAACTTAGTTTTTCGAGCCTTCTTCCAAAGCTTGTCCCTGTTGAGCAGGGTGGATTTAAGATCTGAATTGAACCGACAGGTTTTATTTTTGATACGTAGTTTAGAAAGTGGTGCATGGGTGTTTGGAGCACTTGTGATGATATCATTTAGAATACCATGTGCAATCTCCGTAGTGTTCGCTAAATAGAATTCTTGCCATCTTGTGGAGTGTTTGATATCCAGGTATGCATTGATGTTGAATTTCTTTTTCGATCTCCTCAGCATGAATTTTGTAGGGGATGGAGGCTTACATGCTGTTCTAATTGCTGCAATAGTACAATGGTCACTGATGTCATTGAACAGTACTCCAATATGTGAGAAGAGGTGAGGTTTACTCACTAATAGTACGTCCAAAAGTGTATTGTTTTTAGGGTTCTTTTTGTTTACTCTAGTAGGTTCATTTATGAGCTGTGTAAGCCCATGCATGTTACAGAATGATGTTAGTGGTGAATACATCTATTTAATGAGAAGGGAAGGGGTAGGCCAAGTATTTGGTGCGGGTCTCAATTCCAAGAAAGCAGGTGTTTTAATTCTTATTGGGAAAGGAATTAACTTCCAAATGGATAAGGTCATTACAGATCCTCTCGGTCACTTTATTATAGTTCATGGTAGGTTAGATGATGAGAATGTTACATCAGTAAATGTATATGGCCCAACTGGTCTCTCACATGACATTTTTAATGTCCTTTGTTCAAAACTTATGTCTTATTTGCAGAATACTATTCTGTTTGCAGGTGACACCAATAGTACAATTGATCCGCTGCTAGATAGGAGTAACATGAGATACAAAAGTAATAAAAATGAAAAAGATCTTAGAAATATAAGTGCATTAGGCCTAATTGGCGCATGGAGATTATTCCATCCCAAAGAAAAGTCTTACTTTTTGGTTGGAACATTGTCATTCTGGTTCAAGATTGGATCAAATTTATGTACCGGAAACCTTTGCAGACAGGATAGTGTTCAGTGGTATTTTAGAGCAAGTTATTTCAGATCATTCTCCTGTATTACTGACATTTAAAGAGGGTATTCTGTCACTTTCATCCAGGCGATGGAGGATTAATAATTTTTTATTAGAAGATGTAGATTTTATTAAGAGACTTAAACGAGAAATAAAGCTGTCTTGGGAATGTAACAAACCAGAAGACACCACTTGGTTGAATACATGGGAATGTTTTAAATGTTATATAAGAGGATATATTATTAGTACCTCTTCCAGGCTTAAAAAAGAAGGCAAAATTAAACAGCAGGAGATCCTTAAAAAAAAAATAGCGGATGCTGAAAGAGATTTATTATCGGATACATTAAATGAGCAGTGGTCACTATGGTCCAAACTTAAAACTGAATACTTTGAACTAATAAGAGAAGAGACGGAATTTGCAATAAGGAAATCTAGACTTAATTATATTGATTCTGGCCCCAAAGCTACTAAGTTGTTGGCTATCAGATTAAAACAAAATGCAGGTAATACAAAGATCTGTAGCATTAAAAAAATAGATAATTCGTTAATGGTCAAAATAAAAATATGGAATTTATGAAATACTATAAAGATTTATATGACTGATGTGATTCCTACGACTGACGCCTTGGAACAATTCTGTAAAGAAATACAAATACCCAAAGTCCATGAGAAGTATAAAAATGTCAAACAAATCAACAACAAATGAGGAAGTAGGTGCAGCAATTAAAGCTCTTAAAAGTAATAAGGCTCCGGGGCCTGACGGTTTCTCCTCTAATTTCTTTCATAAAGTTATGAATGAGATCGCTCCAATTCTTAACAATGTATATACAGAAGTTTGGCAGAAAGAATCTTTTCCTGACAACATGATGAAGGGTTTAATTACTCTTATTCTTAAGCCAGGGAAGGAATCGGATAGTTGCAAAAATTACAGGCCTATATCACTTATTGACACAGACATTAAAATTCTGGCTAAGGTTCTTGCTGATAGATTAGAACAAGTTATACCCCTTCTAATTGACATCAGACAAGTAGGCTTCATGAAAGGTCGAATGGCAGCGGACAATACTAGAAAGCTATTTCATATTCTAGAAGTCACAAACAAATCTAACTTTGCAGCTGGTGTACTTGCTCTAGATGCGGAAAAGGCTTTTGATAGGGTATTATGTCCACATATATTTAACACTCTTGACCTATATGGTTTCCCACATAATTTTTCAAAATGAGTCGGATTATACAAAATTTTATCAGCTTCAGTTATAACAAATGGTCTGGTGTCTTCCGGTTTTGCTCTCCTAAGGGGAACTAGACAAGTTTGTCCTCTTTCCCCAATGCTATTTAATCGAACGATAGATCCATTGGTCAGAAAACTAGGAACAGATAAGGGTATAAAAGGGGTTCTTATACAGGGAAAGAACATCTTACCTCTCATAGAAACATAGAATTTGACGGTGGATAAGGACCGCTTGGCCCACCCAGTCTGCCCATTTCCCTACCTCATGGATGAGCTGCAGATACTAGTTAACCAGCAGCCTACTTCTTCCTACCTCCACCCCCTAGAATTGCCTCATGGCTGTCCCATGTATGCTTGAATTCACAGTTTTTGACTCCACAACCTCCTCCAGAAGGCCATTCCATGCAGCCACAACCTTCTCTGTGAAAAAATACTTCCTTACATTACCTCTGAGCCGCCCCCCATCTTCAAACTGTTCCCCCTTGTTCTTGCATACACCTTTTTGAAAGATGCTACCCGCTTGGACTTTGTTGATTCCCTTGAGGTACTTGAACGTTTCTATCATGTCCCTCCTCACCTCCTTCCCTCGAGGCTATACATATTAAGCTCCTTTAGTCTCTCTTCATGTGTCTTCCAGTGCAGACCCTGCACCATTTTAGTTGCCCTCCTCTGGACAGCTTCCATCTTGTCTATGTCCTTGCAGAGATTGGGTCTCCAGATCTGCACACAGTACTCCAGATGGGGTCTCACCAGCTGTCTGTACAGAGGGATAACAACTTCCTGTTTTCTACTGGTGATGCCTCTCCCTGTGCATCCCAGTATCCCCCCAGCCCTCCTTACTTCCCTCTCACATTGCTTGCCCACCTTTAAGTCATCTGATATGACTACCCTCAGGTCCTTTCCATTTTTGTTGTTATTAGTATCTCACCCCCCATTGAGTACTCTTCCCCTGGGTTTTTGTTTCCCAGGTGCATTACCTTGCACTTCTTAGCATTAAATCTAAGCTGCCATACATTTGACCATTCCTCTAACCTTGCCAAGTCCCTCCTCATCCTTTCCACCCCACCTTGTGCATCAACTCTGTTGCAAATCTTTGTGTCATCTGCAAAGAGACATACTTTTCCTTCCAGTCCCTCTGCAATGTTGCTTACAAAGACACTGAAGAGGACCAGTCCTAATACTGAACCCTGCAGCACCCCACTGGTAACCCCCCTTTCTTCAGAGTGGACTCCATTTACTATTACCCTCTGTGTCCTATTCTCCAGCCAATTCTTTACCCAGGCTATCATCTCTTTATGCAGATGATATTACCATCTCAGTACAAGATCCAACAAACTCAATCCCCAAGATTCTCCAAATAGTAAGTGACTTCGGGAATATTTCTGGATATAAACTAAATAAAGAAAAGTCTGTCTTTCTACCACTCAATAGAGCTTGTGAAAGAAGGAATATTGAAAATATAGGTATTAGATCGGAAAGAGAGAAAATAGATTATTTGGGTATTACTCTTTATAAAACAGCAAAGAAAACATGTACGGAAAACTTAATAGATGTTATGAATTCTCTAGCCAAATGGAATTGCCTGCCATTGAACTTTTGGAGTAGAATAGAGGCAGTTAAGATGAATGTTCTACCTAGAGTAGTGTTCATTTTTCAAATGCTTCCTTTCTTTATACCCAAAAGATGGTTCTCGGAATTACTAGGTTGTGTGAATAAATTCCTATGGGATAATAGATGCAGGTTGGCTCATAATAAATTGTCTAGACTTAAAAGAAATGGAGGGTTGAAGTTCCCTGATTTCTACTTTTACTATTTAGCCTGTAGGCTGTCCCAGACTTCGAAATGGCTTTATAATTCAAACAGTGGACAAGAGATTCCAGAATGGCTATCTCTGGAAAGAGATATACTAAATATTCAGAACGTTAATATTTCAACTTTGATTTTTGCTAAATCTTTTAAAAGTATCAAAAAGAAAATCATTTTGTATAACCTACAACTATCATCGGTGTGGAAGAATATTTTAAAAATGGACATTAAATACTCTACTTTGCAATCTCTGTGGAGTAATTCCAATATTTTGATTGATGGGGCTTTAGCACACTTTAGAGACTGGTATGAGAAGGGTATAATATCTAATATTAGAGACATTGTACGTAATGCAGTGGCCCCTTTTAAATCCATGGTAAAAAAAAAAAAAAAAAATATGAATTATCCCCTCAAGATTATTCTAAATATGTCTCTCTCACAACTAATTTACTGAGTCAGCATCATAATGATTTGAACAGATCTAGGACAAATGAAAACACCATAGCCTTCCTTGCTTGTATGCAGTTGCATTCATCTATTTCAGAATTTTATAAACTAATTATAGAATGTGTAAGGGGCATAGATCAGGAAAATATTAGATGGTGGTCAACTGTTCTAGGGAAAAATGTAGACAACTGGGACTGGGAAATTATCTGGAACAATTCCTTAAAATGTTTTAAGACAGCCAATGTAAAACTAGTGCAATTTAAATCCTTACATAACCTATACTATACACCATACCATCTATTTAAGATGGGCATCTGTAACTCTTCCACTTGTAACAAATGTGGTGCAGAGAATGCTAACTTAATTCATATGTTCTGGCAATGTGATAAAATTCAAAGCTTATGGCTAAGTATTTTTTGACTTTTTGATGATATGCCAGGGTTTCAGAACAATCTTGAAACATGTCTTATTGGACACTTTGAAAATGATCCTTTTATGGACTAAGGAACACAAATACACTGTTCAAGTCATATCAGCTTCAGTTAAGAATGTCATTCTTAGGAATTGGATAGACGACAAAGCACCTTCAGTGTCAGAGTGGAGGAATGAATGCCTAGAAATTTTACATCTAGAGAAAGCTACACATTCCATAATAGGACAGAAGCACGTTTTTGACCATAAATGGGGTATGATCTATACTTTTCTTACTAATAAATAGATCTAAGTAACACTCTTATGAACAATAATTTGTTGTTAATCAAAAGAAATTGATTCCTCGTATTCCATGTATGCTACTGTTTCAGAGGAATATTGGGTCTCAAAGTAGCTTTCTGTATTCTCTTTTACTTATTTCCATACTTTTGTTCCTTCTTCATATCTTTCTTCTTTTTACTACTAAGGAATGGCTACTACTTCCGAAAAGAATAGGGGAATGTAAACCACATAATATTGAATTAGACACAGAGAATTACTGTACAATTTCCAGACAGCATGTGCAAGACTATGTCTACTGATTGTATATAATACAGAATTCCATACCTTGTCATCTTTTTTCTAGTTACAATAGAGTGATTATTGTTTAGATATATGAAAAGTAATCTTCCAATGTAGCTTATTTTATATTTTTTAACACCTTAGAATAGGATGCAAATGATATTCTTTTTGAGGCTGAACTTTTTTTCTCTTTTTATGTCTCATTTTTACTATTATGTGCTGTAGTAAGATAGCTGTTCACTATTTTATTTATTGAAAGTATTGCTTGTAATGGTTTTTGTTTTGAAAGAAAAATCAAAAAGATATTGACAACAAAAAAAACAACTCGCACTCACCTAATGCTGCTCCTCTCAGGAGTGTACTCTTCCACCCATCTACTGGTCCTTCCTCCACTCTCTATATAGTTACCTTATCCCTTGCAGCCACCTAGCCCCCGACAGTGTTCATCTACATCCTGAGGGCCCCTGCTCTCCCCACCTCCTTGGGACCTCATTGCAGCCCTTCTCTTTCTTCCCTCTCCCCTTTTTCTCCCCATCTCCTGCAGCCACCTCATCCACTTACAGGTTCCCATATGCCCAATAGAGATCCCGTGGGCTGTACTCCCTCTTCCTCACCCCTCCACCCCCATTTTCTTCTCCCTTTCTTTCTATTTCCCTACAACACTACCCCACCAGGCACTTAATGAACCTCCTCTACTTGATGCACTTAACACTTTCTTGCCTCGCTAGTACCCCTACCTGTATTTTCACAGTTTCATCCCTAGTTTCCCATCTACCAGCCTTTATTTTGTAGACGGTCCCTCCTGTGTTTGCTCTCATGTTTTTCCACCCTTGTCAGTTATTGCTGCCAATTCTCCCCCCATGTATGTAACATTTTGTAAATGGTGCCTTAAAATATTTTCTATTACTCCATGTACCCCTCCCCCCAGGTTGCACCGGGAGACAAGCAACTTGTTGTTCAGTGTGCCTTCCTGGTGACACATTTCAATAAATAAATAAATAGAATAGGGTCTCATCTGATAGGAATTACAACTTGACTGATGGTTGAACCAACATTCACTCCAGAGCTCCGAAATGAACACATGGAGACCCACCCACTCCCCTTTGAGATGTAGTAAGTCAGTCATTTAGGGTATAAGGCTCAGTGGAGGATGGTGCCGGGGGTAGGGTGGGGGTGGCTTGGGGCAGAGAGCTAGGGGGGAAATAAATTAAAAAGTGATGTTAATGAATAGGTGTTCAACAACAGATAATACTGATGAAAAACTGGACAGCCACATTAAAAGAGATGGGGCTCCTTTTTATCATTTCAAAATTTGAAAGTGCTTAAACAGACTCGAAATGGGCACCTTAAGACAGGAGAGCAAGGGCACTCTAAAATAATAAAAGTAGAAACAGAACGTGTAGGTCAAAATTTTCACCGTAGCATGAACTGCTGCTTTTATATCAAGAATGAAAGGACTTGGATAATGGTACCAGTTTCCACAGTATTTAAAGCTTGTCCTCTGTCTGAGGATGTATCCCTCATTTGATGGTGTATGTTCCACACTGTCTCACATCCAGAGTGTGACATGTTCCACTTTACAGTGACAATAAGTTGAGAAGCACAATGTCACGAATTAAAACATACAGTACTTCAAAAGGTTTCCACGGAAATACAGCACCCATGGCTATCAGCAGAAAAGACACCATTCTTGAATATGTTACTTTATTAAATCAAAGCAAGTATATTCCAAACATTAATATTTACAAAACTGAAACAAAGAAAACACTTCTTGGCGTTCTATGGAATGGACAGTTTAATTATCCCACAGTAGGAGCCAAAATTTAATCCACGTATTTTCCAAGAATATCGCCATCTCTAAATAAGTAGTATTCCTGAAAAGAAAGAAAAATATTTAATATTAAGCTTCACGTCAATGATCTTGTACTCCTTTTATTATGTACTAAACTGGAATGTAATCTTAACAAACCTTGTCTTCCAATGTCAGTTTAGTGCCTCCGTATTCTGGCAGCAGAACTTTTTCACCAACTTTGACACTAACGGGCTGAATATCTCCATTCTGAAAGAGAGGAAAGCAAAACACATATGTATTTATAAAATGGGCTTCAGAATTCTAATGACTTATCACCTGACTATATACTAACAGTCCGTAACTAATCTGCTTTAACCAACACAGCAACTGCTAATTAAATGAAAATGAAACCTTTTCCATTAAAATAAAGTTTCCACTTTTTAAACACAAACCCCACAGCACAGATATATGGTTCTTCAAAATAAATGCAGTCTGAGTCAATTCAAAGACACTCTGCCTTTGTTATCAAATCTGCATGTTCTACCTAGCTACAACCCAACTGAAAGGAACATTATACTTTTTCCATAAAAGAAAAAAAAAATTCAATTTTTAAGTGCAATAACCCACTCCGGGCCAGGGGTTTCTTGAGAATTAAGGCACTTCCTGGGTGTGCTGAAAGTCACTCAGCTGTTGGTCTTGTGCCTTCCAATTCACGTGGGGTGTGCATGAATTCTCTACAAACAAATGACCTGTTAGTTACAGCTTCCTTATTTTAAAAAAAGAAAAAAAAGGTTGTAAAGCCCGCCTGGTGGCAAGGAGGGATGAAGCACTGGATGCCTTACCTTGCACTATGCCGGCGCCCAGGTAATTGTTTCAACTGGTGTGTGAGAGGCGCCTTGAGTGATAAGAACAGTGGAGCCCCGTATGAAAGCAGAGGCAGAAGTGAGGTGGTAGCAATTTTTAAGACAGGATGTATTTGATAGGGGATGAAGATGGTATAGCAAGCCAATCTTTTGGTGTAAGGTTTGGTGGTTTTGTTGACATGGGCCTCAAAGGAGAGGTTAGGATTAAACAGGATACACAGGTATTTGTAAGAGTCTCCCAATTCAACAGGTTCCCCATTACTGGCGTGGATGGGAAGCTGCGGGTTAAGAGAAGTTTTAAAGGAGTGGGGAAGAACATAGATTTAGTTTTTTTGGTGTTTAATAGCAAGTTATTTTCAAAGAACCATGCTTTTAATTGGTGGAAGTCGGATTCCAGGCGCTGACTGAGCCACTGGGTTTCAGCGAAGGATCGGTATAATATGGCATTGTCTGTGTACAGCTGAACGGACGCCCCTCTACAGAAGCCTGGCAGCTCATTAATGAATAACGAGAACAGTAGGGGCCTAGGATGGATCCTGGGGGACTTGATGTGTAATCTGAATGGGGATTGACAGCTGGCCCATTTGACAGTTTGGATGCGGCCAGATAGGTAGTTTCGGAGTGAGGAGGTGGATGGCTGATCAAGACTCAAGGATTCTAACTTCATTATCAGCACTGCAGGGTTCACCAAGTCAAAGCCTTTGTGAGGTCAGAAGGTAGCCCTGTGAGACCAAGATCAAAGGCACGGTGAATGTCTGAGGTGACTGATGAGTGGAGAGTGAGTGCTATGTTGTTTGCGAAAACTGTGTTGGCAGGGTGATGGGAGTTAGTGATGTTCAAGGTAGTCTTGTAATTGGTTGTATAGAGTTATTTCTTGAACCTTTGTAAGGTGGCAGAGAATTGAGACTGGCCTGTAGTTTTCAACAGGGGTGGCCAACCCCCTTTGTGGACTGTATTACTAGTACAGTTTTCCATTTTGAGGGCACAGTTCCTTCCAGAAATGATCTATTGATCAGGTTTCTAACTGGTACTGCAAGTGCCGGTGCTTCCCATTTTAAGAACCTAGGCCCAAGTGAGTCATGGCCAGGAGAGCCACGTTCCTTGAGATTTTGAAGTAGTTTGAGAACCTCTTTTCGGTAGCTAGTTTGATGTGGAATTGCAAGGACACTGATCTAGAGATTTGTGACTGGAGGGTTGGTTGTCTTGGTTTGTAGTGAAGTGGGATACACAGTTATTATGGTCTGTGAAGAGTTGAGAGTCTGCTGTGTACGTTACGTCTGATAATACTTTTCTTTTGTACAAAGAAATGGCAGTTGGAGGTTTTGCCTCTCAGGTGAATTTTGGGCCCAGAATTTTTGAGGGTTACAGAGTTTTTCTGTTTGGATTGAATGGTAGTAGGTCCTCTTTGCATTAGTTATTTTAGACTTGCAGGTATTTCTGTACTGTCTGCATGAATGCCAGTCCGATGGGAGTCCAGTCTTCTTATATGTTTTCCAGGCTGCATCACGTGTCGACATATGGTTCTGTACACCTTTTGTCAGCCATGGGGCTTTAGTGCCTTTGGATCTACATTGGGTAAGTAGGGCATAAAAGTTTAGGATGGCAGTAACAGTGTCAGTTATTCCAGGGCTTGGTCAATAGCAGGCAGGGTATGTATGGAGTCCCAGTTGACATTATTGAGAGAGTTGAGGAAAGATGCATGATCAAAGGAGGACATATTATGGAGATTCTACAATTCTAGGAGGAGGGTTTGGGGAATTATTCCTCTAGATACAATAGATAGGTGAGTGGTCGCTGATGCTGTTGGGTAATACTCCCGAAGCATCATTCTACAAGCACAGTTAGACAGGATCCAGTCGATGAGGGAGTGGTTTCCTGTTCTATTATTCCTTCTTGTGGGTTCAGCGATGTGCTGAGTTAGTTTGGTGTTGGCCAGGGTGGAGAACGCCGTGTTTTTGTTATTGGGCAACCAATCAATGTTGAAATTCCCACACATAATTAGTTCATGTGTGTGTGTGTGTGGGGGGGGGGTCATAGAGTGAGGTAACGATGCTGGGTAAGGCAGCAGTGGCAAACCTGGGTGGTATGTAGGTACATCCTACTAATTTTTTTTTGTGTTATTTAAAGTTGACGAGATGAAGATCGATTCTGCTGGCGATGTTAAGGAAGCCGGGGGTGGAATTTTAGCAGCTGCGAGGTTGATCTTGACATACAAGTGAACACCGCCACCTCTTTTACAAACCCTGTCATGCCTAAAGGTTGTGTACCCAGGCAGGGCCACTTCGTGTGGGAGGATGGAGGGTTTTATCCTTGTTTCAGAAATTCTTAGTACTGCCAAACTGAAGGAAGTAACCCAGGTTTCAAGTTCTGCCATTTTAGGACACAGGCTTCGACAATTCAAGTCGCCATTTCAGGCCCTTGGTATTAATCCAGTTAGTGGGGGAGGGGGGCAGCGGGCCCCGACTGGATCCCACATCACCAGCTAGTAAAGAAGACACAGTAAGTGAGGTAAGTATACGTTGGGGGTGCAGCAGGAGAGAGGTCACTGGGGCACAAAGATTAAAATATATATAGCGCAGCAAATAATAAGTCCTAAATGCTACATTATTCAGGAGAGGCAACAGGTTAACCAATTTCAATGTACTCCAAGTACCGTACACGGCGCTAGTCACGGGAGTTAGGTGCGATTTGTGATACTTTGTTTAATACTCACTCAAGGTGAGGGAGTATAGAAAAAGGAAAGTTTGTTGGATGAGGAGAGAGATGGTGAGCTACTAAGACAGGATGTGTTGTACTCTTTCACTCAGGAGGTGACAGATACTGATTGGGCAGCTTTGTTGATGTGTATAGCTATAGTGGCCCTCCTAGTGGTTAAAAAGTATAAGGACCCAACAGCAAAATGTGGAGATGGTAACCAATAACAGCAAAGTACTATAGGTGTAAAAGTAAGTGCTCAGATAGGGCAGGTGGCGTTGGACATCTCGGAAGGGAGAGCAGTAGTGTTGGAAAAGATGGTAACCAGAGATTAGTACTGCAGATATAATTGTTCAGATAAGGTGGGCGGGAAGGGGGTGGAGCCAACTGTCCGTGTTGCAGCTCTAGATCAAATCAGCATTCTATCAGGAAAAACAGTTAATTTTTACAGCAATTGCAGTCTGACGGATTTGGGAGCAGTGAACGAATCTGCACAGATTGATACTAAAATCAGTGCAATACCTTACACGAGGTGGCCAAGCAACCGAGGGAGCACGACCGAAAACTGACAAGGTCTTGAGCAGCACATCGACATCTACCCTTATGACCAACGCAGGGCAGCCTACAAATGCAGCTCTACTACACGTGATCCAGTCTATGGATGCCAAGCTGAAAGCCGTAGTAGGCAAAGTCACCACACTGGAGGCATCAGTGCTTGGGGTCCAAGGGAAAGTTAGAAAAATATTACCGCATTAAGCTTTCTTTCTTTCATAGGGTCCTTTAGCATCAGTAACTTTTTGCACTTAGCTGGCTAGGTGCAATTGCCCTAGAGGTGTGCCTTTAAGAGATGTTTTTGTGAGCGTAAGGCTAGCCAATCCAAAAGACAGGAGGGCGAGCTTGACCCTGGCGCAGCGGTGGATTTGCCAGCACGCCGGGCGACCCGGTTCGGGAACGGACTCGGGTCGCTGAGGGCCGAGCCGGGGAGAAGGATAGAGCAGCCCATCGGACTGCCTCCTTCTCCGGGAGGATGGGAAGTGCTCGGGGTCGGGCGACTCCTGGTGGAGACCAGGTGTGTAGCGACTACCGACCTCAACAGTGTGTGCGTCCGGAGGCGGGGCAGGGCGCTCCGCGTCATTACGTCCTGCCTCCGGAAAAGGAAAAAAAATGGGAGTTTGCCGCGGGGCCCAGTGAAGCCGGTCACAGCTTCAATTAGCCCTCAGGCCAGCCCTCCGACCTAGTTTGACGCCTGCGGCATGTGTCCTCAGTGCCGCAGCCCCACCGTGGGGGGTAAGCCACGGGGTATCGGAAGGGCGCGAGGCTGATGTGAGGGAGTGGAAGCGTGACCGGCAGATGGTACCGGGCTACCGGCGGCTGGGGCAGAAAATATAAATGGAAAAAAAAAAAAAAAGGGACAGGAGGGGGTGTGAACTGAGTGAAAGCTGTTGACTGCTTCAGAATTTATTTATTATTTTTTTAAGGAAAAATGAGGGCAAATGCCCCGAAAAAGAATTAACAGGATTCAAAAAACATGCAAATGTCCAGAAGTGGAAATAGAAACAGCAACACAAGGTAAACAGTCATCAATAACAGATGCCAAATGTGGTAAAAGGTGACGCAAGAGCCCTTCTCCGACAGGTGAACCGGGGAGGAAGGGTGGGAGCTTACTGATGTTAAAGGACCCCATGGAAGAAAGATTACTGCAGTGAGTAATTTTTTCTTCTTACCCCAGGAGTCCTTTAGCATCAGTAACTTTTTGCAGACTACCAAGCAGTACCAAGTGGGAGGCTGGCAGAGAGCCTACTTAGGAAAGAAGCTCTGCAGAACTGCCCTGCACATCCAAACTGTAGTGTTTCACAAAGGTATGCACAGATTTCCAGGTAGCTGCTTTGCAGACATCCAGTGGGGAATGTCCCTTGCTGCTGCAAGCAAGGCTGCAGTGCCCCTGGTGGAATGGGCCCTGAGCCCCACTGGAGGTCGTTGACCAGCTTTCTCATAGCAGAATCTAATACAAGAAACCAACCAATGAGAAATGGGTTCTCTAGGTAGCAGATCTTCCTCTGCCTACGTCCCCGTAGATGAGGAACAACTGAGTGGAAAAGCCTCGACTGTCTAGTATGCTCTAGGTGGTGAAAGATGGCTCTTTTGACATCCATGCTGTGGAGCTCTTGCTCGCCAGGAGTGGATGGCTCAGTAAAGAACACAGGCAGAGTAATGAATTGGTTCAAGTGAAACTCTGAAACCAACTTTGGCAGAAATTTCCCGTTTGTCCTGAGCTCAACTTTATTGTTGTGGGGGATGATGTAATTCGGCTCAGTGCACAGGGCCTGTAGCTCCAAAATCCTCCTGGCAGACGTAATGGCTACCAGGAAGATGGTTTTCCAAGTTACAAACTTGATGTGGGCCGTGGACATAGGCTCGAAAGGTGGATTCATGACCCGTCTATGCACAGGTTCAGGCTCCAAGGAGGAACAGGCTCCTGGTTGGAGGCTGGAGGTGCAAGAGGCCTTTGAAAAACTGTCTAAACATGTCATGGGGAAAAAATGATTTCTTCTTTCCCACAGAAAGATAGGCTGAAATTGCTGCCAGGTGTAGCTTGAGTGAAGATGGTTTCAAGCCTGACACCTGTAGGTGTACCAGGTAGTCTAGCAGCTGAGGGTCTGAAGCCGATAGGGTTTCGACCTTTTTGCTTCTGCACCAGAGAGAAAACCTTTTCCATTTGGCTGCATAAGTCTTTTTAGTGTTAGTTTTTTCAGGCATCCTCAGTATCTTAAGGACCTGTTCAGAGTACTGTGAGGATGGAAACTAACTTCTCAAGAACCAGGCTTTGAGGTGAAGAGAGTGTACGTCTGGGTACTGCACTCCTGTCTGAGGAAGGGTCAACAGGGAGCGAGTTGGAGGCAGGCAAATGGGCCTGTTGCAGGACACAGAGAAGGAGAGGGTACCAGGTTTGCCTGGGCCATTCCGGAGCCACTAGGATTATGGATACAGGCTGCTGCCAGAGTTTCAGCAAAACCCTGAATATCAGGGGAAAGGAGGAAATGCATATAGAAACCTCCCTGACCAGTCCAGGATCAGGGCATCCAGAGGAAGTGTTCCCGGAACTGGGGGATTGCAACAGCACAGAGGAAGCCGAAAATTGAGACGAGAGGCAAACAGATCCACATCTGGTGTGCCCCACTGCCAGAACACTGTGGCTAGTACTTGCTTGTTCAGTGTCCATTTGCTCTGACCTTGACTGATGCGGCTTAGTGCATCCGCCAGAGTATTGAGTTTGCCTGGGAGGCGAATAGCTGAGAGGCTGACTCCCAGGGAGAATGCTAGAGACCAGAGCTTCCAAACAGAGTATTCCTGATCTGGTGCCACCCTGCTTGTTTATGTAGAACATTACAGTGGTGCTGTCCGTTCAAATTTGAACCACCTCCCCTTCTATGCTGGGAGCGAAAGCTTTGAGAGCTAGTAAGACTGCTCTGAGTTCTAAAAGATTTATGTGCAACTGTGACTCTTCAGGAGTCCAGTTGCAGCTTACTGAGGCACAGTCTAGATGAGATGAGCTCATCAGCCCAACAGGGAGGCATCTGTGGTGATCACCTTTGTGGGAAGAGGAGCTTGAAATGGAACCCCTGCCTGCAAATTTGCAGGATCCTTCCACCACAGCAAATTTTGGAGGAATTTCTCCGACACCGGTATTAACTTTGAAAATGTGTTGCTTCTCCGAGACCAGCGAGCTCCGAGGTAGGCTTGCAGGAGTCTCATCCTGTACCTGACCCCTGGGACTACTGCAGTCATAGAGGCCATATGTCCCTGAAGTTCGAGGAAATGTTTGGCTGGTCTTGGCTATCCCTGGGCAAAAGAATCCTGCCACTGAAAGGAAACTCTGAATTCTTTCCTTAGGGAGGAAAGCATATCCCTTCCGAGTGTCCAGCTGGGCCCCTATGAAGGTGAGCAGCTGGGTGGGCTCCGGGTGAGACTTCTTGAGATTTACCGGAAAACCCAGAGACCCCAGGGTGCGTTCTGTGAGGGAAAGAGATTCCTTGACCTGGCAAGGAGACATTGCTACTATGAGCCAGTCATCCAGATAGGGGTAGAGAGCGACACCCAGTCTCCTGAGATGTGCTGCTGCCACTGTGAGACACTTGGTTAAGACTCTTGGGGCCTAGGACAGACCGAAAGGCATTGCGGTGAACTGATAGTGAGCCGAAGGAAGTCTGAACCCAAGAAACTTCCTGTGAGATCTCCTTATGGGTATGTGGAAGTAGAAGTCCTTTAATGTATCTGTTGTAACTACTGTATATCGATGCCAACGCATGTTTTCTCTGTAACTAATTCCAGGTAGCCCCTGAAAAAGGGGCCTCAGGTCTCAGTGGGTTTACCCAGTTACCGAAATCTAAATAAATAAAAGTTGAGAGAGGCTAGCCAGTCGCCCTGCTGTAAGGACTGTATGACCAGTGACAGAGTGACCATTTTGAAATTTTTTTTTTCCCAGATGTTTGTTTAAATATCAGAAATCTAAGATAGGTCGCCACTCCCCAGTTTTCTTGTGTGTCAGAAAATACCTGGAGTAGAGACCCTTGCCCTTCTCATGGGGACCCTCTCCACTGCTCGTAAAGCCAGAAGGTTTTGTACCTCCATTTCCAACAGTGGTATCTGTGATGGTGACAGAGGTCTTGACACCTGAATACGTTTGAGGTCTGGCAGCTGCTTGAACTGTAATGGAAGACCCTTCTCCACTATCTCCAGCACCCACTTGTTCGACGTGATGAGGGACCAGTGCTGAAGATAGTGAGAGAGTCTGCCTCCAACCAGAAACGGGGAGGCGACCTGGACACTCACATCAGGACTTAGACTGAGAGGCAGGTGGCTGGGTAGAGGTGAATCTTCTTTGGCCCCTTCTGCCCCTGCCTCTGAAAGACCCCCTGTACTGGCTAAAAGTCAGATTGGGGATAGGGACTGTAAGGCCTGGGGGAAAAAAAAACCAAAAAAAACTTTGCCCCTGGGATGGGATCTCTGAGGGGTGGCGGGTTTAGGCTTGGATGAATGGCTCTGCCAGGAGGCCTTGTACTCATCGATTTTTTTCATGTAGTCAGTGGTTCTGTAATCAAACAACATTTTGATCACAGGGAAAATCTATGGCCTTGTTCAGAGTGTCTGTGGTCAGACTGGTTGTTCTAAGCCAGGTGAAGCATCTCAGAGATATGGCATGGGCCATCACCCTAGAGGCTGCATCATTACTGTCATCTGCCATGTGGAATTGGTACATAGTAGCTTCCAAGGCAGTTGTTGACGTATCCACCAGCTCCTGTACCATAGAATCTGATCCGTTGCGGGTGATAGCCTGGTCAGATTTCCAAAGGGCTTTCTTATATTTGGCTGTGAATGCCATGTAAGAAGAAAGCCTAAGGAGCAGGGAAGCTGTGGCATACCTTCCTTTAACCGAGTTTTAACATGTGAATTCACTGTACAACATTATTTTTCTCTGTATGTATAACTGTCTTATAAAGCATATGATGTATTTGTTGTGTATCAACTATTGAACCTTGACCTTATCAGGTCCATCTTGTAAATAAGCCTTGCTCAATGATGTTCACCTGTATAAATAAAGATTTGATTGATACATTTTCTTTGCTATAAAGTCAATTTTCTTGGAATCCTTGTCAGGGGGAAGAGGGCGACAAGGAGACACCAGCTTTCTCACAAGCTGCCTGCTGCACTATACTCTCGTGGCTAGGGTGCCCCGACAGGAACTCGGTACCATTTTTAGACAATTTATATTTTCTCTCAAGCTGCTTATCAACCCCTAGTACTGAAGTGGGGTATTGAAGCACCTTCATGGTATTTTCTAAATGCATTATAGATAGGGACGACCAGGGTCTTTGAGGATGAAAGACCCTTCATCTCCCTATAATCTTCATCTTCATCGACATCCTGGTTGGGCTCTTGTGTAGGGAGGTCCAGGGTATCCAGCAAATATTTTGTATAAATGAAAACATAGAGGAAGGATCCTCGTGGTCACCCGGGGGATCCTCAAGGAGAGGGTCTGGAGACTCCTGAGGCTCAAGGCCCTCAAAATCCATGTCAGGGGCATCACAGAACTGATCATCATCAGCGTCACCCTCACAGTCTACAGACCAGAACTGTGGAAGAGTGCTTGCCAGCCCCAGTAAATAGAGGGCCCATCTTTTGAAGGGTCTGAAACAGTTGCCATGCTTTTTTCATATCTTGCATTGACGGAAGAACCGGCGCAGTTCGTAAGTGCTTTGTTTTTTCTGAATGCTTTAAGCTGCCTGTTGTCTCACTATTGGCTTTCCCAGGAGCAATGGGAGCACATTTGTCTTGACAGAGTTTCTTTTTAGCCACATCAGAGGCTTGCTTAGGCTTCCTTTTTTCGTCACTCTTATTTTTTAAATTTGTGAGGAACTTCATCTTTGGAAGCTTTGTTTTTGACTGGGATCTGGAGGGTTCCTCAGCACCTCTGCTTTTGGCATTAGTATTTTTGAATGACCCCTCATCGGAAACCTTCGATTTATCCTCAGCCATAATTATCAAAGGCTTGTCTGCTACGTTCGCCAATTTAAGCAAAGCAAACCAGTTCTGAACCTATGCACTGAGTGCAGGTTTCTGTGAAAATGCGACCGGCCAGTCCTGCCCCAGTTAATAAACTGTCTATTACCAGTGCCCCCCCCCCCTTTTTGGTTGTAAAACTGGGATCTACACCAGTGCCAATCTTAATAGAAAACCAGTAATACTCAACTGCGCACAGGTGGCTGCTGGACCCTTAAGGACAGTCCTGACACAGATGATACCAAGGTCCAGTAATAACAAATATGGTTTCCTCGTAATTGCCAATCTAGAGAGAAAACCCCCAGGCACTGTTTAAATTTTTAAGACTACTGCAGGTGCCTCGCGGTAAACCCTGCGAGGTGAAAAAACAAGGCAACCGTTCCCAATTCGACGGTTCCCACAAGAAATTAGTCAAACATGAAGGAAACCGTTGAAAATAAACACCTGCGATAAAATTAGGCTTTAAAGTAAACAGTCGCGGTAAAAATAAAAAAAATTGCGAAGCACTAATGAAAAAGTAAAAGTTGTCACTTGGCACACTAAAGGAAAAGATTTGAGGAAAATTTACCCAGATAAGCACTAGGAGGCCGTCAACAAGGAAAGTTGGGAGACACCTCAGAGGCAATATGCTCAGTCCAGCGGAGAAAAAATTCTGAAGCAGTCAACAGCTCTCACTCAGTTCACACCTCCTCCTGACTTTTGATTGGCTAGCCCTGTGCTCAAAAAAAAAAAAAAAAAAAAAATTCTCTTAAAGGCACACGTCCAGGTCAATTGCACCTAGCCAGCTAAGTGCAAAAAGTTACTGATACTAAAGGACTCCTGGGGTAAGAAAGAATGCTCCTGCCTCTAACAAGGCTTTTACAACAGCAGCGAGTTTTGTTAAAGAAAACTCGGTGCTCCGACTACACCTTGAGCACTTCGGAGAATCAGGCAAGAGCCATGCATGTTCGAATGGTGGGAATGCAGTTAAGATGTTGGAGATGAAGACTTTAAAAGCTTTTATTCACTAATGGCTAACTGATCATTTGCATTTTCAAGACTTTACTAGATTACTCCTCGACGGGATTTGGGGGATAACCCTCCTCCTCGGATGGTGATGATTGTTCTGGCTGATGAAGCTGAACGGGACGAGATGCTACATGCCACCAGACGGGCAGAAGCCATGGAGTGGCACGGCAAAGCTATCCGTCCCTTTCCTGACCTTAGTTATTCCACCCGGTCCAGATGGAAGGCCTTCGATGGAGCAAGACCACTCCGTACACTGGGGGTCCAGCATGTCTTGATGCTTCCCGTCAGACTGAAGATCGTCTATGGCAAAAGAACCTACATCTATATGGATCCAAAGGACATGGGTAAAATGGTTGCCCTAATTGGTCGGGAATTTGCCACCAGAGGGCTGGATTCAGAATCAGAAGACAATTCTTAAGGACTCTAGTCAGATGTTCACCACTGCAGTTGGTAAGCGATCGGGAGTTGGTTAGGTTGGGAAGGGGAAAATGACTGTTGCTAGACATAATTTTTGGTCTTGCTAAGTTATGCCAATAGATAAACGTTTATATTATTGGCTGGCTAAAAATAGCTCTTCATGTCGGTGGCAGTTTACAGCTACAGCAAATGTCCGTTTTGTTTTGCATTAAAGTGGTGCCTTCCTGCCATTACTCCTAATCAAAGAACTTTCATTTAGTCACCGCACTGTGGCCTTTTCAGTACTGCTTCTTCCTTCCTACTGAGCAGCAAAATTTAGTTTTTTGCTCTTTTGCAGAGTGTACTGCTTCTGTTTATAGCAGTTCTCTGTACTGGGGGTACAACTGTGAAAGCCAGTAAAATCGGCTTACTTTAATTTCTGGCTATGTTGTTATGTCACTCTGCAAGGGGATGTTTAAAGTTAGAGAGACTCTTGCTGTTAAAGATTCAAAAAGTTTATATGGGTTTGGTTAAAAATGGTCACATGTGCTATAAATGTTCCGGTTCTCCTATTATAGTTAATAAAAAGACATTTAAGGTAGGGTGCAGTCTCCATGCGGGTCCTGGTTTCTGTACCTTGAGGATCCTTCGCAGGCGGGGAGCTGCTCCATGGGCGGAATGCCCGAACAGAGGCAGGGAGTCTTAAGGATTGTTGGCAGGTGGGGAGCTGCTCCGTGGGCAGAATGCCCTGACAGAGGCAGGGAGTCTTGAGGATTGTTGGCGGGCGGGGAGCTGCTCTGTGGGCAGAATGTCCGAACAAAGGTAGGGACTTAAAATTAATACACTTATCTTACTTTTCTGCGGATAACAGTGTTGTGGCTCGCATCCCCTGTAACATGACTGTACCTTATTGTTGAACTGTGTTGCCGATTGCTTCGCCTTACATGTAACCTGACTGTGCCCTATTGCTGTACTGTATTGCTTATTGTCTCTTATATGTATGTCTTTGTCCTCTTTTTGACGAGGTACCTTTGTAAATGAGCCTCTGGCTCAAAGGTTGTTAAACTGATGTTAAAATAAATAAACAAACACTGTCACTTGAATTATGTCACAAAGGAAAGCTTATGCTCCTAATATGAATACTAAATTGATGTGTTGCTTATCTTCCAAATTTTGAAGACATCTGCCTCATGTTTAATAATGAACAGGGGTTTACCGTACTTTGTCAATCATCCATCCACTGGTGCAAAGAAAAAAATAAACATATGAAGTGGTGAATGATCAAGTTTTAGTTAAAAAAATGGTTAACTGTTTACTGTTCATAATTTGCACTGCAAGTATTGTACAATAGTTTTAAAATCACAAAAATGAAACATTATACCAATATATTTTCACTGCATTATACAGTAGTCAGGGTACGCTATAATTTACCTGTTTTACTCCGGCTACAATGATTTTAAAAATAATTGTAAAGATACATTTTATAAAATTGTTTTCAGACTTTAGTCAAGTTCTTATTGTAGTCTTTGCATGCGAGTATCTATGTTGTACATAGACCGGGATCACTGTCACAGACTAGTAGATTCAAGTTTGTAATCAGCAGGGCCATCCAAAATCCTCAGATGTCTGAATCAAAACACTTTTGAACTGAAGGTATGTTTGTTTATTTAGTTTTTGTTGACCGGGTAAGTGCACTAGACAAATTCTGCCTATTTTCGGGCACGACACTGGGGGAGGGGGATACAGATGAATGGCAATGACTTTGAACCAGATTAAGCTGTTGGTGGTATTTAATGAATGGGGGGAAATCTGGCCAGGGAACCGGTGAAATTCCCCTACTCTTTTTGAGAAGTGCCATGGGATCTTTAACATCCACCTGAACTACCACCAGAACAGGCAGATGGGACATCGGTTTAATATCTCATCTGAAAGATGGCACCCCACCCTCATGCTGCACTGCAGTGTCAGTATTGGGATAGTAACCCAAGTGCCTGGTGTGGGGATAGAACCCACAGCCTTCTGATCTCCCAGCCTCAGAGGCGAGTGCACTACCTGCTGAGCCATGGACACTGACCTGTTCACAAGGAAAAACCTGCCCTACCACTTACATAGAGACTTTCTAGTTAGCATCCCATTTAACTCGTTGTCTCCTAGCAGACGCCTGTAGTCATCTGTAAAATACACTGGTGTGTCCTGAGGACGCCTGCAGAAGTCGGCTACTGACTCCCAGTGTGCCCTTGCAACGTCTGGAGAAGTCACATATTTTAATACCGTATATAGTATAACAAATTATAGTATACTGTATATTTGACTTCATAGTACCGTTGGAAAGGTAATTTTATGCTGAGCAACTCTGCCACTGATATTTTGTGTATATCATGTATACTTTAGAAGTTTTTTGCATTTGTTTATGGTATGGTGTGTATGGCTTATATTGCCTGTTTTAGTGAAAAATATTTCTTTTTGCAGTTTCAACCAGCATAGAAAAAAAAAATTACATATTATTTGCATACCACCATTTGAAAGGTAATTTTGTGCTGAATAACTGCCACTCATACTTTGTGTCTAGCACTTATGGTTCTTGAGCTATTAGGATTTGTTTGTGGCATGCTGACTATATAGCTTGATTTTGCTTAGAAAGGCCCAGGATTTACTGTTAACAGTATACAGGAGACAAGTGGTGCAACATCAGAGAGCTCCTGTGGAGGCAAGGAGTTAAGTGAATGGGTTCATTTGCACCTCTTCTCCCACCTATTGTTGCAGTCTCTGTGACAACAAAAAGTTTTCTGATAAACACTTAACATTTGATTTGTGCGGAAGCAGTCTAAGTATACTTATATCCTACTCCCCTTCCCCCCAACTCCTCTCCTATCTCCCCCACCGACACTCAAGAGTGCCCTGCTTTCTTCGAATCCCTCAAAAGGTTCCTCTCCAGAGGACGTTGATCCCAAACTTCTTTACCTTTCTGCCCTTGCCATTGCTTACCCCATCTCCTTAATCCTAAACCTCTCCTTTATGACAGCGCAAGTCCCCACCTCCTGGAAGCATACAGTAGTTATTCCTCTCCCCAAGGGTGGTGACTTATTGGCTCCTGGCAACTATCGCCCCATCTCTCTACTCCTAACACTCACTAAACTCCGAGAACACCTGGTCCTTTCCCAACTTCCCTCTTTCTCTCGGATAACTTGTTTTTCACCCCATTCCAATCTGGCTTTCGGAAGAACCATTCCACCACTACCTGTCTCCTCAGGCTCACCGATTTCATCCTCACTGAGATGCACAATAGCCTGACCACCTCTGCCATCTTTGTCAACCTAGCCAAAGCATTTGACTCTTGTTTCCCACTCCCTCCTTGGCTCCCTCTCTGCTGCTGGCCTGGCCACATCCACACAAACTGGCTTAAATCCTCCCTCACTGGTAGGACACAATCAGAATCTCTGATTCCACGCCCAAGGGCTCAGTGCTAGGTTCCCTTTTTTTCCCCATCTTTATAAACGACCTTCCCACAGTCTGCTCCACCTCCTTCATCCATATGTACTGTATGCCGATGACACTTCTGTTCTGCTCCGGCACCAACCCTGCAGCAGTGGTAACTAGCCTACAGCAAAACTTCAACCAAGTCCAGCTCTGGTTTGCTTCACACCAGCTCTCACTCAATGCCAAGACAGTCTCTATGACCTTTGGCACCAGGCAAAGACTCTCAAGGCTTTCTGACTTGCCCACTTTCCTCGCCCTAAATGGGACAACCCTGGAGGACACTCCCTCATTTAAATACCTTGGGGTTTGGATTGACCAACATCTCAACTTCTCTGTACACATCAACGCCATCTTGAAGAAACTGCACCCCAAGCTTGACGCCCTGTACAGGAACTGCAGTTGCATCCCACTGACTGCGAGGCGCGAACTTGCCCAGAAGATGATGCTCCCCATTTAACTACTGTGACGTAGTCAGTGCTGCTCCCAAATCTTCCTTGGTCAAACCAGACTCTCTCTTTAACCCCTTCTGCCACTTTGCCCTAGATGCCCCCTCCTGTACTCACCACTGTGCCCTTTATCATGCTCTAGCTTTTCCTCTGCTGTCCCACCCATGGCTTACCCATATTGCAAAACTGACATCCAAATTCTGGCGTGGGGAACTCCCTCAATTAATAATAATAAAAAAAAAATCTCCAATCTCCCTTTATCTTACATCCTCATACTTTTCACTCCCTGAAATCTGCTGACACCCACACTCCACTGATCCCACGTAGATCTACCTAGGCAGGTCAGACCGTTTTTTCACCCACCACTTCCCCAAATCCTGAAATGCCCCCCCTCCCCAATACATCACTCCTCCTCCACCCTTGGTACTGCTCTACATAACTACCACTCCTCCTGCTGCACCTGCTATAATCTTCCCTAACTCCTATATACCCTGACCAGCTCCATCCACTTGACCCCCTGCAAGGTTCATGCATCCTGGGGGGGGGGGAACCAGAACTAGTTTTGTGGCTTGCCAACAGCTTTCCCATTTTCACTGCTCCTGGCTGCTGCCTGATCCCACCCCCTTGCAGGGTTCTCTTCATCCCAGAGATTTACATTGGTCTCAACAGTCTTTCTTCACCCCTCCTCCAATTTCTCTGCCCTTGTCTGTTCTCAGATTCCGCCCATCCCTTAAGCTACCCTTTACTGCTCCCTTAGCATATTCCCAAACTTCTCTATCTTGGGCAACTGCCTGCTCTGGCCCTTGCCTGCACGTAGCACTTGTAGCCATCTGTGAGAGTAGCTCTGCCTACATCGTTGCACCAAGACTGTACAATGCATCACTATATGACAGCTTCGGTCTCTTGCATTCTGTGTCCTTCTGCTGTTACGCAACTGTCTATGCGTAAACTGCCCGTATAAATTGAACTGGAAGTTTAAGTCTGTTACTCTTTATTGTGAAAATTGTATTATTCTGAATCAAATGCCCTTTATTGTGTTTGTTCTCTGTATCTGTAATTGCTGTTGCTAATTCCTCATTGTTCTCCTCCCCCCAGGAGACGAGCAACTTGTTGTTCAGTGTGCCTTCCTGGTGAAACATTTCAATCAATGAATAAATAAAATGTATGCTTGGCCAGTGGATTTTGAAACCAAACCAGACAAGAACCATGTTTACACGGCAGCAGCGCTTCAAAATTCTGACTGCAGCAGTGCGGTCTCGACCGCCTCAGACACATGGTCTGCCTGTCTACATGGCCCCCTCTGCACTGCTACAATCCACAGTGGGGAGGGGCCAGGTGGCTGCTCTGCAACATAAGTGGTGATGTGCTGATGCTGCGCTTGCTGCCATTGTCACTTCCAGTCGTTGCCATGCCTCCACATATACAGGAAGTGCTGTTAACTACCTTCTTACAGGACAGCCTGCTATACTACCGCCTGATAACAAACGCGTCTTGTATTTTCATGACAGCAGTTTCAGAGCTCATGTTATGCTTTTGTTAGTCTGATCGTTCCACCAAGCCAGCCACCAAATGGAGTTCCAGTACAAAGACTGGGAGGAATGAAAGCATGCTGGGGACGTCTTCTTTACACCGCAGCAAGCAGCGCAGCTAGTCCACACGGCAGCTTGTGCCACTCACTCTGAAACACGTTCCCAGCTTTGCAGCAGCTCTGGGAGCGAAGTAATGGATGTCTTACTGCGACTAGGTAGGGTAGGTGTCCACACAATCGCTTTTGCAGTGGAGCAACTGAGAACACCACTTGCTCCAGTGCACAGGTGGTTGTGTAAACAGGGCTAAGGATTCAAATGAAAGCAGTGTCACATAAAACGCTTCCCCACCTTGCACTGCATCATTTTGGCCAAACCCAAGTCTGCATGCAAAACTGTCAATATATTTGCCAATCTTTTATTGAAAATGTTAATTTACACAATATAAAGTGAAAATTCAAGAAAACTGTGGAACATCATTTTTTTGGAGAATGGTGAAAATTGTGGATTCCACAATAAAACCATGGGTACAATACGTAGTGCCCCTGGTAATGGCTCAGTATGAACAATTATATGCAAAAAGGGTTTAAGCAGTACCCAACAAGTAACTGTATCATCAGAGAATGCCACACAAACCCCAGGCTTTGAACACCGTTCTTCTCTGTGATGCAGTGTTACTTTAAGCTTATTAATGAAACTCTCTTGCACATATATTTTTATCTGAGCCATTACTGTGCCGTGTGCCATCTTGTGTTCCTTCTGGTCTCATGATTTTTGTGGCACTCGTTCTCAACATGAGAGTGCAGCTCTGTGTACTTCCTGACAGCCACAGTTTATAGTTATTTGGATAAAATGTTCAGGTGACAATTAGCCAGAATAGTTTACAATTTTTGTTATTTTTTGACTTCTAAGTTAAACACTAAACTTACTGAAAACGTGGCTCACTCCACATAAAGGCCAGCAAGGCTTGGTATAGGAACATTTTTACCAGTAAAGATCAGTATTTGGCCAGTGTCAATTTCAGGCCATGCTGGTTGCAGATATGGGATCTCAGATGTGGATTTTTATTATGAGAAATCAATATTGCCTCTACATGAGAGTTTTGGCCAAGTCCTGAGGCTACAGACTTACCTTTCCTTTGGCTCCAGGCCCAACAGCTACGACAGTTGCTTGCAGCACCTTTCCTTGTGTTTTTTCTGGCAGCATGATGCCACCTTTGGTTACCGTTTCAGGGGCAAATCTTTCAACAAGGACACGATCAAACAGAGGGAGAAACTTCCTGAATGCCGCCTGTTTAAAAGGACAATCACATGTCAACTGAACATCCAAAATATAAATATGTAACTTGCAAAACTGTTTCTATCAAATTTCTTTCTCTGTCTTTTCCATCATAATTTACAAAATGACAACACCACGAGCCAGATCTTCAGTAAGATGTAAAGGGGAGTGCAAGCATTTGCACTCAATCTTGCAATATAACCGGTGTGCAAAAATATATTCAGAGGAACAGCGCAGAGCACTATTCGCCTGAATATAGGTCCATATGTGCCCAGCGCTAAGCCACTTACAGCTGCCTAATAGCACCCCTGAAATAGGGTGCCTCAATGGCTAGTACCGAGGCAAACATTGCTATATTTAAAATGCCTCCATGCAAATGAGCCCATTGAGCATGCAAAGCACTAGGGTCCATTTGCATGCCCATTGAAGCTAGTTGCATGGGGAGCAAGACTGTTCTGGCCATGCGCCGCCCAGCTGCCCGTCCGGCGCTATCGCGGTGCGAGGCCCCCTACGCAATCACCTGCCCGATACAAATGACAATATTTCCCCAGTGATCTAGCGCCCCCAAAAAACCTGACTGGCAGCCCTATGACGACAATAGTCCCTGGTGGTGTAGTGGTCCCTCCCAGATAGTGATGATAGTAGTTCCCTGGTGTCCACCCCAAACACCCGATCCACGTATGACAAATTAACATAAGTCCCTGGTGGTCTAGCAGACCCTCTACCCTATCCCCGATCGGTCTCTAAAGTACACAATTATTTTTCCCTGGTGGTCTGCTAGACCACCCACCCTATCCCTG
Source organism: Neoceratodus forsteri (assembly GCA_016271365.2). Classification (NCBI taxonomy): domain Eukaryota; kingdom Metazoa; phylum Chordata; order Ceratodontiformes; family Ceratodontidae; genus Neoceratodus; species Neoceratodus forsteri. The sequence goes on from CM028132.1 coordinate 34,774,400, forward strand.
ATCAGTTTGTATACTATAAGATGTATTTTCTCTTGGTGTCTAGTGGACCCCCCGGCAGGTAGTGCCCTACCCCTGCCCCCCATTCCGAACCAGAGTTGGCAACTGGCACAGCCCTCCTCTTTCTACCACAGCCAGCCACCGACTGAGCTATCAAAGAGTGTGTACTGTACAGTATGCACTCACTGACAGCTCAGTCAGTGGCAGGCTGTGGTGGAGAGAGCAGGGCTATGCCAGCCACTGACTCAGGTTTGAGATGGGGGGGACACTACCTGCCGGGGTGGGGGTCCATTAGATACCAAGGAAAAATACATCCTGTACTTTAGACAGACAGATTGGGGATAGGATCTACTACACAAGATGTTAATTTGTCATACATGGGATCGAGGTGTTGTGGGGGGAGGGGGCCACTGGACACCAAGGAATACTATCATTATCGGGCTGGCGATCAGCGAAGGGGGTTGACCACTACACCACCTGGGAACTATTATCGTGATTATCGGATTGGTGACTGGCGAGAAGAGGGGGGACCACTGGACACCAGGAAGTACTGTGTTGGGGTGGTGGGGCCCACACACTACCTTCGGCAACCACTAGGGTTGTGCTGGATTAAAACCATGATTGGGATGGCGGTATTTTCCCTGCACAAGGGGACTGTGCCCTTGCGCAGAGCAAATACTCTAAATGTCTGACTGTGCTGATATTAGAAACATAGAATTTGACTGCAGGTAAGGACCGCTTGGCCCACCAAGTCTGCCCATTTTCCTACCTAACAGATAAGCTGCAGATCCTAGTTAACCAACAGCTTACTTCCTCTTACCCCCCACTAGGACTGCCTTATGTCTGTCCCATGCATTCTTGAACTCCCCACTGTTCTTGACTCCACAACCTCCTCAGGGAGGCTGTTCCATGCATCCACAGCCCTCTCGTGAAAAAATACTTCCTCACATTACCTCTGGGCCGTCTCCCTCTATCTTCAAATTGTGCCCCCTTGTTCTTGCACATCTCTTTTTCTGAAAGATGCTACCCTCTTGGACTTTGTTGAGTCCCTTGAGGTACTTGAAAGTTTCTGTCATGTCCCCTCTCTCCCTTCTTTCCTCAAGGATATTCAGGTACCCGTCCCTGGATTTGCATAATTTTGCCTCGTGTACCCCTTCACTGTTTGCCTCAGTGCAAGCTCAGTATGCCCACGCTAACCGGGCTTTTGAATATGGGACTTCAGCACAAAACCTGGTCTGCGCGGGCAAACTGGGTTTTGTGCCAGGGCAAACATTTGAATATCTGGCCCAATGTGCGGTCTTCTGAGGTCTCAAAGCTATTACAAAAATATAGTGGCACAGCTCAAAGCTGTCAATCAGCATAGAATCTTGGGCATATGAACATTCTGAAAGCCGAGCTTCTCCAGTCGTTGCTGTGCCACTCTAGGGATAGGCAGCACAGGGGATCTCGCTCTCAGAATGCTTCAATCAACAGTACATGTGACATTTTCCTTGACCAGGTATGTGCAACTGTGGAGCAGGTTAGGGCTACCTGTTTTCAGAGAGCACCCTAAAATTTGGTAATTGTGACTGTCAAGCTGCGGCTTTCAAACGGAATAACTTGCTAGTCCTTCTATTCCATTTTCACTGCTTATTGTGCATGAATTGGGGGCAATGTGCCACACTTTAATACAGGGTGTTTTGCAAGTCTCCTTAGATTTTGCTAGCCTGGTGCCTTTCAGGCAACTGATTTTTGCCTCTTCTCCTCAGGGGGAGGGGGTACACTTAGAACAGGGACTGGAGGGATCTGTCCTACTCTCCCTTTTTTCTCTCAATCCTGCTTTCTTTGGGTGGACCCTCCATTATCCCTCTCCTCAGGTTAGTTTTTTTGTGCTTGCTCTGTACTTTGCAAGCAGTGTGGGCTAGGCTTGCTGGACTGCATTTTGGGAGTGTTTTAATAGTAACCCTAGAACAGTCAAAAGGCTCTGCTACCCTTCATTTCAGTTTTGTGCTTTTGTCTTTTTCAGCTTTTCTATACCCCTTAGAACTTTTCTCTACCAAACGGTGGCTCGTCGTTGACTCTGCGCCATCTAGCAGATTCCGGTCAGCCTGGATGAGCTGCGCACCTTTTCCCCATTGCTTGCATCCTGCCAGTGAGTTAAGCACTCTTTTCTGCCAAGCGCTTGCTCCTGTGCAAGTTTTGGCACCCTAGTTGGTCAGGTGTGCTCGTCATGGTGCCGTCATGCTCAACGGTGTGACGACATTGTACTAGCGATGTCGTGCTCCTACGTACAATTTCGCACATTTCTAGTGCCTTTTGATCATCAGGCGGCTGCTGCATACTGCCACTCCTGTTTTCGACTTAACTCTCAAAGCGCTTGTCAATACAATGCTCTATTACTGGAACTACTGGCCATATTTTGGGCATTTCAGGCAGGCTCCTTTCCTCAGTAAATGGTTATTTTTTTCCTTTCAGGGTATACTTCTGCAGGGTGGGGTGGTGGGATTCTCCATGACTGGCTTAGGACCAAGGGCATTTTTTTTTTTTTTTATTATTATTGTTAGCTTCTTTGATTGTATATTTAGAGTTTGGCACAGAATACTGGCACTATGGCTTATCGGAGACATGGATGCAAGATCTGCTGGAGGGTGATGACCCCCCCCCCCGATCTTACTCTCTTAACTGTGTTATGCATCATCTAATAACAATTAGCAGAAGTAGGCCATCGTTCTGGTTTCCGTTTCCCCCTGCAGAACTTGAATCTAGCTGAATGCTCTTTGTAAGGCACCTTTCGAACATCTTTCATTAGATTCCATTGGAATTCAGAGGAAATGAAACTCACAGTATACCAGATATTGGTCACACAAGCAATATTATGGATGTAGAAGCCCATGGATACCAAGTGATAAAACAACATGGACACTCCTGAAAGAAACAGCTGAAGCAGTCAGTGCCTGATGGGTTAGGTGGCAATGCTAGTGGGATCCGAAGGCGGACCGAGTAGAATCACAATTAGCGGTAGTAATGGGGGAGTTAAGCAGGAACAGAGACAGCAGTTTTTAGAAACAAGGACAGCTAGACAGCAAAGAACCCCCCCCCGAAGGTTTTGTCTGCCTTAACTGGTATCTAATGAAGTGAAGGGGAAGAATGGGACAGGGTTGAAGAACACCCTGTCCCATTCATTATGTAGAAAGAGCTAAATGCAAGATCTATTTTATTCTCTTCTTTTCCGTCTCATCTGTCTGACTGCGCAGTCAAATTTTCTTGCAAGACCTCGGAACTGGCCACTCCGACAGTCTCGCTATTCCTCCCGATATCTCTCTGCCTTCACTTGCTGTTTCTATCTTTTCTTCCCCCTTGCGTATCTGAAGTTATAAAATGTGTGTGAATCTTTATGTGAAAATAGAATCCCTTGGTTTGAAAATGTATATAGTTATACTGTTGAAAGGACTGCAAAAAGCTATTTAGAGCTCAAGGGTTTAACAGAGATGCTGGTTTGCAAAATCCTTTGCAGAGCTGTAAACAGTAGGTCAACTGTACTGTTTTGTTGTACCTGCAAGGAAGGAAACTGACAAGAACATTTGAAATTGGCAAGAATATTTTCTGAAAAACAGAATGTTCTCTTAACAAGTTCCCTGGCAGACAGCAACAATGCTTCTGCTAGAGAGAGGGAGAGCAAGACCGAGATTTGAAATTGAGAAGAAACACTCAGAAAAAGGACTTTTGCTATGTTTGTATTGCCTTTGTAAATAGTTATATTGAACAATATTATGTTTTGTTTTATTGAAAAATATTAAGACTCTACTTGTGAATTTTATGCCTGCTTCTGGTCTTCCTATGCTTCCTGACCCGTGCCCTGATGACAGAGAGGCAACAGGGAGCTGGTTCCAGAGGAAGGGGAGACAGTTTCTGTTCGCTCCAATATTGTCAATGAGGTCTCTCCCAGGAGCCCATGGCTCCTATTAGAATTTCAGCAAGGATGACAATGGTTTATGATTTCTCCAAAATCATCTGCTAACCAGAAAAAACATTTGTAATTTACTCGGTTACTGGCACACAGCTCAACAGGTGAAGATTTATGAACACCGCATGGTGCTTTTCCCAGTTATAAAATTAGTGCCCATCCTGATTCTGCAGTCATGCTTACTGTTATTACTGTTCATACATCTTTATGCTGCAAGTATTCAGACAGAGCGTTAAGGAACCAGTGGTTGGCCGCCTTAAAAGGAAGGACGTAACTTCGCCAGCCAGCTCTCCTGGGTAAGGTAAGAGTACTAGGCAAGTACTATTGGTGATGCTAGGAAAGGAGGGCAGGATGGGAGGAGGGGGAAAGGGTGGAAGGTGGTTACCCTTAATGCTAGGAGCCTTGGGAGGAAAACTGCAGAGTTGCAGGTTCTCATGGCAGAGGGAGAGGTGGACATTGCAGCCATCACGGAAACATGGGCCACCCAATATAATGACTGGGACCTGTCTGTACCAGGGTACAGGTTATTTTGTAGGGACAGGGTGACTGGAAAAGGAGGGGTGGCACTATATGTGAAGGAAGGACTGAGGTGTGTAAGGGAGGAAGGGGAGGAGGGTAGTACAGAGTCACTTTGGGTGCAAATTCAGGATTCCAAGAATAGGAGTCTTAGAATGGGAGTGGTGTACAGGCCACCATCTCAGATGGAGGAGTTAGACAGGGAACTAGCGGGACAGATCAGGAGGACCTCAGAGAAGGTAGTGTGGTGATTGTGGGGACTTCAACATGCCAGGAGTGGACTGGAGCACCCCAACAACCAGGAACAGAAGGGAGCAGGTACTGCTGGATGCCTTCCAGGACAGCTTCCTGCTGCAAATGGTCAGTGAACTAACCAGGTTAGGGAATACCCTTGACCTTGTGCTGGCAAATGGGGACTTTGTGAGAGAACTTACAGTGGAGGAACCGCTGTCAGGGAGTGACCACCACTGAGTATGGCTCACATTGGATATGGGCAAGGAAGGAGTGGAATCTGGCACAAGAGTGCTGGACTTCAGGAGGGCTGACTTTGGGAGGATGGGGGAAGTGGTATAAAGGGTACCTGGCCAGAATTCAATCTAGTATGGATACTAACCAGAGATGGGAGCTCATAAAGTTGGGGATAGTGGAGGCAACCAAAACTTGCTGCAAAGCCCAGAGCAAGGAGGCTAGGGCTAAGAAACCGAGCTGGTTGCGCAAGGAGGTCATGGAAAAGGTAAGGAGGAAAAGAGCTGCCTTTAGGAAATACAAGAAAACAGGGAGGGGGGAGGACAGAGAGGAGTACTTGACAGAATCGAAGGAGGTGACAAGGGCAGTAAGAGGAGCCAAAGCATCTACGGAACTCAGGCTGGCACAAGGCATTAAGAAGGGGGAGAAGGACTTCTTTAAGTACATCAGGGAGAAAAGGAGCTGTAAGGACCACATAATAAGGATTAGGAAGGAGGGGTTGGGTGGAAGCAGGAGTGCGATAAAGCGGAAGCACTAAATGAGTACTTCTGCTCAGTATTTACTAAAGAGAGAGGGGTGACACCCAAGATGGGTGAAATGGCAGACACAGGGAAGTGGTGACAGATGGGAAATCATGGAGGGCAGAGTTCGAGGGGTTTGAAGGCACTGAGGGTGGACAAGGCAGCAGGCCCAGATGGCATCCACCCCAAGGTACTGAAGGAGCTGGCAGAGGTCCTTTGGCAGACCTATTTAATGCCTCACTACATTCGGGGTGTGTACCTCAGGACTGGAGGATGGCTCATGTGGTGCCCCTCCACAAGAGTGGCCTCAAGGATGAACCGGGAAACTACAGACCAGTGAGCCTCACATCCATCGTGGGTAAGCTAATGGAGACTATCCTGAAGGAGGCTGGTGGCCCTCTTAGAGGCCAAGGACTCAGGGACAGCAGACAGCATGGCTTCATCGTGGCGATCCTGCCAAACCAACCTGGTGGGTTCTATGACTGGGTAACTAGGCAGCTGGACAGGGACATGCAGTGGATGTCCTGTATCTGGACTTCAGTAAGGCATTAGACTCAGTGCCACATGGAAGGCTGGGAAGGAAGTTAGTAGGCACAGGGGCAGGTGCAATGCTGGTGAGATGGGTAGGAAACTGGCTGCAGGGAAGGCAACAGAGGGTGGTGGTGGGTGGGGCTCTCACACCCAAGGGAAGTGACGTGGTCCCACAGGGCTGGTGTGGGACCAGTGTTGTTTGGGATAATCATTGCAGACATATCATGGGACATCAAGAGCAAGATCAGTCTGTTTGCTGATGATACCAAGGTTGGTGCGGTGGTGGATGACCTAGGGGATGGCAGGGGTTGCAGGATGATCTGGCAAAGCTTGAAACCTGGTCAGACACCTGGCAAGCTGGGCTTTAATGCCAAAAGGTGCAAGGTGATGCATTTTGGGATGAAGAGACGGAGGACTTACCAGCTAGGGGGAGTGCAGCTAGCCCAGACAGAGGAGGAGAAGGATCTGGGTGTGCTCATCACAGGGTCAATGAACAACTCGGCACAGTGTAGGAAGGCAGCTGCAAAGGCCAACAAAATGCTGGGTTGTACTGCAAGGGGTATATCCTCGAGGAGGGAGGAGGTGATTCTGCCACTGTATAGGTCATTAGTTAGACCACACCTGGAGTACTGCGTGCAGTTCTGGCGTCCGTATCTGAAGAGGGACATTAAGTTACTGGAGGGAGTGCAGCGCAGGGCTACAAAGATGATCAAGGGTCTGGGGGACTTATGAGAGGAGGTTGAAGGAGTTGAACATGTACTCACTGGAGGAGAGGAGAGACAGGGGACATGATTGAAATCTTTAAATACATGAAAGGAATAAACAAGACAGGTACAGAGGCTGTTCAAGTAAGGGAGGGAGGGCCACCAGGGCCATGATATGAGACTGGAGCGAGGAAGGTTCAGGAGGGAGATAAGGAGACACTTTTTACAGAGAGGTGGTGGCTGGGTGAATGCGTTACCTGCAGAAGTGGTATGCAGTAGAACAGTGGACTGCTTCAAACGAGGATGGGACAGGACAAGGGGGAGGGCTAATGAAGGGGAAGGGTGGAAGGGAGGGGCAGCTGCAGAATAAGGGGTGCTAGCTGCACATTCGAGCAGACTTGATAGACCTCTAGGCCTTTATCTGCTGGCAAATTTCGTATGTTCGTAAGAGAATCAAGTTCTCTCTTGTAGTTCAGATTATTTTGCATATGCATTGTTAGTGTTGGGTTAAGGAGAGAACTCACAGACCTGGGCGTTTTGCAGATTTTGGCTACACAGGAAGGAGTACAGGTGCTGCATGGACCAAAGGGGACTGCAGAATCTCAGCTTTCAGAATGTTCATATACCCTGGATTCTATGCCGATTGCCAGCTTTGGGCTGTGCCACTACCCCAGTTGGGGAGGTCATTACCCATACGTGTAAACTCCCCACTGACATCACTGGAGCTAACAGAAAAGGAAATTACAGTTAAATACACAGGAATTTCTCTAACATTTGGTTAACTACTGCCTACCAAAATCTGCAAGCTTTCTGTTGCTAACTGCAACTTTTACCTGAATGACCTTGGGAGCAGTAGCAAACAAGGTCACTGTTCTGCAACATTTAAATGCACCACATGAATGTATTTTAGATCGGTTATATGCTGCTAGAGTTCCTACACACTGACTTCACACAAAACAGAATCACCAAAGCAGGAATCCTGCATGTTTGTTCTTTCTTGGGTTCACATGATTACAATACAGATACTAATGGGACGTATGAATTTTTTTGAGTCCAACTGTATTTTACCAAGCACTGTACAGCCCTGATTTCTGTTTTGCAAAAGTTATTAAAAAGATTAAAAAAAAAAGTTTTATTTTTTAGAAACAGGGGCAGCTAGAAAGCAAAGACCCCCCCCCCCCGGTGCGCTTAAAAACTTTTGGCCTGCTACGAACGGACTACAGCTATTGCAAAGGTTTAAGAAATGCACACGACCAGTGTTCATTTCAAAGCGGGGGACTGGGACAATTGTCACGCAGTTTTACATTCTTTTTTTTACTCACCTCTTCTCCCGTGAGGGCCACCTGCTCACTATTATAATGGTATAAAAGTTGCTGTTTTACAGCTCTGGACTCAGCTGACAACTCTTTCCATCTTACCCTTACTTTTTGTACTCTGCTCAGTGTCCCACATAAATATCTGAAATGCATCCTGCACAACAGCACTTAATACCGTACACATGGCACGATTACACTAGTCACGTTGGTCTAGACGAGCACAGCTCATCATGAGCTCCGTTTCATACCGCCGAGGAACAGCAGTTAACTAAGTATTACAACAATGCCCAAAGACGATGCGTTGTCGCATCATTTTAGATCTGGCATTTTTATTTAATGTGGTCCTCTCGGTGTGGGCCAGTTTTTGTAGCCCTAGAAGGTGCTAGAAAGCATGGCACAGGAGAGGACCCGTCCTTGGTGCAGACCTTCCAGATGTTACGTCCAAAAATGATACACAATGAGGAAGAAAAGGACATACTAAAATCGAGCTCGACTGGCACGCTGCCTCTGCCTGCGGTGCTAAAGTTACACTCACCATGTTCTCAAAAGGCCCCTGTGGAAGCCTTCACTGCTGTCGTCTTGTGCCGCCGTCTTGCTACCTCTTCTGCGAGTGGCCCCACGGCTGTCGCTGGTCCACGTGAAGACCCAGCGCCCTGCGCATGCGTGCCCACGCGACCCCCGAGCGATTGCAACATTTCAGCAGCTAGATACTTTATAACAACTGCGGGACTGGTGTTTAAGTCTCCACGTTGGCACACCTTACAGTGCAACAAAATAACCACCCGAACGCACAAAAGAGTATTTACAACATGTTGCTTCAGTGTAGCCCTGCCCCTTCCCCCGGCGCGCAAATGTCGCCTTTCATTTCGTCATGGCTCTCCCAATTACACAATCCCTTACCTTTAACCTTGGCAACCAATATGGTTCCAGAAACTTCTGGAACCAAGGTACATGAGCCCCGAACGAGCATAATTATACAACCAGTGACTACATTGCGACCTCAAACGGACCGGCTGTGACTGTCCCTTCCCTTCTCCCCCTCTGTGGGGATTTCTGAGGAGAGTCGGCGTCCGTCTTCGCGTGGGGGACAGACAGTTCGCACGCGCGTGGAGGGTGTATTGCGTTATGCAGGTTGCGGGAGTGGGAGGGGAGACGGGGCTGTAGGACCCGGATGGACGGGCACATGTGCGCTTGTAGAAGAGCGGCGTAGCTTGGTACGCGCTGTCTTGTTGAGCCTTAGCCGTGACGCCAGTAGCAGCAGCGCCAGCAAGTGCAGGCACCTTTTGGTAGCCCCTTCGTTTCCACCTTTCAGTCTCTTCAGTTACAGTAACCAGTGAGTATTTCGTGTCAGTCCTGGCTAAGTTTTAGTCCGCTCGCGTGGGGTAATTGCTGCATACAGGGAGATTGCGCGGGTTGCAGACAGTGAATGGACCGATTGTGAGTCGGCTCAACGTGAACTTTCTGTGCATGCACTGTCTGGCACACCATGCTGGGTAGTCAGCCGGGTTTAGGTTAACCCAGTAACTGCTTGGTAATTAAGAAGCGATGTTTGCTGTAGGGCGCCCTTTCATGTTCCAGTAAATTCTGCAGTACGGGGGTTAGCGGCGCTCCGGCGTGATTTGACCTTGCCTTGGGTGTCCTGCTGATGCGGGCATGTGATGAGGCCCTAATGTAAAGTCTGTGGTTCTGTTATTCACGATTACTGATCTGTTTTTAATTTATGCAGCGGTGCGACTTGAATTTGCACTTCTAATTTTTTTGTTCTCACTGTTTTGCAAAAACATGGTTCTGAAAGAACCTATGACACAGACTTCTCGTGGGGCTTTGCTAATCGGGTATTAACTCGGAAGAAGGGATTGCTGTGGGGCAAGATTTCATTGATCACACCGTTTAAGGATTAACTTGTCATGTGGTCTTTTCTGCTGTTAATATTTGCAAGCATGCACACATTTGCAGACCAGTAATCCAGTATTACAGATGTCTTCATCTGAATAGTGTAAGTTTTGAAATTAGTACTTTGGTATAAATTTGAAATCTGACTCTTAACAAAATGTAAATTTGGATATATAACTGATTGTAATAACTGCTCTTATTATGATATCCCATTTTTTTAACTGTTTTTTAACTTTTGTTTCACCCAGAGATGTTTCGTCTGCCAATGGTCATGCGTCAAGTGAGGCCAGTGTCTAGAGCCTTGGCCCCTCATCTCACTAGAGCGTATGCCAAGGATGTCAAATTTGGTGTGGATGCTAGAGCCTTGATGCTTCAAGGTGTAGATCTCCTGGCAGATGCTGTAGCGGTTACCATGGGACCAAAGGTGAAATAAAGTGGTATTTGTTTATTGAAAACGTCACAGATGTTACACATTTAGTTTTTGTTGACTGGTAAAGGAGTACTAGCCAATTCTGCCTGTTTTAGTCTCTGGGCGGGGGGTATAGATGGACGCCATCTGACATGGAACCAGATTGAGCTGCTAGTGGTATTTTTAGTGAAGGGGGGAATTTTGTCCGGGGTGGGGGGGGGGGGTCCCTACTCTTTTACAGGAGTTCCATGGGCTCTTTAACATCCACCTGAACTATTACCAGAACAGGCAGGTGGGACCTCTATTTAACATCGCATTCGAAAGACTACACCTCAGGAGTGCAGGCCCCCCCATGCTGCACCACAGTGTCAGTATTGGGATTTAACTCAAGTGCCTGGTGTGGGGATAGGACCCACAGGCACCGATATTTAGAAATACGCCTGGCAGAGCTGTCCCGGTGGCGCTGAGGGTTGAGGTGCTGGATGCCACACTGGTGATCCGTGTTTGGGCCACTGGGAGTCGGCAGAGGAGGAGGAGAAGGATGGAGTGTCCAGAGGACTGTTCTCCTTCTCTGGGGGGGTCACAGTATCAGTATCCGTTCACTCCTGGAGGAGGCTGGGGGGGCAAAGGTGCTGTGCGACAGTTGGGGAGGAGCTGAGGGCAGACTCATGGAGGGTAGCGTGCATGGATGTGTGTGGGCTTCTCTTGCCTGCATCATTGCACACCCTCTGCTCCAAGGGAAAGAAAAAAATCAGAAAATGCTGGCTCCCTAATAGAGCTGGCTCGGGTAGTGACCCCTCTGGCTACGACAGTTATGCCTGGGGGAGGGCATCCCTGAGTATGAAGGAGTCAGTTGCTGGAGCTTGGCGAGCCCAACGAGGGGCTAGGGGATTATTTCTGCCTAAAAATAAGAGTGTGTGTGTGTGTGTGTGTGTGTGTGTGTATATGTATATGTGTGTGTGTGTATATGTATATGTGTGTGTGTGTATATGTATATGTGTGTGTGTGTTATGTATATGTGTGTGTGTGTATATGTATATGTGTGTGTGTATATGTATATGTGTGTGTGTATATATGTATGTGTGTGTGTGTGTATATGTATGTGTGTGTGTGTGTATATGTATGTGTGTGTGTGTGTGTGTATATGTGTGTATATATATATATATATATATATATATATATATATATATATATATATATATACACACACATATATACACACACACACACTATGCATGCATAGTGGGGGGGGAACAGTACAACCCGAGTTGTGCTGGTGCAACTTGGGATATAGTACAAAGGAGATGAGCTAAGGCTCATCTTCTCTGAATATAGCAGGTAATGCACATTGTGCAAATAGGATGCGCCCGCACATCTTCTCTTCTCCCAGACAGGGCTGAATACCAGGAATGGGAACTGTGTCAAGCCTAACAGTTCAGCTGGCAGTATGCAGATGGGGCCATAATGTATGCAAAGGTGCAAATGGGGCCATTTGCATGTCATTATGGCCCCATTTGCATGTGTTGTGCAGGGCTGGCCAGCGAAATGCACATGGTACCCTGCACAGCATGTGGTGCTGCCAGAGTGGGTCTAGTGGTACCCCCCCTTCTTCCCCGTAGCCACGATCACCGTAAAAGACCTTTTGCAATATTCCTTGGTAGTGCAGTGGTACTCCCCCCCCACCCTTCCTATTGCTGCAATCCCTGTAAAAGTACAGCTCTGTACTTCCCTGGTAGTTTACTGGTCCCCCAGCCCTCCCGTAACCCCGATTGCCGAGCGTGTGGCAGTTTCCCCTCCGTGGTGGTCCAGTGGCACCCCCAGCACCCCCACCCGCATACCTCTATGGCTGCCCGTTGACTGACGGCTACTGTATGAGCTGCAATCTCAGTGGTCCACAGTGTGACCAATGGGCTTCCAATGTATACTGTAATGGTAAAAAAATACGTCAGGCTTGCAGTGCGTACTGTAATAGTCTGTCACAAATAGGAGAATAAATGACTTCATTCACGTATTTGTGACTGACTTACAGTATACACTGCAAACCAATAATCCCATTGTGGACCACAGGATGCAGCCAAAGCTCCCATACAGTAGCTGTCAGTCGGCGGGCAGCTGCAGGGGTATCGCGATTGGGTATGCTGCTGCCCGCCCGATGACGGGGGCGGGGATCCTGTGGGGTGGGGTGCGTGGACCACCAGGGAGTGGAAATACTGCATGATCGGGGTTGGGGAGGCTGGGGGACCACTGTACTACCAGGGAAGTACAGAGCTGTACTTTTACAGGGATTGCAGCATCGGGAGGTGCGAGGTACCACTGGACTACCAGGGATATAGTGTTATATTTTAGGCGATCGAGCTACGGTGAAGGAGGGAGGGAGTTTCACTAAACTACCAGGAAATATTGCAAAAGGTCTTTTACGGGAGGAGGGGGGTACCACTAGACTACCAGGAATATTGAACAAGTTTTTATAGCAACGTGAGCTACAGAGGAGGAGAGGGTACCACTGGACCACCAGAGATTATTTAAAATGTTATTCATCGGCGATCGCGGCTACGGGGAGGAAGGGGTCGCCACTAGACCACCAAGACTGCTATGGGTGTTTCTGCACAGTGTATTGGCTGGGTGGCTACCCGTGGCTGGCAGCTGCTGTGTTGCGCCTTGCAGTACAACAGCTCACCTGTAGGTGGCCACCATCTGAACTGTCTCCCCCCCCCCCCCCACCAAGGCTTCATTTTGGGCATTGGTATGTGACGCATCCCAGGATTGTGCAGGCATATGCGCTGTACATCTCTGGCTGAATATCTGGCTGTGCCGTATTTGCATGGGCATGCCCCCTGGGAATGCCCCGCATACATTCTTTCCTCCCTGGTGCATTGGGACTTGCACTGTGCAAGTCCTTCTGTTGGATATTGCACCAGGGTGCATTTCTGGGGTTACGCTGGCGCAACTCGGTTGAATATCTGGACCACAGCCTTCTTTCTGATCTTCTGGCCTCAGAGGCGAGTGTGCAGCCTGCTGAGCCACTGCAAGTGCTCAGTTACAAAGGTTCACCATCAGCTACATAGTCACAAAAAATCTTAGAAGTACAGTAAGCAGTTCTAGAGGAAATGCAGTCCAGTCTGACTAAAAGCACTTGAGAGAAGAGTTGTATAGGGTTTTGGAAAAAAGTCATGCAAGTAGTTATATAGACACTCATACATAGAGATAGTTCAACGGTTACAGTTGCATTGGACTGCAAAAGTAGACCACATGGATTTCTTAAACTGATTAAATATACTTTGGGGAAATTTGGGGGCAATTAAGTAGTGTATCATGCAGTTCATTTAACCAGTTCGTGGCCCTGACAACAAATGACTAACATACGAAATTTGCCAGCAGATAAAGGCCTAGAGATCTATCAAGTCTGCTCAAATGTGCAGCTAGCGCTCCTTATTCTGCAGCTGCTCCTCCCTTCCACTCTTCCCCTCATTGACCCTCCCCCTTGTCCTGTCCCACCCCCTTTTGAAGCAGTCCACTGTTTTACCGCATACCACTTCTGCAAGTAACTCATTCCACCCAGCCACCACACTTTGTGTGTGTGTTAAAAAAAAAAAAAAAAAAAAAAAAAAAAAAGTCTCCTCATCTCCCTCCTGAACCTTCCTCCCTTCAGTCTCGTATCATGGCCCCTGGTGTCCCTCCCCTGTCTGTTTGAATAGCTCCTCTCTGTTTATTCCTCTCATGTACTTAAAGGTTTTAATCCTGTCCCCCTCGTTCCTCCTCCAGCGAGTACATGTTCAACTCCCTCAACCTCCTCTCGTATAAGTCCCCCAGCCCCTTGATCATCTTTGTCGCCCTGCGCTCACCCGCTCCAGTAATTTAATGTCCGTCTTCAGATACGGGCGCCAGTACTGCACGCAGTACTACAGGTGCAGTTTAACTAATGACCTATACAGTGGCAGAATCACCTCCTCCCTCCTCAAGGCTATACCCCTTGCAATACAACCCAGCATTTTGTTGGCCTTTGCAGCTGCTTTCCTACATTGTGCCGAGTTATTCATTGACCCTGTAATGAGCACCCCCAGATCCTTCTCCTCTGTCTGGGCTAGCTGCACTCCCCCGAGCTGGTAATTCCTCCTTGGGTTCTTCATCCCAAAATGCAGCACCTTGCACTTTTTGGCATTAAACCCCAGTTGCCAGGTGTCTGACCAGGTTTCAAGCTTTGCCAGATCATCCTGCAACCCCTGCCACCCCCCAGGTCATCCAACACCGCTCCTACCTTGATATCAGCAAACAGACTGATCTTGCTCTTGATGTCCCATGATATGTCTGCAATGACTATCCCAAACAACACTGGTCCCAACACTGAGCCCTGTGGAACACCACTCGTCACTACCCTTGGTTGTGAGAGCTCCCCACCCACCACCACCCCCGTTGCCTTTCCTGAAGCCAGTTCCCTACCCATCTCACCAGCTTTGCACCCGCGCCTGTGCCTTCTAACTTACTTCCCAGCCTTCTGTGCGGCACCAAGTCGAATGCCTTACTGAAGTCCAGATAAAAGACATCCACTGCATGGCCCCTGTCCAGTTGCCTAGTTACCCAGTCATAGAACTCCACCAGGTTGGTTTGGCAGGATCTGCCACATATGAAGCCATGCTGTCTGCTGTCCTGTAGTCCTTTGGCCGCTAGGAGGGCCACCAGCCACTCCTTCAGGATAGTCTCCATTAGTTTACCCACGATGGATGTGAGGCTCACTGGTCTGTAGTTTCCCGGTTCATCCTTGGAGCCACTCTTGTGGAGGGGCACCACATGAGCCATCCTCCAGTTCTGAGGTACACCCCAATGTAGTGAGGCATTAAATAGGTCTGCCAAAGGCCCTGCAAGGACCTCTGCCAGCTCCTTCAGTGCCCTGGGGTGGATGCCATCTGGGCCTGGCGCCTGTCAACCCTCAGTGCCTTCAAACCCTCCTGAACTCTGCCTCCATGATTTCCCATCTGTCACCCCCTCCCCGCCTGCTTCTGCCATCCCCCCTTGGGTGTCACCCCCTTCTCCTTGGTAAATACCAAGCAGAAGTAATCATTTAGTGCTTCTGCCTTATCGCACCCTGCTTCCACCCAGCCCCCTCCTTCCTAATCCTTACTATGTGGTCCTTACAGCTCCTATTCTCCCTGATGTACCTAAAGAAGTTATTCTCCTTCTTCTTAATGCCTTTTGCCAGCCTGAGTTTTGTAGATGCCTTGGCTCCCCTTACTGCCCTTCTCACCTCCTTGGACTCCATCAAGTACTCCTCCCCGTCCTCCCTCCCCCTCCCTGTTTTCTTGTACATCCTAAAGGCAACTCTTTTTCTCCTTACCTTTTACATGACCTCCTTGCTCAGCCAGCTCAGTTTCCTAGCCCTAGCCTTGCTCTGGGCCTTGCAGCAGGTTTTGGTTGACTCTACCATCCCCAGCTTTGAGCTCCCACCTCTAGTTAGTGTCTATACTAGAATGAATTCTGGCCAGGTACCCTTTTACCACTTCCCCCATCCTCCCAAAGTCGGCCCTCCTGAAGTCCAGCACTCTTGTGCCAGATTCCACTCCTTTCTTGTCCATGTCCAGTGTGAGCCATACTGAGTGGTGGTCACTCCCTGACAGCGGTTCCTCCACTGTAAGTTCTCTCACAAAGTCCCCATTTGCCAGTACAAGGTCAAGGGTATTCCCTAACCTGGTTGGTTCACTGACCGTTTGCAGCAGGAAGCTGTCCTGGAAGGCATCCAGCAGTACCTGCTCCCTTCTGTTCCTGGTTGTTGGGGTACTCCAGTCCACTCCTGGCATGTTGAAGTCCCCCACAATCACCACACTACCCTTCTCGCAGGTCCTCCTGATCTGTCCCACTAGTTCCCTGTCTAACTCCTCCATCTGAGATGACAGCCTGTACACAGTCCCATTCTGAGAATCCTATTCTTGGAATCCTGTATTTGCATCCAAAGTGACTCCGTCCTGTCCTTCTCCCCTTCTTCCCTTACACACTTCAGTCCTTCCTTCACATATAGTGCCACACCCCCTCCTTTCCCAATCACCCTGTCCCTACAAAATAACTTGTACCCTGGTACAGACAGGTCCCAGTCATTGTATTGGGTGGCCCATGTTTCTGTGATGGCTGCAATGTCCACCTCTCCCTCTGCCATGAGCACCTGTAACTCTGCAGCCTTCCAAGGCTCCTAGCATTAAGGGTAACCACCTTCCCCCTCTTCCCCCAATCCTACCCTCTTTACTAGCATCACCATTGGTACTTGCCGTTTGTTTTTTTTTGTCACTGTTATGGGGGGTAAGCTCATATGGTTTCCCAACCTGTGATCTTTGCATGACTCTTGCCCAATTGCCACCTGCTCCTAGTTTAAATTCCCAACTTCCTCTGTGTACTCCTCCATCCTCTTTCAACACTTTCTTTCCCTCCTCATTCAAGTGTAGTCTGTCCTTGTCATAGAGACTACTGGCTCCCAGGTCCCTCCCCTCTTGACCTCTTATCTAGTTGAGTATGCCTGAGAGGAGATAAAGGCATTTTTGGCCATGTTCCTAGTGTTGTATTGGTTGGAGATGGTTTGGAAACAGTTTGTTAAAGCAAGGGGTGTTGTGCCCAGGAGTGCCTGTTTGACTAGCAGCCATGTCTGGAGCTTGTTCTGCTGGGTAAAGGTAGCTAGTTAGTGGGTAAAGGGTACAACTATGAGTACAGTTATCTGCACCAGGTACAAAGCGGCGCGCCATATTACAGATCTGTTGTATTCTGTTTTGCACGAGTGAAAGGCAGCTGCATAGACAGGGAGGCCATAATCTGTAAGTGACAGAATGGAGCTGGCCACAATAAGAAGTCGAGCATCCCCAGTGAGATTGTTCTGGTTACGGTACAGGGCACCATTTTCTGTTATCTATGGACACCAGATTGACAATGTGGGATGCAAAAGATAAGATGTCATCCAGAGTTACTTCAGGGTACTATGAAAAGGTATGACTGGGTATGAATGAAAACCAGACCAGATCTGTGGACCAGGTGGAATGGGTGCAAGTGTTGTTACTGATTTGGTCCAGTTCTGGTGGTTTGGTTTTCAACAAGTGCCGGGCATGGATAAAAATTTATTTTTTAAAAGTTTCAACAGGAAAGACCTACTGAGCTGTTATTGGATCGTTTTTTTGATGTGTCGTAGGGGAGAATGGACAGCAAACCCGGGTTCAGGAACGCGCTCGGGTCGGCAGGGGCAGGAGAGGATTAAGCGTCCAGAGGACTGTTCTCCTCTCCTGGGGGTGGGTGGGTGTGTGTGCTTACTGCGGTACCAGCGGCTCCTGGTGGTGACCAGGGTCCGCGTAACTTGTGGCACTCTCTTCCGGGTTCGGGGGTGTTGGCGGATGCCTTACGCATGGGTGCGGGAGCATGCCCATCACAGGCAGGACGTCATTGCATGTCCTCATCCGGGGGGGGGGGGGGGGGGGGCCCAGTGGGTCCAGGGAGACAGTGGTGATCCCAGGAGATGTCGCTCGCATCCCACCGCTGGGCCACCACCTACCAGGCTGCTGGGCCCTTCAGCCAGCCGCAGACCATCTAGATTCCAGACAGGTCACCAGGTAGGAAAGGTGGTCCCGCCTCGGGGGGCTGGCTAGGTTTGTGAGCTGGGGATGGGGGAGTACCCCTGGTGGAAGGGGTTTCAGGCAGGGAGTAGAGGCCAACAAGCTGAGTGGGGTACATATGAGATGCCCTGGGGCCCCGGTGTAGAAACGGAGTTTAAAATAAAATAAAAAAAAAAAACAAAAAAAAAAAACATAGTAATCTGGTATTTCAGAGTAGTATGATCATAAACACTGAAAACAAATGTGTACAACATACGTGTAGTAGAAAAAATTGAGGCCTGGTATGTACAAAAAAATTATTCATATGGGGTGAGGGAGCAAAATGGTCAGGACAAAACCAAGTGGGGAGGAGGGAAGAGGTCAAGGGTCATGGACAGTTGCAGATGGGAGAAGGAAAGTTCTGAAGAGACCTGAGGGAGAAAGAGGCAGAGCAGATTGACAGGGGAAGGGAGGACCAGAGTTCAGGAAAACAAGACCTCTGGAACTGGACCAAATTGGTAAAAGACAGACCAGCAAAATTTGCACAGTTTGTGGCTGCTCCAGCATTTACTGGTCCGGACCCCTGTATTCAAACAGTGCTACTCTAACCTTGAGTAGTGCTGGTGGACAGGAAGGGGGCCATATTCAAAGGCCCTCAGTGCGCTTGCTGAATGATAGCATGACTGAGCATAGCATACTGCTGCGCCTGAACAAATGAGGGACCCCCATGCACACTGGGCGTAGTGGTATATTGTTTATCTGTGCCAAACTGCGGTCACAGCGCTGTTTAGTGCTGCCAAACACTGCCCTCAACGCTGTTGCACCCCCCGAACACCTCCAGGCCAACTTACAATCACCCCCATCCTGGAGGTCTAGGCCCTCACCCTGATTGCCTTGTTCTGGCCAAAATTGTTGCCCCCCTACCCCCATCTTGGTGGCTGTTCAGCCCCTGCCCCCATCGCCTGACTGTGCTATATAGCCATGGTTGTATGTCTGAATGAATCTTAGTGACTCTGTGCCCCCAATAGGTCAGCAGCTCACCCTCTCCCTTGCCAATGCTGTTGTACAGAAGGTGAGACTGTGACCGGCACAGACCTCCATTCACAAGCTCAGCCGGACGTCTTGATAAGCATTCATGATCGCATGTACTGTAGAAACAGCTGTTTGTAAATGAGTGTGGTTGTCTGGACCCACAATTGGCACTAGTTGTCACCCTTTGGCAGTTTGAGAGCCCAACGGTGGAATGGGCAAGAGTGTAGGCCCCATGGCTGGCCAGTCAGTGTGGTGCTAGGGCTGCTACACATGACTCTGGTGACCGGGTTTCGAATGAGTCTGGGGGTGAGCCTGGGTCCCGGGGATTTATTAATTTTTTAATTATTGAAATGTTTCACCAGGAAGGCACACTGAACAAGTTGCTCGTCTCCTGGTGTGACCCGGGGAGGGTGCAGTTGGATGAACAATTAAACAAACATACAATTTGCCATTTAACATATCTGAAAAATTAAACATTCAATTGCGTTTGTAGCAAGGCATATAATTAATATATATCTTACAATATAGTGTCATTTGTGACATAATATACAGTTAAATATATCATATCTGTGGAACATGCACTCTAGTACAAGTGGCATATCTGTAAGTTGTACCCAACAATCGGTACCAAATATATGTCTCTGTTCGGTATCCCGGGTTGCCCTTGAAAAAGTGGCCCTGCTGCCTTTACTGTGTTACTGCCTTCATTGCAGCCTGGTTAGAATTGCACATTTCTCTAACTTTTGTCCCCAATAATCTGTACCTTATAACAAGAATCTGTTTCTGTATCCCAGGTCGCCCCTGAAAAAGGGACCTTTGGGGCTCAGTGGGCTCACCCGCTAATCAAAATTTAATAAAATAAATATCTGCGGAACATAGTACAGAAATTTAATGTAACCTTGGAGCCAATTCCTTACAGGAATGGATCACAGTTAAGAAACAGATAGTTTAGCAATTATTGAATGAATGAGGTGCAGTGAGGGGACATCAAGGAGGGCAGAGAGGTAGACGGGGAAACCAGCTGGGAGAAAGAAAGGATAACGATGAGGGGAACATTATCAAAGCAAAGTGAGCAAAAATATCAGTTGCGAGGGGCAAGTTAACACAGGGCTAATGCAATCTGGGACTAGTGCATTCTGGGAGCACCTCAGACAGGACAAAAAGTGCAAGTTATTAGCTCAAGTGAACTAACTTCTCCTGCAGGGGGCAGGAGGGAGGTGGGGGTAAGGGATAGAGTAGGGAAGGACAAATCATACCTGGAACTGGGCCCTTCAGAGTGCAGAGATCGCTGCCAGTGGTGGAATGAGGTGAGGACTTGGAATAAGGGGCAGGAGTAGGCAAGGATAAGTTGGGTAGATATAGTAGAGGAGATGGTAAAAGAGGAGGAGGAAGGGTAGAGAATGAGCCTGGGTCATCTGTCTGGCGGGGGATGAGCCTGGGTAGTTTGGGGGACTAGAATGAGCCCTGGTCGCAGTCGTCGGGGGAATGAGCCTGGGTCATCTGGTGGGAGGGGGAATTGGCCCAGGCTGACGGGGATGAGCCCAGGTCGCCGGGGCTTGGGGAATGAGCCTGGTTGTTTGGGGGTGAGCGGAGAATGTGGTCGGAGGGGCAAGCGTCCCAGGGGATGCTCTCTTCATTTGGGGGGGGGGGTGCTGTGTCATGTTGCAGTACTGCTGCATGCACACATACAGGTGACACAACACACGAGACATAGGGTGCGCTGTGCTGCAGAACGTGTGAGCTGGCTGACTTGCGCTGGGGACTGTGTCCCAGCGCCACCATTCCCCACGGTGCCCTGGGATCTGCGGCACAAAGAGAAGGGGAAATTAAGCATGAAAACCCCTCCTCTGCCCGCAGCATCACGAAGTTTGGTATATCCAGACTGAAAGCTAGTAAATGTGCTGCAGCTAGCCAAAGCAGAGAAGGTGTAGAACAGTACATGATTAGCGGGGGGGCCTCCATGACTGGTTCAAGGCACATTGATGAGACAGTGTAGGGATGCTCGCATGGTAATTGCCTGTGCTGGGCGTGTGGATGAACAGAGGCTACATCTCCAGTGCTATTAATCCAGCATATTTCACGAGCACAATTCACCCAAACTTAAAAATATACTGGCCCAGCTATTCAAACTGCGCCAGGCTGTGGTGCAAGCTTGGGCGCAGTGCAACTTGGCTGCGCAGGGATGTGAACTGGGCGATATTCAACGGAGCTGCGCCATGGCACAGCATCATTGAATATCACACCCTGGCCACCCACAGTGTGCATGGCGCAGTGGCACTGCGCCAGTGCAAGTGGCCAGAGTGGAGCATGGGGATACCCTAGCACAAGTTCCATTGCGCTATGCACAGCAACTGCGATATTCAAAACTTGACATGCAGATAGGGCCATAATGTATGCAAGGCGCAAATGGGGCCATTTGCGTGTCATTATGGCCATATTTGCATGCAGGTGTGCCGATCCCCGGTGACTTGCGCCTGGCGCCCTACTAGGCAGCAGCTGTCAGGAACCAACGCCTCCTGCAGCCAGTAGTGTTCTCACAGCCCGATCGCGGGCTGCAGTAAAAATGGAATAGAATAAATCTAGGCGGTCAGTGGGTCGCTGTGTGTTAGATTCAGGGATTTGTAAAGAAAGAAAATATGTCCAGTATCCCTCGCGTCCGTGGATCGCTGTGTGTTCGATCGCGGCATTTGTACACAAAAAAAAAAACAACATCCTGGTGGTCTAGCGGTACCGGTCAGCTGGCGGAGAGGCAGCACCACCCGGCCTGCTGTGGACCAATGAGCGACAGCCCTATCGACAGTGTTGGGGTCGGCGGCAGGCGGTGGGTGCTGCCGACTGACCGGGGGGGGGGAGAGCAGAGTGGGGGGGAGGGTACCGCTAGACCACCAGGGATATTGGTATTATTTATCTTTTTTTATTACAAATGCCTGCAGTCGGTCACACAGTGGTCCACTGGACCACCAGGGATATTGGACATATTTCTTCTTTCTTTACAAATGCCCATGATCGGGCATGGGGGGGGCGCCAGGTGCAGCCGGAGCGCGGGTGGCAGCTGCCGTGTTGTGCCCTGCAGTGCAGGTGGCCATCCATTGTTCCTCTTTTGTCAGCTTTGTGCTGGCGCAGGTAGGAGTTGCGCATGCATGGCTCTGCAGATCTTGGGCTGAATATTGGGCTGTGCAGGGTATGCATGGGCATGCCCCACTACCTGCACCTGTGACATATTACTGATGCGTCTGCGACGGGATTTGTGCTGCATTTTCCTTTTGAATATTGTGCCTGGGCGCATCAGTGGATTGTGCATGGCGCAACCCTTTTGAATATCTGGGCCACTGTATATAGTTTTTAGCCAGAAAAGATGCACCAGGACTTTTTTCCAGGTGCGTCCTGGGAGCACAGTTTGCTCATGGGGTCACACAGCACACAAGTGGTGGCTGTGGGGACTCAAACCCAGGTTGTGAGCTTTGCAGCTCAGTACCCTTAACCACTGTGTTATACTGACTCGTGGAGTATACGAATGTATTCTGTGGGTATTATGTAGAGAGGTATACATTAAGGGGTGTGTGTAGTTGTGCAGTAGGGGTGGACAGTAACCAGTTTTAGGTAAATAATTTCTCTGCTAAACAGTGAGCAGTGAGATAAATGCAACTGTTGAGGTGAATGTATTTATCTTGGTAGTTGCCTCCTCATCGTGGCAGAACCCCCCCCCCCCACCTCAATCTACGCTCCTAACCAGCTGCCAGAACCTGGCCAGAATGCTGGCTTCATCTTCTAACATTGACACTCTTCACCACTGTCGCCCTACTGTCCTGCTTACTTGCCAAAGGCTGCTGCTGTCTCTCCTCGAAAATTCTCTAAGCCACAGTCCACCAACCATGACACATGCCCCTGATGTCAAGCAGGTAGGACATCTAGTGTCCATAACAGCTTAGCAACTTCTCCACTAAACGGACTGTAAACAACTCGCCAAAAAGTTGGCTGAAATTTCTTAAACTATTACAAACAAAACTACCTCCACTTTCAGATTGGTTTGCATAAATGAAATATGCGATGGGGGACTGTTGGATGCATGATTTATCTATATTCACGCAGTTTGCCCTCAGACACCTCACACGTGGTTTACACCACTCGTGAGGTTACCTGAGGTCAAACCGCACTCATCGATGCATCATGTATCAAACTGTTCCCACTGCATCGTGTGTGTGTGTGTGTGTGTGTGTATATGCTACATATATATGGGTGATATGAAAGTTTACATATGTGTACTCGTTTGCTGAGCCCTTGTCCCAATAGAAAAAGCTGACATGTTTTTCCTATATATGATGATAACCAGTTAGTTTATAATGATACTGATTAGCTAATTACACAGTATTAATGTGTTAATGCCTTAATACTTAATTTAAGCCCACCTCCGTGGTCTGGGGGTAAACTGATGAAACAAATGTTTCCAAGGAGGGGACCTGCAGAACACCAAATACACTTACTTGACCTCACGAGCCTGAAGCTGACTTCTGAGGATCCCCTGGTACATGGCGGGGCAAACGGAGCTGCATATAACTGGGTTAGCTGAACTTAGATGCAGAACCAAAGTTAAATTTCCAGACTGGGGTAAAACGAGATCTTTATTCCTCCTAAATAGCGGGCTTACCGTAACTGATACTTTTCACGCATCAGCCAGCACAGTCTCTGTCCCATTCCCCTCTTCACCAAAGGGTGAAGTCTTGTACTCCTGTGTTGGCTTCAACCCAGGTGGGGTACCGGTGGTTGCATAAACATGACCCTGATAGAGGCACCTCCATGCTTGTGAGTCCACCACTCCAGGCAGCGCAGGTGGGGACTCCATAGGCATTCCCTAGCCCGTTTTTCCCATGTCGCTCAGCAGATACAGTTGCTGTGTAGCACTACATGGATTGTCACAGAGAGGTTGAATAAATTGTCTTCCCAGTGAGTCTGTTTACCTGGACTGTGTCAGAACTTTACCCAAAGGGGCATGTGTCTGGTGCCAGCTGGCTGTTTCCAGAACTTTGAGGGGGCAGTACGAGCCCACAGTATCACTCTGAGGTAAATTTCCAATTTCTGACAGGAATTTGTAAGCAGTTCTTTTCCTCACTTGGGAGGGAGGGAGGGCACTGCTGGATGCCAGACCAGGTCACTTCATTGGATTTAAAAAAAAAAAAAAAATGAATGAAAAAAGATCCTTGAACATCACGTCAGTTCCCTATCCCTTGCCCACAGTGCTTTCCTGGACTATTTTCCTGTCTGACAGACCCTAACCTCTGGCTTCTTTACTTATGTTTCTTGTGCTGGAGAGGGCATCTCCCCGAGGATCTAAAAGAGGGCAGCCACCATGAATGGGTACTTTTCTTGATACCAGGTTCTACAGAGAAATTCAGGAGCTAACACTGCCAGGAGCATGTTTCCCACCAACCCACAACTGCCAGTCTGTGCCCTTCCGCTCAGACCACTAAATGGAATGCCACATCAGACCAACTGTCCCATTCCTCCAAGGGCATATAAACTGGCACAACCTAGAGGTTGATGGACACTCCTGTGGGATGTAGCTCCTGAGTGGGGGCTACTCTAAAATGAAAAAAATAGTAATATAGGTATCTACATTACTTACATATACTATCGCTGTATTAATATGTTGACACCTTAATATAGCATTACTACCCAACACACTACAAGCCCCTTAGTAACGCATGTAACAGTCACCTTCCCCCAGCTTTATGGTAAAACATAGCACACAACAAACTGTGTCCAACCTAATGCATGATGTAAAATAAAAGATGGCAGAGTCCAGCATAATTGTGAAAAAAATACAATCTCTGGATCGAACAAGCTCATTTCGGACTCCCAGCTTTATGGCTTGTTCAACTCCTCTATGGTATTTCCTTGTGTACCACGCTTTGCCATCATTTATTGTCTTGTGTGTACGTGTATTTAAGGGGCACTGTCAACTCCTTTAGGCCTCAGTGTCCCTAGTTTTAAAAACGAACCAAAAAAAAAAAACACTTTTTATGATTGTTCACATTCTGTAGAGACTGTTGATGCAGCTGGTAGTTTGATTCAGTTCCCTTTTTTCTTTTAAAAAGTGAAACTTGACTGCCCACCATACTGGTGTTACCGCACCAAAATATGTTTGTTTACATTTCTTGACCAACTCCCACTGCATCTCTCCTGGACTGAGGGGTGCACTAACAGTCTATTGGAAGAGTCACACATTATGCAGTGGGAGTAGAGTAGACTATTGTATCATGAGTTGCTGCACAGTTTGAGGGTGTTCCTGTTGTTCAGGAAGTATGCAATAAGTGTAGCTTAATGATTTGAAGCAAAACAAGGTTGGGTATACGTATTCATTACCAGGCATTTCTGCTCTAATAAGCAAAGAGGCAGATAAAAAAAACCAGCAACATCAATTAATTTGAGAAGATAAAAATCATAAAATGTGTGTATTTGTACAAAAATAATATGATGCACAAAAGGGTTGACAGTCCCTTTAAAAAATAAAATGGCACTCAACTGGTTATTGTTTTCCCATGTAGGGCAGAAATGTCATCATCGAACAGAGCTGGGGAAGCCCCAAAGTAACAAAGGATGGGGTGACTGTAGCCAAGGCAATTGACTTGAAGGACAAATACAAGAACATTGGTGCCAAGTTGGTTCAGGATGTTGCCAACAGCACAAACGAAGAAGCTGGTGATGGCACCACCACAGCAACAGTTCTGGCAAGAGCGATTGCAAAAGATGGCTTTGAAAACATCAGCAAAGGGGCTAATCCAGTAGAGATCAGGAGAGGTAAGATTGTAAAACATAATGCAGAATTATAGAGTATTTAGGTCTGAATTTTGTAATTTTATTAAACTTTTTGTTTATCCGCTTCCTGTGCCAAATCTCCACATCTTTAGGAGACACCTGGTACTGTCCTGCATCTCTGCCTTTCCTGAATCCCCGGAGTTCCCCCCCCAAAGGAGCCGTGGTTATGTCCCCTAGGCGGGTACGGGCCGGGGCTCTTATATCCCAATATTTCTCTGGTTTCGTCTGGTCCCCCGGTGGGCAGGCAGGAGCTATCGGGGCCAGTACTGGTGCTCTGTCTTCCTGTCGCTCTGGCGTGTCTTTTTTTTTTTTTTCTTTCCTTGTTCCTTCTGCATAACACCTTGACGCCAAGGCACTAGGTGCCAGCGCCCACCACACAGCCCCCAGCCCACCCTCCACCAGCAGGACTTGCTATACCTCTGGCCTTGGTCCCTCCCTACCCCTGGAGAAGCAGCATTCTCTGGGATGCTCAGGCCTTCTCCCCGCCGCCCTCCAGCAACCAGAGTCGGCTCGAACAGCGCTGGATCGCAAGCTGAAATCCAACCATTGCACCAGTGGGTCGGGTTCGTATTCCCCCTTTGTATTTCCACCTTGCTGCCCCAGGGCTTTTAAATGGCACTGCTGTACAGCATTGCTGGATTTGGAAGGTCTGGGCAGGATTAATGTAAAGTGGCAGGAGGATGTGGTCCATAGCTGTAGAGATGCAGCAACTTCTTAATATGCAGAGACTTAAGTGCCAGGCAATAGGGGATCGCCTGGCACGCTGGCGCCCTGGGTTCATGTCCCAAGCCCAGGGCAATAGGGAGGGGAGACCAGCAGGGAGGTCTCAAGGATGCTCTGCTCCTGGGGGGGGGGTGGGCAAGAATGCACTGCCCTTTGGTGGCTCCTGGTGGCCAGTCTCAGCATCGTGCATTGTGGCATGGGTGACCATACATCTTGTGCGCGAAGGCTAGGATGCCGTGGTGCATGTTCCAGTGGGGTGGGGAAACCAAGAACATGGAAAATGGCCACCCAAGCCACTGGGTGATGGTGGCCCACCCTCTCGTCACCGCGAAGCCCGGGAGTGCCTTGGCTGCACCCTCGCCACCTGCAAGGATTGAAGGAGTGCCTGTGAGCACACGACAGTCTCCCCTCCCGGTCCCTGTCGCGGGTAGTGGGGCCTCCGACGAAGGGATGTCTGTTCGGTCGGGGGCAGCACCCAAGGGAGCCAAAGACTGATCGGGAGGAGTGGGGTGGTGAGGCTTGCCCGCCCAGTGGAGCAGGCGGCTGGGCTGGTAAAGGGGCATAAAAATAGACAATACATACTTCTGGATCTCCTGCTCGAAATGTCTAACTGTTCTTCCCAAAAGACGCACTTGATTTCTAAGTTATATCAGGCTGGTGAGCCTGATATCTCGGACATTAGAGCTCGAATCCAGTACCAGTGGGGGAGCTTGGATTGGGAGAGGACAACTTAGGGTGGGAGGCAATTTGGAAGTTGGCACACAGAACCACATCCTGTCCTACGTGGAGAGAATTTCGTTGGCAGGTGCTCACGAGATTTTTTCGAACACCTGTCAAAACTAAACATTTTGGGCAAACCTACTTGAATAAATGTTGGAGGGGTTGCGGGTTGGTTGGATCTTATGAACAAATTTTTTGGAGTTGTGACAAACTCAAAGACTTCTGGAATCTTATAGGTGACCAGCTGAACCTGATTTTACAGGTTCCCATCCCCAGACACCCATGGCATCTTATATTGGGGGAGCCACCACAGGGGTTGAGGGGCTCTAAAGCAGATTACCTATTCCTTATACTGATAGCTGCAGCCCAAAAGGCTATTACAAGGTTATGGTTATCGGAGACACCCCCGGGAGAGGAGCAGTGGTTAGCGTGCTGCCACCAAATTAAAACAATGGAAAGAATTACTGCTAACCTGAACCTGAGACCTGATTCCTACAAGACTCGCTGGTTCCCATTCTTTGAGTTTCTCTGCACCAGAGAAGGTATCCCAATTCTGGAAATCCTAGCTAGGGAGTCCCTTAACCATAAATAAAAGGAACTTTATGAGAACATATGTTGAAGGAATGACATTACATGTATTGCACTGTGCTTCATGAAGGTATCCTTATTGAATTCAGACAAGACCATGTTGCATGGGTGGGGGAGGGATGGGTGGGTGAGGGTGTTAGTCTGTTGAAAATTAAGATTTAGTTAAGTAATTAATGTTTATTTCTTTAGTTGGATTCTCACTACCCTATAGAAGCAAAAACGGGTATGAGACCACAGTCCTCTGAGTTAGTTTGGTCCACCTGTGTATACTGTAGACTCTATTTTAAGACCGCTGACCATTTAAGATGGATAGTTCCATAAAATATTAATGTTCAGTGTATAATAATATCTGTGACCTGGTCTGCTTATAAGGCTTCTGTATGTAGACCTGTCTTTTGTTTTATTTTTTAGCATTGTTGTTCAAAAAAGGAAACAATAAAAATACAATTTCAAAAACAAGAAAAGACGAAGGGATATCTGGTCCAGTGATGCAAAGGACTAAGGCGCTGATGCCTTACCTCTTACCACAACAGTGACCCGGGTTCGGAAAGGGGCTCAGGTTGGCAGGGGCAGGAAAGAATTGAGCATCTGAAAGACTCTCCTCTCCTGGGGTGGAATGCCATGCCAACCCAGCCTGTGACTGCCACCAGGTGGAGGCTTGTTGGCAGTGCAGCAGAGGTGCAGGAATGGGAGGGGCTGAGGGTATGTCAGATATGTGTGTGGCTCCACACAGGTGCATGGTACGTATGCCAAGGGGCTAGCGAAAAAAGAGGAAAAAGGACTTCCGGAGCCTTTTTTTTTTTTGAGTTTATCAATGTTATACATGTTACATATCACTGGTGAAGTACGTACATAAAAGATTTTTACTCCATTGAGGGCGCCACCCCTCTTAATGCACGCAGATAAGCTTAAATGGAATATCCGTACTACATCTTTAAGATACATCATCGGGGAGTTCCTACAGAAGTTAAATAAACCATTAACTATATTCCATCCATAACTTGCTGTGATCATGAACCCAAGAGCAGCATGAATATATTTCCATATAAGTAACTCCCTAGCCCAAGGGCTAGATTATTAGCCAAACTCTTTTTCTTATAAAAGAAAATGAGAAATCATGCTTCGCCATATTATTAAGTACCGTAAGGTACTGAAACAAAAAAGGATTAAGCTCTACATTTCAAGTACCAGTTTCAATTTAAGGCATTCTATTTACAAGACAACAAGGAAAAGGTAAGTAGGTATCAAGCTGTCTCTTAACTGTATCACTGTCCTATCATTACTATGAAGGAAGGTTTCCTAGGGACTAGATGCAAAATAAAACTAAACCAGCCCATATTACACTGGCATACCACTTTATAAACTATAGTCTCAGTCCAAAAAGTTCAGCAACTTATAGTTCTCAGCAACTTAAAGTTCGTTAGCTCACTCTAAAAATATTCTTACTGGTTACTGGAAAGTGTTCAAGTTGCACCGTCGTCTTCTTCTTCGTCCTCTAAAGAAGACCGAGATGCAAGAACTGGAAGGGGACAGGATCAGTTGTGTTCCAGGACAGTAGCTGCTGCTGTTGTTTTCACAGGGTTCTTGTGGATTTTACTTGGTAGGTTAGTTCTTTTCTTTCTTTCTTCTAAGGGGCTAGCAGGGTAGTGTTTGGGGTGCTGCTGGATGTTTGTAAACTGATTTGGTGGCTGTAAGGGGGGCTCATTTTGTGGAGGTTTCACTGTGTAACAGGCTGCGCTTGCAGAGGCCTATTTCTTCTGATTTAAAACCTATTTGGTGGGATTTGCTTGGGCCTGGTTCTTTGGCTGCTGGGCTTGGAGGGGAGACACAGGGCTGATACACTCTCTCTCGAGTCAGGTATCTGCCCAGGACCCGCCTTCCCCAGAAGTCTGCAGATTTATAGGGGAACACCTGCCCTGCAATTGGAGGAAAAGGCTGCAGGTGCAGCTCATGTAGTTCTAGCCACTGGGGGTAGGATTTAAAGGCTGGGAGAGAGGAGCTTTCGGAGTTGTTCATTTACCTTATAAGTTTAATGTGTTGTACTGCACCTAGTAACAGGGTACTGGTGTACAGTGGACTGTCTGTAAGATTAGGTGTGACCTGATTAGGCAGTAGGGGTATCTTGGACTAGGGGAAAGCTGGTGGCTCACCCAAGGAAACCTATTTGGAAGGGATGGAACCACACATCATTAGGGCCGCATCTTTGGGAGGGTGGTGGGGTGCACAGGTGTGGAGCAGCCATGATACTGGACTGGGCTTGGAAGTTCGGTGGTTGCCCAGTGTGCTACCAGCCAGCACAGCTTAGGAGGAGGCTAGGGATTAGGAGAAAGCTGGGGAAGGGGTGGTATGGTTGGGGAAGGTGGGGAATTCACAGGGCTGCACCAAGCACGGGGTGGGGCAAGGGAAAGGAGTGCAGGAGAACACTAGGGTCACATAGGGAACTGGCAGGGGGGTCCAAAAGAACACTACCAAGGAAGCAGGCAGGTAACTGGGGGCCCTCACAAAGGGGGACGGAGGGACAACATTCTCAGGGAAGTAGGCAGATGGCCAGGGCTGGACAGAAGGAAACAAGGCGGGGAGGTGGATCAGACTCACACCCAGTAACCGCTCAATTCTTCTTCTTGCTCAAGGATGAGGGGGGTGATGTAGCCATGACAGGGTAGTTAGAGATTGGAAAGGGAGTGGGAGTGGGAGGCAGGAGGCAGGGGCCAGATAGCAGGAAGAACAGGGGGGGACCTGGAATGCAGGAGAATGGGGGGAGCAGTGAATCAGAGCAGGAGGGGCAGGGGGAAGAGGGAGGAAAGCGCAAGGAGAAGGACCAGTTGGGAGGAAAGGCAAAGGAGAATGACCAGAAGTACAAGGAGGATTCAGTAAAGGGAGCTGAGGGTTTAGGCCAGGGGAGCACGACTAGCAAGGAGGAACTAAATGGAGACAGGAAGGAAGGGAGGATGAGCCAGGCTAGTTTAGCAGATGGGGGAGAAGGACCAGTTGCGAGCAGTGAGGGGGGAATTAGCAAGGAACAGAAGGATACTCAGGAGGAGGAGAGGCATTGGAGGGGAGGGGGTGGCCATGGTAAATAAGGAGGGGTGGCATGTGGCACCCAGAAAGGGGGAGGAACACGGAGCCGGCTGGGTGGAGGGGCCTGTAGAAAGGATGAGGGACATGGAAGGGGGGGGAATGGAGGAAAAGGAGTGGTCAGAGTGCTCCTGCTGGGGGATTCTATGATCAGGGGTATCAAATGGGATAGGGAGGGAGAAGCCTGGCCAGTTAGAACAAGATGCTTCCTTGGACTAACGGTGCACAGGGCTAAGCACGAGGTATATCAGCTGGCAAAGGATTGTGGGGGTTCCCCAGACATACTGGTCCACCTGGGTACAAATGACATTGAGGGAAATAGCAAGCTAGAGACACAGGCAAGGTTCAGGGAGCTTGCCAGGGTCTGTCATGACATGGGATGCACAGTTTCCTTCTCGGAAATCCTGCCAGTGCCAAGGGCTAGTGGGGAACACAAAAGGAAAATTAGGGAGATAAACCAGTGGCTCAGAGGGTGGTGTGAGGCCAGAGGGTATGGGTTGATGGGGGATTGGGGGGAGACCTGGGAGGATAAGGAGCTGTATGCTAGAGATAGACTACATCTCAATTTGGAGGGGAGGGGAATCCTTAAGTTGAAAATAGAGGGGTTCATTGGTGAAAAGTGGGGTTTAAACTTGTGAAGGAGGGTGGGATGGGAGAAAAGGCTGTCAAGGGGGTGCCGATAAAGGAGGGACTCTGTCTCCACCCCCCTGGGGACCAGGAGGATTGCAGGGAAAGGCCAACTGGCAAAGTGCAGACCAGGGAAAACAGAATCCCCATGGGAACACGAGCAGGGGAAATGGAACTATAGGGAAAGGGTGGAAGGTAGTCCTGCTAAATGCCAGGAGCTTGGGCAATAAAATGCCTGAGCTCCAGGCGATGCTAACTGAGGGAGCAGTGGATGTGGCAGCGGTCACTGAGACTTGGGCCACTGCAAGACATGACTGGGACCTGAACCTGGAGGGTTACACTATGTTCAGGAAGGACAGGGGGGGGGAAGGGGAGGAGGGGTAGCAATGATAGTCAAAAACTGCATTGGCATAGGGGAGTAGAGGAGGCGGAGGAACCGTGGAGGCGATTTGGTCACCTTGATAACAAGGGGGGCAAGAGGTAAAAATAGGGAGTGTGTATAGACCCCTGCTCTGGCGGAGGAGCTGGAGGACAGTCTGGTGGCAGATGTTAGGAGACACTGCAGACTGGGCAGAGGAACAGTGGTGGTGTT
The DNA here is from genome assembly GCA_016271365.2 of Neoceratodus forsteri. Lineage (NCBI taxonomy): Eukaryota > Metazoa > Chordata > Ceratodontiformes > Ceratodontidae > Neoceratodus > Neoceratodus forsteri. Next base: position 34,806,418 of record CM028132.1, read on the forward strand.
GGGGACTTAAACATGCCAGGAACAGACTGGGAGACTGACATCCTCTGTGACCAGGGAACAGAGGTTGTTGGATGTCTTTCAAGACGCTGCTCCTAACTCAGCAGGTGAGGGAACCGACCAGGAGGCACGGTACTGGATGTGGTCCTGGCAGACAGTGACCAGATTGGGGCCTGGAGGTAAGGGACCCATTGGCGGGAGTGACCATGCCACGGTCTGGTTCTGCCTGGACCTAGGAGGGTAGAAGGCTGCACAAAGACGGAAGTAACCGACTTCAGGGGGCGGATTTAAGGAAATGGAAGGATCCTAAGGAGCATTTGATGGGACTGGGTCAGACATGGATGCTGATAGTAGGTGGGAAATCATCAGGAGAGGGGTGCAGGATGCTACCAGCACCTGTGCAAGAGTAAGACGAAATGCGTAGGGCCCAAAACCCTGTTGGTGGACCAGGGAGGTCCAGGAGGTGGTGCGGAAAGAAAGCAGCCTATAAGCAATTCAAGTGCTTAAGGAGTGAAAGGATCGAGGGAGTACGAGCTGATGGCTAGAAGGGCCACTAGAGTGGTGAGGGCGGCTAGGCAAGGAAGGAGCAGAACCTGGCCAGGGAAATTAGAGAGGGAACAAGGGTTCTTTAGATACATTGGGGAAAAACGAAGGGTGAAGGGCAGATTAGCAGGATTAAATCAGGGAGAGATGGGCACAAGACCCGGGGAGCAGGCTGAGGTACTAAATGAGTACTTCCACCTCAGTTTTCACCAGGGAAAATGGGTGCTGCGCCATACATGGAGGAGACAGAGATACTGAGGAGGGGGACCCCACCGATCGGCAGGTCTGGGGAGAGGGAGGGCATCACTGGCAGGTGGAGGGAGGGCCAAGCAGGGAGAAGGGGTACCGGAAGTGGAAATCACAGCAGAGAGAGTGAGGGAAGCCCTCAGCTCCCTTAAGACGGAGAAAGCACTGGGGCCGGATAAATTACATCCCAGAGTGCTGAAGGAACTTGCAGATGTCCTGGCAAAACCCCTGGCAGAGCTTTTCACCATATCTCTGAGGACAGGGTGGGTGCCCCAAGACTGGAAGGTGGCGCATATAGTGCCTATCCACAAGGGGGGATCAAGGGAGGTGGCAGGGAACTACAGGCCTGTCAGCCTGACCTCGGTGGTGGGCAAGGTGATGGAGGGCATTGTCAAGGAGAGGCTAGGGGGACCTGGATAAGTCAGGGTGCCTGGACGATTGACAGCATGGATTCATCCCGGGAAATCATGTCAGACAAACCTGGTGGAGTTCTATGACTGGGTGACAAGTGCCTTGGACCTGGGTAGACCAGTGGATGTCCTCTTTCTAGACTTCAGCAAGGCATTTGACTCTGTTCTCACGTGGGCCTGTTGGATAAGCTGGGAGAAATGGGGTGGGGAACCAGATGATCAGATGGATAGGCAATTGGCTTCAGGACCGGACCCAGAGGGTCGTAGTTGGGGGATAGTCTCATTCCCCAAGGAGGGTCATTAGTGGGTCCCACAGGATCAGTCCTTGGGCCCCTTCTGTTCAACGCCTACATATCGGACATAAGGACAGGAATCAGGAGTGAGATGAGTCTCTTTGCAGATGACTCAAACTGGGGGCGGTGGTGGATGGGGAGGAGGGGAGGGTGGCCCTACAGGGGGACCTGGAGGCTCTGGAAAGATGGTCTAGAAAGTGGAAGCTGAGGTTCAATGCAGGGAAATGCAAGGTACTCCACCTGGGGGCCAGAAACCCAGGTCAAGTGTACACCCTGGGGGGAGAAATGCTACAAGTCTCGATGGCTGAGAGGGACCTGGGGGTGGTGGTGGATGTCAAGATGAACAACTCAGACTTGTAGGAGGGCAGCAGCCAAGGCCAACAGGATGCTGGGATGCATCGCTAGGGGGATCACCTCCAGAAGGAGGGAAGTGATACTCCCTCTGTATAACTGCTTGGTGAGGCCGCACTTGAGTACTGCGGAGTTTTGGAGGCCACACTTAAAGCGGGACATTAACCTCCTGGAGAGGGTCCAGAGGAGGGCAACCAAAATGATTTGGGGCTTGGGGGACAGGACCTGTGAGGAGAGGCTCGAAGAGCTAAATATGTACACATTGGAAGAGAGAAGGGACCGGGGGGACATGATAGAGGTCTTTAGGTACATGAAGAGGGTAAATAGGGGAGGAACAGTCGGGGTGCTTCGGAGGAAGGGGCCACTAGAGGGCATGGCTGGAAGCTGGAGGGGGGAAGATTCAGGGGAGAAAGGAGGAGGTGCTACTTCACTGAGAGGGTGGTGGAGCCATGGAATGCACTGCCTAGGGGGCTGGTGGAGGCAGAGACAGTGGAGGGGTTCAAGAGGGGGTGGGACAGGTACAGGGGAAGGGTTCTGGAAGCAAAATCCAATGCAGCAAGAATATCCGGAACTGGGAAGGGAGAAGCCAGAGAAGGCGAGGGGGACAGCAAGGTCAGCACCCAGGTTGGGGACTGACCAAACGAGCAGACACGAAAGACCGTTAGGCCTATTCTGCTGGCATTTTAGTATGTTAGTATGCATGTTTGCGAAGGCGACTAGCTGGCACATGTCTCCGGGTCCACTTCAAGGCCTCTTGTGGATCGGTGAAGATATAAATTTTCCCCTGATGCGCGATTCTCAGACGAGCTGGGAAAATCATACTGTGCGACACTCCTGCCCCTCTCGATATCGATCGCACTCAGTCAAACCGCTTTTTCTTTTGCCGAGTCGTGTAACTAAGATCCAGATACAGACTGACCTTTTCCTCATCACACAATAAAGTTCTCTTCTGTCTGGCCAATGAAAGAAGGAAATCTCTAGTTCCAGCTCCATCAAGAACCAACACAACAGCCCTGGGAGCTTCTGAATTTACTTGACGACCCCTTGTTGTGACCCTGTAGGCCTTCTGAATATAGATCTTCCGTTCAGCAAGGTGTTGCCCAAATTGCGATTCCAGCCATTCCAACATAAATAAAGGCAAATGATCACCCTCTGCTTGCTCCAGGATTCCAAGCACTCCCAAATTGTCTGCCCTTGCCTGATTCTCCAGCATTTCTAGCCTTGCACGGAGATGGGTATTTTCTTTCACTAGTTTTGCGGTCACTCCCAGGGCTGATTCGGCGCATTTCCCTGCTTTCCTCAGTCTCCATTTTAATAAACAAAACATCCGTTTCTAATACTATTACTCTACTGGTTAAGGAATCAAATCGAGAAGCCAGTCCCTCTATTGAGGAAATAAGACGATTCATTTTTATTCCCAGACTCTGAAGAGTTTCTTTGTGCGGTGTCTCAGTCTCTGAGGTAGCAGGGCCTTGAGCAGACCTCGTGGCAAGCAGGGGTACGTTTTGTTTGCTCTTTGCTCCCTCCTGGGAAGATTTATCCTTCCTTGGATTGCCCATAGCGATACAGCTGATCTTCCGATTATCTCTCCTACCACTTTCCGTGTTTCAACTGCCTTAAAATGTAGAAATTATCTTTTAAGTCGAGTTTCTGCAGAGCTACTAACCTTGCATCTGTCTGGCTCTGGCTCCACAGCGCCCTCTCCCCCTCGAGCTTTGAAGCCTTACTTGCTCATCCCAGATCTGCACTGCCACCCGGGAGCTTGCTTGTGGTCCACACCCATGATTCAGATATTTTGGGGGGGGGGGGGCCCTTCCCTCTCTGGCCTCGCCACGAGAGGATGGTTTGCAAGAGTACTCCCAGCTGCGGGTAAGTCCCGGATAGACTCTGGGAATGCAGGTGCAAGGCTGAGAAGCCGCCCTTGGATATGGAAGATAAAAACCTTTATGGCAGAGATTTACAGAATTATCCGGTGGCCATCCTAGTTAAAGTTCATGAAAAGCTCTTTCACAGAGGTGTTTGCTCACACATAGCTGGAAGCATTTCAGAGATAATAGAGGAGGCTGTTTAATATTATTACTACATTACAGCTATCTGTAGTACATTTTGGTGATATTGAGGAACATTCTGTGGTCAGCTGCATAGTCGAGCACAGCTTGTTTCTCTGTCATCAGTGTTCTGTAAACTGCTGCATCGTTGTTGTTGTTCCTCCTCAAGTCCTTTCCCTTTTTGTCACCATATTCGTGGCTGGTGCTTACTCCTTTGCTGGCATGTCCCCATCTTCAGTCCCAAAACTCCACACCACTATCTCCTCCCATGCCTTCTCTGATGAACTGCTCACCCTTGATGATTTTAACCTCCTTTGGTTCTCCCACTCTCGAATTAAATTGTGCCAAAACATCAAGGGCCAAATATTCAAATCATGCCGGCACTAACAGAGTTTGTCTCTGCGCTACCCAGGTTTGCGCTGGGGGCGCCCATATTGAGAGACCCAGGTAGCGTGTCCTAAATCTATTTTAATGCCCAGGCGCTAATATAATGCTACCACACACATACACAGGCACAGCAACATGTTCAAAGGTTTGTGACAGCCAGAAAATGGCACCTCCAAGTGGCATTATTTACCATTGCTGAAAACCACAGCTTACCTGTGCTACGCCCCAGCCCCTGATCACCCATCATGCCAGCGTGGTTGCAGTCCTTTGTGTCTGGTGGCACCCCACCCCGAACACCCATACGATGTAATGTAAATAGTGTCTAGTGGCACCCTCACCTCCCTTTCGAGCACCTGTGTACGAGACAGAATGCCCTGGTGTCCAGTGGGAACCCCCCAAATGCCCATCGACAACACAGTGGTCAAGGAATACCAATACTGCAGCTGGCACAGCCTCACCTCCTTAATTGACTGCTGTATTATAGGCTGGCAGCGCCGACTGCATGCTGTACATGTGCGCCCGTCAGCTCACACAGTGGCCTGTCGAGGCGGTTAGAGGAGGGCTGTGCCAGTCACCATATCTGGATTCTAAGCAAATTCCTGAACGGGGGGGGGGCATGGGTTTGCCATGGTTTACTGTTACATATTTTGACAGGTGGCCAGCCCAGTGACGTGGAGGGCAGAGGCACCCACTTTGCCTCACCTGCCACCATGCTGGTGACCTGGGTTCGGTGACTGACTCTGTTCGCCGGGGGCTGGCCAGAGAGAGGGAAGACAGAGCATCTGGAGGACAGCTGTCCTCCGCTGGGGTGGGAGGGTTGTGGGTCCCCGCACTTGTCTGGCCCCTAGCGGAGGCATAGGGATCAGCTGCTAGCACTGGAACGGTGGGGCTTGGCGGGATGGCGGTCGCTGGCGCCCAGCACATTGTAGCGTACGTGGTGCATCTGAATGACACTGGGCGTCTGTCCCTCATAAGTAACTTGGAAAAGGCCAGTCACAGCATGAGTGAAAATGACCCTCTACAGGCTCCGTGCTGGACTGCAGGACCCCTGTTCCACACCTGATCTGTAACACTGGTGGGTGACCACTGCTGTCTGACCCCGCCACGAGGGGAAGGACTCTGGATCCATTTAGTCGGCAGTGGGGAGCCCCTGTCGACCCCCCGCCATGGGGTGGGGGGGTTAAGCTCTGGGAAAGCTTGGGCTGAGGTGAGCACCAAGACGCCAGTGACTGGGCTGGGGGGGTAAGCGGAGGGTTATGCTGCGCCGGTGTATAAACAAATTAACTGCAAAAACATATGTTGATAGGCATTTAAGGGTGGTTGAAAGGGGTACCATTGGATGCCAGGGCATTACATCCTTTTATACACAGATGTTTGGGGATGGGGGTTGCCACTGGACAGGACACCACGGATACATAGTACATACTATGGATGGGAGTTGGGGGGGCTGCCAGTGGATACCAGAGATATTATGCAATACATGGGTAGGTGTTGGGGGTGGGTGGGGGTTGCCGATAGACACCAGGGATAGTAGCACATACATGTGACGGGTGGACGCTGGTTGGGGGGGGTGCCACTGAACACCAGAGATGTAGACCGGCACACACAGGGTGGGTGCTAATAAGCTGCAGTACACCATGCAGATGGCCCTTTAGCGCCATGCATGTGCAGTGGACTTCTTCACATGTTGTGGCTGAACATAGCCCACAGGGGTTCCGGCAGTATCTGTTCTGGGGGTGGTGTTCCCTGTGGGCTGGATACAGCCCAGGTTCATGTCGAGGCAGCCTATTCTCACTTAGCGTTGTGCCAGCACAAGCCGATAATCAGTCAGATAGTGCTGGTCTGCTATTGGACCGAACATAGTGTCCACCAGGTAGGGTGTGGCGTAAGCCTTTGTGCTGCGCTTGCGCCTACCATTGAATATCCAGTCCTGTGTTCTCCTATCCCACCTCCACTGTATCATGGATGTCTGTAGCCTCCCCAACTCCCTCAGTGACCACCATATGGTTAGCTGCGTGCACAAGATCCACCTTCCCCAAAAATTCATGCAGATTAGGACCTTCAAGTCACTGGATTTGTCCCCTGTCCATGCTGACCTGGTTGCTACCAGCTGGTTGCCCATCTTTACAGCCAGCAACGTAAATACTGCCCTCCATTATATCAACGCCGTTATGTCAGTCTGGGATCTCCCATGTCCCCCAAAAGGAAAAATGGGGTTCGAGTTTCCCATCTTCTCTGGATCTTGGCTGTGTTGCTGGCCTGCCTCTGTGTGCATGACTTTGCCAGGGGGACCCACAAGTCGTTTGGCTCCCCTGCTGACCAGATCTATTACCAGACTCTTCATAATGCCTGTACCATAGCTACCAAGCTTGCTAAGTCTGAATACTTGGCATCCACGCTCCAAAACGACCTTAATCACCCTTAACTTCTGTAAGTTTATCCATGCCCTCTCCTCTCCCCCCTTGTCCCCAAGGTGGGCGACACTAATTTCAGATCTCTCTTCTGTTGCTTCAGCTTTCAACTCATTCTTCCACACCCTGTGCCCGATCCCTCCTCCCTCTCTTTCCGCCCGTCACCACCCTTTCTCCTTCTCACCTGCCACTCTGATGCCCTTAAGGCCCTCTTGGCTGTTACATCCCACAAGGGTGTGAGCCCTGATGGTCTTGACCCCAGACTCCCCCCATCTCTCCGGCCCCGTCATTGCCCTGTCAGTTTCCTCCTACCCTGATGCTCGAAAACAGGGCACAGTCATCCCCCTAGCCAAAGGGGTGACGACTCCTCTCCTGACAACTACCTCCCTGCTCCCCACTCTGGCTAAGATCCAAGGAAAATAAGCCACCCTCAGAGATTTGTAGTTTTCTAGTTCAACATTTGTTAAATTTCAGCTGGGGTCTTCTTCAAGGGAAAGGGCCAGCATTGCAATCATTTTAATTTCCATGTTTCTCAAATACATTTATAGCATTTAGAAAATAGTTGTTGCATCGTCTTTCTGTTTTTCCCAACTTGTTTGTTCTATATTCTATTACACACAGGTTTAATGTATGCTAGGATATTTATGTAATCATGAATGCTAAACGAAGGCTTTACATTACCCATCATTCTGTTCATGCTACCTTGCGCTTATGTGTTTCGCTGTTTAACAGTGGTATTACTGAGCTGATCCATGATATGCGTTTAAAATCGATTGTTTTGAAACTCATTCCTCCAAACACAAGGAGACCCATATTGTGAAAATTTAAATTAATTTCTTGGTATTAGCTAATAAAAAGCTGGAAACAGTGTCTGGTTTAGTGTGGCAAGTATTTTCTGAAGCAGACCTAAATTAACTCAAATTTAAGCCGTTATGTAGTGCTTCAGATATGTACTTCGTAGAGGGAGAAATCTCAAATGTGTTGGGTAATGTGGATAAATTGTAAGGCGATGTTGGAAGTGTCCCTGAATATCGAACAGTTGAGCAGTGTGGTCATTTCATTGTGCTTATCTGAGCAACAGCTGTCACCAGTAACTCCCTTCTATTGTAAGGTGTTCCTGTGGGCTGACTCTCTAGGAGCTAGCCAAGTAGTCGTGCATGCATAATTCCTGCCTCTCAGTGAGCATCCCAACTGATGTAGTAGTTTGCTTCTGGCGTGTGTTGCCTCGTTTAGTTATCCTGTGGATTATGTGCATGGTTGCTGCACAGTATTTTGTGAAAACAGGAACGGTTATTGTAGTTTTGAGCCATAACATAGATGGGTGGGAGTGACTCTTCAGAAAATGTTTACGTTGAAATCTATAGTAAAAAAGCTGGCCTGCTGGTGTGGAGGGCTGAAGCACTAGCCTCGCCTGCCGCCATGCTGGTGACCTGGGGTCTGGAGTGACTTTGGGGTGTTGGGAGTTGAGGATCAAGCATCCCCAGGACTGCTCTCCTGTGTTGTCATGGCCCCTAGCGGAGGCTGGGGGTTGGCACACCACTGCAGAATGGGCATGGAGGTGGGACAGGTGCCCGGCGTGCCATGTACAGGAGCATGTGCGCCACTGCCATTGGTGTCATTGTACACCCTTCCTCCACGCAGGGAAGAAAATTCTGGCAGCTGGATAATGGTAGTCAGAACTGGATCTGTTCCTCGGTGGGGCCTGTCTCCTCCCGCTAGGGAGGGCAATTTCTGGGGAAGACAGCTGGTAAGTCTCTGTGGACGCCAGGGGTCGGGATTGAGGTGCCCTCCTGAAGGAGGGCCACCGGGGTGTGTATTATATATATGTGTGTGTGTGTGTGTGTGTGTGTATATGTGTATGTGTGTGTGTGTATATATATATATATATATATATATATATATATATATATATATATATATATATATATATATATATATATATATATATATATATATATATATATATACATATACATACATGTATGTATATATGTATGTATGTATATGTATGTATGTATATGTGTATGTATGTATGTGTGTATGTGTGTATGTGTGTATGTGTGTATGTGTGTATGTGTGTATGTGTGTATGTGTGTATGTGTGTATGTGTGTATGTGTGTATGTGTATGTGTGTATGTGTATGTGTGTATGTGTATGTGTGTATGTGTATGTGTGTATGTGTATGTGTGTATGTGTGTATGTGTATGTGTGTATGTGTGTGTATATGTGTGTGTATATGTGTGTATATGTGTGTATATGTGTGTGTATATGTGTGTATATGTGTGTGTATGTATATATAACAAAAAAACTTCCATCTGCGTAGCCCCATGCCTGTGCTCTTACCCCCGGAATCATAAGTTAGGGTGAAGTATGCATTACAGACCTACTAATCAGGGTTTGACAAATCCCATAGCCCGACGTCCGGGGCTACCAGATTTCAGGCAAGGACAAGTAGTTGGTGACAGCAGTACTTGTCCGTGGACAAGTACTGCTTTAAAAAGCAAAAAAGCAGATTTTCTGCTTCAGTGCCAGGTTCCTCTACTAACGTGCTCACTGGATCCATACTCTTTCCCGACTGACACACTCCCGACAAACACTTGACCGTCACCGCTCTCCCGACGTGTTCACTGTACCGCTAAATAATATCCCGAATGTTAACTTACCCGGCATTACGCAGTCCCGACACACAGTATCCCGAATGCATGCATTTGCCACTAATGTTCGTGACCGCCATGATTGACTGTCTGCACCGCAGCTGCTCGTGCCTAACACCATTCACTTAAGCGCTACTCTGGATCCCTCCTGACAGTTCAGTATTTCAACTATTTGCCCCAATGTGCATAAGTAAAGCACACTTCCAGTCTGAGTGAGGGCATGTACATTGAAATGTTGTGTGTCCTTTGCACTACTTTAAACATAACAGAAAAATAATACATTTGGTCGGTGAGCCTCCATTACAGTAGCTCAATAGTTTGTGACTAGGGACAACCAACAGACCAGCAACTAGTACCTAACCCTATGACGCTGACTTCATGATCTTCAGTGGGCGGGGAGAGTGAGCAGCATTGAGAGTTCCTGCGGGGAACGAGCCGTGGCCGACGGGAGACTTGAGGTGGAGAGTAGACGGTCATCGTACTGGCAGGTGTCACATCCAATCAATGAAGATCGGGCTGTCCTGGTAAGGGACCCATTCTCTAGCTTTGCTATCACTGACATGACTTGGCTGGTGTAATCGGAAGCATGCTCTCACTTCATTTAGAGTAGAAATATCTTGCGTTCATCTGAAATGGTCGTGCGAGGGGCTGGGTGTTTCATTTTTGTTAGGAGCTTGTTTGGAGTCAGGGACCATGGAATTCACTGCCAGACACACCTGCTGTTGCTTTTGCCTGGGCTGTCAATAATAAAACATAAATTTTGGAGCTGCTGATGCAAAATGGGAAGATCGGGGAATTGACACAATGAGGGAGGGCGAGTGATGTTGGTGAGCCGGGAAGGGGAATGGTGGGAAGTACTGCAGCCAGGACCCACAACCATGAGTTGTTCTGAACTGATACAGACTGTAAGACAAGGGTGAATGTTGCATCAGGAGGGAGTGGGACCGAGTGTGTGTCATGTTTGAAATAAGTAATCTGACGAATCGCGATTGTTCCACTAAGGGGAGAAGAACAACTCTGAGGCTGAGAATACGTAAGGAGAGGGGTACTTCTTACAAGCTAGGGAGGAGAGTGATGAATAAAAACAGAATAACTAGGCTGTAGCAGTAAAAGTAAAGGGGGAGAAAGAAACAGTTGAAGTGAAAGTTACCCCTTGAACAAAATCGTGACTCAGAATAAGCAAAAGCAGACTAAAGGAAGAGGTAAGAAAGTGAGAAGGGCTGGCCTTTTTGTAAAAGTTTTGCTGCCCTTAAGACTTGTTGCAACAAAAACAGCCTATGTGCAATGCAGTATGGGGGTGGACTGAGGAGTGAAAGAGGAGAGAGGTGGAAACTGTTCAAAGAAAAGAAAATAAGAAGCCTGACTGTGTTTGAGGGCGGCTGTTGGGAGTCTGGGAAATCATGGGGAGAAGTGAAGGAGCAACCCTAAGAAAATAAAAAAAGAGACGCCTCACTGTGTGCTGTGTGGGCTACTGGGATAGGAGATTGTGGGCAGTGGCATGGAGGGGTGACCTACCCAAAGAAAAGAAAATAAGAGAGCCAACTGTTGTGTGTGGGCTTTTGGGAGAGAAGATCATGGGCAAAGAAGTGAAGGAGGGTTGACCTGCTTAAAGAAGGGAAGGGGGGAGGTGAGGGAAAGGAGTGTCTCAATAAGCCAAAGCTTGTTTCCAGATGCGACCTGTGAGTACAAGGAAGTTAAGTGACTTACTCAGCATCACACAGTATGCACTTAGGTGGCTGTGGGATTCAAATTAGGTCTCCAGATTTGCAGCTCAGAGCCTTAACCCACTGTGCTATACTGCCTCCTATCAACTATGAGAAGCCTAACTGTGTGTGGGCTGTTGTTATGACAGGAGATCCTGGGGAAAGGGCTCAGAGTGAAGAGGGGTGGGGGGGTGGGGTGACCTGCCCAGTGTAACTGTCCTACAGCTGGCTTGTGAAAGACTAAAAAAATTAAAAATTCAAAATAAAAAAAAAAAGGATGCAATAAAAAAAGTCAGATTTGAAAATCCAAATTACTTTATTTGCAGTGAGTGCACAAGTAACAGAAAATAATGTTAATCAGATCTATTACTTACTTCATATTCAGACTTTGTATTGTATACAAATTTACTATGCAGACAAGTGAGCAAACAAAGCAAAAAAGGTTCTTCTACTACTTCTTTGGTTTCCCTAACTCATCATAAGGAGAACCGGTTCCATCTAACCTGGCTAGAACAAAAAAATACACATTTTCATACTGTTAACTTATTAGTATTTAGCTATTTCCCCCATAAAGTACATACAACCTGTTTTTCTTTACTTTTAATACTTTTATTTAAAAATATGCGTATTTTTAACCGGACTACCAACTCGAGCACGAGGACTACTACTTTTAGTCAAGCCACTTGTCCTGGACAAGCACTGAATTTTAAAATTTGTCGAACCCTGCTACTAATGTATAGGGGTTCTCTTGCCTCTCACTCTTGTATCCCCCTCCCCAGTCCCCACACCCACCAGTTATTTAAGAAACTGTTCCCTGTAAATTTTTATGTAATCTAATGGCATGAATTCTGTGTTGCTGTTGTGTACACTTGGCATGTCCCACTTAGCCATTAGGCATTTGAAAAACAACCTGTAGGGCCAATGATTGTAGAACGCGGGTTGGGGGGGGGGTGTCGTTTCTAAACCAGCACCTGGAGTGTCTCTCGCCCTCTCGCGCTCTCGCTCTCTGGTTTAAAAAAATAAATAAATAAATAAATAAATAAATAAAAAAACTATTTGCACAATTTTATCATGCAAACAACCACACTCTGCACCAGCATTTTATACTAACATACTAAAAAGCCAGCAGATTAGGCCTAACGGTCTTATCGAGTCTGCTCTGATCAGTGCCCAGTTAGGCACTGTTACAGCCCCTCTCCCACAAGGTCTCTTATCCCCCCACCCCGGGTGAGGCTCTGGGCTGCACCTCCCCTGTACCTATCCCAGACTCTTTTGAACCCCTCCACAGTTACAAGAGCCACCAGCAGGCAGGCAGTGCATTCCAGGGCTCCACAATCCTCTCTGTAAAGTAGTGCCTCCTTGTCTCCCCCCGGCCAGCCTCATCGAGTGCCCCCTGGTGGCCCCTACCTCCCTCAGCTGCAGCACCCCCTCAAGGTTGACCCTATTCCCTTGAGGTACCTGAAGACCTCTATCATATCCCCTCTGTGCCTCCTCTCCTCCAGCGAGTACAGGTTGAGCTTCTCTGGCTGCTTATAGGGCCTTTCCCCCCCAGACCCTGTATCATCTTGGTTGCCCTCCTCTGGATCCTCTCCAGAAGAGCAATATCCCTTTTTAAGTAAGGATGCCAAAACCACGCAGTATTCAAGGAGCAGCCTAACCAGGCAGTAATACAGTGGAAGGATGCCCCCCCCCCACCTCCAATTTTGAGACCAACTCTTGTACAAAACATTCTGATTTGCCCTGAGGTGGTGGTGGTTGTTGTGTGTTTTTGTTTTTGGGGGCATGAGGAGGGATACATATTTTTATTTATTTTTATCTTTTGTCAAACTGGATTGGCTGTTTATAAAAACAGAAAATTTTTGGCCCTAAACCAGCTGCTGTAACAGTCCTCTTGGACTATGTTGAAAATTAGCTAGTAGGTTAAATGTGGATATCTCTGTGTGCAGACACTCTAAATAGACAAGACAAGGATTTGTTCAAGGTTTTTAGTTGAGCATGGAAATGTCTTGAGTGATGACTGTGGTGTGGATATCTTATCTGTATAAGGTCTTTGGAAGTGATTATCAAATGCAGAGTGATGATTTTGTAACCTGAAGTATTCCCTTCCACAGAGCAGTATGTCTTTTTTTATCAGGACGACTGACTCCTGAAGGCCAGCTCCAGAGCTGCTACACATCCTGTCTTGGACATGTCATGTGTTTGACTTGGCCACAGTGAATGTGCCAAAGTCTTTAACTCCGTGCCAAAGAATGTAGTTCATGGGGTGGTCTTGGACTCTGAGAAGGGATTTGCTCTCCTGCCACAGGACAGGGCAGACACTTTAGTTGCTTAGGCACACTTGGTATATAGGAGTCACTATATGTCTTGAGAACAGTTTTATGTCTCCTGGGCCTCATGACTGTGGTCATAGTGACTGTGCCACGGGGATGTCTTCATATGTTTTAAAACTAAAAGGCTTTGTTATGCCACTGAAACTTTTTTTTTTTTTTAACTATTTTCCTCCTGTCACCGCTGGCCAGGGCCCCGTCGGTTGTCCTGCCTGTTTCCCCTCCAGCCGAGATCCTTCTGGTCCAAACTCGGTCTCCTCTCACCCGCGACTCCGGAGAATATCCTGGTCCCAGCCCCCCAGAGCGGGGCCGCCCTCTGCTCCTCTGCGCTGCCTCTCTCTTCTAAACGCTCCTCGGGCGGAGGTGATGGCCGAGACAAGAGTCGGTGGGCAGGATCCGGCATTGGAGGTGGGGGCAGGCGACGTCTTCCTCCTAGCCAGTGGGTGGTTTTCTTGATCTTACCTCGAGAGGGTTCCTTCAGTTGGTCAGCACATATAGGACTAGCGCCACTTGGCGTCTGGCCGCAGGGCAGACTTTTTTTCTAGCAATACCTGACTGGGGACCGCCCATCTGACGTCGTGTGACCGATGTCAGCGTGATGCTACTGTATATAGTGGATAGTCCCCACGCCTGCCCACCAGTTCTTTCCCACCATCGCCTCATGTCAGTTGCATTGCAGACTTCCCAAGTGATCGTCGGTGAGTGTTTTTTCTCGTCTGATTCCACCATGTTTTTTCATAACATTTGTCGAATTGTTTTCATCTTCACTGAAGAAGTGTTCACCTATGGCATGCAAATTCCACACGAAGACGGCCACGTGAAGTGTGTGATCTGCCTAGGCCCAGACCACCCAGTCTTCTCTTGCCCAGACTGCCAACCTTTTAATCAGGCCACATGCAGAAGGAGGCAGCAGGCTTTGGAGACCCGTCTTTTGAAGAAGACCCGACTGGTGTTTTTAGAAAAATGAATGGAGCGGATCCATTCTTCTTTTTCTCCTTCCAAAAAAGAACATAGGAAAGAGAAACGCACAGAGCGGGAGCGCTCCATGGAGGTGTCCCAGCCCGAGGCCTCTCGGCCCCATTCTTCCCAGCCGCCACCTAAGGCCAAGCTGGCGTTGGAAGGTAAGTCGGATAAGTCCTCCCCTGTGGGTAAGTCTGCCGCCGGCTCCTCCGATGGCCACACCGTGCCTGCTATTAAATCGACCCCTGGCTCCTCCAGGGATCGCCCGGCCACTGGTAAGACGGCTCCCCAGGCCTTGGGGACCTGCACAGCACCAGCCGCTAAGTCGGCAGGGGGCTCCTCCCCCTCCCGCCCGACTGTCTGGTCAGACATCCGTCCTTGGTGGGCGCTGAGACGTGGCTGTTCTGTTGGGGCTTAACGACGCCCAACCCGACGTCCGCAAGAACCCGGGGGAGACTGCCTCTCTTTCCCCTTTCTTCGCCAATAGCTTCCCTGTTCAGGCCGCTACCTCGAAAGCGCGATAGTGGAACCCTGGATGTTGTCCACCCTCTGGGTCTGTTCTCATCTGACGGGTCGCAGGGATGGGGCTCCTCCACAGCCGCCTGGCCCTACACCAGAGGGCCCTTCTATCCGCTATGGGGATGACGCCATTCCGTCAAGATTCCTCTGCCGGATCCGGTGATGGTACCCAATGCCAGCCCCCGGCAAAATGATGGTCTCAGAGCCTGGGCCGAGTCGTCTGCCCCAGCCTTTGGCTCTGGTGCAGAACCGGTCCCTCCGTCAGATCCCTTTGTCTGGCTTCGGACCCCGTTCCGGTGCCGGATCGGGTGGTGGTGGCCCCGAAGCTGGCTCCCCCGATACCGGACCCTCCATCTAGTTTATACAATGGCGGGCCCTATGTGGGTTCCCTCTCTCAGATCTTTTGACGTTGTGCCTTTACTCAAGACCCCGGACTGTCCTGCATTACCCCTTGGGGTATCCTGGGGACCACCGCCCAGCTGGTCCTCCTTCAGATTGGAGTGGCGTGGGCATTATTTCCTGGGTTATGGCTACCCAGGTTACATGGGGTATCACTACCCTCCTTCCTGGTATCCCCAAAAAATCTCAACCACTTTCTCCACAGGCTCTGGCCCAGCCGGACTTCAAGATTCTTATTCCATCTTTTTGGGGGCTTGAGCTGGTTTCTGACCTGCAGAGCAGACTTCCCACCTCTGCGCTCTCCTAGGTCTCCATCCCCAAGGAGCTCGTCCCCTTTTATGGTTCGCATTCTGGAGACATCTTGCAAGGATATCAACCACTCTTCCGGATTTTGGAGACCATCTGGACATGGGGGATGATGGTGGTGGTGAGTTGCCGGAGGAGCACTCTGATCACGGATCCTCTGTCTCTAAAGGCAAGGTTCCCCCAAGTCCCCTCCAGAGGACCCTGCCTTTTCAGACGACCTGAAGTCCATGTAGAACTGCTTCGAGTGGGAGTCTGAGGAGCAGAACCCGATGCAGCACAGACTCGCCGAACACCTGGACCTGGAGTCTCTGTCCCCTATCCCTGTTCCCTCTTGGATAGGACATCACCAGGACCTCACCTCTATGGTCTGGCAGATGCCTCATTGCATCCCGGCTGTCCCCAAGACGGCGGACACGGTTTACCGGGCGCCCAAGGATGCTCTGTTGCTTAACGCTCATCCGAAGGCGGACTCCGTGATTTCAGCTGCTCATGATCACTCTTCAGCACCCAAGCACATGAGCACCTCTCCTCCAGACAAGGAGTCGAGGCAGATGGACCTGTTCGGTAAGAAGGTCTATTCTTTGGCCACATGTGTGCTTCGGTCCCTTAATTATGTGGCCCATATGATGACGCACCAAAAGGCTACCTTGGCCAGGCTTGAGGCCAGAGTCCAGTCTATGGAATCTTCGGATCTCGAGGAGCTCGCCAAGGAACTCTGTCTGCCCCGCTTTTGTTGCAGGCATGCTTTTCGGGCTACTTATGACTCTGTTGATTCATAGCCCACGCCTCGGCGACTGCCGTTGCTGTGAGACGACAGGCCTGGCTTTGCATCTCTGGCCTCGCCAACAAGGTCCAGTCTGCGATTCAGGATGCCCCCTTTCGGGGCTCGGGTGACACCAAAGACATCACCTATCTCCGGGATAAAGGTCAGGCCCTGAGATCAGTGCGGTCCATGTACCGATAGAGTGCCCAACAGCAGGAGCAGCCCTTTCAGAAAAGGACCTGGAGGCAGAGGAAGCAGACCTCGGCTCGTCGCCAGGGCAAGCGCAAGTCCACAGGTTCCGCCACTCCTCCGCCTCCAAGAATCGGAGATGATCCGGCCCGGTGGCGCTGAGGGTTGAGGCACTGGACTCCCACCTCACCATGACCCGAGTTCGTGGCCGGACTCTGGTGCTGATGCGGTGGGCCGAGGAGAGATGGGCTTAGGCGTCGACAACAGATCGCCTTCTCCGGGAAGGGAAGAGGCCGATGCCCGCACACTTGCCTGCCTCAGAGTGGAGGCTCTGAGTATTGCAAGCCCCAATTGAAGGGAATGGGCGGCCACAGTACAGCGTGTATGTCTGCGCCATGATGTCAGGGGGGCTGCACATCGGCGGAGAAAAGCGAGAAAAGAGCCTGCCACCATCGGGGAGATGGGGAAACTGGAGTCGTGCCCACGATTTGCCTGCGCCTGCCCAATGGACCCAGACCGAAACATTACGGGTTGTACACTCCCCACCTCGTCCCCACCAGGGGGTAACCTATGACTTCATGGGGCCTTACGGTCTGGTCTGTAGGGTGTCAGGCAGTGGGATGTCTGCCTATGTCTCCTGATGGGTCGGGGTGGCAGACTGAGTTCAGGGCCCCCACTATCCTACCACTTCCTGACTCCCTCGCCCACCCCTCCTCAGCCTCTGTGCGAGGAGCTGGTGGGGGGAGGTTCGCCCGGCACGCGCAGGAGTGGCAGGGCATTACCTCTGATGCATGGGTCCTGCAGCTGGTGTTCACCAGACACACCATAGTTTCTGGAGATTCCACCATTTTCTCCACCAATCCGGTTGTCCTGCTCTCGGGACCAGGCTCTTCTCGTCGGAGAACAAATTGACTCTCTTGCTCAAGGAGGCTATAGAGAGCATTCTCCTCTGGCAAAGGGGAAGGGGGTTCTACTCCCACTTTTTCCTGGTTCCAAAAAAGTCTGGCGACATGAGACCCATTCTCGACCTGAGCAGTCTCAACCTGTTCGTCAAGTACAAGAAATTCAGAATGCTGACCCTCCAAAGCCTTCTCCCTCGCCTGCTGGAGAACCAGTGGCTTTGCGCTCTGGATATGCAGGATGCTTACCTGCACATTCCAATTTTCCCCAGGCACCGCCGGTTCCTGTGGTTTTGTTTCCAAGGGGAGCATTTCCAGTTCCAGGCCCTTCCCTTTGATCTGTCTTCGGCACCTGAGGTCTTTACCAAGTGCCTGGCAGTGGTGGCAGCCTTTCTGCGTCACCAGGGCATAGCAGTTACCTTCCCTGGATGACTGGCTGATTTCAACCCCTTCCAGGGATTCCTTTTTGGGAGCTCTGCATTTCATTCTGGATCTGTTCTCCAAGTTGGGGATTACTGTCCATTTCCCCAGGTAGTCTTTCCCCGACTCAGAGGCTGCAGTTCATCGGGGCAGTCTTGGACACCATCCAGCGCAGGGCTTTCCTGCCTCTGGACAGGGTGGAAACCCTGGTCCGTCAGCTGTCAGTGGTGGCCTCATCCAGGATCATTCCAGCAAGGGAGGTCCTTTGCTTTTCGGCCTGATGGCCTCCATCACTACCATTCCCCTGGCGAGGCTCCGCATGAGAATCACTAAGTGGTCCTTGTGGATGCACTGGGATCAACTCCTGAATGACCTGGATCATCCGGTCCTGGTATTGTCAGCAGTCGAGAAAGATCTGCTTTGGTGGAGGGATCCCTGCCACCTTTCTTTGAGTCTCCCATTCAGGAGTCTTGTCCCCTCGGCATCTCTGACTGCAGATGCGTCTAACATGGGCTTGGGGGCGCATTTGGGGGAACACCAAGCACAAGGATTTAGTCCAGCTCAGAGGCGGTGTTACACATCAACGTTCTGGACATGAGAGCGGTCTTGTACGTGCTTCAGGTGTTCCAGACTTTCTCCCAAGGGTTCACTGTTTATCCAGACAGACAATATGTCTGTAGTTTTGGTATCTCAACAAACGAGGAACTCGTACGTACCCTCTTTGCAGGGAAGTGATGAGAGTGTGGAACTGGGCAGTCCAGCACGATCCATTTTTAGTGGTTGTGTATGTTCCAGGCGTTCAAAACATCCTGGCGGACAGTCTCAGCAGGTCTCGAACCCTCAGCCATGAATGGGAGCTAAGTCAGGAAGTGGCATTCTCTCTTCCTAAGGTGGGGGCATCCAGAACTCTACCTCTTTGCCTCCCCATTCAGTGCAAAACTTCACAGTTTTTGCTAGCTCATTCCAGGGCATGGTGCTTTCTGGCACGACGCATTGTCGCTGTCTTGGACAGGGAAATTTTTGTACGCCTTCCCTCATTTTCCCGTTCTCCAGAGGGTTCTGCTTAAGCTTCAGGCAGAGAAGGCGCAGAGGATCCTTATCTTCCCCGTCTGGCCGAGACCGATTTGGTTCCCGTTTCTGCAACAGTTAGCGAAGGAACCTCCGGTTCCACTTCCTGTGACTCATGACCTCTTGACACAGAATCAAGGTTGGCTCGTCCATCTGCTGCTCATGACCCCGCATCTTCATGCGTGGCTCCTGCAGACATAGCGGTCTCCCGCTTTGGGTCTCCTCTCGGGTCGCTCTGATAATTGTTGAGGCTAGAAAGCAGTTTACTCGTTCCACCTATGCTATCAAGTGGAAAAGTTTTTTTCCATTTGGGCGGCTTCCAAAGATTGGAACCCTTTCTCTTGTTCTGCCTCATAAGTCAAGAAATATCTCATTCATCTTTCAGATTTGGGCCTATCCTATTCCTCCTTGAAGGTCCATCTTTTGGCTATTTCGGCATACCGCGAGCTAGTGGGTGGCAAACCCATGGCTCAGTTGGAAGTTTTCAAACACTTCTGAAAGGGATTCTCCATCTGAAACCCCCCCATCCACAGCCCCACAGCACCTTGGGATTTAAACTTTGTGTTGCAAAAGCTCACTCTCCCGCCTTTTGAACCAGCGATGACCTATGATTTATGCTTCCTGTCCTGGAAGACGTTTTTAGTTGCAGTTACCTCAGCTCGAAGAATTTTGGAGCTTCAGGCTCTGGTTTGTAAGGAGCCTTATTTAATTTTCCATAAGGACCGGGTGGTCCTCAGGACAAATCCTAGGTTTTTGCCTAAGGTGGTTTCAGAAGTCGCACTGAATCAATCAGTGATGCACCCTGTTTATTTTTCGTCCCCTGCAACTAAAGGTGAGGCACTCCTGCACACCATGGAAGTGCATCGTGCTCTCTGATGCTATGCTCATCGTATAAAAGAGTTCTGTAAGGATGATCAGCTGTTTGTATCTCTTGCCCCCCAGATTTTTGGGCAAAGCTGTCTCTAAGCAGTGCCTGTCCAGTTGGTTGGGCAATTGTATTCTCTTCTGCTACCAGAAGTATGACGAGCCTCTGCCGGGTCCAGTCAGAGGCCATTCTCTAAGGGGCATGGCTGCTTCCGCGGCTTTTCTACGCAACATCTCAGCAGCCAGTATCTGCACAGCAGCAGCATGGAGTTCTGTCCATACCTTTACCAAACACTACAGTCTGGACATTGCTTCTAGGCAGAGGGCAGGTTTCAGCCTAGCTGTTCTGCAGGGCCTTCTGTCCTAGGCTGGTTCCACTTTGTTTTCCTTGGTTGTTGGAGTCTTTATCCTCCTCCCTGGTTTCTCTCGGTCTCTCTGCAGAGGGACTGCTTGGAACTCTGTCCTATATGTGATGATCTATTGAAAGAACCCTCTCGAAGTAAGATAGTACAGTTATGTAGGAACTTAATTTAACAGTAGAGCTTCGAGAGAGGTTCCTTCAGTAGGTCATATTTTTCCCTCTCTCCTTCCCCCTTTTTTTATTTAGGGACTCCAGACTCTGTTTCTTCCTGCTGTCAGGCCTATTTCAGGTTCCGGTGGGAGAACTGGAGGGCAGATGTGGGGACTGTCCACTATATAGCATCACGCTAACGTCAGTCACGTGACGTCTGGTGGGCGGTCCCCTGTCAGGTATTGCTAGAAAAAGTCTGCCGTGTGGCCAGACGCCAGGTGGCGCTAATTCTATATGTGATGACCTGAAGGAACCTCTCTCGAAGATCTACTGTTACGGTAAGTTCCTACGTAACTACTTTCTTGAGCTCCTTCCCCTCAGGAGCATGGATGTGCAGTGTCGTCCAGCGCGGGCTATGCGCGTTTCTGCGCCCCTCCTGCAGATGTCCGCTGATGCTCCTCCCCATCCATGATGTGATCCCTGGCTGTTGTATCCCCAGCCTCCGCTGGGAGTTGCTAGTGCAGGGGAATAGTCAACCCACCCTTCCCAGGAGAGGAGAGCTGTTGTTGGATGCTCAATCCCTTCCTCCCCGTCGACCCAGGCTCTTTCCCGAACCTGCGTTGCCGGCATGGCGTCCCGCACCACCGGGCCGGCTATGCCACTGAATGTTGAGTGGAGTTTATATGGTTAGTATTGAAGAGTTGTAGCAGCATGATTTTTATTTCTAACTCGCAGATACTAAATGATATGGAAAAGTACAATATACCAGATCACATTGTGTTTGTGTGTTTTTTTTTTGTTTTTGTTTTAGATTGTGTGTGTGTGTGTGTGTGTGTGTGTGTGTGTGTGTGTGTGTGTGTGTGTGTGTCGCATAAACATAGAAATTGTTGGCAGACAAGGACTGCTAGGCAGGATGCGAAATGCCTATACTTTAGGTGCCCTAGGGCAGGTGTCTTTAATTGGGGACACCTAAGTACCCTAGCTCAAAAGAACAGAGTAGGCAGCACTCTGACAGCAAGCAGAGTTAGAATTTAAATGCTCATAAAAAATAAGAAGTCTGGTGTCCAGTAAAACAAAGCCAGTCAAACCCCCGGCACTAACCCCAGCGCTTCGAGTCTAATTGCGACTCTTCATTAAGGGGGTGTGCCTATGATGTATTGGCTATCCTTTTATTTTGAAATCTGAAAGTGAAGGCACATTTCTTAATATATGCACCACGGCTTATCTGTCCAGGCTCCAACTTTTAAATCAATAAAGTAACCGCTTTACCAAGATACCAAGTGAAAAAATAAATTGTTAAAATGACCACTTGTGCTGCAAGCAATAAAGAAGTATATAGTTATAGGCAAGGCTAAAAGCAATGGGCATCCAACTTAAAATAAGTATATTCAATAGCAGTATGAGACTTGGAGGGGAAAGAGAAAAGATTGCATGTTTTTAGCCTAGGAGGGGGGGAGGGGGTCGGCTTCAGAAAAAAATTTTTTAAGTTCTAATTATACCAAAATAGAAAATATGCAAGGCTTGATTAAAACACCCCCTATATAAATGTTGACTTCGGGATTTCTAAAGCCTTAAATTCAAATAAATTATACTGAACATCCAATTTTATAGTGCAGTCATAACCAATTATGACAGCACCTACCTAGGCCATCCTTGTCTCCAAACCCAATGCGACCAATTTGACTACATGTTGTTTTATTTTCTTTTAATTCTCAGTTTTGTGATGAATCCACCTTAGCCAAAGTGATGAGGGGTAAACCTTGTTTTCAAGTCAAAAATGGAAAAATAATAATAAAAGAACAGTCTATACACTGATGCTCCTTGTACTCTGATGGTCTTGAAGAGCGTGATACCTCTGCAGATATGCCTGGCACTCTTCACCAGGGGCCGAACAGAATTGGGCGGGGGGGGGATTACCTCAACCTAGCTTATGAGCTGAGAAGATTCATGATGGATGGAAGCGGTGAAAGCGCTAGGGGTATAAAACATTGGTTCAGTTGGACTGTTAAATGTGGGTCCAGCTTTTTTGACCCTGCTCCAGAACTGTTCAGCTGTACCCACCATTGCACCCATGTGAAGTGTGTATCTGTATGTACATGCTGTATCATTGCTGTGCCCTATATTCAGGGGGAAAAATGGGCTTGACTTGGACAACCTAGACAGTGGAGGGCCCGGGGGGGGGGAACGGGACATCCAGAAAGTCAGTCAATAATATTTATTTATTTATTTTTTTTTGCTTTCTATTTCAGTTTCGTAGGTTGCAGCACTATGTCAGACATGCAACTACTGTTTATCTGTTCATTCATCTCTGCTCAGCAGCTAGTTTTTTTTTTAATATTCAAGATTGCGCAGAATTGGCATGCATGCCTGGCCTGGATAGATAAATGTAACTTTCTATACTGATTGACTCTCCGACTGGACTAAACAAAAGGGAGGCACAAGTTTCAGTACTTAAACACATTTCTACTCTAGGGCTCGGCCTCTGACTGCATAGTATTATGGGCTGACTGGCCAAGAATGAGACCCTCGCCCCGACCTCCCGTCCAAGATCAGCTTGTACCCGTTGACTCTTGGTCTCCGTGAGCCTGTGGCTGTTTGCTGCACATTTCATGACTCCAATACAATTCACTCACATGCAGCAGCTTCACCATACCACCAGGCTCACGTTGGCATTGGATATCTTGCACAACAGAGGTGCAGCAGTAACACGTGAATTAAAAAAACACACACACGCATGCACACACAATTGCCTGAAGGAAAGCTGCTGAACAGAGCTGAATGAACAGATCAGTTGTAGCTGCTTGTTTGTGCTGTTGCTACAACCTGCTGCCTGTTGACAAATAAAAATAAAAAAATCAACAAAGTAAGCTGCTGC
Source organism: Neoceratodus forsteri (assembly GCA_016271365.2). Classification (NCBI taxonomy): domain Eukaryota; kingdom Metazoa; phylum Chordata; order Ceratodontiformes; family Ceratodontidae; genus Neoceratodus; species Neoceratodus forsteri. The sequence goes on from CM028132.1 coordinate 34,829,561, forward strand.
TCAGTGGAAAACCTGGCAAGCAAATGAATAAATATTACAGACTGACTCTCTGGCTGTTTTCTGGCCCAGCCAGTAATGTGCTTCAGATTTTAACAATGCTCCCTCCTTCCCCAGCAACTCCCAAAAAAACCTGTAATCTTTATTCATAGCACATTGCCATAGCAATAAAGATGGTCGTACAGTCGTTCTTGGGTCATGTCTTTATATGTATTCACACCTTAGACTTCGCAAGTATTCAGTTTGTGCATCATCTCCCCCTGTGGTACAGCACAGGGGAGGTGGTTGGGGATCAGTTATGTTAATCATTGTCTGTCCTCACTGTATTCAGAAAACACTAACCCGTTTTTTAAATATATAAATCAAAACACTTTCTAGTAGAGGGAGAAGGTGCTGCCTGCCCTATACCAGTAGATTAAAAAAAAAAAAAAAATAAAAAGATCCACTATTCACACTAGTGATATTGGGCATTTGAAAATTGAAATGTAGTGTGCACCTGCCTATATTTAGAATTTAATTACCAAACTTTTTTTTTTTTTTTCTTTTCTTTATGCTCCTCCCTCTGGCACCCCTGGCTGGCCACTCCTTCAGACCACCTAGGTCCCCAGCTGCCATCCACCAACCCCAGTTGCAGTGCCCCCCCCCCAGGTAACCCAACGTATCCTTTCATGGGGAGGGTCCCTCTCTTCCATGGGGGAAGCGCCTGTCAGCGAGCCTGCGTATCTCGGGTGCTACGGGGTCAGACTGGACTTGGTCCGGGGCTTGGTGACCGCAAGGGGCCAGCAGTCATCCAGCTGATCGGGGGGGCACTTTTTCCATTTTCCGGCATGCCCACAGCTGCCCCAGTTGGCCTGCAGGAGTACGGTGACCTCTGGTGGGGGCGCCTCGAGGCTTCATGTCTCCCTAGCACATCACCTAATCCGCCCACAGGTGCTAAAGCCCTGCCCTCTTCCCCCGAGGGAAGTGTCCAATGGATGCTCTGTCCTTTCCTTCTGGACTGTGCTCCTGGGCTCTGGGCGCGAACTCGGGTTGCCAGTGTGTTGTGCGAACCCCTTTGCTGGGCGCCACGGAGCTGGCCCATTTAATGAACATTTAACATCAACAGCCCACAGAGGAAAAAACGGCTGGAAAAGTCAGTTTCCTTCTGCCAGCATTCGTGAAATAGGTTACCTACAAGCAACATTACTGGACCCACTTCGTATTCCTGATGGCAGTAGACTCCAGCCCCAACAGTAGTGAACCCGGTCTGTCCGCAAAACAGAGCAGTTTACAGTACCTTGTCCTTGCTGGAGTTTGGCAAACTATATGATCCAGGCAGTGCTGGGACGGGCCACCAGGGGCTAGCTCCTCGTTAATGAATTAGCCTTTCTTCTTCTTTGTGGAGTCAAGTCGTCTTTTCGACTTTGTGTGATGACAAACCAACACCTGTGGGCAGAATCTGATCGCCACTGACAACCACCACCTGACGGACCCACATAGCAGCACGGGTCAGAACTAGGAGAGACTTTGCAATGAATTCTGTGGGAGGGGGTGTGGGATGGCAAATGAGCTGGAGCATCCGGCAGCAGTGGCAACCAATGGGAAGGGGACAGAAACTCATGTCTCTCATCTCAATCAAGGAAAGGATGTAAACGCCAGCTATGTTTTATTTATTTATTTTAATTCTGTGTTTATCCCAGTTCTCTTAGCTTGCACCCTTCAGCACTGTCGCCCGCCTTCTCTGGACCTCACTTATACTGGACCAGCTTCTGCTGGGTGGGTGTCGAGTTTTGCTGAGTTTCACCCTAAGTGCACGATCGCACTAGGCTGCCACTTGGCTTCTGCAGAGCAGCAGGGAAGCAGCGGGATGTAGAGTGTTCCCCACCCCAAGGGAGGACAGCTGTTCTTGGGACACTCTTCCCCTCCCGAACCTGGGTCATTGACATAGCAAGAGGTAGCATTAGTGCTGTGCTACTGAGCTGACTGAGGCCTAAACAGCCTCGAGGAGGATGGTTTTATAAAATGGGGGAGACTGGCAGGATGTCTTGCAATGTTTTTAATCTTTGCCCTGCAGAAGGACCGGGGGTGGGGGCAGCAATGGAAAGGTGAGTTTCCTACCCCTTTTCTGTTTTAAGTATTCAGGAATTGATATCAGTCGTACAACTGTATTGGACACGGGTCAGAAATTGCCACAGTTGGTTAGTGTCCTGTAATACAGAAAGGGTAGTGCAACAGAAATGTTCTGTATTGTAATATAATCCTCATTCACACACACACACACACACACACACACACACACACACACACACACACCCACCCACACCCATTTCAAGTTCTAGGGTGGTTTTGATATTTGTGTTTGCTCTTTCAGGTGTGATGATGGCAGTGGATGCAGTCATTGCTGAGCTAAAGAAACAGTCTAAACCAGTTACAACACCAGAGGAGATTGCACAGGTACTCTTCACATTTCAGCACTGTTGTAGCTTGATAATGTTCTTAGCCTGCCATCACTTACAGAGCACACGGGCATACATGCAGGCAACTTTAAAGGTCTTATGATGTGCCAGGGACTACCTGATGGTGCAGTGGCTGGGAAGCGGCTTACTGTGCTAGTGGTCTGGGTTTGAGTTCCAAGCCCAGGATGATGTCTATGGGCTGGCAGGAAGATATTGGGAGCAGCACCCCAGAGGATGCTCTTTTCCTCTTAGGAGGCAGGGATACGCTGCCTGCTGCTTTACCGCTACCTGGGAGCACATTGTAGTAGAACAGGCAGGGCCACTACCGGTGTGTAAAAACAAACACAAAAAAATGACGTGACCATGCTGGGCCCCAATGGGATGGGGATTTGGGGAGAAAAAAGGCAGGGGCACAGGCTGATGATGCTCATGTGTCCGCTGGGGCCAACCACTCTTTCTTAGGACTCATCATCTCCCTCACCTGATTTTTGTACGTGACCACTGCAGACCCGGGCTAGCCTTGCCAGTGGGAAAACAAGTCATTAAAGCTAAGATGTTGCTGATGGGCTTTGGCTGCTTAGGAGCTGTGGGTTAGCAGAGGCTCAGAATTAAGTTTTGCACCCACTAGCCAGCAGGGCTAGTGACTGGGAAAATACACTGGTCCCACAGACATTTCCACTGGCCCTGTTGGTGTACATACTGAAGTGTTGCCTTCCCCACTACAAGCCTGCAGGGCTAGTTAAGTGTAAATCTTACCAGCCCGATATAAAATCTTCCAGCATTTGGCTAGCTGGCTGGTGCCAGTTTCAACCCCTGGTTAGGGTTACCCACGACAAGAAAAGGACCACTGGCAATGCCAGATGACAACATGCTCCCCAGTACTTGTGGGGGATGTGATGGGACTCTGGAGTCATGGCCTTAAAGCTGGTAATGGAGTCAGATGGCTGCATTGAGCAAAAAATAACAATTTTTTTGGTCCTCTAGGTTGCAACAATCTCTGCCAACGGAGATAAAGAAATTGGTAACATCATATCTGATGCCATGAAGAAAGTTGGTCGTAAAGGTGTAATCACAGTTAAGGCAAGTACAGCTGATTTAACAGAAAGCCAATTGTTGGATATATTTTTTTTTTAATAGAAAAATGTGGTTTGTTTAAAAAAAAAAAAAAAAAAAAAAATTGGCTAGTGACATCAGTAACAGAAACACAGCAAAAAATATTGCTGTTACTGTTGTCATAATGAATATTTAAGTTACTGTCATCACAGAATACTGAACCAATCGGAGGGCAGCTTTCACAAAGCTGATAACGTCATAATGCCTAGTGCAGCACTGAAGCTAGCTGTTAAAATCAAAGAAACGTAGTAAAATCTTCAGACAAACTGCATATTTAAAGCTCTAACTTGTAAACTGCTCTTGTATACTGTATATCAACTGTAAGTTGCAAAAAACATTGATCTTACTTCTAGTGGGAGCTCTTTCAGCAGGCTATCACAATCAGGACTATGCCGCAGGAACCAAGATCCTCGGGGAAAAGCTCTCGGCCAGCAATACCCAACAGGGACTGGCCCCCGACGTCAGTCCTGGTATAAAAGGGGGCGGACCCAGCTCCACCCAAGTTCTTTTCCTGCCGCGTCCCGCGCACGTGAAGAGTTCCTGCTACTTGGCTTGCCAATCCAGCAAAAAGATCTCCGATTGTCAACCTTTTCGTCTACAATTTAGACAGCTTTCTCTTCCTACCAACTTATGTCTTCACCATTTTCTGTCTCCTTGTCGGGACCCCACGTCAACAAGTGCGGTTGCGGCCGCCAGATACCATCAAAAGATGGCCACGAGCAGTGGGTTTCTTGCCTCGGGCCTGAGTACGATACCGCGTCCTGTTCGTCCTGCAAGAAGTTCACCAGCTAAACTCGGATCCGCCGCTTGAAGGCCCTGAAGGTGTTCCTGCTTGAACAGAAAATGGACCTGCACACCTCTGGAGAAGCAGAAGATGGATAAAACCAAGCGGTCACGCGAAAAAGACCGTAGTTGGTCCCGGCACTGGTCCAGGTCCCGGTCTCTCTCCCGCTTGCGGCCTTCTCCCAAGAAAGCCCATGGTTCGACGGACTCAGGTGAGCGTCCTAAATCTAAAGATCTGGCTATGGCTGGGCCTTCGGGGGAGAGGCCAGCGAAGCCAAAGGTGACTCCGCTAAGGGTCACCGTAAAGTCCTTGGAGGCGCAAGCTTCGGCCCCACCTTCCAAGGCCTCGACGCCGCCAGTCAAGAATGTGCCTTCAGAGTCGAAGGAAAACTCCGGCGCCCCGGTCGGTACCCCGTCTGTCCGTTTACCGACGCTGGGTAATGGGGTGAAGGGGCTGAGTCCCCATCCCCTAAGTCTTCCTCCCCCCCAGGGCTCAGAAGGGGGCTCTCCTTCCAAGGTCGTTGTTGCGGATATTCAATTTCCGGGGAAAGTGGCCTCTGTTTTTCGAAGGATGAGCTCCAGGATCTATTTTCCTTCTGGTGGGGGCAGATCTGAATGCCCCGAAACAGGCCCCGTCACCGGTCCCGGACCCTGAGGGTGAACCACAGCCAGGAGGTGCTTCTTCGCCGAGGAAGACCCCGAGAGGCTGCCGCCTACACCTCCTCCCAGGGCTCGTTCACAGTCCGTAGACCGTCACCAGTGCTCTACCAGATCAGGTAGCCAACACCAGGTCAGGTCTTGCACCAGGGGCCATTCCCGTTCTGTTAGACGGGACCGCTCCCAACGTCGGTCCTGTGACCGCCATCTATCTTCGGACTGACGTCTGTCAACCACTCAAGTGGGGCTAGCCATAGTGATAGGTCTGGCTTCTCGTCATTCAGTAGCCCTTCCTCCTCCTCTTCATTTTCTACCTCTTTCATTTCGGTTATTGGGGGTTTCCCGGAAGAGAAGGACCAGCCCCGCTCGCCTCCTGATGATCCTACTTTCATGGACGTCATGAGGCACATCCAGGCCTCCAGTGAGTGGGATACGGAGGACCTGGATCTAGAACGCCGGTGTTTGGCTAAGTACCTGAGGCAAAAGGAGCCTAAGCCCTTGGTGGTGCCTCCTTTGGTGGACACATTCCAGGACCTCACCAGAGTAACCTGAAAGCGTCCGGCTTCGGTCCCAGCAGTTCCAAAGAAATTGGACAGGCTGTATAGAGCCCCGAGGGATGAACCATTTCTGGCCAAGCACCCTCAGGCGGACTCTTCAGTGATCATGACTGCTCATGACAAGTCTAAGCAGCCCAAACAACTCAGCTCGCAGTCTCCCGATCCAGAGTCTAGTTATTTGGACCAGGTGGGCAAGAAGGTGTATTCTGCCTCCACCTGTTCAATTAAGTCCCTGAACTTCCTGACGCATATGGTCCAGTACCAGAATGCGCTGTGGGAGCGGGCACAAGAGCTGGTAAATGCCTTGCCAGACTCCGAGATGAAAACTGAGATCCTGGATGTCCTAAAATCGGGCTCGGACATGGGCTTTCATTTGTTACGTGCCTCGTACGACACTGCAGATACGGCGGCCAGAGTGGCAGCATCAGGTGTCTGCCTCAGGCGCCATCCCTGGTTGAGGGTCTCGGGCTTTCACCAGGATCTGCAGTCCAGTATCCGGGACTTAATCGTTCCAGGGTACCGTTTTATTTGGGCAGGAGACTGAGTCCCTTATCTCTCGTCTCCAAGAGTCCGATAAATCCATCTGATCGGTCTGCCAAGTGTACCGTGGAGACCAGTGGAGACAGCGAAAGCGGCAATTTCGGAAGCCCTCAGGTGGTCAAGCCTGTGGAAATCAACAGGGCCAGAGAGGAGCCTTTCAGAGGAGAACCAGCAGCCTGGAGGTGCTCCTCCCCGTGGGCCTAAGTCCTCCCAGGCCTCTCTGCCCACCCCTGGATCCACCCAGTGACTCTCTTCCGGACCCCCCCCCCCCCGACGGAGGTCCTAGGGGAGGTGGTAGGGGGTCGCTTCTCCCTATACTTTTTGGGATGGAGCTCAATATACTGCGGACAAATGGGTCCTAGACGTCATAAGGAGAGGACACATTTTAGAGTTCATGGAGGTTCCTCCAGACACTCCACCAAGGTTCTCCAGATATTCTCCTTCTCACATCCCACTCATAGAAGGAGAGATGCAGGCCCTCTTGCTAAAAAGGGCAATAGAACCTGTCCCCCTGTGGCAGCAAGGAAAAGGGTATTACTCCCACTTTTTCTTGGTCCCAAAAAAGACCCATTCTGGACCTAAGCTCTCTCAATCTTTATGTAGAGTACAAAAGGTTCTGGATGGTTACCCTTCCAGGTCGTCTTCCTCTGCTGCACCAAGGGGACTGGCTCTGTTCCCTAGACATGCAAGATGCGTACATGCATATTGGGTTCCCCCCCCCCCGGAAAGTTCCTGAGGTTCCGCTTCCAGGGGGAACATTATCAGTTTCGAGTTCTTGCGGTCGGCCTCTTCTCCACTCCTCAAGTCTTCACGAAATGCTTGGCAGTAGTGGCTGCGGCACTAAGGCGTCAGGGGCATTATGTCTTCCCTTACCTGGATGATTGGCTGCTCGCGGCCCCGTCAAGGTCACGCCTACTTCAAGCTCTCTGAGACACCTATACACTCTTCCGCGACCTGGGGATCACCGTGAACCTTCCAAAGTCTTCCCCAAAGCCCAGCCAAAGACTCGTCTTTATAGGAGCGGTCCTGGATTCGGTCCAGGGCATGGCCTTTCTACCTCCAGAGCGGGGCGATCGCCTGCGGGAAATAGCCGGGTAGGTGCTAGTAACTCCTCAGGTCCCAGCAAGGACGTTCCTCAGACTTCTGGGGCACATGGCGGCGGCCATTCCAGACACTCCCCTGGCCCGCCTCCACATGAGAATCCCACAATGGATGCTCAGGGTGCAGTGGGATCAGTGCTCAGATGACCTAGACCACATGGTCAGTCACAGAGCCAGTAAGGAGAACACTTCTTTGGTGGATGGATCCACTCAATTTGGAAAAAGGGGCCCTCTTTCGTCCGGAGCTCCCAAATCAGACCCTTACAACAGATGCCTCGGATTTGGGTTGGGGAGCGCACCTGGGGCCCGCCAAACGCAGGGCATCTGTGCACCCGAGGAGCTCGAAATTCACATCGGTGTCCTGGAGATGCGAGCAGTCCTCAGTGTGCTACATGCCTTTCAGGAGGATCTTGTACCGGGCTCTCTTCTAGTTCAGACGGACAACATGGCGGTAATCTTCTATCTCTACAAGCAAGGGGGCGCTCATTCTTACATCCTGTACAGGGAGGTGATGAGAGTCTGGTATTGGACACTGGAGCGGCACATCTCCCTGTCCGCAGTGCACATTCCAGGTGTCTTAAATGACTTGGCCGCCAGTCTAAGCAGGTTGCGGTCCAAGGTGCACGAGTGGGAGCTACTGCAATCAGTAGCGAGCCAGCTGTTCGTCACATGGGGGCATCCACAGCTGGACCGGTTTGTCACCACGCAATGCCAAACTGCCAGTTTTCTGCTCTCGAGAGCCGCGCCTGGTATTTTCTGGCCAGAAGCGTTGTCCCTTTGCTGGGCAGGGAGGTTTCTTTACGCCTTCCCTCTACTCCAGAGGGTTCTGTTGAAGTTACAGGCCGAAGGGGCGCGAATGAGTCTGATTGCCTCGCAGTGGCCTCGGCAGATTTGGTTCCCACTACTTCAGCGGCTATCCATGGAACCTCCAATTTCGCTGCCAATATGCTCGCAGTTGCTGTCCCAGGATCAGGGCTCGCTGGTCCATCCTGATCTCTGATCCTTGCACCTTCATGCTTGGCTCCTTCGGACATAGCAAAATACAGGTATGGGGCATCTCCAGAGGTGGTGGACGTTCTTGTTTTGGCGAGAAAGCCCTCCACATGCTTCACTTATGCTATGAAGTGGAAGCAATTCTGTTTATGGGCCTCTTCTCACCATCTGGATCCCATTACCTGTTCTGTGAACTCGGCTCTACAGTATTTCTTCACCTTATACCAGCAAGGCTTGAGCTACTCCCCCATAAAGGTGCACATGTGGGCCATCTCGGCTTATCACGCCCTTTCGGGAGACGGGGCCTTAGCCCGGTTGGATGTGTCACGCACCTTTTTACGAGGGATTCTTCACATGAGACCTCCCATTCGGGCTCCTATCCCACCCTGCGATCTCCTTTTTGTGTTGGAGAAGTTGACTCTTCCCCCATTTGAACCCACAGCAGATTGTGAGCTGCAATATCTTTCCTGGAAGGTTTGCTTTTTAGTTGCCATTATGTCTGCTCAAAGAGTTTCCGAGCTTCAGGCTCTGATGTGTAAAGAGCCTTATTTAATTTTCCACGGGGAGAGGGTTTCCCTGAGGACAAACACTAAGTTTCTTCCAAAAGTGGTCTCGGAGTTGACCCTCAACCAGTCGGTTGACCTTCCAGTTTATTTCCCTTCTCCCTCTAACAGAGGGAAAGCTCTCCTTCACATTTTGGACGTCCACAGGATGCTGGGGTATTACCTGAAGGGTACGGCTAACCGCCATAAGTCAGAGCAACTGTTCATGGCATTTGCGCCACAACACTTGGGTAGACAGGTGTCCAAGCAGACCATTTCCAAATGGATTGTCTACTGTGTCTTTCTGCTATGAGAAGCACAACTAGCCCCTTCCAGGCCTGGTTAGGGGTCACTCCACCAAGGGAGTGTCTGCTTCATTTGCTGTGCTGCTGAACGTCTTGATTAGGGACATTTTCGCGGCCACTACCTGGAATTCATTGCATACTTTTGTAAAGTACTACAGCTTGGACATTGCCTCCAGACGCCGTGCCAGCTTCGGCCTGGCAGTCCTTCAAGGACTATTGTCTTAAGCCTCTGTGTCCATGTCCTCTCTTCCACCTCCCGGAGTCGATTACCTCCTTGGCGAGGGACTGCTTGGGATTCAGTCTTGATTGTGATAGCCTGCTGCAAGAGCTCCCACTCGAAGTAAGATAGTACAGTTACATAAGAACTTACCTTAACAGTAGATCTTCGAGGGGAGCTCTTGCAGCAGACGTTACTTTACCGCCCTCCTTCCCCCCCCTTTCGAGGTGTGCAGAGCTTCATCTTCGAGCTTCGCCTCGTTCTCCTGTCAGGACTGTGCTCGCAGGCCTTGGCAGGGAACTGGGTGGAGCTGGGTCCACCCCTTTGTGTCAGGGCTGATGGGATGGAACAGACGTCGGGAGGCCCTGCTGGGTATTGCTGGCTGAGACGTTTTCCGGAGGGTCCTAGTGCCTGCGGCATAGTTCTGATTGTAATAACCTGTTACAAGAGGTCCTCTCGAAGATCTACCGTTACGGTAAGTTCTTATGTAAACTTACTTTAATGCTCCAGTTAGGTCAAAGCTACAGAAGCTGGGAAATGCAGCATTAGGGTTTCCAACCCTAACACACTATCATCCCAAGAGCAGGTGTTTGGTGTGCCTTGGGCTTCTGAAGCCTAGCAGTCACCCCATTCCATTTCTTAACAAGGTCAGATGTGTAGACTTTTTTGAGAATGGGATGGGCGTTAGGCATAAGTAGCCCAAGGCACACCACACACCTGCCCTCCTGCCTGCTTTGTGGGGATGGGGTGTTAGGGTTGGAAACCCTAATGCTGCATTTCCCTACTTTTGCCGCTTTGACCCTAATTAGTGCATTAACAAAATTTTTTGCAGCTTATTTCCTTACTTTTTGAGATGGTATAATCATATTCTTGTTTTACTGTGGGAGCATACAGTAATATTTAAAAGCCCCATTGGTGGTTAGTGGCACCCCCCCCCTCAGATATATTATAGTAATTTATTATTTCCTCCTTGGTGGTTAGTGGCACCTCAACTACCCATATCGCTAGATTTTATAGCCCTGGTGTCTAGTGGCACCCCCACCCTCCCATTGCACTTTGGATATCCCTGGTGTCTAGTAGCACCCCTTCCCCCACACCCACCAATCTCCATATTTATAATAATTTAATACTCTCTCACTGGTAGTTAGTGGCACCCTCCGAACCTCATATTTATCAAAATATATTAGCGCGTTGGTGGTCAGTGGCACCCCCTTCACCCTCCCATATCACACTCGGGCTACAAACAAGAAAAACGTCCACCGCCGCTCACACCTGCACCACCCACCCACCTGATCACCCACTGTGCACCCTCCTCCCCCTTGACCCTGGCACACACCCTCACTCATCTGAAGTGGCAATACAGGTGAAGATCCACTCTCCGATCGAAGACACTTCTTGCTGCTGGAACCGGCGACTGTTGTCCAACAAGGTAACTGCAGTCGGAAAATACATTCAACCGCAGTTACCTTGCTCGCTAGACAGCAGTCACTGTATTCTGGCAGATTGCCTTTGAGGTTTCTATTATAGTCTTAATATTGACAGTAGTAATGCCCATAGTAAAAGGGGCAGGGCTGGCATCTTGCTCAACTAGCTGCCCAAGAGAAGGGAGCAAGTCGTACACCGAGATGCCCAAACACTGTGGGGCGAGGGAATGAGTTCAGCTGGGATCAGATGTGATGTGAAGGCATCTGTATACAGCATTTGCCTTGCTGGGACACAAGGCATGTAGAAACATAGACATAAAAACATAGACTTTGACGGCAGATAAGGACCACTTGGCCCACCCAGTCTGCCCATTTCCCTACCTACTGGATAAGCTGCAGATTCTAGTTAACCAACAGCCTACTTCCTGCAGCCCCCCACTACAATTGTCTTATGTGTGTCCCATGCATGTTTGAATTCCCCCCACTGTTTTAGACCCAACAACCTCCCCAGGAAGGCGGTTCCATGCATCCACCACTCTCTTGGGGGGATGTCTCGCATTACCCTGAGCCGGCCCTCTCTATCTTTTAAATTGTGCCCTCTTGTTCTTGCACATCTTTTTTTCTGAAAGATGCTACCCTCCTGGACTTTGTTGATTCCCTTGAGGTACTTGAAAGTTTCTATCATTTTCCCCCGTCCCTCCTTTCATCAAGGGTATACATATTAAGCTCTCTGTCTCTTTTCATATGGTTTCTGATGTAGACCCCCAAGTTGCACCATTTTAGTTGCTCTCCTCTGGACTGCTTCCATCCTGTCTATGTCCTTGCGTAGATGGGGGTCTCCAAAATTGCACACAGTATTCCAGATCGGGTCTCACCAACTGTCTGTACAGAGGGATAACCACTTCCCTTTTTCTACTTGTGATGCCCCTTCCTATGCATCCCAGTATCCTCCTGGCTCTCCTTACTGACTTCTCACATTGCTTACCCACCTTAAAGTCATTTGATATGACTGCCCCCAAGTTGCACAATAGATGTCGGTTTCCGGCCTCCCAGGTTAGAATGAGGAATATAAAAGGACGGGCGGGGAGGGATGTTCTGAGCTCTCAAGTGGTAGTAGGGCCTTAACTTGATACTTAATAATGACAATGTTGCTTCTGTCCTTTTTAGTTTTTGTCCAGCTCCTATGTTTGCTCTGGGCTTCTCTACCTTCTGTGCTCATGGATCATTAGGGCTGATGTCCAGTACCTTCACATCGAACATCAAGTCCAGTCTTGGAGCTTTCATTGTGAGCAAGGCACCCCAAAAAAACAACCTAAAGGACATGCTTTCCACAGTCATAAATTAACACAGATTACCTGCCTGGCACTGCCACTGAGTTGCTGTTGTACCACAGGATGAGGCCCTCCATATCTGGAGCTTGGCCACACCAAAGTGACACTCCCAGGGACTTGGTGGCACAACCAAAAAAACAACTTAAGTTGGCACCCTAAATTGTTGCCGTGTGCATACCATCACACAGCTAGTTGCAGGCCTTTAAAGTATAAAATGACATAGTAAATGGGAGCCCTTTCCTGAGTCATCCTAATGCATTTCATGCTAAAGTTAGATGTGCTTTATCAAAAGCAGACATGACACACTCTAGTTCCAGCCACCCAGGGTGTAGGCTTCCACCGGTATAACGCTAAATGTTTGATAGCTTTTTATTATCGGACTGATAAATGAATCTGGTAAATCCAACAAAATAGGGTGGGTCACATGATTTGGTTTCTTGAAGCACTTCAGTAATCCTTTGTTAATTTGCAGGATGGGAAAACCTTGCATGATGAACTTGAAATCATTGAAGGCATGAAGTTTGACCGGGGTTACATCTCTCCTTACTTTATCAACACAGCTAAAGGTGAGCAAATGTTAAACTGCCAAAAATCTATGCCAGTCTGTTCTGCCGAATGTGTGCCTCCCTAAGGAATATCTGTAGGGTGTCAGCTTGTGCTTTAGTAGCACATTTGAGAGACTGTCTGGATGTATTCAGCACTGTGGATGCTGCTTTGGGCAGGCTGGTGCCGACTTCAGTCATACAGCACTGATCCCCCTCATTGAGGTACTGTTTATCAGTGCCCATACCATCTGACTGCCATAGGAGCAGACATCCAAAGGAGAAATTATTTCTTACCAGTAATTCCAGTTGTGTGTAGGCTCCGTTCATGGGCAGTGAGGCCCTCCCAATGTGTAGAGCTGTATTTTGCGACTTATTTCAAAAGTTTTACCAGGAAAGTTGTACTGAGCTGGTATCTGCTCATTTCCAGATGCGTCTTGGGCAGAGGGGAAAGGGGGAGAGAACAGAACGGTGTATCTACTAATTGCCAAAACTCAGAATCCTGACATTCAGGATCCTGAGTTCAGTTGCCAGACAGACAGAAGCCAGTGCCGTCAGGGGTAAAGTAGTGGATATGACCAACAGCTATCCTACCCCTATTCTGGCACCACAAGGGAGATGAAAATTCTAGGGTTGGCTGAGATGCTTCCGTGGTGTGGAGGGCTAGCTTGGCCAGCATCGCACTACAGACCCGGGTTCTGTTCCAGGGAAAAGAATTGTGGCGTGGCGCTCTTTTGGGGGGCGCCCGGTAAATTTTTTTTATCCTACTCCACGGTCCGCTCCCCCTCATTTATTTTAGTTGCGGGGGGGAGGGGCTTGCCCCCCCGGATTGCACCAAGACCAAATCAGTCTTCTGACATTAGGTCTCCTAAATTCGAGCTAATGACGTTTGAGAGGCCGACACTCAGGATATCCTAGTAGATCTAACAGAACAGATACAAAGTACAAGGTACAAAAAAAAAAAATGAAAAAGTATGATAATATACCATTAAAAGAACATACAAGAATAAAATTTCTATGCAGTAAAATACTACGTAGAAAATTGCAGAACAGGCAAAAGAACATAAAACAGTAAGCAAGAGGGAGCAGGGAGTAGTGGCTGAACTGAGAGGGGCAGTGCTAGTGTCAGTGTGTGGTGGCGTATAGTTCCCATTGTTCTCTATTCCTTGGATCATTATTTTTCAGACTTGGGCAAAAAGTTAAGGGAGTAGTGGTGGTGGGTGGTGGTCTGAGAAACTGTCGACTGGGACATTCCAGCGGCCATGTGGACCACATCCTGCCCCGTTGGGTACATTGCAGGACGGCCTGCAGATGCAGCTGGTTAAGGAATCTGCTGGACAGGCTGACATTTTCAGCTTGGTGCTCACCAACTCTGAGATGGTGAGGATGGGGGAGCCACTGGGGTCCAAAGACCATAGCTTCATTTGGTTCAGGTAGGCCCTTGGGACTAGAATGCCCCTGTCAAAAACAGATTTCAGAAGAGCAGACTTCAGCCGGATGAAGGAGCTGGTCCGAGACAAATTGACCAAGTCAGACTGCATCAGAGGAGTAGAAGAAAAATGGGCAGTTGTATTTTTACTAAACGAAACTGATGCAGGAGACCAGTATGGCTCTCTGAAAAGGTCAGAGAAGTAGTGAGGGCCAAAAAAAGGCTTTAACCTAGTAACAGGGAAAGTGTGCGTGAAGGGGGATGGGGAGAATACCAGATAAAAACTAGGGAAGCTAAGCGGACGATCAGGGAGGCAAAGGCAGACACAGAGCTGCATATTGCTGAGGGAGTCATGGGTTGGGGGCAGGGAAGGGGTATTGTTAAGCTACAAGAGGGAGATACTAGAAGAGAATGAACAAAAAGCAGGTATTAAAGCATTTCACCAGGAAAGACCTACTGAGCCAATACCTACCGGGTCAGCCTGTCGTGCGCTTAATAGCACACGACATCGTTGTCATTATCGTTACCATCGTTACTTTATTTTTCCATAGAGTGCCCTTCCAGAGCTTTGGGCGCCCTTACAAACCATGCAGCAGGAACAGCGCAGTAGGGAAGAGCGAGAGGGTGCAAAATCGCGAAAGGGTGTATGCGTGATAGTGCACCCTCACTCTCCCAGGCAGAGGATGAGATCTCTGCTGGGCCGGGGGGGGGACCAGTGAGCAGCTGCCGTGGCTTGATGAGATGAGCCACTGACGGCAAGGGAGGCAGGCAGTGCGTTTGGGACTGAGTTTCATTCCCGGTCCCAGACTCATGTATTTTTGCACTTTGTGCGATTTTTAACCATTAACTTCACGGAGTTATTATTTATTGGGAGCCGCAAAACAGACTTATGCCGCTTGGCCATAATTTAAAATGAGGGAGAGTCATCTTGGTTCAGATGTCTCGTTGGGCAGGTAAGGGGATGCAGCTTTTGTGCCTATAGAGGGCACCAAGTTTATGGTGGAGCTTTTTAAATATGTCAGCTATGTGCTGGGAGAAATGAAGGTGTCGGTCAAGCTAAACACTGAGGTACTTGAATGAAGATGCATCATCAAGTGGGACGCCATCTAGGGTGTGGAAGGATGGGAGGGACTGGAATTTAGAAAGCTTTAGTCTAGTGCCAAGCACATGGAGACCATCCTTTTGGTATTTAGCGATGGCTGATTTGACCTAAATCATTTCTGGACTGCGTCAAAATCAGGTTGGCGCTTGGAACACAACTTGGTTGGAGAGGCTTCAGAGACAAAATAGGGCCGTGTCATCTGCGTACATGTAGATGGTTGCAGAAGAGCAGGCAGATGGAAGAGCCTTTAAAAAAGATGGAGAACAGGAGGGGGGCCAAGTACGGAACCTTGGGGATGCCAGTGGTTATTGGGGGGGGGGGGGGAGGACATCACCAAGCTTCACAGATTGAGTTCTGCCAAAGAGGTATGAGCTGAACCAGTTGGTGGCAGGGACTGAGACCTGCTGATCTCCGCTTATGCAGGAGGAGGGGATGGAAGACTGTATCAAAAGTCTTCGCTAAATCCACAAAGATGGTGGCAGTGAGGAAACCCTGGTCCACTGCAACGTGGATGGAGTCTGTGTCGAAGGAGGGAGGAGGTAGTTGAGTTTGCAGAAACCAGACTGGAAAGGGGTGAAGAATGAAGAGGAGTCAAGGAAGAAGGAGTTGTGAAAGGACTATGTACTCTTGGAGTTTGGATAGAGAGGAGGGGAAATAGGATGGAAATTACCAGGAGAGGAGAAGTTGCCACCTTTTGTGTAGTGAAATGACAGTTGCATGCTTCCAAGTCTCTGGGACAGAAGCAAGGGAGAAGGAGAGCTTGAGAAGGGAGGCGATAGGAGAGGCAATGGCATGGGCAGAGAGGTGTAGGAGTTTTGGGTCAAGCTCGTCTGAGCTGTTTCTTTGTAGGGGGTTTAGCACTAGAGGAGCTTTCAGGAGGAGAATGGGAAACCAATGAGAAGAAAAAGGGCAAGTAGTAGAGGAGAGAGAGGGTGGGGAGGGGGAGGAGGAAGGCAGAAGCACATGTGGTGAAGGAGACCACTGGGGGGGGGGGGGGCTGAGGAGGCACCAAAATTTAAAATGGGGCGGACTGGGTTGGAGGGGAGAAATGGGCATGAATCACTCGCCAGAATTTAGTGGGGTGACTTAGATTATTCTGGAAAGAAAAGAAAAACACTGCCTTGGCTAGCCTGGTGGATCTAGTGCATGAATTCCGCAGGGTATGGTACCTGAAAAGGTCAGCAGGGGAGCCAGATGACGTGAATGATTTCCAGGCCTGGTCACGTGCACGATATCAAGCCAGAAGTTCCGTGGAGATCCAGGGAAGGTGTGACCCTCTGACCCTGGTTTTATGAAGGGGAGCATGCTGATCCCAGATCTGTAAGAATTTGGGGTAGAAGTATTCCAGTGCGATGTTAATATCCGTGGCATTGGAGATAGGGGCCCAGTCAAACAGCAGATCAGCATGGAGAGAAGACTGATCTAAAGAACGAAAGGAGCGGAGGTGGACAATTTTAGGGATGATTTAGGGCAGTGAAGTTTGTGCACACAGTATACCAGGTGGTGATCGCTGAGTGCGTCGAGTAGGGTGCCAGCATCAGTGATGCGGTGAGGGTGGTTTGTGAGGACCCAGACCAGGAGAGAGTGGTTTTGGGATTTAGAGTTGAGATGAGTGGAGGTAGTGATGAGTTGGGTAAGATGCAAAGATTTGAGATTTTTGACAAAATTTAGAGTTGGAGGCGGAAAGCCTGTTTAATATTGAAGTCACCTAAGATGAGAAGATCGCCAGAGGGGGGTGAGAGAGGATAAGGAAGTCAGGAGCTCAGAGATGAGGGTGGCAGATGAGCCGGGGTGACAGACACCCACCACGTATAGAGGGAGAGTTTAAGGACAAGGGGTTCATAGGGAGCAGGAGACCGATGGAGCAGTGGTTAACTGAATTGAGGAGAGGTATATGACGATACCACCACCCTTACTGGGTCGGTCTTGGCAAGAGGAGGGTGAACCGTGGGATAGTGATGGCAGAGTCAGGAATTTTGGGGGAGAGCCAGGATTCGGAGACAATTAGGACATCAGGTCTGAGAGAGATGACAGATTGCGGGAGGCTGTGGATGTTTTATATGAGCCACCCAGAGACCTTTAGAAAGGTCGGAGGGAAGGGCGTGGACAGGGCCAGGGTTGGGTTCAGTATCCCAGCCATAAGGAGTAGGAAGGGATAAAGGAGCTAGATAGAAAAATGGAGGCACTGAACATGGTGAGGAGGAGGAGGAGGAGGAGGAGGTAGGAGTGGAAGGAAGGGACAGACGGAGGTGCGCAAGATGGAGCCCAAGAGGAGGCACTTGGGCGCTAGGGGGAGTGTGATGGAGGAGGGAAGGGTAGAGGATGGGGAGAGAGGAGAGGGGGAGATGAAAAGATGAGGAGTTGGGAAAGGCAGGTAGGAGGGAAGTAGTAGGAAGAAAAGTAGTAAAGGGACAGATGTAAGGAAGCTGGTTAAATATATGAGGGCTGGGTGGCAGTGTAGGCTGGAGCAAGAGAGGGCAGAAGTATGGTGTTTGGGGGTTGGGGGGGAACTGGTAAGTGTCCAGCAGGACCCTAGGTGACAGTGCATCCTAGAGCAAGAGGGAAGAGGTAAGTAAAGTCCCTGTCTGACAGCTTGTTGGCAGTGGTGTTGCCTAAATGGTTAGAGCACCAGGCTGTGAGGGAGGTATTTAACAGCAACTTGGGTTTGATTCCCACAGTCACCAACTTACACCTGTGACTTAGGTTTGAAAAATTACTCCGGGGAGAGGAGCATACATTTAGGTATGCAGTGTTCCAAATAAGAGGGGGGAGTGGAAAGATCCAAGATCAGTTGCAGGAGGGGTTTCTAGGGACTTGAGGAGGGGAGAGTAGAGTCGTCCAAGATCACCCTTCAGGTGGGGGTGCAAAAGTAGGCTGATTGGTTTTGGCCGCAGTTAAAGGTAGCACCACCCCTGGGTGGGAGGGTGGTTGGAGTGGGTTGGGTGGGTAGAAGCAAAGAGAGCCATGCAAAGCGCGCTGTTCCTCAGTGCGCTGCAAGGAGAAGCCGAGGAAGTGGAGACGCACACACCTGATGGTGCTGGCAGGCTCCGATGTAAGGGACGGCTGCTGGGGAGGACGCTGCAAATATGGCCCCGCAAAACGCTACCTGCTGGGAGACCAAGAATAAAAGGAAGGATTAGGAGGTCACAGACAAAGGAACGGGGGTCAAGATGGGAAGGTAAGCCGGGGGGGAAGACGGGGAAGGTAAGCCCGGGGTAGGGTTACCACCTGTCCTGATTTGGAGAGCTGTGTCCTGCAAAAAAAAAAAACATGAAAAATACTACATGTCCTGACTTCATAGCAGAAAAATTTTTTTCTAACTTTCCACTAAATGTTGCGGAAAACTATAATACCCTAACTAAAATACATTAAAATGGTAAGAAACAATAGAAGCGACTAAGAAACTACAATATTTAGCTTTAATTCTGATTATATAGAGAAAACAAGTCTGTTGCATTGATAGAGGTTACGTACTGTCCTGCAAAAAATCATGCTTCAGTAAGAAATGTCCCACTTTGGGCTTCTTAAAAGGTGGCAACCCTAGCCCGGGGGAAGGTGCTGGCAATGGTGCCAGCTAGCTGGTGAACAACTATGCGGTGAGAATAAACAAATGCACAACAGGCCTGCCTGATAGCGGACAACAGCATCCACTTGCACACATAAAGCTCAGTAAGCAACACAGACACAAACCCAGATAGAAATACGGCTCTAAAATGGCTTTAAACAGACAATTTAAGGTACACAGTGGAAAACGTTACTAACAGGTATGCAAAATAATCTCATTAAAGGTATCCTTAATGATTACTACTATTTTGTTTCACGAGGGAGGATGGTGGGCCCTTGCCTGAAAGTGGCATCAAGGCAGCTGGCAGAAGCACTCCTGAAATTAGCTAGCCAGTATTTAACAGCAAAGGTGAAGGGGGGGGGGGTTGAAGCCCTAAAGGGTAGATAAAGCCCCAGGGCTGGGTGGATGCACTAGAGGGTGCTCAAGGAATTGGCAGCGGAACTGGCTGAACCCCTAGTAGGGCTGTTTTAATAACAAAATTTAGACTGGTAGTTCCGGCCAGCACAGTGGTAGCGCTAATGCTTGTGACGCTGGTGACCCGGCTTTGGGAACGGGCTCGGGTTGTCGGAGGGCTGGCGAAGGGGAGATACGTAGAGCATCTACTCAGATGCTGTCCACTTTGAGGAGGGGGGATCATAGAAACATAGAAATTGATGGCAGATAAGGACTGCTAGGTCCACCCAGTCTGCCCATATTCTCTATCTGCCGCAAAAACCATAGACCTTACTTGATCGCTGGTTTTGATCTCTTACCTGTCGCTAGGGTTCCCTGATGCCTATCGCATGCATTTTTGAATTCCCCTATCATGGGTGGGTACAGCTACCGATACACCACTGATACCTGGGTGACTACAGGTGGAGGTTCACTCAGTGCCATCAGATCAGGGTGGGGGGACCCTGGTGAGGATCTGGCGCACGTCTCTGCATGTGCGTGCATGTCGTTCTCGGAGGGCAGGGGAGAAAATCCCAGAAGAATGCCGGCCGAGGCAAGAGGACATATGTTCTGTGTCGCAGGCTCTGCACTGCCAACCGTGGCCCTCGTTCCTGATTGTACCTACAAGTCTGTGCCGGGTTAAAGAGAGAACTGCCTTGATGGCCCTGCCTGCGGGTGGGGGGTAAGCCAAGGTGCCTAGAGACAGAGGTAAGTCCCAGGAAGGTGGATGACGAGGCTGGGTGCAGGGTTTGGACTGACTGGGCCAGTCAGCTGTAAAGTACACTAATTCATTGATTTTAAAAAAAAAAAAAAAAAAGACTGGTAGTTTTGAAAGACCAGAGGGTAGCAGATGTGGTTCTGCCCCACCGGGGGGTGTTCAAGAAGCAACTGGAGAATTATCTGCCTTTTCTGCCTTGCCTCTGTGGTGGATAAACTGGTGGCGTCGCTGATCATGAACTACCTAGAGAGCAACAGTCTACAGGATAGTAAACTGCATGGTTTGCGGGAGGGAGGGCCTTGGTAGGCAAACCTGATAGTTTCTTTGACTGGGTAACAAAGATAGTAGATAAGAGCCATGCTGTGGGTTTACTCCTATTTCAGGAAGGCTTTTGACTCTTTGTCACACAGAAGATCGCTGAAGAAGCAGGAGGACGTGGGCACGGCTAGGGGCATAGATGGGTAGGAAACTGAAGGAGAGACGGCAGAGAGTGATAGTAAATTGGTAAGATCAGAAGAGAGGAAGGTCATGAGTGGGGTGCTGCAGGGATCGGTCTTTTAGCCTGTTCTCTTGAATATGTTTATATGTGACACTGGAGAAGGTATCCAGGGCAAGGTTGTGTCGAAGCTCTGCGTTAGGGGTAGATCGGGACAAAGGGAGATGCAGAGGGATCTACAACGGCTAGAGAGTGGTCTGAGGGTTGGCAGTTGAAATTGTGTCAAAGTAGTAAGGATCTTACTTCGAGAAACTGCTTTTGCAGCAGGTTATACCATTAGGACTGAAGCCGGCAGGCTGCAGGACCCCACAGAAATCTTCTAGCTAGATGTACCCAGTGGGGGACCACCCCGATGTCTGATACCTCATAAAAGGGGCGGTCCCCCAGCATCCCTCAGTTCTTTTCCCACTGTCAACTCACAACCATCAGCTCCACGGATGCCATCAGGTACCGAACAATGCCAGAACTTTCTTCAATCAAGACTTTATATTTTTTTGTATGTCTGCTTCCATGACCTCTTCCGCCAAAGGATGCCCTTCCAAGTACGCATGTGGCAAGCAGATCCCATTTAAGGACTAACACTCTGCCTGCGTCCAGTACTTAGGTCCCGATCACGATACTAAGGCCTGCACCATTTGCTAGCACTTCAGTAGCCGCACGCTGATCTGCTGCTAGAAGGCACTTGAGACCTTCCTTCATGAGCAAAGGTTAAAGGTGCTGGAGAGAAGCTCATCCTCCTGAGGAGAATTGTCCCATAAATTGGCCAAGCATAGAGAGAGAAGAGGAGTGAGAAAAACAGAGAGCGCGATCCCTGTTTGTCCGCACCTCGGACTCCCAGGCCAGCTCGGGGTCAGCCCGCTGTGATAGGTCTCTATTCCTGGGCGAAATCTCAGCCTCCGTCGGCTAAGGCACAGATGACCGGTGGCTCAGGTAAATCTTCACTTCAGCCCCTTAAGATCCGGTCTAAGGACTCTTCCTTTAGCGACCTTCGGGCTCCTCTGGCTGATCTGAGGCTTCAGATCGACCCCATAAGGCACACTCCAAGTTGGCCGCACGAGTAGGCCCACACTCCCTGGACTGGCGCCAGGACACTGACCAGTGATCGGTCTCCCAATCTCCGCTGGGTATCCCAGAGACGTCCACCAGGCGGACCTCTGAGCTGACGTCCCTTAAATGGGCATCGAACCCTAAGCGGTCGGCAGACCAGATGCCCGCCAAGTGTCCTAAGGATTCAGCCCCTAGGACGGATGCTCCCCAGTCTGTACCAGGCACCGGCCACCCTCGGATGATGACGGCACGGACGTCTGTACGCTGTCTGTAACTGACGACCAGACTTCAGGAGACAGAGGGAAATGCCCCTCAAAACCCGAAGTCACCCAAAGACCCATCGACTGGCACCTTGGAATCTCGGGGACCGGACTCTGGTCTAGGGCAGATGCCCAGGAAGGACCTGATGCCTGGTCCATCGTCAGGCCTTAACATAGAGAGGGTTAAGGAGTTATTCTACTGGTGGGAGGCCATTAGGAAGGATGTGGTCCCCACAAAATCTCCTGAGGAAAGCCTGCTCCCACCTAGGTCCAAAACCCTGGACAGACCTCCCCCTAAGGAAGACACGCCCCTGCCTAGGGGCCGGTCCCGGGAGAAACCTAACAAGCAGAAGTGGTCCCACTCTGGCACCCGTTCCTGTTCTCCTAGTACCCACAGGCACAAGAAACCTCGCAGGAGGTCGGACTCTTCTTCCTTGGAGGAGTCTCGCCCTGATACCTCTGACACTTCAGGTTACCTTCGCCAGACCCTCGGGACCTTCCAAGATCACCCCCAGATGATCCATCATTCATGGGTATAATGAGACATATCCAGGAGAATATGGACTGGGACACTGAGGACCCGGACCCAGAGAGGCAACTCCTAGCGAGGTATTTCAGGCTGAAAGACCCAAAACCTGTGGTGGTCCCACCATTGGTGGACACCTTTCAGAATGCCACCGAAGGCTGCTTGGAAGCGCCCCTACTCCTCACCCGCGGTCCCCAAGAAAGTGGACGGCCTATGTAGGGCACCTATAGAAGGCCCTTACTTGGGGGAACAACTGGTGGCGGACTCCTGAGTCATCACGACCACTCATGATAGATTCCAAAGGCTGCAACATCTCGCACACAGCCCCAGACCGTGAGTCAAAGCAGCTAGACTCCATGGGGAGAAAGATGTATGCTGCAGCAACCTGTTACATATGGTCATTCAACTACATGACCTATATTGTTCAATTTCAAAATGCCTTGTGGGAGCAAGGTCAGGACCTCGTAAAGGACCTACCTCCTACCTGAAGGAGATGAGGAGGAGGAGCTGTTAAAGCTTTTTTCAAACAGGCTCAGATATTGGGACACAAGTTCTCCAGGCTGCCTATGATTCAGCAGATTCATCTGCAAGGGGTGCAACGGCTGAACTCTGCCTCACAAGGCATTCATAGCTGAGAGTCTCGTGTTTTACACCCGATGTCCAGAAAGGCAATTTAGACGTTCTGTTTAATGGATCGGTCCTGTTCGGGGAGGAGTCCAATAAGGTCATTACCAAACTGCAAGTCGCTGGTAAGGCCATTAGGTCTGTACAGGCCATGTACAGACCCAAGCAGAAGCCATTTCGCAAAGGCCAAAACTGCTTTTGGAACAAGCAAGGCCAGCAACCCCATTCTGGCCAGCAGCCCAGAGGTAACTTTAACGGGAAGGGCCAGCCTCATTTTCCCAGAGGCCAAGGAGCCAGGAATACAAAAGCTCCCCAGCCCTCTGGGCAAAACCCCTCTACTGCATGATTCGTGTCAGACCCCTGCTTCCCCTCTGGATCAAAGGGAAGAGAGGGTTGGGGGTCGTTTTACGCACCACCTCTCAGGGTGGCAAAGAATATCCTTAGATCAATGAGTGCTCCAACTTGTTCAAAGAGGGCACTCTATTGCATTCCTAAATCATCCTCAGTCAAGACTGCATTTGTACTCCCGCTATTCAGGACAGCATGCAGTGCTTATCCAACAAGAGATATCTGCCCTCCTAGACAAGGAGGCCATAGAGGAGGTACCTTGGAATCTGAGAGGAAGGGAATATTATTCCCACTACTTTCTGGTCCCAAAAAAGACTGGGGATCTGCACCCAATTCTGGATGTCCATGACCTCAACGGCTTGATGGCATACAAATGCTTCAGAATGGTCATCTTGCCAGGTCTCATCCTGATGCTCAGGTCAGATGCTTAGCTAGCATCACTAGACATGCAAGATGCCTACCTCCATCTCCCAATGGCTCCACAGCACAGGAAGTTCCTGCGGTTCGAGTTTCAGGGATGCCACTACCATTCGGCCTCTCATCGGCCCCACAGGTGTTCAGCAAATGCCTGGTGATGGTGGCGGCAGCCCTCAGGAGGCAAGGCCACTATGTCTTCCCTTATTTGGACAGCTGGCTCTTAACTGCCCTGTCTCAGGCAGAGTTAAACAGGGCACTGCAGGACACCTATATCCTGTTAGACACCCTGGTTTTCACTATCAACGGGTCAAAGTCATCACTGGTACCCTCACAAAGACTGCAGTTTATCAGCACGGTATTGTATACCCACATGGGCAGAGCCTTTCTACTGCAGGACAGAGTGGAACGGCTACAGGGGCTGATGCAGTAGATCAGTACGAGGAAGCAGGTCCCAGCACGAACCATGCTGTGCCTTCTAGGGCACATGGCAGCTGCTGTTGCCATGGTTCCTCTCGCACATCATCACATGAGGGTGATCCAGTGGACCCTCAGAGTTCAGTGGGATCAGCGTCAAGACCATCTGGATCAATCGGCTTCGGTCCCCAGTTCAGTCCTCGCAGCCCTCAAATGGTGGTTGGTCCCCAAACACCTCTCAGTAGGGGTCCCCTTTTCACCACCTGCCCACAATCTGATCCTCACCACGGACGCATCGGGGTCTGGTTGGGGCGCGCACCTGAACGACAAAAGGTCTGTGGTCCCCATTGGAGGTGCACCTCCACATCAGCGTCCTCAAAATGAGGACGGTTCTTAACACATTCCAGGGATCACAATCCGAAATTCCCCCAGAACACTTACTGATTCAAACAGACAACACATCAGCGATGTTGTACATCAACAAACAAGGAGGCACTCACTCCTACCAGCTTTCCCGGGAGGCCATGAGGATATGGGACTGGGCAGTGAAACACGGCATCACACTGTGTGCGGTACATGTTCCCAGGATCTGCAACGGGCTGGCGGATCTCTTGACCCGGTCTCGATCCAGCGCCCACAAATGGGAACTCCTCCAGTCAGTGGCAGAAACATTATTCGTCAGATGGGAACACCAGATCTAGACCTCTTCGCATCCCTATATAACACAAAACTGCCCAATTTCTGCTCCCTAGATCCAGGGCCTGGTGTTTTCTGGCGAGATGCGCTGTCACTCTCTTGGATGGGCAGGTTTCTCTATGCCTTCCCTTTAATCCAGAGGGTCCTACTCAAGTTGCAGGCCGAAGGGGCGAGCATGACTCAGGTGGCACCATTCTGGCCCAAACAGATTTGGTTTCTCCTCCTTCATCAGTTGGCCTACTACTCCCCAAATACCCTTCAGTCAGCTCACACTTGTTGTCCCAGGAAGGAGGGTCCCTGGTTCACCCAAACGTCAACTCTCTGAACCTGCACACCTGGCTCCTAAGGACGTAGCCATATTCTGACACGAAGTATCTGAGGTGGCAGATGTCCTAGTGACAGCAAGAAAGCCCTCAACCCAGGCAGCCTGTGCCATGAAGTGTCACAGGTTTTGCCTTTGGGCTTCTACCAAGGGCCTAGATCCCCTCCTATGTTCGGAGAAATCAATCTTGGATTACTTCCTTTCCTTGTCACAGGCAGGGCTTGCGTACTTTGCGATAAAGGTGCATCTCTGTGCTATTTCAACTTACCATGCACTGATTGGATAGAAATCACTAGCGCAGCTAGAAATTTCCCGTACCTTTCTGCGTGGCATCCTCCACCTTAAGCCACCAGTTAAGGAACCGGTCCCTCCATGGGACCTCCTTTTTGTTTTAGAGCAACTGACATTTCCTCCCTTTGAACCAGCTGCAGATTGCGAGCTGCGCCTTCTCTCTTGGAAGGCGCCATTTTTAGTTGCAGTTATATCAGCAAGGAAGATTTCGGAGCTCCATGCACTGATGTGCAAAGAACCCTATTTAGTTTTTCACAGGGACAGGGTGTCGTTGAGGACAAATCCTAAGTTCCTCCCCAAGGTAGTGTCAGAACTCGCCCTCAATCAAGTCATAGACTTGCCAGTCTACTTCCCCAATTATTCAAACAAAGAGAAGCTCTCCTGCACACCCTAGACATGCAAAGAATTCTCAGATAATATCTGACCAGAACCAGTCCTCACCGTCAATCCGAACAGATGTTTGTATCCTTGACCCACAGAGTGCTTGGGGCACCAGTGTCCAAACAGACACTAGAGAAGTGGTTGGTTAACTGCATCGTCTTCTGTTATCAGAAGCGGAACAGACCCTTACCTGGACAGGTAAAGGATCATTCCACCAGGGCAGTAGCCACTTTGTTTGCTTCACTGCAGAATGTTTCAGTCTCTGCTATTTGTGCGGCGGCTACCTGGAGCACAGTTCACACATTCATTAGGCACTGTAGCCTGGACATAGCTTCCAGGCGTAGGGTGGGCTTTGGACTTGCAGTCCTGCAGGGGCTGCTTTCCAGAGACAGAGAGAGAGACAGACAGAGCTTTCTCCCCCAAAGAGCCCCCTCCCAAAATGCGGGTTTTTTTACCAGTACTGATTGGAACTCTGCCCTAATGGTGTAACCTGCTGCAAGAGCTGTTTCTCAAAGTAAGATGGTACAGTTACGTAAACTTACTGTAACAGATCTTCGAGAACAGCTCTTGCAGCAGGTAGTTTCCCTCCCACCTTCCCCTCAGGAGGTATGCTTCTCTTCATTTAAATTTCAGACAAATTTTATTAGTCTTCCTCTGGAGGCAGATCCTCTGTCTCCCCTTCAGAATTACATCCACTATGCAGGAGTCTCGGCAGGAGGAGAACTGAGGATGCTGAGGACCGCCCGTTTCTGGTATCTGTTGTCTGGGCAGGGCTGACGTTGGGGGCGGGCCCACACTGCGTATAGCTAGCTAGAAGTTTTCTGTGGGGTCCTGCAGCCTGCCGGCTTCAGTTCTAATGGTGTAACCTGCTGCAAGAGCTGTTCTCGAAGATCTACTGTTACGGTAAGTTCTTGCGTAACTGTACTTTATGCACCTAGGCCAAAAAAAGGTACTCGATTTGGAGGGGTTAAACCGAGCATTATGGCAGGGAAGGGGACCTGGGGGCCCTCATTAGACTCCCTCAAACTATTAAGCCAGTGTAACAAGGCCTGTAGTAGGGCTAAAAGGATGCGGGGGTGTATTGAAAGGGGTATTGACAGCAGGAACAAGCAGGTACTACTATCTCTGTATAGGGTACTGATGAGGCCACACCTAGAATGCTGTGCTCAGTTCTGGAGTCCTCACCTCATGAAGGTACAGGGACAGGCTGGGGATGATACAAGACAGGGTGACCGAGATGGTTCATGGTCAGCTGGGCAGATCTTGACTGAGACTGCCTCAAGCCACTGAATATGTACTCACCGGAAACCAGGCAGAAGGGGGTATGATGGAGACCTTCAGGTTCCTGAAGGGAATAAACAAGGTGAACTGCAGGGAACTGTTTAGCAGAAATACAATCAAGAACCCGAGTTAACGAGTGGAAGATTGCCTGGGGGGTTGGTTAAGAGGGATGTGCGGTTTATTACACAGAAAGGGTGGAGCTATGGAACAGTCTGCTACTGGAGGTGGTTTATGCAGAGACCATGAATGGTTTCAGGCATGGCTGAGACAGAGTGAACGGTTTGGTGGTTGCTCGGGAGAGGAGCGGGGGACTGGAAGTGATGAAACCTTATATGAACAGTAGATCCTAGGGCAGATGGCAAACTCCAGGCAGAATAGATTGATCTGTTCATTGTCTGTCTCTACGTTGGACTGATGCAGTCTGGGAAGAGGTGTGTCCCAACACTTTTCTCAGAATGCTGCAACCTTGTCCCAGCTAGCAACGGGGGACAACCCATACTATCGGACTGCCTATGGCGGGAACCTACACACAACTGGAATTGCTCTTTGGACAGGGTGTGTGCACACGTGTATTGGTCACATCAGTGGAGTTACTCTTTTAAAATAATATAAATAAATGTAAAGATTTATTAATTCATTGTGTATTATGCTCCTCAGGCTGCATTTGTAAAGGAGATTATACTTTTATTTCTGTACGTTTACCTGGTGAATCAGTTTCTACTCATCGTATGAAGAAGGCTGGTTACTGTGTTCTGTTTCTAAGGCTGCTTTGAATTTTGCAGGTCAGAAGTGTGAATTCCAGGATGCTTTTGTTTTGCTCAGTGAAAAGAAGATTTCCAGTATCCAGTCGATTGTTCCTGCTCTGGAGATCGCTAATGCACAACGTAAACCCTTGATTATTATTGCCGAGGATGTGGATGGGGAGGCCCTTAGTACATTGGTGCTGAACAGGTGGGTTCTGCGTTCAACTGGTTTGTGACTACAGTGTTTGTAAAAGGCAAGATATTTTTAGAACCTTGAAGCTCTGATCATACACAGGGTGTACATGTCTCCAGTTCCCCATGCTGCTGCTTTTTATTTTGTATCGGTGCCTGTCCAGATGCACTTCTTTCCAAGAATAGGAGGAGGCCAATCAGGTGTTCATGCGTTCGTGCAGGATAGCAGCGACAATGCTGACCTATAGTTTTGTTGGTTTTTTTTTTGGTTTTTTTTAATTCTACTTTAGATTGCCCCTTATCTCCTGATTTGTATGTTACCCCCCCCATTTTTGAGACAACTTTACAGCTGTTGAAGACTTGCTCCTCTTTAATATGGCTTGGATCAAGGTTTCACCACTGTTCTGTTTAATATATAGAAACATAGAATTTGACGGCAGATAAGGACCGCTTGGCCCACCCAGTCTGCCCATTTCCCTACCTACTGGATAAGCTGCAGATCCTAGTTAACCAGCAGCCTACTTCTTCTTACCCCCACACCCTAGAATTGCCTTATGACTGTCCCATGCATGCTTGAATTCCACCACTGATTTTGACTCCACAGCCTCCTCCGGAAGGCCTTTCCATGCATCCACAACCCTCTCTGTGAAAAAATACTTCCTTAAATTACCTCTGAGCCGCCCCCCCTCTATCTTCAAATTGTGCTGCTTGTTCTTGCACACCTCTTTTTTTGAAAGATGCTACCTTCTTGGACTTTGTTGATTCCCTTGAGGTACTTGAAAGTTTCTATCATGTCCCCCCTCTCCCTCCTTTCTTCGAGGCTATACATATTAAGCTCCTTAAGTCTCTCTTCATATGTCTTCGTGCAGACCCTGCACCATTTTAGTTGCCTCCTCTGGACAGCTTCCATCCTGTCTGTCTTTCGGAGATTGGGTCTCCAGAACTGCACACAGTACTCTAGATGGGGTCTCACCAGCTGTCTGTACAGAGGATAATAACTTCCGCTTTCTACTGTTGATGCCTCTCCCTATGCATCCCAGTAACCCCCAGCCCTCCTTGCTGCCCTCTCACATTGCTTGCCCACCTTAGGTCATCTGATATGACTACCCCCAGGTCCCTTTCCATTTTTGTTGTTGTTAGTATCTCACCCCCATTGTGTACTCTTCCCTGGGTTTTTGTTTCCAGGTGCATTACCTGCACTTCTTAGCATTGAATCTAAGCTGCCATACATTTGACCATTCCTCTAACCTTGCCAAGTCCCTTCTCATCCTTTCCACCCCACCCTGTGCATCAACTCTGTTGCAGATCTTCGTGTCATCTGCAAAGAGACATACTTTTCCTTCCAGTCCTTCCCAATGTCGCTATAAAGACATTGAAGAGGACCGGTCCTAATATTGAACCTCATGTACCCACTAGTAACCCTCCTTTCTTCTGAGTGGACTCCATTTACTATTACTCTCTGTGTCCTATTCTCCAGCCAGTTCTTTACCCAGGCTGTCATCTTGGGACCCACTCCAGGCTGGCTAACTTGTATATTAATCTTTGTGTGGGACTGTCAGATGCCTTGTTAAAGTCTAGGTAGGCCATGTCCACAGCCCTCCCTGATCTACTACTTTGGTCACCCAGTCAAAGAAATCTATCAGATTAGCTCTGGCATGACCTTCCGCTGTGAATCCATGCTGCCTGAGGTCCTTGCCCCTCTGGCCTCTAGATACTAGACAGTTCTTTCCTTCAGAAGTGATTCCATCATTTTCCCTATCACTGAGGTTAAACTAACAGGTCTGTAGTTTCCTGCTTCTGCCTTGCTCCACTTTGTGAAGGGGAATCACATCTGCCCTCCTCCAGTCCTCTGGTACCACCCCATCCTCCCATGATTTGTTAAAAGGGTAGTCAGTGGTGTCACTAGTTCTACCCTTAGGTCTTGTAGAATTCTGGGATGAATCCCATCAGGCCCCATTGCTTTGTCCACCTTCAGTTTTAAGGAGTTCTTTCAGAACCCTTTCTTCTGTAAATGGGCTGGTATCAACTTCTGTATCCAGAGTGTTACTACTGTTTGTTTTATGTACCTCCCTCTTCATTTGTAAATACTGAGCAAAATATTTGTTTAGTATCTCTGCCTTTTCAGTCTCCTCTGCCCACCCTCCCTCCCCTTTATTAAGCCTCACTATCCCTCCCTTGGTCTTCCTTTGCTCCTGATGTACCTATAAAGGTTTTATCCCTTCTTAACTGAGTTGGCTATCTTTTCCTCAGTTTGGGCCTTTGCTGTTCTGACTGCCTTCCCAGCCTCCTTTGCTTTAACTGATACAGTTCTCTGTCCTGCTCCTTCTGCGATTCCTTGTACTTCCTGAATGCTTTCTTTTTCTCTTTAACCTTCACTGCCACTTCCTTTGAGAACCATAGTGGTTTCTTACATCTTCTTGTTTTGTTTATTTGCTTCACACAAAGGCTCATTGCCTCTGTGATGGCAGTTTTTATTATTCCCCATTGTTCTTCCACTCCTCCTTCCTGCCCATTTGCTAGTGCATTCCTTAGGCACTCCAGTTTCTGCCAGCAGTAGCATGGCCACTGTATGAAGCAAGATTAGGTCAGTATAAGATGTCTATCCTCCTGAGTCTTGAGTTCTGATGGTATATAGAGGTTGGCAAGATGACATTTGGTTGGTGCAAGGTGCTGTGGACTGTTACTAGCCTTCTCTCTTTATTTTCTAATACCCCATTTCAGCAGCGCTAGGTTATTGTGTGGTGCCAATATTGCAACTCCCTGCTGCTTACCCTTGTGTAGCTCTGAACCAAAGGCATGGCTGAAGCCATACTTCTTATGTTTGTGAATGTCCAGGTGTATTTCCTGTGGGCAGATCAGACTGGGATGGTCTGTTACTATGAAAAGCACCTGGGACCCCATTACAGGACTGTTCAGCCCATTACAGTACCACAACACCTTAGAACTCGTATGTGCAAGTATATATAGTCCGCGATATGGAAGGGAGTGTTGGATTGAAGTTAAAGGTGTGCAGAGGCCCACCCGTGAGAGTGAAACATTTGTGAAGCTGGGCCTGGCTGCCCTTGGTGATGGTCAGCCTTCAAGCCGCTTCTTCTCCCTTGGAAGTGGCTGCAGGGTTGAGATAATTTGCCCCTCTTCTCATCTGACGTGCTTTTGTTGGTGTGCTGAACTTTGCTAAACTGGTAGTCCTCCCATCCCTTCCATGGAGGGAGACAAAGTTCCGTAGGCAGTAACCCTCTTTGTTTAAAGTCTCATAGTTCCTGCTGTGCATGCTGGATTTCCACACAGAGTTGGCTGGTCCTTTCTCGCACTGTCTTTCACAGTTTAGAAAATGGTGACTCCTAGACCTCTTCTGCTCCAGCACCTGGGAACTTGGTGCCAACCCCATGAGCCCCAGGGTTATGGTCCCCAACCCCCCTGTACACCACTGGCATCTCACTCATTGAGGCTAAAATACATGCTGCAGCGCCCCAGACTGTGAGATAAGAACTGCAGCTGTGTGCTGCTGTAATACAGGCCTTAAGAACACCCACCTAATATAATTTAAGATGGAGGTCAGCAGTATTAAATTCAAACTCTTCGCGCCCCCCAGCCCCACGCCACTCCACCCCACCCCCACCCCGGACATGGGTGTGCAGGGGAGGACAAGTCTCAACTGTGCCGGGCTTATTTAAGAGCAGTGTGCTGGTCTAAGGCTATGGTGCGGCCCTTGCGCATACCCCCATCACAATTTAGTAGGCTGTGTGCTAAGGTCGGATGCTGTGTCTGATGGAGCTGGGCGGGGGGGGAGGCATAAGAAGCTCAACAGTCGCCAGCTGGCAACGCCAGTTATGGTGCAAATGGTGTCCAGGGAACTACCCACAAGAGGATTAAGCAGCAGGGGACTCTAGCCCCAGCAGTCCAGGGGGGACAACCCAAGCCTGTCAGATTAGTGGTTCAGTTAGGGAACGAATGGAGGGGGACTTAGAACACAGTTAGGAAGCTTATCTGAGACCAGCAGGCCTGCTGGTCACACTGAGCAAAGACCCAGGATACAGGTTTCAGGTAGATGGAGTCCTTGCTATATCTCGATCCTGCGTTTTTCGAAAGTGTTAATTTGTTGCATGTGTCGTAGCTGAGTGCTGTTTTAGTTTCTGCTGTTTTCCATGCCTGTCGAGCTAGTCTGGTAGCAATGGTGCAGGGAACTGATTGCACAGCTGTCTGGGTGAGTGGAACCACTTTTCTCTAGCCTGCTCTGCCATGGTGAATGTTTCATGTCCCTCAGGGAAGTGTGCCATTATTTTAGCTGGCTATGGTATGTAAATGTACGTAAGGGAGGCTATATAGCACAGTGGTTTAAGGCTCTGAGCTGTAAATCTGGTAACATCCAGCAGACCAGACCTGGGTTTGAATCCCACAGCTTCCACTTGCATACTGTGTGACCCTGAGCAAGTCACTTAACTTCCCTGTGCTCCCAGGATGCACCTGTGTGTGTGTGTTAAAAAAAAAAAAAAAAAAAAAAAAAATTTCAGCTTAGTGCACTACTCCTGGTTAAACAACTAAAAATAGTCCAGCGCAGCAGTACCACTACAGCTTGCGACGCTGGCGACCCGGGTTCGGGAACGAGCCCGGGGAGCTGGAGGGCCAGCCGGGGGGAGAAGGCAGATCGTCCGTGGGACTGCTCGCCTTCTTCAGGGAGGGAGGACAAGGTTCGGAGCTTGACTGACCCCAGGTGGAGGCCTGGGGTACAGCAAGGGCCTGACCAATCCAGGAGGGGTGGGCGTGCCAGACGTCGGCGCTCCACCTTGACGTCGGGGCGCATGGCACGCCCAGGAAAAACAGGAGAAAACACCTCCGTCGCTCCGGGTAGATGGAGCGCCAGCACAGACCTCAATGGTCCCCTGCTTGTCCCACATGGCGGCCCTGACAAAGTAATGTTAGTTCGGGGGTGCTTGGCCCCCACCTTGTCCCCGCCTGGGGGGTAGATTCAAGGCTACATGGGGGGAACACTGTGGGGCTCCAGGCATAGAAGGAACCGAGGCAGATGCCAGGTGCTCCCGAAGAAGCGGAGCGTAGGGGGCCAGGTAGGTGGAAAAACAGCAAGTTTAAAAAAAAAAAAAAAAGTGCCATGAGCACATGATGGTTTACACGAGGCTGTAAGTCTGCCTTGGGGCTTGTAAGGGGTGGATAGTCATTGCAAAATAGATTCTGGTTCTGGAATGTAACGACTTCAACTTGCAAGGCTTCAGTGAGGATCTTTTGATCTTCCTCTGGGGTATCTCTTGCAGCAGGTAATACTCTTGAATCCTCACCAGAGGGTGCTCTTCTGCACTGCAGCTTCTTCCAGCAGACTTTGCATAAGGGCCACCCACACAGATTCCATCATCCTGTGACTGTAAAGGTGTGGGCGACCTCCGGCATCTTCCGTTCTTTTTCTCGCCGCCTTCAGCTCGTACGTAGCGGTTCATCTCTGTGTTGGCAGCCATTGACAAGAAATTGAACTGGGAACAGACCTCCTTCCATTCCTACCACCATCCACGAATGTCAGAAGATTCTTCAAGTATGCCAGAGGGTGTAAACAGAATGAAGAGGGATCTGCAGAAGCTTGAGGAATGGTCAAGGGTTTGGCAGTTGAAATTCAACACGAACAAGTGCAAGATGATGCATATGGGGCACAGAATCTCTGGAACAACAGATCAGTTGGTGGAAAGGATATAGTATGCACCAAGCAGGACAGGGACCTCGGGGTTATAATCTCCGACCTCAAGGTAGGGAAACGGTGTGGAAAGGCAGCAGGTAAAGTTAAGTAGGATGCTGGGATACATAGGCAGGGGCATCACCAGCAGGAAAAGGGAGGTCATAATTCCATTACACAAGACACTAGTGAGGCCCCACCTGGAGTACAGTGTACAGTTCTGGAGACCTTTCCTACGTAAGGACATAGGATAGAGAAGGTTCAGAGGAGGGAAACAACGATGGTACAGGGATTGCATCACAAGTCCTGTGAGAACAGGCTGAAGGACTTGAATATGTACTCCCTGAAGGAGAGGCGGGAAAGGGGGGATATGATGGAGACATAAAAGTACCTTATAGGGTGTAGGAATACACTGTTTTCCAGTGAAAAAGATGTTCCAGGACTAGAGGGCATGGGATGAAGTTGGAGGGAGGGCGATTCAGAGAAAACGTGAGGAAGAATTTTTTCACAGAAGGGGTGGTGGACAAGTGGAACACCCTGCCAGAGAAAGTGGTGGGGGCTGAAACAATCACAGGATGTAAGAATGCATGGGATGGCCATAAGGGAATTTTGGAGGTCAGGGGTAAGAGACAGCAGACTTCTAGAAAAATGTAAAGGGAACTTAACAAGCTCAAATAGGCGGACTGGGTGGGCCATAGACCCTTATCTGCTGACAGTGTCTATGTAGCTATGTACTTCACTTCTTTCGGAAGTGTGGTTGCGGCAGAAAGCTCTACCACTGTGATAACCACTCTGCTTGCTTCAGATGCCTGGGAGCTACAAATGACATAATCTCCTATCAGCATTGCCAGGAGTTTAACCAGGCAACCAGATGTCGACGACAATTACAGGAGATTGAGAGCCATCGAATGGAGCAGAAGATGGCTCTTAGAGAAAGAGGTTCATACCAGGGACCCCTCATCGACAACATTCCATAAAAAAACACAAGAAATCCTCCTCCTCATCTTGAGAGATGCTAGTCAACGGCCACTGTGACCATTGATTGTGTCTCTCAGAACCGCTTCTTCGTCAGTGCTCCCTACTTTATTGACAGTGCTTTCCAACGCTCTTTCAGCGGTCTCTTGATCCTTGTGCGAAGGACTCTTCGTTGATGACCACTTGCGTTCTTTGCAGAATCGTCGACTGCCAGTTTTTGGCATTTCCCTTCATCTCTTTACTACCCTGTTGACAACGGGCCAGGGTTATATTATTAGAGATTAGGAATTTTTTTTTTTTTACAGTTATTCCTAAAATACCTCCATCTCTGCCTACTTCTTATAGAGGCCAGGCTGACTGATCCAAGGATCCTGGCACCAACACCCCAGGGTCCCAGCCTTTGCATTTACCACGTCCCACCCCTTCACTTAGTCCTCTTGTATGACAGAGGCAACAACCCCCTGCTTCTACGCCCTCTTTGGTGGATGTGGCCACTGTCATTCAGACAGTCCTGCAAGTTATGAGGGGCTCTCAACCCCCAGGGATCGGAGACCCCCTTCCCGTTCTCCTTCTCCTCCTGCAAAAGCTTTTAGGGAGACAGAGACTTCTCTCTAGAGGCATCTCCCCATTATTATGAGGAGTATTACCCAAAGGAGGAGGAATTCGAAGACAAATTTGTGGAACTCCTTCTCCAGGAGAAAAATCCTCACCCACCTTCTGAGGCCTCTATTTTGACGTCCCTTCATGAGGGCGCTACTCTCCAGGCAGCAGCCTAACCTTTCATGACATGATGGCCCAGGTCCAGAAGGTTATGGGCTTTTCAATGACTGAACGAGATAAACAGAGGAGAGAAATGGCAGATTACCTGGAACTCCCTGAAGAGCCTGTGGTGGCCATACCTCCCCTCATACAGACGTACCAAAATGCTGTCTTATCCGCCTGGAATCGACCTTCAGCTGTCGCTATCCCTGGCATTCTAAGGAAAGCTGATCACCTCTATCAAGCACCTATAGACCACACTTTCTTTTCTGCTACCCCAGAAGCAGATTCTGTTTATTAATGCTGCTCATGACTGCACGAAGTGCCCAAAACACATGAGCTCCTTACCTCCTGACAGACTCCCACTGTGTTGACTACCTAGCAAAAAAGGTGTACCAAGCGGGCACTAAAAGCCTTTGGATTTTACACTGTATGGGTCATATGGTAAAGTACCAGTGGACACTCTGGTCCTCAGCCATGGACCTTGTCAATGAGCTCCCCAACAGGAAAAGCAATTGTTGGAACATTATTTCAACCGGAAATTGTATCTCCAGACATCTCCGCTCCAGATATGATGCTGTGGATACCTCTGCCATGGGTATAACCCTTGGAAGGCATACATGACTCCGGGTCTCAGGATTTATTCCAGATGTACAACACAAAATTGTGAATGTGCCATTCAGTGGCTCACAACTATTTGGCCTTGGAACCCAAACCCTCCCGGGTGACTTCCCATGTATCAGGGAGAACCTTGCATGTACGGTGCATGGTATGTACCACTCTACTCAGTCATCCACCCACTTTTGCTTCCAACAATCCTTTCAATTCAAAAGAAGTGGGAAGCATCGAGGAACATATAGGGATATTTCCTGTGGATGCTCCCAGTCATCTTCCAGGACAACTACTCCCAATCCCAAAGGCGGCTGTTCAGCCCTCCACTATCTGACCATCCAGGGCTTTGCCCCAGCTTCCTCCTTTGGCCTCAGAAGCTGTAGGCAGTCGCTTTGCCCATCACTTGGAGGCTAAGCAAGCGATCACTTCGGATGAGTGGGTGCTGCAGATCATCAGGGTGTAGGGCACACCTTGGAGTTCTCCTTCATGCCACCCCCTCATCCTCCCCACTCGGTTTCTTACCCCAACGACTATGTCCACATCCTCTGGGAGGAACTTCAGGCGCTCCTTTAAAAGAACGCTGTCTACCTAATTTCCCCACTAGGACAACATTGGGGATTTTATTCCCATTTTTTTCTGGTCCCAACTGCACAGAGGACCTGAGACGTCTAAACCTTTACATTTCAATACAAGAGGTTTCGGATGATCACCCTGACATCCATCTTGCCCATGCTAAGGAAAGGGAATTGGCTATGTGCATTGGATATGAAAGACACCTACTTAAATATTCCAGTCCACCCTGCCCACCACCCATTCCTCAGTTTCCATTTACTAGGACACCATTACCAGTTTTGGGCCCTCCTGTTCGGACTCTTGTCCGCCCCAAGAGTCTTCACCAAATGTCTGGCTGTGGTGGCAGTGGCTTTACACAGGGAGGGACACTTTGTCTTCCCTTACCTAGACAACTGGCTCCTCAAAGCAGCCTCCAAGTCTTCCCTGCATGCGATCCTCACCCTGTTTCAGTCTCAGAATCACAGTCAGTTGGCCCAAATCTCACCCAGAACTGTCTCTGACACTCCAGTATATTGGAGACATCCTGGACACAACCTCAGGAAAAGCACATCTCGCAGAGGACAGACAAGAAAAAATCCTGTCTCTAGCTTCCCATCTCCAGAGGGAACAATCCATATCAGCCAGGCAAGTATTATGCCTTTTAGGGCACATGGATGCAGCCATCCCTACGGTGGCCCTGGCCCACCTGCATATGAGGCCGGTCCAATGGATTCTACAGAAACAGTGGAAACAATATGAGGAGACTTTGAGGACCGCATTCAGGTCACCCCTGACCTCTGCGCTGCCCTCAACTGCTGGACCGATCGCGCCCACCTCTCTCTGGGTATGCCTTTCCAATCCCTGCCACCTCAACAGATGTTGACCACCGCCTCCCCAGAGGGTTGGGGTTCGCACCTCAGCCCTTACAAAACTGAAGACCAGTGGAACGCAGACTCTGTCCATCTCCACATCAACTTACTGGAAATGAGAGCGGTACACCTCGCCCTTCAGGCATTCCATCCTTATCTAACTCCGGGACCTCGCCCAGTTCAGTCGGACAATACCTTAGTTGTGTACTACCTGAACAAGCGAGGGGGAACCAAGTCCCTCAGCCTCTGCAAAGAGAGACAGTCTGGAGAGAGACTCTACAACAACAGTTAACATTGGCAGTCCTGCATCTACCTGGTTGTCGAAACACCTTGGCGGACTTTCTCAGTCGCCACTCTTCCATTCATGAGTAGGCTGTCAATCACAAAGATCTGCAGCACATTTTCCAGATGGGGGGAACCCCGTAACTGGACCTCTTTGCATCCACAGACAGTCATAGTCTCCCCAGATATTATTCCATTATCCCGAACAAAAAGGGACAGTCTATCGATGTCCTGTCCCAGTCATGGACAGGACTCTTCTTATATGCTTCCCTCCCGTCTCTCTCATATTACAAACTCTACTGAAGCTGCAGCTGGAACCAGCCACGATGATTCTTGTAGCCCCCCTGTGGCCTCGTTAAGTCTGGTACCCACTGCTACAACAGTTGACTGTTGCAGATCCCCTCCTGCTACCCATCAGACCGGACCTATTGACACAGGATCGGGGCACTCTACTCCACCACAACCTGAAATCTCTACGTCTTCACGCCTGGCTTCTGAAGACGCTTGTGTAGCTCAGCTCCAGGTCTACTCTCCAGTAGGTAATATTCTACTGGCTTCCTGTAAAACATCCACCATATAAACATACAATGCCAAATGGAAGCGTTTCTCCATTTGTGCCACCTCTAAGTCTTTAGACCTCTCTTCGTGTCCCTTGACTAAAGTCTTGGACTACCTGTTGTCGCTCGCCTCCTCAGTCTTGAGCTATTTGTCTTTTAAAGTACATTTGGCCTCTATTTTATCATTTGTAAGTCTGTTTTTTACCTTAACACATTTTGTATACTGCACCGCAAATCTATATGTATAACTGTCCTTGACAACAGCAGGTCCACCTTGTAAATGAGCTTGCTCAACGGTGATCGCCTGGATAAATAAAGATTTGATTTGATTTCATGAACCCTTGGAAGGAAGACTGACACCATCTTGCAAAAATGTTTCTTAAGGGTATGCTGCACCTCAAATGTCCTATTAGGCTCCTCCATGGGATTTAAATTTACTACTGGAAAAATTGACTCTCGAACCCTTTGAGCCTGCGATCTCCGCTTCCTTGCTTGGAAAACATTATTCGTAGTAGCTGTTACCTCAGCTCATTGCATCTCCGAATTGCAAGCCTTATTGTGCAAGGAACCTTATATGGTCTTCCATAAAGACAGAGTATTCTTGCATACCAATGCCTCCATCCTCCCAAAGTGGTTTCGGAACCTACCGTAAACCAGTCTGTAGACCTACCAGTGTTTTTCCCCCAATACACAAACCTGGGAGAATCCCTTTTACATATGTTAGATGTGCACCATGTTTTTTAGATACTACACATCTCGCACCAAACCATTTAGAAAAACTCCTTAACTGTTTGTTCCCTTTGCCCAGTCCAGGGAAGGTTTCCCAGTCATTAAGCAGACCCTTTCCAACTGGTTGGCACACTGCATGTTCTGTTACAAAAAGTATAACAAACCATTATTGGGTCCTGTCCATGCGCACTCCACCAGAGCCATGGCCACTACTGTGGCTTGCTTCAAAGGAGTGTCCATTACGGACATCTGCAATGCAGCTACTTGGTCTACAATACATACCTTCACAAAGCACTATAATCTAGATGTTGCTTCGTGTTGTAGGACAGCCTTTGGCTGGGCTGTCCTACATGGCCTCCTGTCATAATTCCTTTTCGTCCTTCACAGGTCTTCCCAAGAGTATTACCTGCTGCAAGAGATACCCTCGAGGAAGATAGTACAATTGCATACCTACCGTAGCAGTAGATCTTCGAGAGGATCTGTTGCAGCAGGTACGATCCCTCCCTCCATCCCCCTCCTTCTCTGAGAGCTAATTTAGTTCTAAACAAAAAGAGGTTATGGGCATCCAGGGTACCTCAATTATCACTCTGTCCTCTTTTAGCGAGCTGAAGCTGGTGGGGAACTGAGGATGCCTTGGGCCGCTCACACCTTTATAGTCTCAGGATGATGTGGTCTGTGTGGGTGGCCCCTAGACAAAGACTGCTGGAAGAAGCTGTCGTGCAGAAAAGCACCCTTTGAAGAGGACCCAAGAGTATTACCTGTGTAAGAGATCTTCTTGAAGATCTACCGTCGGGGGAGGTACGCAACTGTACTCTTCTTATATCTGAAGAGGCGAACAGTAATGGGGTATGGTCTTGTTTGCTTCTGACTTTGAGATTGCGAAACCTCTCTCCCCAAGGAGGAGGGTGTCCTGTGGACTGCTTGGTATGCCTCTCCAGGCCAACCCTCCGCAGGCTCTTTCCCAGACGTCGTCAGCATTGCAAGCAGTAGTGCTAACACTGCACCGGTGGGCTATCCTGTGCAGCTGAATTATAAAACAAGGTAACTCTGCAACATGCGGATAATTTTTCCTCTCGGGTTTATGTTCTGGAGTGGGAGGGGTGAAATTGGCACTGGCCCACTAGCCAAGTGCTAGTAGATTTTGTATTGAGCTAGTAACATTTTCACTAGCCATGCTGGCTTGTTATTGGAAAAAGGAACATTTCAGTACATGCGTCACTGGTGCCAGTGGATTTTCCCAGTCACAAGCCCTGCTGGTTAGTGGCTAAAAAATATAATTTAGACCACTGAACAGTGTGCAGTGAATAAACTAGATTTGTTTTTGTTTTTTTATAGACTGAAGGTCGGCCTGCAGGTGGTTGCAGTGAAAGCACCGGGTTTTGGTGACAACCGGAAGTCCCAACTTAGGGATATGGCCATTGCGACCGGTGGTGCGGTAAGTGTAACACAATTTTTTGTTTTGTGTCATTTGCGGTGCAGCATGAATTAAATTTGGGGGGTTAGTCTTGGGAGTTTTTTTGTTTTTTCTCATCTAAAGTTTCTTTTTCTGACTAAAAATACTGTGAAAATGATTTTTTTAAGTGGTGTGAGAGTAAACCACATTATTAGGTATGTCTGAAAAACTAGCCACTGGACCAACTGTTTCTGGCCACAACTCCTGTGGCTAGTTCCCATTTTTCCTCATATAGGTGCTCAAATTTTTTTTTTTTTTTTAGTTTTTGTTGACCGGGCAAGTGCACTAGACAAATCCTGCCTGTTTTCAGGCACAACCTGGGGGAGGGGGATACAGATGAATGCCAACTGACCTTGAACCTAATTAAGCTGTTGGTGTTTTTTTTATTTATTTATTTATTTTAGTGAATGAGGGAAATTTGGCCTGGACACTGGGGAAATTCCTACTCTTTTCGATAAGTGCCATGGGATCTTTAACATCCACCTGAACTACCCCCAGTCCAGGCAAATGGGACCTCGGTTTAACGTCTCATCCGAAAGACTGAAACTTGCTTAGCTACTACTACCTGTAGGAGGATGGTTGGAGGCGTGGTTGGGAGAAGCAGTCTCCATATGGAGACTGACTTGGGTGGCTTTAAAGTACAGCAGTATGATAGAGGTCTTCAGGTACATGAAGGGGGTAAATAGAGGAGGAACAGTCAGGGTGCTTCGAAGGAAGGAGGAGGGGGCCACTAGAGGGCATGGGTGGAAGCTGGAGGGGGGAAGATTCAGGGGAGAAAGGAGGAGGTGCTACTTCACTGAGAGGGTGGTGGAGCCATAGAATGTGCTGCCTAGGGGTCTGGTCGAGGCAGAGACAGTGGAGGGTTCAAGAGGGGGTGGGACAGGTACAGGGGAAGGGTTCTGGAAGCAAAATCCAATGCAGCGAGAATATCCGGAACTGGGAAGGGAGAAGCCAGAGAAGGCGAGGGGGGCAGCAAGGTCAGCTCCCAGGGTGGGGGCTGACCAAATGAGCAGACGTGAAAGACCGTTAGGCCTATTCTGCTGGCATTTTAGCATGTTAGTAAATTTTATTGAGAGTTCAATAAACATAAATATACAAGCAAATAAGTAAAACCAAACAGGGTATTACAAACA
This sequence comes from Neoceratodus forsteri, assembly GCA_016271365.2. NCBI lineage: Eukaryota > Metazoa > Chordata > Ceratodontiformes > Ceratodontidae > Neoceratodus > Neoceratodus forsteri. Next base: position 34,870,976 of record CM028132.1, read on the forward strand.
TATCATTGTATTTAAATATCAAGCCATAGAATTAATAGATAAGGAATTGAATATTACTACATAACAATATGTAATTGTGTCCAATGTTAAATAGAACTATTGGTTCAAACCTTTTTACAAAACACAGAATGTAGAAAAGGGTTCCAGATGTCTAAAAAAATGTCTCTATACAATCACTACAGACAAACGCTAATCTTTCAAAACAGTCTCCAATAGCAATGTCTCTACCCATTCTATTAATGTAGGAGGAATATTTTGCTTCCAGTGTCATAGGATTAAATTCTTAGCTAAAATCAAGGCAACTATTAATCATAGGACATTGGCTTGAGACCACCCTACACACTCAGATGTAATGCCTAACATTACCAATTTCTCAGCTTTAATCTTGTTCAGAATTTTTTCTCATGCAGTATTTTAATCTGCAAATTTCATTGTAGAGTTTTAGCACTAATATATGTTTGACCATTAGTTTTTATCATCAATCTGTTTTGTATCTCTCCAAGATGTTCTCAGCAGCTTTAAAAACTAATTTTGAGTTGACCCATTGACACAGCTGTAGCCCTACGGCTCACAACCAAAGTTCGGGAATAAGTCTTGGTCATCGGGGGGGGGGGGCTGAGCGGGGAAGGAGGATTTGAGTCCCAAAGAAAAAGATCTTCTCTGCAGAGGGGAGGGTTCTGTCTTCCTCCGTGTTGCTGCCACCTGGGTTACCACCGGTGGCAGTGTGGTTGGAGGATGGAGGGGAGGGTGGGGCATGATGCATGTTAGCCTATAGACACACGCCTAGCGTGTGCATGTGTGCCTTGACGTCTACACATGCCAAGTCTCCAGGTGCTGGAAGAAAAATGAAAAATAGCCAAAGCACCCCGTCGATGATGGATCCAAGTGAAGCCGGGTCCCTGCCTCCCCAGCAGGCGCTGTGTGATACAAGATGGGGAGCATATCCCTCCACTCCGACCTCCCCTGGGAGTACTACCATGGCTCCACATAGGTAGGTAGCAAGGACTGGGAGCAGCAGAGGAATCTGGGTATGCCTGGAGGTCCTGAGGGGAAGGGGGGATGCTGCAGAGATGGCATAAACAGAAGGTTGGGGGGGGGGGATATTATGATAAATCATTAAAGATGGCTGCCACTAGCCGTTACCAAGAATACCTTTTCTCCGTTACCTTTTGACTTTACATAATGGATTCATTATCTGGAGGTGTTAGAAGAGTTGATAGCACAAAATAAAGATGGTAAACTGCACTGCAGCACACCAGTAGTTTAATAAATAAATAAATAAATAAGGTGGGTGTGGCCAGAGAGCAGGACAGTCAGAATCTTTAAAATTTCATATCTTAGTTCAGTAGTGCAGTGAAAAGAAAAATGGAAAAATAATTTCTGGGGAAGAGATATGCAGAGACCACAGGTTGGGAAACCATATGAGCTTACCCCCCATAACAGTGACAAAGGACAAATGGCAAGTGCTGTTGGTGATGCTAGGAAAGGGGGCAGGATGGGAGGGGGGAAAAGGGTGGAAGGTGGTTACCCTTAATGCTAGGAGCCTTGGGAGGAAAACTGCAGAGGTACAGGTGCTCATGGCAGAGGGAGAGGTGGACATTGCAGCCATCACGGAAACATGGGCCACCCAATACAATGACTGGGACCTGTCTGTACCAGGGTACAGGTTATTTTGTAGGGACAGGGTGACTGGGAAAGGAGGGGGGTGGCACTGTATGTGAAGGAAGGACTGAAGTGTGTAATGGAGGAAGGGGAGGAGGGTAGTACGGAGTCACTGTGGATGCAAATCCAGGATTCCAAGAATAGGATTCTTAGAATGGGAGTGGTGTACAGGCCACCATCTCAGACAGAGGAGTTGGACTGGGAACTAGCAGGACAGATCAGGAGGACCTGCGAGAAGGGTAGTGTGGTGATTGTGGGGGACTTCAGCATGCCAGGAGTGGACTGGAGTACCCCAACAGCCAGGAACAGAAGGGAGCAGGTACTGCTGGATGCCTTCCAGGACAGCTTCCTGCTGCAAATGGTCACCTAACCAACTGGGTTAGGGAATACCCTTGACCTTGTGCTGGCAAATGGGGACTTTGTGAGAGAACTTACAGCGGAGGAACTGCTGTCAGGGAGTGACCACCACTCAGTATGGCTCACATTGGATATGGGCAAGGAAAGAGTGGAGTCTGGCACAAGAGTGCTGGACTTCAGGAGGGCCGACTTTGAGAGGATGGGGGAAGTGGTAAAAGGGTACCTGGCCAGAATTCAATCTGGTATGGACACTAACCAGAGGTGGGAGCTTATAAAGCTGGGGATAGTGGAGGCAACCAAAACCTACTGCAAGGCCCAGAGCAAGAAGGCTAGGGCTAAGAAACCGATCTGGTTGAGCAAGGAGGTCATGGAAAAGGTAAGGAGGAAAAGAGCTGCCTTTAGGAAGTACAAGAAAACAGGGAGGGGGAGGACAGGGAGGAGTACTCGACAGAATCGAAGAAGGTGACACGGGCAGTAACGGGAGCCAAAACATCTATGGAACTCAGGCTGGCACAAGGCATTAAGAAGAGGGAGAAAAGGAGCTGTAAGGACCGCATAGTAAGGATTAGGAAGGAGGGGGTTGGGGTGGAAGCTAGGTGCGATATAAGGCAGAAGCTAAATGATTACTTTGCCCGGTATTTACTAAGGAGAGGGGTGACACCCAAGGGGGGAGAATGGCAGAAACGGGGGAGGGGTGACAGATGGGGAAATCATGGAGGGCAGAGTTCGGAGGGTTTGAAGGCACTGACGGTTGACAAGGCTCCAGGCCCAGATGGCATCCACCCCAGGGTACTGAAGGAGTTGGCAGAGGTCCTTGCAGGACCTTTGGCAGACCTATTTAATGCCTCACTACATTTGGGGTGTACCTAGACTGGAGGATGGCTCATGTGGTGCCCCTCCACAAGAGTGGCCCCAAAGATGAACCGGGAAACTACATACCAGTGAGCCTCACATCCATCGTGGGTAAGGTAATAGAGACTATCCTGAAGGAGAGGCTGGTGGCCCTCCTAGAGGCCAAAGGACTACAGGACAGCAGACAGCATGGCTTCATATGGGGCAGTTCCTGCCAAAACATCCTGGTGGAGTTCTATGACTGGGTAACTAGACAACTGGACAGGGGCCATGCAGTGGATGTCCTGTATCTGGACTCAGTGGGCATTCAGCTCGGTGCCGCATGGAGGCTGGGAAGTAGTTAGAAGGCACAGGGCGGGTGCAAAGCTGGTGAGATGGGTAGGAAACTGGCTGCAGGGAAGGCAACAGAGGGTGGTGGTGGGTGGGGAGCTCGTGACTGAGGGTAGTGACGAGCAGTGTTCCACAGGGCTCGGTGTTGGGACCAGTGTTGTTTGGGATATTCTTTGCAGACATATCATGGGACATCAAGAGCAAGATCAGTCTGTTTGCTGATGATACCAAGGTAGGCGCGCTGGTGGATGACCTAGGGGGATGGCAGGGGTTGCAGGATGATCTGGCAAAGCTTGAAACCTGGTCAGACACCTGGCAGCCGGGGTTTAATGCCAAAAAGAGCAAGGTGCTGCATTTTGGGATGAAGAACCCAAGGAGGAGTTACCAGCTGGGGGGGAGTGCAGCTAGCCCAGACAGAGAAGTATCTGGGGATGCTCATTACAGGGTCAATGAACAACTCAGCACAATGTAGGAAGGCAGCTGCAAAGGCCAACAAAATGCTGGGTTGTATTGCAAGGGGGTATATCCTCGAGGAGTGAGGAGGTGATTCTGCCACTGTATAGGTCATTAGTTAGACCGCACCTGGAGTACTGTGTGCAGTACTGGTGGCCGTATCTGAAAAGAAACATTGTTACTGGAGGGGATGCAGCGCAGGGCGACAAAGATGATCAAGGGGCTGGGGGACTTATCATACGAGAGGAGGTTGAGGGAGTTGAACATGTACTCACTGGAGGAGAGGAGGAACAGGGGACATGATTGAAACCTTTAAATACATGAAATGAATAAACAAGATAGGTACAGAGGGGCTGTTCAAAGTAAGGGAGGGGAGGGACACCAGGGGCCATGACATGAGACTGGAAGGAGGAAGGTTCAGGAGGAGATGAGGGAGACTTTTACAGAGAGGGTGGTGGCTGGGTGGAATGCATTACCTGCAGAAGTGGTATCCAGTAGAACAGTGGACTGCTTCAAACGAGGATGGGACACGACAAGGGGAGGGTTAATGAAGGGAAGGGTGGAAGTGAGGGGCAGCTGCAGGATAAGGGTGCTAGCTGCACATTCGAGGCAGACTTGATAGACCTCTAGCTTTTATCTGCTGGCAATTTCAGATGTTCTAAAAAAAAAAAAAATATATATTTTTTTTTTTTCACTAATAAATGCTGTCCCTTTAAAATGCAGTGGGTTTTGTAAGCTTTCATCTCTGGCAGTAAGTTGGTAGTTGCCAGAACCTTGATTTTCTTTTTCTCTGTGTATGTGAAGTGAATTGTGGTTACCTTTTCCATTTGCATTGGACATTGTCCCACATTACAGAAGCTGCCATCACAGTTGCCAGTAATTAACAAAGCCAAAGGAAAGGAGCAGTATGGCCATCGGTGCCTAGAACAGGAAAAATCATCTGGAGATATGCTCTGTTGACCTCTGGGACAAGTGCAAAATACACAGAAGAGAAATGACTCATTCGCTGTTGCAGTGTTTCATATTTATTTAATTTTTTAATAATTGAATATGGCCCAGTGGTGCCGAGCGCTGAGGTGCTGGACGCCTTGCTCACACACGCCGATGACCGTGTTTGGGAACAAGCATGGGCCATCTGAAGTCGGGGGAATGGATGGAGTTGCTGAGAGGCAGCTCTCCTCTTGGGAGTATTCCTCGGCTCTTGCCTGCCTCGCAGTGGAGGCCAGTGTAGGCCAAAGGGAGTGCCAGGCAATAGGCAGAAGGGGCTGTCACCAGGGCTGTAGTATGCATGCGCGCCTCCATGCGCATGCGTCTCTACTCCTGGGGCCCTGGGATAATTGGGAGGAAAAATGGAGGAAAAACCTCCGGCTGCAGGATGACCCCCGACCCTCCGTAGGCTCTGCGGCCGGGCATAAGGTCCATCCCGATAATTCTGGGATGTCGAGGCTGGAAGGGGGCCAGTCGGGCTGAAGGGGGCACCGAAAGAAACAGCGATAAAATAGTCAAAAAATACATACATACATACATACATAAGCGGTATGACAGCAACATGAGACTCTCACTAGTCACCATTTTGTGGCCCACCATGTTAACCTACAGTAGGGGTTCCTAGATTCAAGATAGTGCATCTTCTTCACTATGTAGTTCATATTGTTCTGTATATCGGACACGGAAATAAACTAACATCAGCCCTAAACGGAGGAAAATGGTTAAGTCCCTTTAAAGGACCAGATTTGCATGAGAAGGCTTGGGGCAAACCCGTTCTTCATCTTCATGAAGACTGTTATATTTATGGGATGGGGACTCCAAAGCCAGCACCCCACGTGGAAACCTAGATGCCATCTTAACTTTATTTTAAAATAATAGGAACAGCAGAGACCTCACAACTGAATGAGAATAAAACAGTAATCGAACCTTTTCGGTTTTTGGTTTGAGTGAGGGTCAAATACCATGCAAAACCGCAGAAGTGAGTACCATGCTGTTTCTTGAGTACAGTGGTGTCACTGTGTGTTTCAGTACAGTTGACAACGATAAGGTTGTTGAGAGAAGCACAGCTGACCTTTTGAATAGTGTAAAACTCTCCCCAGTTTATCTTAAAATCACATTGATACTGCTATACACTGACAACGCAGTTTCTTGAATCTAGGAATCCCCACTTTGAAACGAGAACATGTAAATCACACACAAGAAGGTATATTACTACCAATTTTTAATCTTAAAAAATAAAAGCTTATAATGTATAAAGATTTAATTTGAAATAGCCGAAAATTATATTTCCGAAGTGCCAGTATTAGTTCACTGAACTGTTTGGTTAGTGAGTTCTAATTTGTTTGTGTGTTTATGGATGCTTGTACAACATTAAACAATGAGATGTTTAAAAAATCCTTTGTGTATATAGATCTATAATGTAGATTTATTTGCAGTGAAGTACAAAGGGGCGACTGCAAACCAGTTTGCAGAGAGTAATTCAATTGATGGTAAGAAGGCAAAATCAATCTTATTATACAGAAGTGAATCCTAACAGTATATTTCTGTTGTATATGTTTTACTGATAATGGATCCCCCCCCCCCCCAACAGCAGCCCGATCTGTGCACTGACCCAGCTCTCAGACCCATCCTTGCCATCCCTGTGTCTCTACTCTTCCCCCTCCTACCCACAGATGTAACTCTCTCTGAGGTGGGACAGTGAGGAGTTGCCCAGGCTCCCCACCAACTACACAGTTGTGGGCGGGCAGGTGGACAGTCAAGTCTGAGCCCGAGACTAGTAGTAGCACATTATCCTGCAACACTTCGGGGTTCCGTTTTTCTCGTTTCCTGACTCCACCCACTGGGAGACACCAGGTGGGACTAAACATAGGTGCATACAAAGAAGCCAGCAAAAGGCCATTTGGTCTATCTAGTTTGCTTGTATTGCAGGGTCCACAGTTTGAGCCACTGTCCCTGCTCCCCCTTCCCACTACTGCCATCCTCTCTACCCATGATCCTTACCTTCCTCCTATTCCTGTCCCAGCCTCCCTTGAAGCTGCCCACTGTCTTCAACAAGACCACCTCTTCTGGCAGTGCCTTCCAAGAGTCCACCCGCCTTCTCTGTGAAGAAGTCCTTCCTGACCTCCCTCCAGCTTAAGACTGTGCCCCCTCCTGTTATGGTTACCACTCAGCTTAAAAAGACCCTCCTTATCCACCTTATTTATTCCTTTCAAGTACTTGAAGATCCCAGTCATGTTCTCTCTGTCTCTCTCTCTCTCTCTCTCTCTCTCTCTCTCTCTGTCAATCTCTCAGTCAGTCGCTCTGGCTCCCTGGCTCGCTCTGTTTCTGTCTCTCCCCCTCTCCTCCAGGGAATACATGTTCAGTGCCCTCAACCTCTCCTCGTATGCCTTACCCTGCTGACCCACCATCATCTTTGTAGCCCTCCTCTGGACCTTTTCCAGCAGGTTAATGTCATTTTTGAGGTGTGGGCACCAGTACTGAACTCCATACTCTACTCTAAATGTGGCCTAACCAGAGACCTGTATAACGGTAGTATAACCTCCTCTCTTCTACTACTGATCCTCTTAGCTATGCATCCCAACATCCTGTTTTCCCTTGCTGCTGCTTTCTTGCACTGTATGGAGTGCTTCAGGTCACTAGTGATCATCACTGCCAGGTCCTTCTCCTCCTCTGATGCAGATACTCTGATTCCACCCAGGTAGTACTCTGTCCTGGGATTCTTGGCTCCAGTATGTATAACTGCATTTTTTTGACATTGAAGTTGAGCTGCCAGATCCCGGACCGCCTCACCAGCTTTTCCAGCTCATCCTGTTGGTCCTGCATCCCTTCAGCTGTGTCCACTCTCTTGCAGAACTTGGTGTCGTCCTCGATTAGGCACATTTTGCCTATAATGCCATCCCCAATGTCCTTGATTTAAGACGTTTAACAACACGGCTCCAGCACCAAGCCCTCGAGACCCCACTGGTGACCTCTCTGGTGCCAGATAACTCTTCCCCAAACAACCACCCTCTGGGTTCTATCCCTCAGTTTTCCACCTTTTTTTCTTTTCTTTTCTTTTTAACTTTTCTGTTTATCCTCCCCCTTGTTCTGGGAGTACTGCTTCATCGGGAGTTTGCAATGGTGTCTGGCCCCGCTCTCCACCTGCCTGAACCTGTGGGTGAACCCCCATGGAGCCGTGGCTGTACCCCCCCAGGCGGGTGCGAGGTGGGGCCCGTACAATCCAAAAATCCTCCTTGCCTCCGACACCCGGACAGGCAGGTGGGAGCTGTGGGGTCTGTAGCGGGCACTCCGTCTCCCTGGCGCACCAAGAGCTGATTTTTGTGTCTTCAGGGGGCATGACACGTGCCCAGACGCCAAGGAGTAACCGCCGACGTTCATCATGCCCCAACCCCTCTGAATGATTCAGACACTTGCTGTGCTTCAGTCCCCCAGACACACAAGCCTTGTTTTCCCCAGCCAGCCCTCCGAACCTGGGTCAATGGCGTTGTAGGCGGTAGCGCTACCACTGCGCTGGAGGGATGGCCACGTTTTTCACCCATCTGGATATCTTCTCCCCAACTCAGAGATCCGCAGACTTCCTGATCAACCTTTTGTGAGGCAGAGAGTCAAAGGTCTTGCTGAAAACCAGATAGATAGAGGGAGAATGTGATCATGCACCCTGCTAGCCAGCCAGCATCTCGTCCCACCTGGCGTGTTGCCATTGCCTGCACCTCCACCTGGGAACACCCAGGTGCCAGTCGCGTGCAGGCAGCAGGATCCCTCCCTCCACGGAGGAGAGCATCTTCTAGGATGCTCGTTCTTCCTGCCCCTGATGACCCAACATCAGGAAAGGTAATATAGGCATTTTCTAAGTTATCTTGAGGAAGTTGTCATGTGGACAGTCAGATGGTGGTGACTGGTGCCGGGCTTCAGTTTTATTACCCCTACTGGTTGTGTTTTTTTACTAGGCTCCTCAAGCCCCTCCTCTGAGGGCTCGCCTGGCTCTGGCATCCGATCCCCTCATACCCAGGGACCCCCCCTCCCCCCTCCCCCAGAGGGGCCGTGGCGGCGGTACTGTTGAGACCTGAGGGGTCGGAACCAGGGCCGGCTCATTAGCGGGGAGCCGGCATTTTGCTGTTTTGTTCCCCGGAGCAGAGTGCGTGCAATGACTCCAGTGGAGGAGGAGCCTGCCTGCAACTGTGTGCGCTCTCCATGCATCTGCATTCTGCTCCCCTCTTGCTCTCGCACGGCACCAAGCCCACCAGCCTCCGCCAGGGGCAACCAGAGATGCCGATGCTGCATCCCCCACCCCACCCCACCCAGAGGAGAGGCAGTCCTCTGGACGCTCAATCCTTCTCCTTCCTTGCCGACCCATGGCGGCCCATGCCCGTTCCCAAACACTGGTTGCCGGCATGGCGCGAGGTGTGGCGTCCAGGGCCTCTAACTTTCATTGCCACTGGGCCAGCTCATGCATTTATTTTAAATAAGTGAAGTACTGGAAAAGATGCCATTTTATTAGTAGCATCACTCGAGGTCAAGCATTGAATGGTCTTTGAATGAGATTTCCCCAACCCCAACCCCTTCCAGGGCAGGATTTGGGCACATTGGTGGGGCTGTTGGAGGAAACTTGACCTGAATCAGTTTGTGCTGTACTGTACCTGACACAAGGACTGAAGTCTTCGGTCATCAGTTTAAGCATTAACACTTTCATGTCCTGTGGAATTTCAGGTCTTTGGAGATGAGGCCCTGGCTCTCAGTGTTGAAGACATTCAGCCCCAGGACTTTGGAAAGGTTGGAGAAGTAATCGTCACGAAGGATGACACCATGCTGCTGAAAGGAAAGGGGGACAAGGCCAGCATTGAGACGCGCATCCAGGAGATCGTGGAACAGCTGGAGGTTACAAACAGTGAATATGAAAAGGAGAAACTGAATGAGAGGTTGGCCAAACTGTCTGATGGAGTAGCGGTGCTGAAGGTAAAGAACAAAAGAAGTTGCTGCCTTTGTTCAAAGTGCAAGTTACTAGCCGGCCCGGTGGCACTGAGGGTTGAGGTGCTGGATGCCTCACCTTGCGTCACGCCGGCGATCTGGGTTCGGGAACGAGCCGGGGGTCGGCAGGGAGGAGAAGATTGAGTGTCCGGAAGACTGCTCTCTCCTCCTGGGGTGGGATCCAGGGACTACCGCGCTCAGCAGCGGCACCTGGCGGAGGCTGGGGGCATTGCTCAGCAGCAGGGTTTAGCAGGGGTTTGGCGATGGCAGGATGTCTGTGGGCGGTCCTGCGCTGGCATCCATTGCACGCTGCGCCAAGGGGAAGGTACAAGTAAAGAATACTCTGCCTCTTGATAGGCAAAAGATGGCCCAGGGGCTGGCCAACCACTCCCAACCTCTGGTCTCTCTGCTCTCCTCCCTGCCTGGTCGCTCGTCTAGATTATAGATGGAGCACCAGGAGGAGTAATGGCGGTCCCACCTTGGGGGACTCTGAGCTTCGGGGGGGGGGGGTTGAGTGACCAGGTAAGTGGATGGAGAGTTGGGCCCCAAGAGGAGACGAGCCGAGGACTTCAGGCGGGTGGGATATGGTGCATGCCGAGAGACCATCTGGAGAGGGTTCAGGTAAGACAGTGCCGTAAAAGGAGTTTGGGGGTAGGGGGGTGGGAGAGTGCATGTTGCTGGTGTATCTCCTTTTTTAGGTGCTTTGTTTTTGCTTGCTCCTTTGCCCCTTAGTATCCCACTCCTTCAGACCTCTTGATTGTCCTCGATGTACCCACCATACTGAACTGCGACTGTGCATCGGCCTCCAGGTGGCTCAGCTGTGTCATTCAACTAAGCTTCTGGCTTATGCTATGCTGGCTGCTACTTGGCAAGTTTGCAGTTAGGCACATCTGTGACGCCAACTGATCCCAGACTAGTTCACCCGGGGGGGGGGTCTTCTTAGACCTACCCTGGTCAAAGCACTGGTTGGATGAAGAGCCATAGAACATAGGAGGATGGCTGGGGAGTGGAGCCTTGCCAAGTAAGCGCCTGGTGGTGTGGTCTGGGACAGGAGGAGGCAGTCATCTGACGCACTAAGTGCGCCACTTTTCTGCTGTTTTGGGTCACTCCTACATCAGTGGCATGCAGAGCGTTGATGTTGTGGAAAGCTCAGTTGGTCGGTGCACGGTCACCCATGTAAGCCAGGGCTTTGTTTCCCACTAGTTAACTTTCAGTGCTGCACTATCCCCCGGGAGCAGAGGGTGCTCCTTTTCCTTTCCTGCTTACCACTGCTCCTGCCATCCCAGGCAGAGGGCATTTACTTAGTTTAGCTTTTGTCGACCGGGTAAGTACACGAGACAAGTTATATGCCTATTTTCAGGTAACAACCGGGAGGATACAGTGAGATGCAGGTTCATACAGAGGACAGCATGACACAAGTTAGGCAGTATACAGAGTCAAAATAGAACCATGTGAACATAACCAGTAGATAGTAAGCACATTTAAGATATGTACAGGAATGTATACATAGACACTAAGGCTAGGAACAGTACAATTTTACAAGGTATACGTGGCTCCGAGCCACAAACAGAGCTACAGTCTGAGTACCTCCTGAAACAGAGAAAAAATGCATTGTATGCACCTCGGAGTCCAGTTAGACAGGCTGCGTCAGCAGGAGCTGCAAAAGGGGGGCCAGGAAGGACATGTGAGTCCGGTGCAGGGGACCGGAACTAGTTGTGGAGGTCAAGGGCACCCACATGCAGAGGAGAGCTTCAACTGATACCACAGGAGCACCGGAGACACGAGGGGGAGGAGCGGACTTGATTAGGAAAGGAGTTCCATAGCCATGGGGTGCATGAAGCAAAATCCCTGTCCGCCATTTGCATGCGGTTGATATGGACTTAAAGAACACCAAGGAGCCTGGCTGCCACTTGGAGGTTATACTCCCAGTATGCCTAGTATACGTCCCCACATTACTCAATGCTTGGAAGTACAGGTGCCCACATTGACTCAGATTTATCTCCATCCCTATTAGCATTCGGTTGGGCATGCTCTAGCCTCATGCAGTTCAAAAGGTGTCCAACCATTGCTGCGATTGGGGGGATCTGCCTGGCCCCAGCTGGGGCAAGGTTTTCCTAGCATTTACCAGTGCTAGATGCTATAGTGGTCCCCCCTCTATTCCCTCTCTTGTTTTGTCTCTGCCACCAGCAGCATTTCCACCGGGGTAGAGGGTAATTCTAGGAGCATGGATATGTTCATCCACAATCTTTGGCATGTCCCCTTCCACTTTAAGATCAACTGGAAGTCTTCAAGCTTACCTCGGCTCCGCCCCGTGACGCCAGATCTTTCTTTCCGCTGGAAGATTCAGGTTGCCTCCCTCATGCTACCACATTTTGTAGGCTCTGGCTCTAAAACATTGTTATTCTGAAAATTTGTCTCGTTCGCGTTAGTGACTGTGAGTTTAACTCTTCGATTATGGAAGACAAGTCTTCCCCCGGATTTCGTCTGTGCCCTTGCAGCCAGAAAATGTTGCGCACCGATCCCCACACTGTGTGCGTTTATTGCCTCAGTGCCTACCATGACACCTCGAAATGCAATATGTGTCTCGCCTTTCATCCTAACATCCTCGATGACAGTCTCGCACATCGGAAGCTGGGGAGGCTGGAGAAACTGAACCCTCCGGTGAAATCCAAGGAGGCTCAGTGGGCAATTACTGCAGCTGCAGGATCCGCCAAGCAATTGGAACGCATGCAAGCATTCGAGGAGGAAGCGGCTCGTGCTGCAGAGACTTCATGGAGCTTCTTCGTTCTGCTCAACGGGACGTCATTCCTTGGCTCCCCCGTCGACAACAGAGGTCCTGCTACATTCGTCGACTGGGCACACTCCCCTGTCGACAAGAGGGCTCCGCAAGACATCCTTGCCGATGAAAACACCTCCTCCATCAACGGAGCACACTCTGCATGCTTCCTCGTCGACGGGGCTACCTCCCCCGTTGATGGGACATGCTCCTAAACCTCCAACATCGACAAGAAGCCTGCCACCGTTGATGGAGCATGCTTTTACCTTATCGTTGACGACACACTTTCTATCATCGATGGGGCATATGCCCGTTGTTCCATAGTTTATGATGAGCATCCCACCGTTGACAGAGCATGCACTGTGACCTCCCCATCGTCGATGAGGGGTATTCCACCATTGACGGAGCATGCATTCACTTATCCATCATCAGTAAGACACATTACGTCGACGAGGCATGCTTGCATGCCTCCTCCTCCGTCGACTAGTCTGATCTCGCTGTCAACTGAGCAGTCCCTGCATCATAGAACAGCACTTTCACCAGCATATAATGCATTTATGGAAGACCCTCATAAAAATGTAACCGTGAAAAACCATGAAATGTCTTATAAATCAGTATCAAAAGATAATGGGGCCGCATCTCCACAAAGCAGAGGATCATATACCACAGAACAGCGGCAAACCTGCCTTATTTGCACTCCTGCATGGTGCTCAGACACAAATCCGTGATGAACAAAAACTTCAAAGACGTGCCGGATCACTTAATCGAGAGGCACAAATTGATCCCATGACGCAATGCACACAGGGTTCAAAACCCGCTTACATGGCTATTCCATCTTCACAAGTGTCAAACACAGAAGAAATTGTAAATAAAGTGTTAAATTCTATGGGTTTTGACTATCCACCCACTCCAGTAAAAAAAAAAAAAAATCCTCAATCACAGACTGTCTCCGCCTCCATCAAAACAGGCTCGCACAGAGTGAGAATGCTCACCATTTCTGTCTCTTCATGAATATTTTGAGGATTATTTTTCAGATCCTCATTTAAGTTCGAAACATTCCAGACACAAATTATGATGGTTCCCCTATTGCAAGAGGGTACGAGTCCCCATGTTCTGTGCCATCATGCTGGGACGAAGAAACATTACAACCGTTAAAGGTCATTTCCCCACCGGATGACCAGTCATTCCCAGAAATGATGCCACAAATACAAAAAAAAAAATGGGGTTTACCACAACAGAACAAGATAAATTAAGTTAAAGGTATGGCAGAATATCTTGACATCCTGGAAGAAACTATCCGGGCAGTCCCTCCTTTTTATACCAGCATTCAGAAACACGATTACTGAAGCATGGAGTCAACCCATAGCGGCACAGGAGTTACCTAGAAAAGCGCATAGGCTTTATCAAGCTCCCCTTGATTATCAGTATTTAACTAATATTCCCACTGCAGACTCTGTGGTTATTGCAGCTGCTCACAACAGCACTGGCAAACCCAGACATACAAGTGCAGTACCCCCTGAAAAAGACTCTATAAACGTTTTGATTCTATGGGGAAGAAAGTGTGTGCTCTAAATACATTAAACATTAGAATACTTAACTACATGGGACATATGCTGAAATAACAGCATATAGTGGGCACCTCTGCTGAGGACATAAGTAAACTACCTACATCCCCTGAAAAAGAGCAACTCGCATCAATAATGCACACTTCCCTCTCTCGACATTTAAGATCAGGATGCGAAATTGCCAACGCTTTGGCTAGAGCCTCTGCAGTTGGTATTATTATACGCCGTCGGGCATGGCTCTGACACTCAGGGCTAGCACCTGATATTCAACAAAAAGTGGTCGCCAGAAAAAGGGGCATTAGCTATCTTTTTGGCCCAGGGGCACAAACAATACTAGACAATCTACAAGCCTCAGACAGACAACTAAAAACAGTATAATATATGTACCACAAACCACGGCCTCAGTATAATTATTCATATAAAACTAGAAATTACTATAACCAAAGAGCGAACTTTAAAGGCAAAGAACCAGTGACAAGGAACACATCTAAACCAACTCGTGGCCACCCCTTGGGATGGCCAAATGCCTCTTCCTCTCATTAAAAAAAACTTCATACTACGCCTCAGCCTCCCCTCCCCTTCCAGGCCTCGGAGGCATTTTCTGGGGCTTTGACTTAAAATTGTACTGAGGCCTTTCCCATAAAGTTTTATATGCTTAGCCACTTTTGAGGTATCGCTGTTAGACCATTTCGGTCATTCCATCGGGATGCCTCTAGGCCTGTTGTTGGCCGGACCTTCGTGTCTCTCCCACGAACAGGGCCTGCTACCACTCACATGCTGAGAAACGGTCAATACAAGGGTGAGTACATATATTATAAATATACTAACATTTCAGGTTTACACCCAACAAGGCTGCAGGCCCTGCAATACATGGGACCCCCTTGCAAATGAGATTACTAATGCACAGTGGACTTGACAGCATCACGCGGTTGCATTCCAGGTTTTTATCTTAAAAAGAGTACAAGATCGACTAACAATACTACAGACTCTAACAGCCACTGAATTCCATTATGAAATAGATACATTGTTTCATTTCACATCATTTTCTACTTATGTAGCTTATTTTTGTCAAAATGGATACATTTTATAATGACTTGACAGACATAAAAAAATATATACATTATTTGGGTTGCTGTTCAAAACTCTGAACCCAATAGACTTTGACATGTACTGTCTTTTTTCCAGTGCATGCCACTGAGACCGATCAATTACTCTATCTGGCTTGATTTTTCAGCCATAACCCTATAACAAATACTAAAATAGAGTACTTACAGATAAAATACAGAATTCTCTTTAAATGCTGATACACTGCTTTCGGCACCTATCGGTCCTAAGACTACACTATATGTACGGCAGAATGCCATATCTGACCACCCCACTGCCACATAACTGCTTGGGAATCTCCCAGAAGTAATGACTTTATGCAAGAGACCATTCTGTGGAAGATAGATCAGTTGTGCAAAGACTTTTGCCGCAACAGTAGATTTTCTAGGAATGTTTCTTGTAGTGAGTAGCTTCCCTCCCTCTGGCCCCAGGGAAAACGATACAGGGTTGGGAGGATTTGGTACCTTGGTTCCCCTCAGTCCCTCACTTCCAGAGCTGAAACCGTCGGGGAACGGAGACTACCAGGGAGTACCCACTTGTATAGGCACAGCCCAGGAAGTGAGGTTGTGCGGGTGGTCTCAGGTATGGAGACTGCTAGAAGAAACTGCCGTGCTAGAGTGCCACCTATCAGGAACTCCCAGAAGTAATGACTTACTGCAAGAGATATTCCTAGAAGATCTACTGTTACAGCAAAAGTCTTTGCTTAACTGATTTTTCTAGGAGTGGCATATATTGTTCATCCACATGGACCCACCTCACCTCCCCGACTGCGGACGCACAGCACCTGGTTTCCAGCGGGCTAAGATCTAGCGTCATAGGGTGGAGCCGAGGTGTATATACCACCCGGGTGGGTGGGAGGAGCCAGCTTGAAGATTTCCGGTTGATCTTAAAGTGGAAGGGGACATGCCAAAGAGTGTAGATGAACAACATATGCCACTCCTAGAACTACTGTTACAGGTGAGTAACCTGTTTTTCTAGGAGCGTGGAGATGTTATTCATCCACACTGTCTGGCATTGTCCCTTTCCCCTTTAAATCTTGCCGGAAGTCTTCAAGCTGGCTCCTCCCACCCACCCGGGTGGTAAATACCTCGGCTCAACCCCATGACACCAGATCTTCCTTTCCGCTGGAAGATACTGGTTCCCTCATGCTACTTTGCAGTACCATAGGCCCTGGAGTCAAATCGACAGTTTTCGCCTCACTTACTCGCCTTAAAACTCGTAAGAGTTTACGATTCAGATCTGAACGCTTCAGATGTGGAGGACAAGTCGTCTCCCAGGTTTCGCCGGTGTCCTTGTGGACAAAAAATATCTCGCACCGATCCCCACCTCTCGTGCGTCTACTGCCTAGGCTCTGTGCATGATACTTCGGCTTGCACCATCTGTTCGGCCTTCTATCCCACCGTTCTGGAGGACCGCAAGGCATGCCTTAAGTTGGGGAGACCGGAGCTTCGCAATCCACCAGTAAAATCGAAGGCCAGGTGGGCGGTTTCGCAGCTGTGGGATCCGCCCGGCAGCTCTGAGCAGATGGGCGGCCGTGGAAGCTGCCAAGCTCCGGCCACCCGAAGCTTCTTTGTGCCACTCAACTTGGGCTCCACCTTCACGGGATCCTTCCGGGAGTTGTGCCAGTCTCTCCCTACTAAGGGTGAGGCGCCTTTGGGCTCACACTCCTCCCGATCCAAGAAGAAGGATAAGGATCCAAAACCATCTTCTTCTACCCGAAGATGCTCCTAGGACCGAGAACAGTCCGACTATCAGGAGCAAGGGGTCTCGACCATGGTCGAGATCGCTTCCTCGGCTGCCGGCTTTTCGGACCTTCCGTCGGGCCAGGGCACCGAAGCCGAGGATATGGCAGAACCGGCCGAGATTTCTCTCGACCCGATCGAGCCATTGTCGCCGACGCCTGTTGACTCCTTGGAGAGGACTCCCATTCTCTCCTTCCTCGACGAGGAGACCCGTCCTTCGTGCATCCCGATCGAGGGACAAGAGCCGGAACCCCGATTCTCACCAAATCCGGCTTTTCCCGACCGACAGAGCCAACGCCGTCTGTCTCGATCGAGGAGTAGGACCCCGTTGGTCGGTAAACCGAAAAAGGGTCACAAACACTCCCGGAAGAGGCGCTGCCACCGTTCCTCATCCTCCTCGGATGAGGAGAGACTTTGACGGAAGCTCCGTCGATGTTATGAGGACCTCATGTGGCAGCAACTTCTTCTAACGGGTCAAAAACCAGCTGCCCCGGCTATACCAGCCATTACTTGTCCCCAGCCTCTTGGGCCGACACAGACTCCCTCGGTTCCGAGGACTCCGGTTCTCCCTCCGGTGGGACTAGTGTGCATTTTGGCTCTGCCTGTTACGGGCTCCCCACCAATTTTGGTGGAACCTCCACCAAAACAGCCTCAGGAAGGGGCTCCCTCCAAGGAGGACCAACCAACTACCGGCCTGTCCCATAGGTTGTCCATTACGGTCATTCCTGATTGCCCTAGGCGCATTGAGGGGGACTTAGGTGGGAGACCCTTGTATCTGGATTCCTCTGATTCTGATACTACCGGCCTTCACTCACATGATGAGCTGTCAGTGACAGGCCTGGAGGAAGAGCCTACTTCTTCCAGGGCATCCTTCGACTCATTTCGGAGTTCACAGGTATGCCTCTGCAGCCCATTCAGAAGAAGGCAGAATATCCTCTCACGGATATTCTCAAGAGGGGGGGATACCCAAACGGAGGCCTTCCCAGTGGCTGAAGCCATAGTTGGCCCGGCACTGGAACTTTGGCAGCGTCCAGCCACTTGCCCGGCTCCCTCTGCCCGCATGGCCTGCAAGTACGCGGTGCCCATGGGGTCCTTGGCGGGCTTCACTGAGCATCTCTCGGCAGAAAGCCTTGTGACTGCCTCAGTGTTTAGGCGAACAGGCAGCTCTGCGGATACTGACCGCCCTCAGGACAATGAGTCCAAAAATATGGACCACTCGGCCCGGAATGTTTACGCGGCATCATCCCTAGGCCTTCGTCTGGCTAGCTCAGCAGTGATCATGGCACACTTCTCTCATGCCCTTTTGGGGTCGCTTGATGAAGTCCTCCCTCATCTCCCAGCAGATATGCAGACCACAGTCAAGCAGGTCCGGGATCAGGGCCGTGCTGTTGCTAAACAGCTCCAGACGGCTCTGGACATTGGTGATTCCTGTGCCCGTTCACTAGCTGCCGCGGTAGCCACTCGCTGCAGGGCTTGGCTGAGGTTATCCTCCTTTCCCGCGGATACTCGGCACAAGCTAGCTGATGTGCCCTTCCTTGGCACCGACCTCTTCGGTCCGGGAGTGGCAGGTCATCTACAGCGCATTGAGCAGTCTAATGCCACCTCTGCTAAAGGTTCTTCGGGCAAGAACCAGCAGAAGCGCAAGAAGTCCTTTCGGCATTCTTCTCCTGTGGTCAGACAGCCCTCCTTCCAGGGAGGTCAGCAACAGCAGCAGGCTCAAGCTTGGCGCCCTAGGCCCAAGCAAGGTCCCAAACAGCCCCGCAAAGGAGGCCGAGGTGCAGGTCTAGGTGCCTCCTCCTCCTCCAAGCCTGCACAGTGACGGGTCGGGGGTGGCCTCCCCTGCACCCGTCACGCCAGTTCTGGGTCCTCCCGTGGGGGGCCGGCTCCGACACTTTCTTTCCGCCTGGTCCGGTATCACTTCAGACAGGTGGGTTCTGGAAGTGGTCGGGCAGGGAGTGCCTCTTGAGTTCGAGCAGTACCCCCCCCCAGCAGGGCCTGTGCCCCATGGGAGGAAAGGATCTCAGTTGGTGCTCAGTCAGCCCTTCGGTATGACATTGCTCAGCTCCTCCTCAAGGAGGTGGTAGCTCCAGTGCCGGATCCTCCTTCAGACCCAGGCGTCGTCTCCAGGTATTTCCTGGTGCAAAAAAGCGGATGGGGGGTTGGCGCCCCATCCTAGATCTCCACGACCTGAATCGGTATCTCAGGTCTCGTACCTTCCGGATGGTAACTCTGAATCAGATCATACCATCTCTGGAGCGAAACATGTGGTTCTGTACACTGGATCTTCAGGACGCATTCTACCATATCCCAATCCATCCGTCCCATCAGCGGTTCCTCCGCTTCAGGGTCGAAGGGACCCTGTACGAGTTCAGAGCCATGCCGTTCAGCCTGTCATCGGCCCCAAGGGTCTTCACCAAATGCATCGCAGTGGTGGCAGCCCATCTATGACGTCAAGGGGTTCGCATTTACCCCTATCTAGACGACTGGCTCCTGGCGGGTTCCTCCCTACAGGAGGTGAAGAGGTCCAGGGACCTGGCCCTCCGAACCTGCTCCCACCTGGGCCTCCTAATCAGCGAGGCCAAATCAGAACTGGTGCCTTCTCCCAGGTGATGCCGGGCTTCATCAGGCCGAGCTTGACTCTGTGAAGCCAGAGCTCGGCTCCCGGCGGACGGACAGGAGGTTCTTTCCTCCTTTGCCCAATCATTTCTGGTTGGGCACTTAGCCCTGCCCGGGACTTCCTGCGCCTCCTGGGTTACATGGCGTGCGCCTCAGTAGTCCGTTGGGCCCAGATTGCACCTCGCCCTCTTCAATGGGAGCTGGCCGCCCAGTGGTCTCAGCGTCAGGGTCTCTTGACCAGCTGGTCACGGTCACCCAGAGGATGTGGGATGCTCTCAATGGTGGACCGTCCCAGTCACTTGCAGGAAGGAATCGTTTGTCCGCCGAGCCAGCGGTCGTCCTTCTGACGATGCCTCTCATGGGCTGGGGCCCATGGGGACAACAGAGCTCACGGGTTCTGGACTCCCGAGGAGTCCCGATGCCATATCGACCTGTTGGAGCTCAGAGCAGTCAGACTGGCACTGTCAGCTTTCGCTCCTCAGCTCCAGGGTCAAGTGGTTAAAGTCCAGATGGACAATACCACAACCATGTACTACCTCGACAAACAGGGCAGCACGCACTCCCGTCTGCTATGCAAGGAGGCGCTCCGGATCTGGACCTTTGTCAGCCGGCTGGAGGCGGATCTCCTAGCCACCCATGTGGCACGAGTCTCGAACCAACTAGCGGATGCTCTCAGCCGCATAGGCCAGACATCCCACGAGTGGTCTCTCTATCCAGAGGTAGCTTACGATCTGTTCTCCCGTTGGGGCAAACCGTTGGTGGACCTGTTTGCCTCCAGGGAGAACACCAAACTGAGGCTGTTCCATGCCCGCCCCCCTCAGCAGGGCTCGCTGCAGGAGGATGCCTTCTCGAGGCCGTGGACCCCAGGCCTTCTCTACGCCTTCCCTCCATTTCCCTTGATCCACAAGGTGTTACTCAAGGTGAGGAGGGACAAGGCTAAGGTGATCCTGGTAGCCCCAGATTGGCCACGCCAGTTCTGGTATCCAGATCTCCTCAGCCTCAGCTGCAGGGCCCGGGAGTGGCTTTGTACACGCCCAGACCTGATGTCATTGAACCATGGGAAGGTCTCCCAATCGGACCTTCAATCCCTGCACCTCACAGCCTGGTTCCTGAGCGGCTAGAGTTCCAGGCTCTGGGTCTTTCCGAGGATGTCTACGCCATGGTGGAAGCATCTCGAAAAGAGTAGACCAGGAAAATGTTATGCCTTCAAATGGAAAAGGTTTTCCATTTGGTGTCAAGGAAAAAGCCTGGACCCCTTATCCTGCTCTGTGGCTAACATTCTAGACTACCTTTGGTCCCTCTCAAAGGGGTCTTGATCATCGACCCTTAGGGTGCACCTGGCAGCCATCTCTGCTTACTGGGCGCAGGCGGTCAGCCGACATTTGCACAGAGACAGTGGTTGGCGCTTTTCAAGGCCTGGATCACATATCCTCTGGTGCGTGAACCTCCGCCCTCCAGTGGGATCTCTTGCTGGTTTGGCAAAGCTCATGGGCAAGCCATTCGAACCCATGCACAAGTGTGAGCTCTCGCACTTGTCGTGGAAGACTGCCTTCCTGGTGGCTATCACGTCAGCCAGAAGGACAGGGCAGCTCCAGGCGCTTTTGGTGGACTCCCCTTATCTGGTCTTTCACAGGGACAAAGTTGTCCTGCGCCCACACACAAAATTTCTTCCGAAGGTGGTGTCAGAGTTTCACCTTAACCAGGTGTTGACTCTGCTGGTATATTACCCTAACTACACCTCGGATGCCGAGTACAGGCTCCATACTCTGGACCTCAGACATGCTCTCTCCTACTATAAGGAGAGGACGGCGGAAATTCGGGGAGCGGTTTGCCAGCTGTTTGTCACCTACGCTGAAGCCGCTTGTGGCAGACCTGCAGCCAAGCGGACTGTTGCAAGATGGATCACATCATGCATAAGTCTGTGTTATGAATTGGCAGGCAAGGAGCCTCCCAGAGGGATAAGAGCTTATTCTGTCCGCCATACTGCTGCTTCGGTGGCTGCTTCCAGGGACATCCCTATCCAGGAAATCTGTTGGGCTGCTACCTGGAAGTCAGCGAACACCTTTATTACCCATTACCACATCGACCTTGAGTCACGACGTGATGCTGGTTTTGGGGCCTCGGTTCTCCAGTCTTTTTCCTAAGTAGGGGGCGTGCGCCTTGCCTCCCTCCTCCCGGAGAACTGCTAGGAGTCTGCCAGACAGTGTGGATGAACAACATATACCACTCCTAGAACTACTGTTACAGGTGAGTAACCTGTTTTTTCTGCCCCAGCAAAGTTTTCATTATTCTCTGGATTTTGTCCCAGTAGGGCTTAACTTTATCATATGGCTGTACATTCCAATTTCCCTCTTGCACTTCTGGCTTCATTTTATGTAGCCCTTGGGGGCTTCTAAACAGGAAACTGTACTGCACCTGTCTGAGCCAGTTAGGACTTTCACAGACGACCACCGCATGTTGGGGTGGTAGCCTTGTTCCATATTTCTTGACTGTGGTTTATGCCTAGGTCCTTTACCCATGCGTTTCTGTAATCCTCCATTGGAGAAGGACTGTCCCCACCTGTCCCCAATTAACCTATAGTACACTGATAGTGACTGCAGAGAATGGAGGATGTGCTGTGCTGGTGGTGGTTCTATCTTCAAGGGTTGCCACCAAGCTGCAAAAGTCCACATATACCCCGGTACACAAAATGGGGTCTGGGAGATAAATTGTGCTCTTTTAGGTCCACGAATTCCATCAGAGTCCCCCCACCACTTGCAGGCCTTTCTTCCCCCATTCGGCAAGGCCTTGAATGCTGTATCCATGGCTCCATCTAAAATGTTTTGATTAGAGCAGCCCTCTGGAAGAGTGTGGACTGATTTTAATATATTGATGAACCTTATTCCAAACGTTCTCCGTTACTTGTGTAAATGGGTTTTTAATGGTCTATTTATAACTGCTTTTTCCAAGGCATGGACTGAGCACAGACCCAGTAAGAGAATCTGCTCCCAGTTCCTGCTTCTCTAATCCATGGGAGTTTATTGCCTCCCACCTTCTTACCTGGTAACGCCAGTTGGGCTGTCCAGTAATACTGTTGCATGTTTCTCAAAGCCATCCTCCATTTTTAATTGCCCCCTTCAGGGTAGCCATCTGGATCCTTGCTGGTTTCCCTCTCCACAGGAACTTATGCAGTGTGCCATTAACTCTTCTGAAGAAGACGTGGGGCCTTCTGATGGGAAGAGCCTGCAGCAAATATCATAGTTTATGGAACATTGTCATTTTGATAGTATTGTCCCGGCTGATAAGTGTTAGTGGTGGGGATGTCCAGTTTTCCAAATCTTTGATTTTCGTAACCATTTTGGGGGGGGTAAGCCATGTTCGCTGAATTTTGTCGACTGCCTTAAGCTCCAGTCCGCCTGCCTGAGGTGCATGCCCTTTCCTCTCTCCCACATACAAGATTTCACTTTGATGCCAGCCCCGTGGCGCTGAGGGTTGAGGTGTTGGCAGCTACACCAGTGACCCAGGTTCAGGAATGGACTTGAGTCGGGGAACCGACATGGGGGGGGGCAGGGTTGAGCTGCCTAACAGCAGCCCTCTCTCCCGAGGAAGGGGGGTCACAGTCCCACCGCTTTCGGGTGGAGGTCTGGTGGCGGCGCAGGTGGGTAAAGGGTGACCGGTAAGGTGGGGTGTCCCTCCACGTGCACGCGCTCATGCCAGGGATATGAGGGTGGACAAAAATGGGAAAAACGGCTAAACAAATGGAAAAGAAAAATAAAAGATTTCACTTTAACCCCAGCTGACCCTGTGTCCTGATAGAGCACCACATGATAAAATTAGCTTTATTGTCACTGGCTTTCAAAATGTACAGGTTGCCCAGAAAGAGAGACCTTATGTGTGCCCCCCCCACCCAGAAACACCCTATTTTTCCTCCTGTGCTGTCGGCTCTCAACATGGCTGACAAAGGCTCTACTGTCATCACGTACAGCACGGGTGAAAGGGGGCAGCCATGTCTGGTACCCCTCTTCGGGGTGATGGGTTGTTTGAGGCCCTGCTTATCCATTTCTCGTGCAGTGGGGTGGGCATACAGTGCCCTGGCCTAGGACCTAAATTGCTCTCTGCTAGACTATTCCAGTGTGTTGTGGAGGAACCCCACTCCATGCGGTCGAAGGCCTTCTTGATGTCTGAGGTCTGGATCCCCACAGCTGCCCCCCCCAAAACCCAAATCCATCTTAATCCCCCGCCTCCCCTTCACAAAGCCACATTGATCGGTTGTATTATGCTTCATAGCACTTTATCCAGCCTAGTGGCCATCAGCTTGGCTAAGATTTTGTAATCTGCTGCAATCAGGGAGATGGGGTACTATATGGTGTCCTTTACTGGTTTGGGCAGAACCACTATCTGGGCAACCCACCTGTCTTGTCAGCTAGCTTCAAGCATTCCTGTTAAATGTGCTTTTCAGTTCCTGTCTAAATGCTTTGTTAAAAAATCTCTGGTAAGCTCATCTGGCTTATTCCTTGATGGACATCTCCACTTCCTCCCACATTATTATTTCAACCAGCAATTGTTTTTCTCCTGTGTGACCTTTCCCACTAAAGCCCTCTCCAAGAATTCCTTCCCCTCTCCTGGGTGGCATTCAG